>JAMPIV010015039.1:0-600000 GCA_024509875.1 Oreohelix idahoensis | reverse complement strand
CTACATCGTACACTAAGCTTGGGAGAATCACTTGAGCCTCATACAAAACTTCACCTTTTGTCTGGTGGGTTGCTTGAAAGAGAATATCACAATGGATAGGTGACAGATGAGAAAAGTTGGGAAGTAGCTCTGTGCATGATGTTATGAACCCTTGGGAGAGTCTGGAATCAGAGCTCAGTATTTTAGCTCTGCATATTTGGAGAACTACCTGGGTGGTGGGGGATTCCCCTTCTAGCTTAAAACTAGCTGTGAGACTCGTTTAAATGCTTTCCAAGCCAGAATAGAATACTCAGGGAAGAAAGTGAAGCTTATGATTCCAATTCAACAAGTTTCAGAGCGGCAGAAAAACCACAGGAAAAGACTGTGAGACTCGTTTAAATGCTTTCCAAGCCAGAATAGAATACTCGGGGAAGAAAGTGAAGCTTACGATTCCAATTCAACAAGGTTCAGAGAGGCAGAAAAACCACAGGAAAAGACTGTGAGACTCGTTTAAATGCTTTCCAAGCCAGAATAGAATACTCGGGGAAGAAAGTGAAGCTTATGATTCCAATTCAACAAGTTTCAGAGCGGCAGAAAAACTACAGGAAAAGACTAGATCTGTAGTTAACATAATGCAGTGATTTTTCAGCTTGGCACTGGCTGCAAAAGAGCAACCAGCTCAGCAGCTATAATTCAATGACAGTGCCATAATTTTTCTCCTCCTGTGCGTTGAAAAATGGTGTGTTTCCCTGGGAAATCCGTAACCCTTTCAAGCTGTATTTCCAGATTATTGGTAATTATCAACAGATTACCAGTAATTATCAACACATCAGCTGCTCCAGTAACAGAAAAGGTATAGTTTTTATACAACGATGAACAGAAATATGAAGATGTATATCCTAAAAGTGACTTAACATACAGTTATGGAGAAAGTAGATTGATAAGTGATATTGAGCAGGATTTTGGTGACGCTATGACTGGTGACAGGGGGCAGGGCCCTCTATCAGCTGGTAGTGGATCCGTCTGCTGTACTGACTGGCATAGTCAGGCAGAATATAATGCTAGGTTATAAGTAAGCATATTACTGATAATTTCCTGAAATGTTATGGATGAATGTGTTGTTTTCATGTAATTGTTGTTTTTGTGGCTTGTGCTTGTTTTTATACATTTTTGCTCGGGAATAGGGGAGCATAACTCTTTGGGAATCAGGACTGGTACATTTTGTTATGATGCTGTATTTTATTCTGAATTTTAAAAGAAATGTTTACTTGTGATTCTTTGATACATCCAGGAGTGTGTTTCGTAAATCAAATATTTTTCTTTGCAGTGAACACAGATATGTAGAAAAATTCTACCCTGAATCAGAAAGGGAGAGCTCTGAAGATATCTTGTCCCCAAACAACTCTACAGAAGAAGTCAGTTCTGAAGAGTGTGATGCAACACAGCAGTCCTCTGAGTTGAATCAGGACACATCAGAGGACAATTTAAAGCATGATCAGAATAAATTGTCAAAGCGACTTTCAACTTTGGGGCTAGGCAATTTTGATTTAAGCTCATCAGATTCAGAAGATAATGAATGCAATGGGGCTGCTGGTGGTGTTACTAGCGTTGAGAAGAACAGAGAAGAACAGTTGCAGAAATACTTAGAAGGAGCTGCAGTGTTAGCTGAAATAATTGAAGATACCGAAAATCTGACACTTGGAGATAAAGAGAGCCTAGGACTTCAAGAAAGCCTAGCTTCTGAAGGCACAGATAGCCTGGCTGACGAAGATATTCCGGACAAGGCTTCAGTGGACATAAATCTTGCCAGTGAAGGTCAAGAACTCTTTGAGGCAATGGGACTGCCCAAAAAGTTTGGGGGTCAGAAAGTAACATACAGACGAAAGGTAAACTCCATTTTATTTAATCAAAATTTGTGTGTGTTATCAATGAAGGCTATGCTATACAAAAAAAAATACTACATTCATTTAGAAAGTTTACATTTTCTTTAACCACATCATAACCGTCTTTTCTTTTCTACTTGTTAATTCACGTTTGTCTGCCATCTTATGTTTTTCTGCATATTGAAACTAAAGTTTTCTTACTGTGTGCTCATTTGCAGGCCAAGCTGACAGAAAAGGAAATCCGACAAAGATTTATAAAGTTCTGGAATGAAAATGAAGAGCAGCTTATCCACAAGTCTTTCGTGCTGAAATATCCTGACGATGCCCTGTGGTATGACCATATATTTGGGTCCTTGCCACCTGAAGAGCAAGTGGAAATGTTGCAAAGTGAGCTGGTTGAAAGTCAGCCAAGCATTAACGCGGTCAGTAATTCTGATGTACTGGAATCTTATCCCGCAAATAGTGCTCTTGGAATTATTACTGACAAACTGGAAAATGAAAAAAATAACGTTAACAACAATGCTGACGCTGACAGTTCTCAGAAAACCAGAGGTGGAAACTTCAGATCTGAAACTGATTCTTTGACTTGTAACGGTAAAACATTGGATCTGAACTATAGAAATAGTTTGCCTGAAGAATACATATTAGGGAATATCAAATCTTCAGAAACTGTAAGTGATTCTAATGCTCAGGTAGCTGGGCCTCTCAAGTCTAGTCTAAACTGTAATGAGATTCCCAAGGAAGCATCAATATGTGATTTAACCACTTATCCACATAATTCTGATGTTTTTACTAAAGAACCAGGTCCTAGAAGTGCAGATGCAGTAAATCATTTAGACTTTATTCAAAAGTCTGACACCTTTACAGAGAACAGCAGCATACAATGCAATGCTAGAGAGAATGAAGGTTCTCATGTTTTTAGTACAGATGATAATTCATTACCTTTAAAATCTATGGACTCAGGCGTTGGCAAATCTGCTATTCAGAGCGCTAATCTTTCAGAGACAAGTACAGTGATGAATATCTCATCTGAAAATACAGAATTAGTTTCTGAAGGTGTAGATCACAAACAGAAATTATCTAATGATGAGAATTCATATATTTCTGAACATTCTATAAATCATGGTTGTACCCATGAAGACGTGTGTTTGAATAATAATTTCTCTCAAGATCAGAATGGCTTTGATGGAGTAGAAGTTACAAATAATTACAGCTATGAAGATACCATTGCCTATATCAAAAGCCTACGTGATGAAATAAGTGATTATATATACTGGCCTGTTAAGAAAGAAGTAACAAAGTGGTTCAGAAAAAACCCAGACGAAGAATTTGATGCCTCATATCTGGTCGAAGAACTGTTGGGGAAACTCTTCCCCTGTGTGAAGTCAGAAGATGGCTATGTAGACTGTGTGGAGGAGCAGCCAGCGGAAGATGAGTACACTGCCAGTGAAGATGAAGATCTGGAAGTCAGTGGTAAGGCTCTGTGTATTAGCCTGTTAGGTTTCATCATCACCCTTCAGCTACCCAAGGATCATAGGCCTTAAATAAACTCATGCTTTGTCTTCATGGCCTGTGCCATTTGCTGAAGGTCTTTCCATGTGTTGTTAATATCTTTCATCAGTTCTCTTCTTCATGTGTTCTTTGGTCTCCCTCAACCTCTCTTACCCTGGGTATTCCAGAAGATGGACTGCCCTGTGGTGTTACCAACAGGCTTCCCCAGCGTGATCTTCCTTGCGGAGCATATGTCTTGACTTAGTTTATTCCAGCCCTCTTGCCCCAGTGTCATCTGTCCAAGTTCTTTCCACTATCTCCTTGATCCATTTTAAACCTGTTAGGCCTTAGTTTGATTTATATTATGCCATCTAGGTTTTAATGGGAAGTACAGTTTCGGTTCTGGTGCTTTGACTTAGGCTTTAGCTGGTATCTGTTCAGTACTGTTTAATCATCTTTCTTTGAAGGGTGCCCTTGCCCTAGTGTCAAATCTTTTGATCTTGATGGGTTATTGGACTCAAGGTTGTTTCCCCTATATTTAGCTATGCATTGTGTTGTATATCTATCTGCCTGGTATACGTTTTTTAACGCTCTGGCTCTGATGACATTACTGTATCGGCTTTTTCTTAATCTGCCACAGTCTGCTAATTTTCTTGTGAGGTTAAGGTAGTTGTTAATTTTCTTGCGAGACTTAGGTAGTGATGCTGTTGCTATTTAACTAGAGCTTCTGTGCTTGTTGCACCTTTGCAGCCAGTACCAAGTTTAAGAATCCTGTCTATTGTCTAAATTGTAGATCTAGTTTTTTCTGCCAATTTGAAACTTGTTGAGTTGGATTCTAAAGCCCCAGTTTCTTTCCTGGGTATTCTATCTTGGCTGGGTATGCATTTAAATGATCCTCATATCTGGTTTCAAGCTGGAAGGGCAAACTGTGCATTCCCCACCATCCAAGGTGGCTTTCCAAGTATGCAGGGTTAAAGTACTGTGCTCTGGTTCTGGGCTGTGCCAAGGAATCATCATGTCCTGCACAGAGCTACCTCAGCGCTTCTCGTGTGCCATCTATTCATTGTGAGCCAACCAGATAAAAGCCAAAGTTAAGTATGAGTTTTATATGACTCCCAAGCTAAGTGTACAGTGCAGGATTCTCAACATGTTTCACCATTGAGGGAATTATAATTTTGAGCCACTCTGGTGTGGCTAGTCAATCCCATAAGCATTGGCCGAGCAACTTGAAGATTGCCTGTTCCCAGGATGCACCACATGGAGGTGCTTCAGAGTCTTGATAAGAGCTCTAACCCTGGAGTTCACACAAGAGCAGCGTAAATCCTTTAGCATCCCAGCTATTAGTTTTATTGAGGACTTTTATTCCTCCAGTAGCTGAAAGGTATTGATGCTGATCACTGATGGATTTGGCTGTTTTTTTTTTTTTTGAGGATGTATTTTCCTTCTTTGTTGTTGTTTAACTAGGGCTGCCGAGCTTCTCGCTCTTTTGCAGCCAATACCAAGTTGAAGACTCCTTGGTATTATCTGCCCTGTAGATCTAGGCTTTTCTGCCATTCCGAAACGTGTTGGGTTGAATTCATGAGCTCTAGTTTCTCCAGCTTGGCATTTAAAAGATTATCACATCTGGTCATAAGCTAGGAGGAAGAAGCACATGGCATGCTATGCTTTCCCCACCAATCAAGGGGGCTCTCCAAAGGAATTATAACATTCTTCACAAGCCACTTCTGAGATCCTCCTACATGCAGCCAACCAGGTGAAAGCCAGAGTTATGTCTGGGGCTCATGTGACTTCTCCAAGCTTAGTCTGCAATTCTGGGTTCTCAGTGTGTTTCACCACAGATGGAATCCTTGGAAGTGTGTGGATGATTTCAGTAGTCATTAAGGGCATAATTAGCCTCACAGACAAGTTCACTTCCCCATTTGAAAACAGTATTTTGCTTAGCTGATGGTAATATAAGGATGACTCCAGATATGGCTCCATGCATTTTTCTTCTTTAACTCTATTATAGGCATGTGTTGTGTCATTCAAATGGGTGGTCTATTTGAGGTTTTATCAACATTAGTTGCTCCCTTAGGGGCTGTTGGTTGGGGATATTCATGCTATCAGTAATCTTTCATGAATCTAGTTTTCCTACAGGACAATATTCTACTGTTTGCTTTTGTTCCCCACATGTGTACAACCATTTCCCTCCAAATATGCTACAGAAACCACCACTGAAAGTGCACATAAATGGTTTTATGCATGCTTCTTGCAAAAGGACCAGCTGCAGTGATAACTCCTTGCTTTATGCGGAGAGTAAAGGGAAATGATAGATGGTACTTACAGCCCACATTTGCCAGTTTCCAGCCTGAAAACTACTACCTGATCCTTTCTCAGTAATTATTAATATGCCTCTAATCTATGTGACTTTTATTGCTCTCTTTGCCGCTTTTCTATGAACATTTTATTTTAACTGCTTTAATGTATTTGTATATTTTCTCGTCCATAGTTTGTTTTATCCCATTATAAATTTACTGCAAATTTTCAAAAGTGGCTACTGAGATACAGATGTCCTGTTTGATCTTTAAATTAAGTGTTGGGACCACTGAATGTTTTGCTATTTTTATTGTTTCTGCTCCACTTCAGGCAAGTTTAATTTTAGTAACTGGTGACTCTTGGGGAAAGGAGCCTGACCTCCAACCAGACCCATCAACTGGGTGGCCGATGGTATATAGAGGTTAGCTGTGAATACTGAATAAGCAGCTGTAGACTAAAATCGATGGTTGTCAATGAGGGCACAGTGGGATAGTTGTTGATAGCCGCTGTCTTTATAAAACACCTCTTATGCTTTATGATGTGACAACCAGAGAGATGGGGGCATCTTAATAGAAAGAGCTGTAGGTGTATGCAACAGACTTGTACTTCTACTTTATAAACAACACTACATCATTTGATAATGTGAAGCCTGAGAAAATTATCAGAATGTTAGTAATCATAAACATCTATGACCTAAGAATGATTAATAATGTCACAAATTAAAAATGAGGGAGACAAAGGAATTCACGCTGCTCTTGGGTGAATTTCAGGGTTAGGCCTTTAACCAAGACCCTAAAGCACATGTGGTGCATTCTGGAAACAGGCAACATTCGAATTGCCTGGACAGGGCTTCAGGAATGGAGTAGCCACACCAGAGTGGCCCAACATCAATATTTCCCCTTGTAGTAAAACATATTGAGAATCTGCATTGCACACCAAGCTTGGGGACGGCGTTTGAGTCCCAGACTTAAATGCAGCTTTTTCCAGACTAGTTGTGACAAGGAGGATCTTACAATGAATAGTTGACAGGGCAGGTGAGGAGAGCTAGGAAGTGGCTCTGTACGACATGGTGATTCCATGGAGAGACCGGAATTTGATCAAAGCATTTTAGCCCTGCATATTTGGAGAACCCCCATGGATGCGGATAATGCACTCTGTGCTAACCCCCTCTTCCTTTCTTGCTAGAAACCAGATATGAGGATCCTTTTAATGCATGCTGGATGTCACGAAGTGGATTTAAGTTTAGATTGTGTCTAGTGTATAGACAAGACCCTAGTATGAGATAGACTGAGAAGATAGATTTAGATTGAAAATTATAGTGATTGTGGACAGATGAGGCTATTGGCTCAAGGTTGAGAACCTGCATTGACTCTCCCTTGCCACTTGTGACTAAAATTTATGCTATAACCTCACCCCCCTCTAACTGCCAATAAAGGAGATAAGGTATAAATCAGGACCACAGACATCACTATACAGACAACATAAAGGTACTGTATAGTTAGCTATAAATTAGAGAACCTGATCCAATGAACATTTATATAGTTTTATTACAAAAAAACCAAATCACATAGAAAAAACAAAATCAGTAATATGCAATGTTGTACAGACCTGAAAACAAGAAAAACAATTAAATTGGTAGATACTAGAAAAAACAACCACTTTCACTCCTTCTTTCACCCTGCTGGGGAAAAATAGAATGATTACTGAGTTAACCACAATTATTGGGTGGGGGCATCAACTTTAGCCACCACTACCTCCTACAATCTATTTCTTACTGTCCTGATTTTCGCGGACACTGCCTAAACTATGTTTACACAGCTTCCAACTTGTTAGGCGATATGCGCCGCTAACTAAACCACTGGGCTGCTACCTAGTAGACTTTTTGTAACATCTATTACTCAGAAACTATCCTGTAAGGATATAATCAGACCCCAATGGTCCCATCTCTATCTTTGCTTCAGTGTCTCTCTGACACTCTAGACATCTGCTGCGGTGGCGTCTCCGTTGATGCCTTCTCTCGTTGACTTGTCAGAATCAGGAATGATAACCCTGTCTCCTGAGTTCAGACTCCTGAAAATGATGACTTGATTCACTGGTAGAAGCTTCACGGCTGCTGACTGACTTCTTACTTGCCCCGTTAACCCGCTCAAGGTTTAGGGACACACAGCGTTATTATGGCTGTATAACTTTAGACCAATCTCCCAGCCACGTGCTGTTGTCGGAGTGGTATAAGGAGCTAAGAGCTCTGGATTATAAGACAAATCCTGTTCCCAGCTGAAGATTGTCTTCGCTACCTGGGACCTTATGGTATTTCTTGCACTTTTTCCGATCTCTCGAGCTATATGCTCCTGAGATGACAACTTGCAGTTGTAAAGGACATAGGCTGCTTGCCCCTCCTACAGACCATGGAAACTCGCTGTGGAACAACAACGCAACAGCTATATAACATGTCAAAAGTTACACATCTCAAACACTTAACTCCCTTCTCCCTTTAAATCAACCACAGCTCTCTATTCCCGCCACGCACAACGATACAAATATTTATGCCCCAAAAGGTCTACTTCCCAGGCCATCCCTTTTACCAACGTAAACATCGGCTGACCCAGATCATTTTGTTCTTCATGATTAGCCACGTGTCACAACAATTTTTTCACTGAGGACATACCTGTCCAAAAATACTTGGGCTACTTTTCTCACTGACCCTTGGGAGATATTTATCAATACAAAATAAAATCTAGGCAGGCTGAAACCCGTCTCAGAAATCACTTCCCATATCAAAATAAAATCTACCCCTCTTAAAATAAAAGGAAAATATCATATCAGAAATAAAGATTACATCTCGTGTCTTCTGACTATACACCACTAAACATTCACAATAATTAATGTACGCCAAAATTATGCTAGCGTATTTAAACTGCAAATAAATTATAACAAATCAAGGTTAACAATGGATCTCTCTGTAGTTAAATACACGTGTTCACCATAATGTTAACTACACCCTTCTCTGGGTAACATTCCTGAATTAAAACTCAATACAATAATCGTGCCCACGTGCTTAAAATTACAAAATCCCGCTCCCGTTTATACACAGAAGTTTATCATAAATCAAAGATGCGGGTTTCTCGTACCAACCTTCTTTAACAATTTAGACCTTCTTTTAAATATTACGGAGCTCACATTAGTTGTCTCAAAATCTTTACACACTCCTTGCCACGGCTATATCATATAAAGAATTCTCTGCACTTCTTACATTGAATACTTTCTCTGAGATCATAATGGATGGCACTTCGGTTTAAGAACTAAATTAAAACCTCCTGAGGAAAGCTTATACTTTAACCGGCTAGCCTCTACTAGAAGCGAATACAAGTACCACGCTAAATAGTTATGCTTACCAATAGATCAAATTTCTCACTGAAGAGCAAGTGCTATGACGTAGATTCGCACGGCTGAATATTCTTTGGGAAAGGGCCCCACAATTAATTTCCTCTAGTATTTATTACAGACAACTAGGCCAGATACTTCACACTGGTGTTCCTCTCCGGCCAATGGAATTCCTACAAAATTAAACAACCGAGCATCCGCCAATAGATTTGAAAACAACGCGCAGACCGCGTGTCCAAAAATTACGTCACGTTACGTGATGACCGCAATTTCTTTTAAACAAAGAAAATGAGATTCCCTGATCGCAATTATCTAGCGAAAAGAACTGGTGAAAAAACAAACTGGTAAAAATCTAATATTCTCCTGTAGTCTCTATTAAAAACGCAATTATTAACCCTACAGAAAAAGACCAAACTTGATATATTTCAAGGAGAAGAAACATGTCAAACACATATAGTTACAAAGGGAAGAAGACTGGTGAAAACTCAAATAGAAGAACGGAATCGGGCCTGTTGAAAGGACAGAATTACAGTACAGCATCACACTGAACTAGGATAGAATATCTGAGAAAGACACTCGAGCTCAAGACTCCAACTCAGCAAGTTTCAGAGCCTAGATCTGCAGTATAGATAAAACAAAGGATTCTTAAACTTGGCAGTATCTAGGAAAGAGTGATAAGCTCAGCAGTCCTAGTTAAAGAAATAAAAACTAAAAAATATATAAAAACTTAGCCTAAATAGCAAAAACACAGGTTATAGCCATTTCAAAGAAAAGTTAAGAATGCTTCGTCTAAATAAATTATTCAGTTTTGAAAACACATCAACAGATTCAAATACTTGTGCAGGTTAATATCAGCTGGAAAATGCATCTTAGAGGTCAAGAATAGACTAGCACAAGCAAAAACAGCATTCCATAAAATGAAAAATATCTTTGTCAGTAGAAGTAAGAGAGTTCTTTAGTGTTACATGGAGCCAATTCTGTCATGGGAAGTTAGTCATGGACAATCAACAAAATCCCTGGAGGTCACAAAGATGTTGTTTTACAGAAGAATACCATTTGACAGTTAAAAAGAATAATGTAATGAAGATGTCCCGAAGGAGATCAGATTGGCTACCATCTCCACATGGAAGGTGGTTGCATTGGATCTCCAGTGTTTTCCTTCTCTTGCCTTGATGGTACACTCTGTGTTTATTTGGCTTCAACTTTTCCTTCCATAATGGTTTTCAACAGGATTGTTATGTAACTTTGTTTGGCCGAATAACTTTGAAAGCATAGAAATACATTAACTCTTAGTATACGAGCTGCCTTTCATGACTACCATTACAGATTTTGCAATAAATAATTTATTTATAAAGATAACATAAGTGTTATATATCAAAATGTGAAGAAATGAAACCACATTCAGCTATAAATTTTCGCTATTGACAGGGATCGATCATCGGCCTCTCTAGAAGGCCGCTCGTATACTAAGAGTTAAACAACAGAATTGATAAACAATTTTGGAGACAGAAAGTTGTGGATAGACATGATCACTGGTGCCACTAGGCACTTGAAGAAGAAAACACCTTGAGCAGAGCCCTGTTTATCAGGGTGATTAGTATAGCATCAAGGCTACTATAGCCACACCATGGCATTAAAGCTGCAATACTTCACATTTCAAATGTTTTTGATATGGTCTAAAGCAAGTTATTATGTGGTATTACAGGGGTGTGACATATTACTTTTGTGGTTCTTATGTGTTTTATTTAATGTAAGATTTGTTAATGTAACATTAGTTTTCCCATTGTTGATTTTTGCAATTTTCCATTGCAGGTTCGAATAAGAAAAGGAACATTTTAGAAACTTTAGAGCTGCTTGGTGTATCTATACAGATGGACCAGGAATTAAGGTATTCAGTTGTTGAGATATGAACTTGATAACACTTAAGATTTCCATTCCTCAAAAAAATGTTTAGATTGTATGAGGTCTCAAAAGCACATCTGTCCAAGTAAACAGAAAAATTACTGTATTGGTATCATTATATGTTTACTTATCTATGCATAATCACATTGTATAAGGAGATATGTGTTGCAGTTTTGTGTGAACTTACCCCAGGTGATTTCTAGAGGTCTCTGAGGAGATAAAGAAGAGGATCACTGCTCCAGCAAGCACGTGTAAGAGGTGAAGGAGCTGAAGTAGTGCACAGGGCCAGCAACCACATTGTATTAAATAACTTGCCATCGAAGCCACCAGTACAAGATCATATAACATTCTGTGGCTTGTGCACCCACCCTGCCTGCTAAGGGGGGTCAACTGCAGTGGTAATTCTTATGAATAATTTTTAGTTTGTAAAACCATCTACATTGAAGCAGGTCCTGCAGTAGCTCTGGAACTGAGTTCTTTAAATCATTATCCTTGTAGCATTTTTTATCATGCAAGAACCTCTTCAGTTGTTTGAAGGTTTGACAAAATAAACAGAACCCAAAACCAAGCATTGAGAATCATAACGGGGGCATGAAGTCAACACCCATTGATGAGTTGGAAAAGATTACTCACCTCCAGCCTATGGAGGATAGAAGAGATAGCAGAGCCCAGCAACAAGCTGAGAAATTCAGGAGGCTGATAGACCACCCAATGCACCAGAGAATAAATGGACTTGGAAGGGGAAGACTGAAGCGAAGCAACTTTGTAAGGTACAGGTAAAGGATCCCGTTACACGCCCATTGAGGCATATTCATATTGGGAATATGGTGTTAGGCCTATATTTTCTTGACCGTTGGCACACTAGGGGTGATGTGGTCAGCATCATGCCGGCCACCTTAACCTTCCCAGAGTTGCTCTGGTACTCATTTGGGGCTGGGTTGACCCAGGAGCCGTTTGTGGCCTAAAAAAATCCCACATCATCTGGGGATCGAACCATAGACCACTGAGCTAGCAAGGCAGTGCACTAACCACTATGCTACCGCGGCTCCCAAGCAACTTTGTAGAGACAGTCAAAACAAAGATGAGAGCAGACCCCATAAACGCAATATCAATACCTACGCCAATATGTACTGCACACAAGCTACCAATTTGGAATCAACACTGCTTCCCTGAAATGATAGAAAACGTTCCTGGTATTGAGAGAAAGAACTGCCAAAATGAAATAGAAAGGAGAGTCCTAACCACAAAATATATAAAACATTACCCAAGCAACACCTGGATCCATGCATTCACAGATGGATCAGCAACTAATACAACAGAAGATGGGGGTGGAGGAGTCTTCCTGAGCTTAATAAATGGCAAACAAAAAAAGATAGCAAAACAGGAGAAATTTTCAAAAACCTTCAACAGCAAGGCTTTAAAAAAAAACATAAATTTTAATGACAAAGAATCAAGAAACCAGGAATCAAATCCTCAGAATGGATCAGCAAGGCAAACGATGGGTGGGTTGAAAATAAATGGCAAAAAAAAAAAAAAAGATGCAGTCAGTCAAACAGGGAAATTTTCAAGTAACCTTCACAGCAGAGGCTTTAAAACTGCATCAGAAATTTTAATGACAGAAGAAAGCTCAGAGACCAGTAGCTATCTTCTCAGATGCACTGTCAGTGATTACAACGCTGAAAAGTCAAATGTTGAACTGGATGACCTAAGAGTAACAGTTCACAGACTATGTCAGCAATACAAAAGAGTTGTGATACAGTGGATCCCTTCTCTCTGCAACATCCCTGGAAATGAAGAGGCTGATAGATTGGCAAAGGAAGGGGGAAAGCTTCCTCAACTTGACACAAATATAACTTATGAGGAGGCCAAGAGTTTTATCAAGCGCAGGTACAGGCACAAGTGGGAAGAAGAGCATCCAGGCCACACAAAAAATGATCCGTATTACCAGCTCAGCAGAAGTGAACAAGTGGTAATCTTCAGACTTCGCACAGGTCATAACAGATTGAGATACCATCTATTCAACAAATTAAAGATAGGAACTACTGATGAGTGTGACTGTGGCACCGATAAAATGACTGCCAAACATCTGCTTCAAAGGTGCCCAACATATGAGGAACAGAGAAAACGCATATGGCCATCACCAGTACCATTCCTGGAGAAAATCTACGGAGATACCAACAGCCTCAGGCTGACCACTGCTTTCTTTGAACTTAATTCAAGTTGACATCTGAGGGTGAACGAATAAGAAGAAGAAGTGTTTGAAGGTGGAAGTCGCATCTGTTTTCTATTTTCTATGTGACCTCTTCATGCCATCTTGATGATTTTTTTTCTTATATGTCTGTTACACTGATTATTTTTCTTTCTGGTCACACTTTAGAACCTTCCAGCCATTGTAGAGAGTTGTATCTGGTTTTAAAAGTATTTATAAAGTTGAGCGAAAGATGTTATTGTTTTATTTATCATTATTGTCATCTTCTTTTTTGTTCCACATGGAGCATGATTAAACAGCTTCCTTGGGGAAGCCAATGGCAAAGCACATGCTGTTGCAGCAGTGATTTCTGTAGTAGTTCATTTTACAAGATGGGATTGCTAGACCCATGCAGAACAATATATTTATTAGTTGCCTCTTATGACATGGGAGCCGCAGTAGCATAGTGGTTAGTGCACTGGCTTCCTAGCTCAGTGGTCTATGGTTCGATCCCCAGATGAGGTGGGATTTTTTTAGGCTGCAAACGGCTCCTGGGTCGACCCAGCCTTGATTGGATACCAGAGCAACTCTGGGAAGGTTGAGGCGGCCGGCGTGATGCTGACCACTTCACCCCTAGTGTGCCGATGGTCAAGAAAATATGGGCCTAACACCATATTCCCAATATGCCTCAACAGGCATGTAACGGGATCCTTGACCTTTTTTCCTTTTTCTTATGACATGTTGGAGGGAATAGTAGTCCTGTTCTTTCTTTGTCCCCTCAGAGACCCCATGGGGAACTACACTAGGATTGTTGGATTACAATTCTTAGCTTAGCTGGTGCCTTAAGACTTGAAATTTCAACCCTTGATTTATATCTAACCTGTACAGGGAAAACAGGAAACGTAAAGTTGCCCATGGAACAGTCACCTACAAGAGAAAGAACATATTGAAAGAGGCTAAACGTTTGCATCTGGACTACGGTAGAAGTCAGCAGGTTCAGAAGAATGACCTAGAAGCCTCCACTGTGTTAAAGGCAAGACATATCACATTTGATGATGAAGGAAATCCCCATGAAGCCCCATGTGAGGCAAACACTCTAGACATAAAGGATGTTGACCTGGAGGTAAGCGCTGAAGTTACAGTAATTCAAAATGTGCTATTGTGTTGCATATTTTCTCTTGATGCTGTACCAAGCAAATTATGTTTTTCTTTTTAGTTGGTTGCTTAACATTTATGGTATACGTTTTTTATGTCTGTTAACAGTTTATGGTCAGTCGTACAACTTACAATATATGGTACTTTCTGCTGAATCTGTGCTGAAGGTACAACAGTGGCTTTGAGAAATCTGAAATTATATTTTTTCTAATGGTAAAGGAAATGGGAAAACCTGTAAAGGATCCATAACATGTACAGAAGAATATAAGGCAGAAGTGGGAAGAAAAATAAAATTTGGAGTGGCATGCTATGGACAGAAAACTTGGTGAGAACTGGTTACAGTCCTGTACTGTTTGTGGATCTCAAAGGGGAATAATAAGAATTTGACATAAGCAACGGTGGGAAGTTTCATCTAGATTTTGTTTATGAAGTTGCCCAGCTGTCCTATTTGTGAAATTTGATGCAAAAAAAAAAAAAAAAAAAGGAGTAAACGAACAAACGGACTTTATTTTCGAAGGGTTACTGGAGGTCATTATACAGCATTAGCACAAAAAGTGATCAAGGCAGCATCTGAATAGACACTAGCCAAGTGAAGTTACTCTCCTTTATTGAGAAATGGTTGATGGCAGCTTGAAAATTTTCCACAGGTTCAGATTTGAGGACTTGTTTTTTGAAAGAATGAAGCTGTTGAATGTTGCCATGATTTGGGTTTTGGCTCTCCTGGCCTTTGAAAGTGACAACAGTTGATCTAGTTTTGATGCAGGGCAGCATAAACTAGTGAAACAGACAGCGACAGCCATAGTTTTAGTGTACATGAATGTGCCAGAGCTGGTGATTTTCAGGGTCATGGTGTGAATCAGGGGCGTAGAAAAAGACCTGCAACTAGGAGTGGCAGCGGCAGAGAAACAGCTGATGAGTTTCAGTGGGACTTGAGTGACTGGCTGCCTGAATCTTCACCCAGTGGGATTCTAGTGCAATGCACAGAACAGAAGAATTGTATAGATTTTTTTCAAGTTGCTATTTCCTGATAGTTTGATAGACATCATTGTAACTGAAACTTAACAGATATGCTAGTCAGATCTTGAAAGCCGGTGGTGACACAAACAGAAAGAGTGCATGGACTGACTGTACATCAGAGGAGATACATGCATTTATTTGTTTAAAAGTTGCAGTGGGAATTTACCCCCAGACTTCCTTAAAGGACCACTGGGCTTCCACCTTCATTTATGAAAACAGATTCTCGGAGATCATGGCCAGAAACTGGTTTCAATACCTGGACTCTTTCCTACATTTTACTGATAATACATTGCTCGTGGGGAAGAGGGATATGATCCCCTAGATAAAGTGAAACCACTGCTAGAGGCCACACATAATCTGTACGAGCAGTGTAAGGCACCACAGAGAGTTATTAGCATTGATGAGACAATGATCTCGTTAAAGGGGTGTCATCATATGAAACAGTTCCTGCCCGACAAACCCCACAAATGGTGTTTCAAAGTCTTTAATGCAGTAGATCCCAGGACCAGTTATTGTTTTAAATACAAAATTTATAAGGAAAAGATAATTTTGATGAAGATGGGGAAAATATTGATGAAAAGATTATCATGATACTGCTAAAAGATTATGTTGGCAAAGGGCATATTGTGTACTCTGACAGATTTTACACTTCACCAAAACTTTTCAGCAATTTAGAAGCTTCAAGAACAGGTGCCTGTGGAACTGTTACAGAAAGCAGAAGAGGATTTCCTGTAATTTTGAGGGGGAAAAAACATGAAGAGGCGGCATTTCAGTTCACCTGTCTTTGCTAGGTCGGGAAACATGAATGCCTGTAAGTGGCATGAAACAAAAAGCGTGAATTTGATCAGCACAGTCCACACAAACAATGTTGTTGACAAAAGTGTCAGATTCAGACACCATGAGGGAGGATAACCACTTCCCATAGCAGTATGAAGACAAATCACATCAACCAAAAATGATTTTTTGTAATTCTGCTTTGATTGAGAACCCAGATGAG
The DNA here is from genome assembly GCA_024509875.1 of Oreohelix idahoensis. Lineage (NCBI taxonomy): Eukaryota > Metazoa > Mollusca > Gastropoda > Stylommatophora > Oreohelicidae > Oreohelix > Oreohelix idahoensis. The sequence goes on along the minus strand of JAMPIV010015039.1, from coordinate 583,712 downwards.
ATATTTTTTGTATTGGATGTGAAAATTCACTGTGTTGTGTCCCGCTTTAGTACGGATCGCAATGGGAAGGCAAACCCGGTCCCTAAAAAATGCCGTGCTGAAGTCGGATGTGTCGACCGAAAGGTGCAGATATCACAGCTACGGCGTAAACAGACACAACGCAACCACCGTCCTTTTCAGGGCGAACGAAGAAGAAGAAGAAGAAGAAGTGTCCCGCTTTTCAATTTTTCATAAATATGAGGACTATGCTGCCGCCGGGAAGAAAATAGGCCTCTAGGGTCAGAGAAAAAAAAGCAAAAATAATTGCATCTGTGACCATAATTTTAGACTAGCACATCCAGCTAAAGTAAGTTGACAAGTATGTATTTTTTCTGTGTGCATGAAAACAAATCAGTACGTGACAAATATTTCTCTTTTGTCATTACAGACCCTGAAATTTAAGTCCATTTCAGATAGCTTTTCAACTCCAATATCTTTCAGGAGCATATTATACTTGTGTGTTTCTTAGAAAGAATGTTCACTTAAAATGTATTTAGGAAAGTTTGATGAGTGGTTAATTGATTATAATATTTTCTATACATTTTTCAATAGTGCTTGCCAACTATACGTAAAAATACGAACTACGAGCGCATTAACTGTTTATGTGTTGTTACCACTAGCAAACTTAGACAATGGCCTCTGCTATCTAGAGGACATTCCAACATTATATGGAGAAAAAAATTATTACAGGAAATAAGATCTGTTATGCTGATGGATGCAACTTTTGTCATAAAACAATAAAACAAGATTCGTTTTGGGTGCTAATGGAAGAGAGCTAATATTGGCACTGAAGGTCACAGGGAAGACAAGTAGAATCAATGAACCAAAGCTTTGGTACTTTACACCCCTGAGCCACAGTTTATGGCTAATAGGAAACAATTTATATTTCATTCATCCAAAATTAATGAATAATGTTGTTCTTTTTTTAAAAATAGCCTTCATTCAGCTTCATTGATGATGCAGCTTCTGACATCGATGAAAGTACTCCTCAGGATGAACCTCGGGTTCAGGAACAAAGTTCACCTCAGGTTCAGGAACAAAGTTCAGAGACCAGTCTAACCCAGAATGAAACAGAAGCTTCATCAACCAGTAGTATAAGTCCCAGAGTGAAATCCAAGAGCAAGAAAAGGAAGAAGAATGAGAAACCATCTGTTCCTATTCCTGAAGAGATGGCCAGTGATGCAACACTGATAAAATACTGGTACCAGAGGTACCGTCTTTTCAGAAGATTTGATGAGGGAATAAAACTGGATAGAGGTAACTTTTTATTTTTTTTACTACATATCACTTTCTTCATACATTTCACATACATCCAGGTGTCAGTCCTCGTCACACGGAGAGATGCTTGAAGCAAAAGATGCATAAGTATCCATCCAGCTGGTCCTGAGCCTTTCTTCTATTTTGTCTTTCTTTCATTTGGAGTTCTGCTTCAAATGTCTGCTTTTGATATGCCTCTAAGTCTGTCATTCCCCTAAGTGAACCTGTCTTCATCATCATGTTCATATGTACACCTTATAGAGCATAGGACAACCACTGTAGCTGGTCCTCTTACTGAAAACCTGCACCAAAACTTTCATTTCGGTTTGTAATGGTGGTTTCTGTAGTAATTTGTTTTACATGATGAGGTTGCCACCCCATGCATAATTTCAGTAAGTCACCTTATATGACATGCATGATGGGTAAATAGTTCTATTCTTTCTTTGTCTCTGCAAAGACCGCTGGGAACTACATGGGACAACAGGGAACTTATGAATCCCTATATGAGGTATTATCAAAAAGTATCTGGAATGGTAACATAAGTCTGGAACCGAGCGACACAGCTGAAAGCTGCTAGGCACAGGTTGACCTTGGAATCTAACGTGTGTGTAGTGTGAGTCATGTCTGCCCTGCTCGTCTGGTCTGTTTACAGTAGTGCTTTGTTCTTATGTGTGAACCGTGTCCGTGGCATTTGTCATGGCACAAAAAATGTGATCAACGAATTTGCATCAGATTTTGTCAGAAACTTGGCGAGCGAGATCTGGCACATAGGGTAGTTGTCGGACCTGTTTTTAAAAATTTGTTGTCGTATTTGACGCACTCAAGAGGACACGAGCAGATGAAACACAGGGCCTGTTTCTGGTCAGCTGAGATCAATTTTGAAACAAATTTGGATGGACGCATCCCATGCCCAAATCGTCCGTAAGAATCGACTGAACTGAACCGAAACTAATATGTAAGTCTTCAGATAACTCACGAATAGTGATTCAGCGATTTTCCAGCACAGCTGCGCGCACAAGTTGGACATTGTTTTCACTTTGGCTGGTTGCGGGCCTCAAAGACCGTTCATTACTCTCAACACTTTCACAACCATCTTTAAAACGTTTATACCACTCATAAACTTGTGTACGACTCATACAATCCTCCCCATAACTTTAAGTATGTATCTTTGCATGTTTCACCAAGTTTTTGACAAAATTTGATACAAATTCGTTGATCAATTTTTTTTCTGCCATGACAAATGCGACGAACACGGTTCACTCGTGTAAGAACAAAGCACTACTGTAAACAAACCAGACGAGCAGGGCAGACATGACTCACACTACACACACGTTAGGTTCCAAGGTCAACCTGTGCCTAGCAGCTTCCAGCTGTGTTGCTTGGTTCCGGACGTATGCTACAATTCCGGATACTTTTTGATCACACCTCGTAAATGGGACTTGTCTTGACATTGTATATGACTGATCCATTCAATGCCCTTACATTTAATCTATAGATTGATGTCCCCTTTTTTCTGTCTAATTTTTATTATTTCTGTGTAGCAAAATGCATAAATTGTATATGTAAACTAAAATAAAAAGCAATGTAAGTGTTGATATGAATGGGCAATTAAAAATAAGAATGCTGGGACAAGGATGATGATTTTTTTTTTTTTTTTTTTTAACTCTCTGTAAAATAAAGATTGGACAGCTGAAAATAGGTGGATGGATAAACAGAAGCAGAGCCAAGTTTGTTCTCAGGGGTCTCTGAGGAGACAATGCAAGAATAGAAGTCCTGCTTCGTCAGGCATGTCTTACCTGATGACTAATATTAGGTTGTGCATGGGGCTGGCAACCTCATCATGTAACAACAAAACTGTTACAGACGCCATCGTTACAAACACAAATGAAAGTTTTGGTGCAGGCTGGACCTGCTACTATGGTGGATACATGCTTCAAAAGGGAGTGAAAAATGAATGGCATGAAACGGAAGGAGGAGGACATGAGAAGTGCTGTGAAAAACAGAAAACAATTTGGATGGTAGGGATCACAGGCATTGGATGCTGCTTAGAAGAATGTCCATTATTGATGGATATATTACGTGTTGGCTTAGTTGTACTTGGTTTCATACGAACTGCTTTAATTACTTTGTTAACATAGCTTTATACGGTTTACATTTATCAGCAAAATGTTTATTTGCATATTTTTTTTTTTTCAGAGAGTTGGTTTTCAGTTACACCTGAGGTAATAGCTGCACATATCGCAGAGAGATGCCGTTGTGATGTTGTGGTGGATGCCTTCTGTGGTGCTGGTGGAAATACTATACAATTCGCTTTTACTTGCAACCATGGTGAGAACTGTGTTCAGGCTTGTTATGTTGTAGAGCAGCCATGATGTAATGTAGGTTGTACAAAAAATACGGTTTCCTTAAAAAGTGAGCCTTCCTACCCAGCTGCATTTGAGTAAGCTTGTCTTGGATTTCTCTTACACTTTTTAAGCCTATACATTTGTCTGGTGCTGTTTGTGTCATTGTTTTTACATATCATTCCTCAGTTTCTGCCAGTTGTAAATGGGTATCTGACTCTGCTCCTAAATTAGAAAGGGCAACGTTAGCAAGGAGAGAAACCAGTCACCGTACCTCATAAAGCTGTGACCTAGAATAGGGAAGTCTCTAACATTTCTGCTATGGGACTGCCTTTATCTGTACTTTTAGAAGTTTAACTTTTGCAGTTAGACAGTTATAATTTGCTTTGTTGGCGGGGGTTGGATGTTTCTCAGCTTGCCGTCTTGCTTTTTTTCCTCTCGTTTACAGCGGCCTCCAGTTCTGTACTCCAGTAAGGTTTAAACTTTCTCCTACATCCTCGTGGAATGGCTTCTTTTGCAGACTGCAGTAGTGCTGTAGTGATTTTACTATATACCTTGTCTATGTCCAGCGTCAAGTCGATGGCCTCGAATCGTTGTCGTACTTGTTTCCTGAAGAAATGCCAGTCTGCCTTTTTGTAGTTCCATGGGGGGTGATGTTAAGCAATTTCTTTTTATTTCCCTGGTGTTTGTGATCTCAAGGAGGATGGGTCTGGGTCTGCGGTCACTTCCGATGTCGTTGAGCACTCTAACTGAGCAATGTGGGTGGATATCTGCTGTTACTAGGGTGAGATCTGGTCTGCTTTTTGTTCCACTGGCGCGGTGGGGTGTGAGCATTCTGCAGTAGGATGAGTGTGGTAGTGTTAGTGAGTTCTTCCATAGCTATTCCTGTTTGGTTCCTGTCTGTGTAGCCCCACACAGGTGAATGACCATTCATGTCACCAGCAATGATCATTCTCCTCAAGTCCCTGGTCTGGAAAGGCTTCAGAGCAAGGTGTGTTTTTGCGGGTTGTAAATGTTAATGATTTTCAATGGCTTTCCACCACTCCAGACTATCACTTCCTGTAGATCTGTTTCGTCATTGGTTTCAAGAGCGGAAACCTCAGCCTGTGTATCATTCTGGATAAGTGTCACTAATCCTTGACATTTTATACACTTGCACTGGTACACTGTATAGCCTGTGATATGGAAGGAGGTGTCTTTTGGTAGCATTGCTTCTTGGATAACTGCAACATGGATTTTTAGGTTCAGTAGAAGCTTGGTTAGTTCTAGTTTTTTGTTTCGGATTCCTGATACGCTGAGTTGGAGGATTCGTAGTGAGTCTGTGTTATATATATATTACTGGTAGTATACTTTTCACTGCCCTCCCCAGGTACCGGGTGACACCCGAGCTTGTATAGAGTCGGTTGTCTTTGAGGCATGTACATGATTTTGGGGGGGGGGGGGGGGGTGGGGGGATGCATTTTTCAGTATCCCCGAAGGGAGGCAGTCCAGTGAATCAGTATCCTAGGATCGTCACGTCCTGCCAGATAGATAGCATATACATCTGGGTCAGCTAATTCATCATTCTTTAGTCAGTTTTGCCAACCCTTCTGCAGTGATGGTATATCTGGTGTTCCCCGCCACCTAGGAGGCTGTCGCAGAGGGACAAAGGTGCAATGTCCGCTGGCCTGCATCTCTTCGTCATCCATGGGGATTATTGGATAGGAAAAACAGGAAGGAATGCAATCGTAAGCAAAATGAGTGATGGAATGATGCCATGGCGCTAAGAAATGTGGAGAGTTAAACTTGCGGTCAAGACATGGGAAAGCATGGTGCCTCATTCAAATCTCTCAGGAAACAAAAGAAAGAAGAAACCTGAAACCCATCATTACAAGCAAAAAGAGAAAACAAGGGCTGCACAGAAATGTGCAGAGAGCCTTCAATAAGCACTTTGCGGAACGTAAACGGAAAAACAATCCTGCGCAAAGAGACTTGACAGTGCTCATATCAGAATCACTCACCAAAATTAAAAGAAACAACCAAAAGCTAGCTTGTGAGGTCTTTGAAAAGAACTTCACTCTTTAGAATCAAGCATGGCCCTAAAAAAAAATACTAAGACAGAATAAGCTGCTGGACCTGCACAGGCTCACTAACGAGATGAAGCCAAATTTCTCAAATTATGAAGCCACCATCCTTGACCTCTCACTTAACAAGACCTGGAGAGAAGGCAAGTTACCAAACAGACTGGAGCAAAGAGCCAATTGATCATCCCATGTCCTTAAGAGGAAGGACAAAAGTAACAGATCCAATCACCAAACAATTATGGACCGATGATCCTTGAAACAAAACCTATGCAAGATCAATGAAAGGCTGATAAACCTGAAAGGTTATATTGGTGGTCTAACAAGAATCTTAAATACTTTCAATCAGGTTTTAGAACTCAAACAGACAATGGATCAGTTGATAATTCAACCAAGAAGATAGGTGAAGCCTTCCAAGAACAAAAAATGTGCCTAGCAAATTTATTGATCTTTAGACAAGCCTTAACGGAGGATAGGCCTCCTCTCAAATGCAAAGAATGGGAATATCAGGGCGAACTGTATACAACTGGTTAAAAGGTTTCTTCCACAACAGAACAATCCGAACAAGATTCAGTGGAGAAAACATCAAAGTTACAACAGAATCCTGGAGGAAGGACTGCCTCAGGGAAGCACTAATTGTACAATTTCTTATATTTATAAATGACCTCCCAAATGTATCATGCCACCCAAAAAAAAGCACTATTTGACCTGAAGACCTAGTCATCTGGACAAAAGGAAAAATACCTCCAAACCAGTCACCAATAAATAAGATCGACAAAAAACCTGACAACCATCTCTGCATATGCAAACCTGGAAACTTGAAATCAATGTAGAGAAATCTGTATGGCAACTGTTCCAGTTCTAAAAGGAGTTAATGAAACAACATCGAGGTCTTATATTTGGTGGCTACGGAATCTCCAGCACAAAGAATGCGAGATAAATACCAATCAATCAGGGTATTGAACTCGAAGTTGTTAAAACTGTTTTCGAATATTGACCGACACTTGGAGTCGATTTCACCATGACGATGGAACACCATAGACATAGCTGTTTGAGAAAGCGATCCTTCAAGGACTCAGGCATCATCAAACCTTTTCCTCCTGTGGGCATAGGGAGCAGATTTAGCTCTCCTTACGACAACTCTGTACTGGATATGTGCGTCAGTAATTGGATACTCGCTCCTCTTCAAACTATTGCAAGTAAAAGCTTCTTACAAAAGCTAGACAAAGTCCAATGAGAACAAGATACGCCTGTTACGGTTTAATAAGGTGGTGCTTGAAGACAACACGAAAGAATGCATGCGAAATCAACATCAATATTGAACCTTAAACCTAAGAAGAGAACGTTTCAGAGTGGAAACAGAATGGATGGAGGAAATAGGAATCTGGATAGAAGTGGCACCATAATGGACATCTTTTCTTTAAAAAATCAAGAAGCTAGCATCAAAAAACACCAAAAATAGCACTAAGTGGAGTTGACAGCTGTTTCTATAACTTCTTCAGCAGATAAATGGATATTTAGATAATGCTCCCATCAGTAATGGTACTCATCCTCCCCCTTCTAAACTAAGCAACTATTTGGCTAATGCACTCTAGTCAATACAATGCCGGACTACAAAAGGAAAATACCCACCATGTAAGACCCTATCTCACCCAAAAATATGAACAAAACACCTAGACAACCATACTGATGCATACTGCCTTTCTGGAAACTGTGAAATCAATGTAGAGAGGAAAATTCTGTATGGGCCACAGATGGATTCAGCATAAAGCTACCAAATGCTGGAATGGCGAGTTTAATGAGAAACAACATCGAGGTCTGCAATGGGGAGAAGACAAGCATACGAATCAAATGCCCGCGGAGAAATTTGTTCGAGCTTGACAGAGAAGCTTACCATGAGACCCCAGCATAGACACTGCCGGAATGATTCAAAGCATTGACAAGATCTCAGGCTCATCAATAGTGGACCTTTATATTTCTCAGACTGTGGGTGGGGACAGAGAATGCACAGCCCCTTACGCCAACTCTGACAAGCTTGCATATGTGCGAAAGAGCTAATCCAAAATCGACTAATTCAGTAAAAAGCTTCTTACAAAAAGCAGAAAGGTCAAAATCATCACGCTGCTAAATCACCAGTACAATGACATCTGGGACGAACTGATTGAAGAAGACGTTAGCACTCCCAAGGCCTCTATTGATAAGACATTAATTGGACAGACAAGATCACTCCTAAAACTACTGAAAACATACTTGAACCCTTAAACCTGAAGAGAACGTATCAGCAGTGGAAACATATGAAAACTATGAGCATGTCTGGACACAAAGGAGGAGAATATTGAGCAATTTAAGCAGTAAAAAAGCCTTTTCTTATAAATAGGCAAAAGAAGCTAGCATGCAAAAGAAGACCAACTACCATCAGCCCTGAAAGCCAATGGTCCAACTATGATTGCAATAAATGAACCACACTTGTTGGCCATACTCCCATATAAAACTAACTCTCTGACAATGCAGCAGACAAGAACACTCTAGGACCACTACTGAAAACCATATCGCTTAAGAAACTGCTAGACTCATATCCAAAGACATCATTCATGCTACACAGATGGATCAGGGTCAAAAGAGCTACCACCAACTACTCCATGGCGCAGTGATAAAATACCCCAAACTGCACCCAGAAGCCACCCTCGCATCTTTGGCCCTTTGCTGAGAAATTTGTTCCAGGCTATCGCAGAAAGGCAACAGCACTAGAAAAAGCATTGGCCGGATAATCTCAGCAATGAAGTGGCACATCCACCTTATTGTTATATTCTCAGACCGTAAAGATGCAGCAAATAGGAGAATGCAGTCAGCGACCCATGCCTTGCTTGCAATACATCCGGTCAATCGAACCAGAGACTTCAACAAGACCAAACTAGCCATACCAGTTAGAAAAGCACCTCCTTACGTGGTAGGAAAAGAAGAAGCATTAATGAACCAAGCTAGAATGCTGTCTCCTAGATTAGGGATCGCAGAAAGCAAAACCCAGTCAGTCACAGAAAACTGAACTCTGTCGGATGTGTCGAGCAGAAAGAAAAAATCGCTCTAGGACCTAACTACCTGAAAAAACGCAACCATCGCCCTTTTCAGGACGAATGAGGAAGAAGAAGAAGAAAAATGCAAACTCCAACAGATCCTAGAAAGCAAATATCCACAATGAACATAACATCTGCAGATGTAATAGACCACAGGGCTGTAGCTTCAAACATTTAAACCCTATACCCACTCTGAAAACCATCCTGGATTAAAACCCAGTGGAATAAAAGATTCAGACATACATGTCTCCAACCTGGAGCAGCACCCCCTAGTCAATAACACATTTAAATAGAATACCACCACTCGCAAAAATGACCAACCTGTCACAACCCAGTGCACGCCCTTGCGGAAGTTGGCCAAGAAATTTGCGGACCATTTGCTTATGATCTGCAGCATCAAATAACAGCACTAGAAAAAGCATTGTGCCGGATAATCTCAGACAATGAAAGTGGCATCACTCCACCTGAGGATATTGTTATATTCTCAGACCCAAAGATGCAGCAATAGAGAATGCAGTCAGCGACCCATAGCTTGACTGCTTGCATCAGGGTCAGCGAACCAGAGCTAACCAAGACCCTACTCCACCTCCACGTGGAAACGGGCTGCATCACTGCAGTCTGGCTGAGAGAGTAGGGATCGCAGAGGGAAGGCAAACCCGGTCACAAAAAAATACTCGGTGTCTGTGCTGAAGTCTAGAAATTGTGTCGAGAAGGAAAAAGGTGCTAAATATCGCAAAAGAAGGTCATACGGCGTTAAACAGCATAACACAACGCTCCTGTGAGGGTTCATGTGGAATCTATGAACAATCTGGACAATAATAGGGACCAACTGTCCTTTTCAGGCATGGAATGGGCCTGAGGAAACTGAAATGAAGAAGAAAAATCAGCACTCCAAGCCCTAGAAAGCAAAATGTCTCCTAATATTAATAACATCTGCAGATTAATTGACCAAACTAGTTCACTTCAGCCTATTGCGTCGAAATGTTACAACTCCAGTGGATCCCTGCAAGGCACATGTAGGTCGGAGTCCCTTAGGAAATGAAAAAATGCCGATAAAACTATGTCCAAATAGAGGAGCAAGCAAACTGGAGTGGCCAGACATAATGCCCTTCAAGTACCACACTGCATACCTATTCAGATTTACCTGAGGAAATTCAATCATTTATAGGCTGTCAAGAGAATGCTAAACCAGTGGGACATTTTTATTTCCCAGACAGGGGCGTCCATTCTTTCAAACATCAAGCTAAACCAAACTGTAATTTCCATCAAGATTCCAGTTAAACAACTGAAAAGAACATAGATCATCAGAATCTAATTTTCCAGCTGAGAAAAACACTTTGACCTTTTCAGACCAAGCCCCTGTCAAATAAACATTTAAATAGAAGGATAGACCCACTACGAAGTGAAAACCACAACTTGTCGGCAACTGCCACCACCATGAGGAATCAGTTGAAATGGGAACACCTACTGTTACAGTGCCCAAGACTAACAGACCTGCGAGTCACCAGCTACTTCCCAGTCATCGACACCCAAACCATCCACAATTACACTCTACACATCATCACAAACAAAATCTGGTGGAAGGACTTGCACCTTTGTCAGAGCTGGCTGAGTTTCGAGCCTCTACGGATTGCAATGGGAAGGCAATGGGCTGTCAAGAGCTACCTGCTCACAACTAAAGGGATTATATCATCATCATCATCTGTACTTTTAATCAATGTTAACCTCCGTATTTTCAGGGAAAAGAAGATACATGTGATTTGCTATTTTCTTTGATGTGGATATTTTCATCCTAAGAACAATTTGTTGAGCAATAATCACCCTGTAATTTCAGCATTCTTTGTTTCATTGTTTTTGTATTAATAATTTTAACACCAGGTCCTCATTTAATCACTTGTATTTCACAGTTTTTAAAAACATAAGTCTGCTAATATGGCAATCTTGAAAAGAGACAAATTCTAAAAACCTGATAACATCTAGTAAATTTATTGCTGAAAATAAGAGGAAAGCAAAATGTATTGCTAAACTGGACACATGAGAAGGAAGCAAAAACAAAACTAAATTATAGACAAAAGAAGTCATAATGAATGGGGAAGCATAATGTTAATGCTCTTGTGAGGGTTCATGTGGATCTCTGAGAGGACAAATAATAGGACCATTACAGCTGTGGCACATTCTTCTTGCATGGGGCCTGTTGCCCTGGTGGACCCATGCTCCCATAGGAGCAAGGAAAGAAAATTCCTTCAGTTTAGTGTCTAGTAGCAAGGCACTTGGTAGGTACTTGATGTATTCAGTACTTAGTAATTATTAATAATATGTTCTTGTTGGTTTCTGCTTTTTCTCTAGTGATTGCAATAGACATTGACAAGTCCAAACTGGAGCTGGCCAGACATAATGCTGAAGTTTATGGGGTTGCAGACCGGATAGAATTTATTCATGGTGATTACTTAAAGGTAATTCTTTATCAATCTTGTCCTGTTTGAAGTTCTTGTCCTGCTTCCAGGTTAAGGACATTTTTGTTTTATTTCTCGTTTCTGTTTTTTTTTGTGCCTTTTGCTGGAACCGTATACTTGATTTTGAGCTAATACATGTACTCTACTGTAATTTCAGGCATCCTTGGTTCCTAAGCCTTTCTAGATTATCTGTTTTTCTGGGTCAACATAGATCACATAATAATACAACAGTAAACCTTTTACCTACTGGTTAAACGCCTCCCATTTCTCTAAAACACTTTGACTATTTCAGACCAGATATAAGTTCATTAGCATCAATGAAACAGAATTATTAATTACATGTAAACTAGTCTGGCGGTCGCAGGATTTAATTTGTCCTCGTAATTTTGTCCATATTTACCTTTACTGGAAAATTAGTGATGTGCCTGTATAGGCAAAGAAACATTTGAAGGCTAGTAATGAGATCTGTCAGTTGGGACCTCAAGACGCAGCAATAGAGACCGCAGTCAGCGACTCATAGCTTGACTGCCTGCGTCAGGACCAGCGAACCAGAGCTGGTCAAGACCGTGCTCCACCTCCACGTGGTGGTCCTGGAAACAGTATGCAGCAATGCAGGCTGGCTGAGCGAGCACGGATCGCAATGGGAAGGCAAACCCGGTCCCAAAAAATGCCGTGCAGAAGTCGGATGTGTCGACCGAAAGGTGCAGATATCACAGCTACGTTGTAAACAGACACAACGCAACCACCGTCCTTTTCAGGGCGAACGAAGAAGAAGAAGAAGAAGATCTGTCAGCTTACTTCACTTCTGAAAAATAGGATTCATATTCTTTTTCATTGCTAAGCTACTTGTTGAGCATAAACCATCGGCTAGATCTCTCCGTCAGCATCCATCATCATCTGGTCATTTTAAAGAACACAACATGAAGACACACCAGGTCCTCACTGTTTATGCTGTTTCAAAGTTCAGTAATAACTCACTTGATATTTCACAGCAATTTTTAAAAAAAGCAGTAGAGGGAAAAAAGAATTTTAAGAAGAAACAATTAAAAAAAGCACATCTCGTTTTGTTTTTGATATTTTCTAATGGGGGGGAAAAATTTGCCTAATTTAACTTTTGTGAGGAATTACAGTCAGGTTTGTGGAGTTGGAAAAGAATTTGTTCAACTCTGACTCCAGCTCAAGTAATATAATTGATTAATTCTCAAGTAAGAATTTGACGAAAAGGGGTCCTGATTTCTTGAGAAATAACCTAATTGTTTCCCCCCCATTCAGGAATTAAAAAGTTATTAAAAGCATCAGAGTTGGAGAGCTTGTAACTGACTCCACAGAAAACTCTCCGATTTTCAATCTGATCACAGTGTTCTAATATTTGTACACCAGAGTTGGATACTGAATCATTTGGTTTTCTGCCATTTTGATTGGTTGTTAGATTTTAAATCATTTTATGAATCATATTTAACTGAATTCTCTATCATTTTAAGTTCTATTTTGACCAGTAGCCATTTCTTTTTGTACGAAAAATAATTTGTCACAACATTTCTTGTTTATTAGCAGCACTGTACATTAACATTTTGTTTTACATTTGTTCTCTTTCAGTTGGCTCCCAGTCTGAAGTCTGATGTTGTGTTTTTGAGTCCACCTTGGGGCGGGCCAGAGTATATCAACAAAACTGTTTATGACTTGGATGACATGGCAGGGTTTAATGCATATCCTTTGAGTGAAGCTTAATTACTAATGCTGGTTGATGCTTTAAAACGCTAGTAACAAATCTGCAGCAATGGATAAATTAAGATGTGTTCATTTCTGGTATTTTCAGACATTCAGTTTCATATTTAGTTCTTTTGTCTTCTCATGCACATGTCAGGTGCTTTAGTACATTTTTGTATTTCTTTTTTTCTATATTTGATTCGTGTCTTATTTTAAGTCTGTCTCAAAGGTTTGACTCTTCTTATTTCTAACTACTTCAACTTTTTTCTTCTAATATTATCTTTGCAGGGGTATAGAAAAGGTAAAGGTAGTCCCCTAGCAGACACTCCATAGGGGAGTCAAGTATTAGAGACCACCATACAAGGTTCTGCTTTTTTTTATGAGGTGGCGGTGACAAGTTTCCTTTCTTGCTGCCTTTTCCTTCCCTAACTCAGGAATAGAGTCAAAGTTGGAGGGACAGACAAAGGGCAAGAGGAGCTTTTATTGCATTGGTAAATATATGAAATTCAAAAGAAATGAAGTCCAACACAAAACTCAGAATTTTCAACTCGATATCAAATCAGGCCTGTTGTATGGCCCTGAAATATAGAGAACAACAAAAACAATAATCAAGAAGTTATACTTTAATAAACGGGTGCTTGCTTAGAATTGAATGATTAAGATGGTGTAACAAGATCACCAATGTGGAACTGATGACAAGGATGAGACAAGAGCCAATGGAACAAGAGATGAGTTGATGGCGATGGATAGGACCACACGTTGAGTGAAACTTTTGATAACATTACAAAGCAAATTCTGGAATTCTCAGGGTAAGAAAGGTAGAGGGAGACAAACACGTGGAGATGAAAACTGGAGACAGAAATGACAAGGATGAGGAAGACATGGAAACAGCTTGAGCTGATGGCACGGGACATGTGAGGACTTGGCGTGGGACATGTCAGGACCTGGCGTGGGATGTGTCAGGACTTGGCGTGGGACATGTGAGGACTTGGCATGGGACATGTCAGGACTTGGCGTGGGACATGTCAGGACTTGGCGTGGGACATGTCAGGACTTGGCGTGGGACATGTCAGGACTTGGCGTGCGTTTGTTTGAGGCTTATGCTCCTTGGGAAGCCAAAGGGCGATTATGAATATCTTTTCCATGGGAGACTATCTTATTTCTTTTGGTTTATTTATTAAAATTTTTTTCCTAGTGTCCTGTTATTTGTTTGTCTAGTGTCATTCAGTCTTTATGTTTATAAAGATTTCTCCTTAATCAGCAAACTTCAGAATTAATGGCTGTGACCAGGAAAAACACCTCAAATATAGCGTTCTTCTTGCCAAGAAATGCTGATGCAGAAAAGGTGACATTTATGTTGTGATAATCTCAATGGTGTCTCCAACTGTTCTGTGCTATCTTCATGTACAATAGTCTTTTTTACAAAACAGAATAATAAACATAAATGTGTGGATTAATCATACATCATTTGATGACAAGAACCAGGCAAGTGCCGGTGGAACAAGAGATGAAATCTGACACTGGAGAATGATGGGGGAGACACTGAGGGAACCTGTTGATAGCATTACAAGGCAGTCCTTGTTCTGGAATCTCCAGGGTAAGAGATAGGAAGACCATAGAACACATGGAGAAGAGAACTGAAGGCAGACATGAAAGGGATGAAGAAGAGTTGGAAAGACCTTGATTTGATGGCATGGGGGAGGAAGACTTGACATAGACTAGCTGAAGGCCTATGCTACTGGGGGAGCTGGAGGGTGATGATCACAGTGGATTAATTAGAGATTTTAATCTCCAAAATGGAAAATAAAACAAAAGAACTACATTCACGCACCAGTGAGTGGAGAATTCTTCGTCACAGACCATGCCTAATATTTTCACACTTTGCTGAGGAGATCAGAAAAAGGAGCCGTTAGAGAAAAGTATCGAACAGTCCTAGCTCTTCAGTTTACATTTTCTAACATTTTGGGGGAAAGTAACGAACTGTCCTAGCTCTTCGGTTCACATTTTCTAACATTTGGGGGAAAGGAACGAACAAAGTATTTAGATCAGAGATTTTCGAACTTTTTTGGTCCGCGGCTCCCTTGACCTGTGCATAAATCACCGCGGCTCCTCTCTATACTATATATTATCTATATTTATTGATGGACCTTGGCTCATAACATCGAGCCCAACACTTTTCCCAAGCCACCGCGACGCCCTTAGCCTAGGGTCGGGACGCCCCTGGGAGCCGCGACGCACAGTTTGAAAACCTCTGATTTAGATGGATTTGCAAACTTGAAATGGATCTAAAAATATTGGGTGTTGAAGAGAAAGTTAACCACACCAAAGATATGAACAACTATGTTTGTGTTGTTAACGCTAAATTAAGAACCCAGTGTGCTTAAGGTAATTGTTATGTTAAAAATGTCAGTTTATTTATATTGACAATTTAGCATATAAATAAATGTAGTTTTATCTGTGTTGTGAACTTGCAAACTTTTGGCTTATTATCTTTTGTTCTTTCTCTCTCCATTTTTCTCTAGTTGACAGCATTAGCTGGAGAAGGAAAGCAGATTGAGATAGAGCAAAATTTCCTGAGCAAGAAGTTGAAGACTATTACTGCATACTTCGGTGAACTGATTCTGTCTGAGGAAGACTATGAATAAAGTTGCTGCTTGTCTGAGGTATATACTTGTCATGAATAGTAATTACATTATGTGTGAGCTGCAGTAAGCATATCTTGTTTGTGCATGTGTTTTTTGTGGTCTGTGTATGGGTCTCATGTGTTAGTAAGGTGTAATAACTGTTCTTTGAATTGTATAAGCTGTAATTTTTTATGTCTGTGTGAGTTGGGGTAACTATGTTTTTTACGCTGCTGTAGTGATTTGATTTTATAAGTTGTTTAAATATATTTATAAATAATCATTGTGTAATGCATTCGTGATTATGTGCAGTATATGTTACTTACTTATTCGTTCCTCTTCTACCATGAGGTGTAGAGGTTTGTAAGAGAGAGTGCCATACTATTCTATCGGCCGTCTTCCTCCCGGCCTGGTTCCACTCTAGTCCTCAGTCCCTCAAAGATTGTCCAATGCCGTCCTCCCAGCGGACTTTGGGTCATCCTGGAGGTCTGAATCCCTGGCTCTTAGTTTCCCATGCTTGTCATGGTAGCCGATCTTCTCCCACTCTGCAAACCATCTCAGTTGGGATGCAGTGTATGTAAGCTGTTGAATGCTTGTTATGTATGTGTAAGGTGAAATGTGCCATTGCTACATGTTTAACCTTTAGCACGCTGCGGTCGCAACGTTGCGCCGAACGTAACCTATGTTCTCCATGCTGGAGGCGCAATGTTGCGCCTTACGGATATCACCGTTTCTAGCATGAGGACTTGTGTACACGTGATTTCAGCCCCGGATGTTAAGTTCTAATGTTATTTGCAAGAGAGCTAGCTTCCGTTTCCGATCTTAAAAAAGCGATGGGTGTATCCGCATTTATTTTTTGTAAATTTTTTAAATCGAAATGAATCGGCATCAACACGCGGCCATTTTTGCTCTAATTTTATTGGATTCTGACCGCCATGCGGTGGGGATGAGATTTTTGTCTTTATAAGCGCTGAAATCGGTTCTCAGAATATGTTTGATGGCCGAGATGGAAACGAAAGTAAAATGGCCTTTCAAGTATGTATAATTTTAGGGATTAGGATTAGGAATATCGGAAAAATTTGGGATTACGGCCGAATGTCACGGCTGGCTAGGAAGTTTGTTGCTTTGCTACTGATGATGGGTGTAACGAAAAGATCGTCATTTGATTTGTATTGCTCTATTGGTCAAATGACTTTCATTGAGATGCAAGGGATATGGACTCTTCGTTTGTTGGTCATTTTTTTAATTTTTTTTTTTTTAATTTTAAAATTTAAAAAAAAAATTTTTTTTATTTTTTTTTTCGTTTTTTTCATCTTTCCTTTCCTCTCTTCCTATCACATCTAACATGTACACAAACAAATTTTATATCATCAGATTCATCATTCATTCATTTCTATACAATCTAAAAATTAGAGCAATTGACCAAAAAACAAAAAAAACTATAGAATTTACAAGTCACCCACTATAAAAATGGGGCGTTGTGAAAAAGAATGCAGTGGTTGGGCAAGTTTTCTGAATTTTTATGCAGCGTGCTAAAGGTTAAAAGCTGTAGTTTGTCATTTGTGTCAAATGTAGTAATTGTCATTTATGTGTGAAGTGCAGTAATTAAATAATTATAAAGTGTAGTTAACAACAATTTGTTACGTTAAACAGTTCAGCTAACAACAATTTGTTAGGTTAAACAGTTCAGTTAACAACAATTTGTTAGGTTAAACAGTTCAGTTTATTCATTCACCTGGACCTGTAAGGGGAGCACAGAATAGTAACTGTGTACCCTACATATCAAGCTTTGGGAGGCAACTAAGGAGGGTTGGGTATTGGCCATGTACCTCGTCGTATAGAAAATTTAAAAAAAAAAAACTTTATCAGAAACATGATCGACTCATCCAAAAGATATATACAATTTAACTTGGTTATCCCATGTGAATAAAGTCCTCCACCAAAGAGAATGCTGGAGTTAACACAGAAAGCCGAAAGGAATCCACATATCTGACTCTTATTTCATCTGGGAGAGCCTCCAGATAAGTAACCTGGAATGTTATAATACTAAACAATCAAAGAAGAACTATGTAGCTTGCAGCAGAAATGGAACCTATCAAATTGGCATCCAGTGACTGTGCAAAACAAGATGGAAGGGAATTGAACTGAGGAAATTTAACGCAGGAGAAATGGGAGTATATTCAGAACAGGTGAAAGAAGGGTACACCATAGTGAAGCATAGTAAATACTTACAGAATTGGAAGCAATGGGACTCATGCTAGTATCAGCAACATTCAAAACTGCCTAAGGGAAAATGAAGATATGTGCTGGCTAATAACAAATAAGAATCTTTGACAGAAGCATTTTTACACCAGACTTCAAAGTATTGTGAATGGCAAGAGAAGTAAAGACATTACAGTTGTGCTGGCTGACCTAAATCAGATTGATCATATATGCATAAACACGTGTTACTGGGTGGTTGAGGGTAAATTCATATGTGGAGAACTTGAGAGAGTGGCACCGGAAAGCTTGTCTTGAACTAATCAAATGCCTGACCTTCTCAGGGAGCTTTATGATAATTTATTGCACTTGGGGCAAACAGATGAATAGGCATGTGATTGCACACTTCCACTTACTGTTATTTCTCTGCAACTTCCATTTTGTTCAAGGGTATCTATGTACATCATGTCCTGTACGTTTTTCTTGACCTTCCCCTCTTACCTTGTCTGCATCTGGTGAGTTATACTAGAGGTTGATCTTCTTAAGGATATGAACTGAGTGGTCCAAGTAGATGTAGTCATAAATCTGTGTTTTCATTTGCTTGAGTTTTGCTTTTGTTCACTTTGTTTTGCTTTAAAAAAAAAAGGCAGCTTTTCAACAGATTTATGAAGCCGGGATAGCTCAGTGGTTAGTGCACTGGCTTCCTAGCTCATTGGTCCATGGTTCGATCCCCAGTTGAGGTGGGATTTTTTTAGTCAGCAAACGGCTCTGGGGTCGACCCAGCCTCATGAATTGGGTACCAGAGCAACTCTGGGAAGGTTAAGGTGGCTGGCGTGATGCTGACCACATCACCCCTGGTGTGCCTATGGTGATGAAAATATGAGCCTAATACCATATTCCCAATGTGCCTCAAAGGGCATGTAACGGGATCCTTTACCTTCAGCAGATTTACCTTAGTTGTATGTTGAGTAAATCCTTATTTACATATATATTTCCAACAATTTTTAATGAATAAATTATATATAATCAAAGAGCATTTCTTGTTGAAGCTTATACAGGATGAGGTAGCAGGGCCTCATGCCCAACCCTCCTTAGTCACCATTTATGACATGCCTGGTAGATTACTGTTATTATTCCATTTTATTAGCCCAGTAAGTCACAAGAGCTGGCATGATTTTGTTTAGTACCTATGCTCCACGGGGAACTGAAAAGATTGATGATGGTTGATGAAAGCATTTCTTGAATTCTTTTTGTTTCAGGCTTCATATGTGACCATACACTTGTTCTTGAACACGGCAGTTATCTTGTGCCAAAAGCTGCTTCGGCCAGAGGAAACCTAGTTTATTTCATGTTATTGTGTCGGGTTTATTTCTGTAATATTATATATTTCTGTAATAATATTTCAGTTGTTTTGCCTGAATAGCGTTCGAAATCAGTGTGTGGAATGTAAACCTGAGACTTCATGTGATGAATCAGTTTGCTTTTGTCACATAAATACTTTCCTACACGCGTAATCATGTATAAACTGTTTAACACTAGACTAATTCATCTTATTGTTGGAATAAACTTCAGATTAGAATACACATACTGGTTATTTTTATGTATTTTGAGAAAGCTTTTGGTAAAGAGATCTTGTTATTGCACCACTGTTAAGCACCAGGTAAATTCTTCACAGAAAAAGTTTCATCACAAAAAAGCTTTACATAAGGGACCAATAATAGAGAAAAGCTAGGAATTAGTGTCTTCTTTTACCATTTATGTTTCTGTCTGTCACTAATTGGACTAACTACATACCAGATCTAAGGGTCTTTTATATTTGGATATGCGCCCTAATATAACCGACTAGGTTGAACGGGACGCGCCTCGCCAAAACTTTATTTTAAAAAAAAAAAAGCTAATTGGACTATGACAGAATCCAAGCTGGGATAAATGAAATTGAAACACGTACATAGCTGGAGGATCCAGATTTTGCGGATGATTGAACATTACAAAACAAAAAAATGATAATAATTAACAGCAAAAATAATATCTTGGAAGGCCTCCGTTAGATTAAGAATGTATATACATAAAAATTGATACAGGCATATTATACAAGGCGACTAATATGAAGCTGGCTATTTCACTATGTAAAACAAATAGCCATGGGAAAACACCACTGCAAGAGAATGTAAATGCATGAGCAGAATTTCTGTGACGAGGACTAGCTGCAGTTGTGGCTCCATGCTCCATTAAAAGCAACAAAGAAAATGGTGATGACATTGATACATATTCCAGAAAGAGGCTTATAGACATCATTGTAAATGGAAGAATGAGAAAGTACAAGATCAACAATTTTAACACCTGGAAAGCACCAACAATAATATGCAACTGTATTTTTAAACACCAGTGTTCAGTCGCTTAGAACATACGTATAATGAAAGAACAATAGCCTATTACCATGGGATTTTTAAAGAAAAACTTAATTGCCTTTCTTCTGTTTCGTGTCATTTGTAACATACATGTATTTTTAAACATGTTTATGTCTTGTTTGTAACTGCTGCCACTAAGGGTTTTTCTCCCACAGCATCCCATACTAATTCTGTAATTTTTAAAACATACAACCTTACCATTTTCACTGGTAATAATTAAAAAGAGTTTTTTATCAGTACAAATGTTAACATTATTGTGGTTCATGTTACAGAAACGTAACTTAACACAAAATTGAATATGGACAATCATAAATAGATGCCTTCGAAACAACAGTGATTACTGAAAATTTCATGGATTGCAAAGTATTTTTAGAAAGATATTTGTTAATATACTTGGAAGCAGGAGTGTGTCAGAGGAGGGAAAGAAATAGAACCACAACTACCACTAAGCATATTGCAAGAAGCAGCTGAGGTGATATTATACATGTGGGCTGGCATACTCATTATGTAAAACAAATTGCTTCAGAGCACATGAATTGTTTTACATTAGGGCCAAATACATTGGATTCCTTGACAAGTACAAAATGAAACGGGAAACATTTCAACTAACATTGACTTCTGCTTACAAAATGTAAGTGTTAAAGTTCATTGCCTTATGTGTAATTTATGTATTTTGATTGTTGACTGCTAAAATGGTTTGATATGGTAATTTTTCTTTTTTTCCCCCTGGGTTTCGATTTTTTTATGAATGGTTTATATAGCGCTGCTCAGCTTGTCGCTGTTTTACAGCCAATGCTAAGTTGAAGAATTAGCACGTCCTCCATAGCTTGATCTTGTGTGGAGCATCCTCTTTTCCAGTATTCATCATTTGTTCGTGCTAGTAGTAGCCTTTTCAGCGATTACTGACTATAGGAATGTGCCCCTGAGGTGATATCCCTTAGCTGCTTCTTTTACTTGGTGTTCCTTTTGGCGTGTTCTTTCCTCTTCTGCTTTTTGTGAGAGCTTTTATTCGCCCAACCTAAGGTGGCGCCATAGAGAGCATCGCCACTTTGTGCGATTGACAGCTTCATCCTTGCAGATGGCTGGATTTATGTCTAGTGCCTTCATGTTTCTCTCTTGCACACATCTTTGAACCTCAGCTGCGGTCGCCCGGCTTTTCTGTCGCCATCTGCCCATAGAAAATATCTTTAGGAATGCGACCATCATCCATGCAGCGGACATGGCCAAGCAGTCCAAAAAATGGCAGTAGCCAATGCGGTTGCAGCCACATCACAGGAGTTGCTATAATATGTGTGTGCAGCATGTACGATAATTGCTAGAGTTTTTTCCTTCATCTTAAACCATGACTTAACTCATGTTCTATTTCTCCATGCAGTCTTCTGTCCACCAAGGTGTTGAGTTTTTAATCCTTTTTTTCCTTCCTGTCTGTACTGGTTTGTGTTTTTACATTTGTTAATGTAATTTTTAATTCTTGTGGTTTGTAATCTACTGTTTAATTTATTCCTTCTATGTTATCTGTTTAGAGTTCCCAGTTTATTACTTTGTAGTCTTCATGTACTAATAATACCACTCTACCTCCTCTTTCTTCCATTTAAATAAATAAATAATGTGCATCATTTATTTACCTCCTTCTTCCAGCCTGTTGTATCCAGGATATTTCAGCGTTTGTTTGGGTCTCAAAACCCATGCTTATATTCCAACCTTCGTTCTCCTTTTCTGGATTCTATTTTGTTTTACCCAGGCTGAATACAAGGGACATTACTCTTATCACTCTATTTTAATTTCTTTTGGTTATATCCCTTATGCCGTAAATATAAGTACAGTAGAACTCCATTTATCCGAACCCCAATTATCCGAACATCCAATTATCCGAACACTTTTTCCAGAAAAAAAATCAGTCTCCACCAGTCACGTTAGACTACAGTTCTGAATCTTTTGATGCGGCAAGCTTCAAATGTGTGCGAACAATTTGTAGACAATGAGATGGGCTAATGGACGGTCGCTTACGTACATGAAGTCAGTTAGATCATAAAGTCCGTTAATATCTGGTTTACCAATCCAGTGTACGTGTGAGTTCTAGGCAGAACACTGGCTAAACAGACAGTTCAACTTAAAATAATTGTGTCTGCTACTACAGCAGAATAATTTTGGTGTACACGTATTTCTCTGTGCGACCTGGCATCTTCCAGTAGGCCTAAAGCATATAAAAGGAACCGCAATGTTTTGTCAGTTGAAACGAAAACAGAAATTATCAAGAGACTAGGAAAAGGTGAAACTGTGTCTTCATTTGCGAGGATTTTCAATGTTGAGAAAGCTACCGTCTCTGACATCAAAAGTAACAAGGATAAAATTATGAGTTTTGCATCGAAATTGGATAGTGAAAATGGGTCGAAGAAACAAAACCATGAGAAATGCGAAAGATTTGAAATTGGAAGAGGCTTTGTATATATGGTTTGTGCAAAGAAGAAGCAAAGGGGAACCTATCTCTGGCTCTCTATTGTGTGAAAAGGCACTTCAGTTCAACAGTCAACTTGACGGTCCTCCTGACTTTAAGGCTAGCCAGGGATGGTTAAGAAACTTTAAATCTCGTCATGGCATACGAGAATTGGAGATTCAAGGGGAATCTTCATCTAGCGATGCAACTGCCGCTGAAAATTTTAAAGAAACATTCTTGGCTTTTTTGGAAGAAGAAGGTTATTTACTCGATGATGTGTATAATGCCGATGAGACTGGCTTATACTGGAAATCATTGCCTCAAAAATCACTTGCATCTCAGCGCGAAGCAGCTGCCCCTGGGTTTAAAAAGTGCAAAGAGAGAGTAACAATTTGGTAGCCGCGAATGCCAGTGGAAGTCATCGTTTACCGGTGCTAATGATCGGCAAAGCCAAAAAAACACGTTGTTTAAAGAATGTGACATGTCTCCCATTGTGCTACAAAGCACAGAAGAGTGCTTGGATGAATAGTGAAATATTTCTTGATTGGTATACAAATCAGTTCATCCCAAATGTGAAGAGGTTGAAAAAACAAGAAAAGAAAACTGGAAAAGTAATTCTTCTACTGGACAATGCACCATCTCATCCAGAGACGGATACATTGAATGCAGTTGATGCAAATTTTAAAGTAATTTTTCTGCTTCCCAATGTAACAGCACTGATTCAACCAATGGATCAGGGTGTTATAGCAAAGCTTAAAAAGATGTACAAGAAGGAAGTCCTGCGTCGTTTATTGTTGGCTGAAGATGAAGAAAGTGTGGTGGCGTTTTCAAAAAAAGCTTAATCTCAAAGACTGCTGCTATATGTAAGCTGATGCTTGGACCACCCTGTCACAAGATAATCTCAACAAGGCTTGGAATAGATTGCTTGGGAAAAAAGGAGGAAATGAAACTACTGCAGTGGACACAAATGATGATTGTATAAATGAAGTTGTGGAACTGTTTCAAGCAATGCCCTGATTTTCGGACTGTGACAAAGATGATGCACACATGTGGCTAGAAGATGATAATGATTCTGGTTTTCAGTTTTTGAATGACGAAGAAATTTTGTCTTTTGTGCAAGAAGAAAACCAAATACATGTAGTGACCGATGATGAAGACTCCTCAGAAGTACATGATGTACTTGTAGATTATGAAGAAAACCCAAAACGTCGACCAAGTCCTGAAGAGGCCTTTATAGCACTAGAAACAGCGATGGCTTGGTACGAGCAAGAAGATGACAGCTGTCCTACACAGCTTCTGCTGTTGAAGAGAATGCGGGACTTAGCAGCCAAAAGCAGACTATCCAGTTTGGCGCAAAAGAGGATTCCTCATTATTTTAAATAGTGGGCTACATCTGTGCAAGTACATGTATACGTAAGTTGCGCCTGGTTTTGAATTGTTTGTAATGTTACTGTATTTTGAAAACATTTCTCTTTCTTAACAAAAATAATTAATACAAGTAGTACATGCACTGCAGTGTAATGAAAGATTTTGGTGATACAGTGATCTAATACAGTGTGGGTATTATTATTACAGTACAAGTAAATATGTTTTATAGTGTATTTTCCTTGTGATTGTTAATTATTTTTAGAAATATGTGTACATGTACTCGATACATCATGTAATCCAATTATCCGAACATTTGATTATCCGAACGATGCTCGGTCCCATGGGGTTCGGATAAATGGAGTTCTACTGTAAATGTGTAATTTGGATGTATCACTATAACCTGACATTCCGGACACTGCAGCAAAAAACAAGGGCCGTTTTAGTAATTACCCTTGGTCAGCCACATTTTACCTACAAGCAAGGATTAACGACACATGGCTAGTATTAGGCAGTGTGTATTAAAAAAGCAATTAAATTGTATAAACAGCATTATTTGGCAATCTGATCATTATGACAGACAATCCATCACTGGGATGCTCAAGAACAAAGTGTCTCGGCGAAGTAATTTAAAACATGCAAGAATGTCTGCCAAATTATTATCTGGACCCTGTAACAAGACACCCTAAGCTTTCACACACAACACACTATCAGTTTTTGTTCTTCAAGTGCCATGCCCACTGGCATAGGTGATCACATGTCTAAACAACTTTCAGTAGAAACGTTCAGTTACAGTAAAACGTATGAACAACAGATAATCCCAATATTAGATTATTTACAACTCTGCAGTACGTCGATAACTATGTAACAGGTGCTGAGAATAGACAGGTTTAGAGAAGTGCACAAGACAATCAAACAGAATTAACATGAAAAAAATTTAATATAGAATAGTTACTATAAGAATAGTCGGCGTCTGTGGCCTAATGGATATGAACGCAGTTTCATAATCCAGATATACCAGGTTCGAAACCTGCTGCAGGCGGTTTGGTAGCAGATCGCGTTGTGTGGATACCACAGGACGAACACTTAATTAAGAATATACAAGTGCTGCATTAGTTATTTATCTCTGTATGGTGCACAATGCTGGAGAGTAACAGAAAAGAAAATTTAGTCCTTTTTTCCACACAACCTGCCTAAGGAAAATGCATCAAATTTTCTGGTCAAACACCATCACCAACCAAGAACTGCCAATCAGAGCCACCAAGAAGAAAGCGCAACATCATAGCGGGTAGACACTGGAAATTGGTTGACCACATCCTCAGAAGAAACCCTGACACCATCACTAGAACTGCCATGCTATGGACTCCAGAAGAAAAATGAAAGCAAGGCTAGCCAAATGCGAGCTGGAGGCAGAGCATGAACCAGAGCTGGAGGCAGAGCATGAACCAGAGCTGGAGGCAGAGCATGAACCAGAGCTGGAGCACTGTGATAAAGTATTCCTATCTTTTTCATCTTTTACTTTTTTTCATCATCATTCTTATTTTATTTTTCTCCTAGTTTTTCTCTTTCATTATTTAATAAAAATTTGTCCCAATCATGGCTTTTACTAAAGTGTAACTTTAATCCCCTGTGATATTTTCCACCTTAAATGATCTTTTGGAGCACACCTGGCCCATTAGACACGTTATTGTTTGGCGCTGTAGACAGCCACCTTGGCTATAGAAAGAATTTGTTTGACGGCTTAATCCCCTGTTTAAACAAAGCGAGTGGCACCATATTTGGACACAAAGGCAGGCCCACCACTGGCGATTGACAACAATGGACTCACGCTATGCACAGGAATGTTTGTTACCAGATGGTAGACTGAGAGCAGCATAGAAACTTAGATGTTGTCTGTGTGGTGGGACAATGAAAGAGACAATGAAGGAAGCCACCTGCCAGCCATGAAAGAACATATCAAAAGATGGCGACGATATGTCGCAACAGAAGACTTGTTGACAAGGGGCAGATAATTTCTGTATCAGTCAGCCAATTGTAAACCATGGAGTGTCTCATCACTGGAATCCAGCCTGGAGTTGAAGAGTTTGTTACGACAGCCCACCCACTTTTAACAATTGATGGGCACTAAAACTGAGCGCAAGCATGCAGATGTCACAGGGCAAGATGGATGACTAATTAGTGGAAGAAAGGGTGGATTCATAGGACAACAGCCCCAGAATTTTCACACATTGGCAAAAACAGAAATAATAATGACACATTTGCCAGAAGTCAGTATGGTTTTACCAACATCGCAGAGCATTAGTGGAAGAGTTTCCCTAGCTTAGCCTATTCCATAATTTTGTTTTTGTGTGGATCTAATTCATACCTGTGAAATTTAATTTTATCTAAAGTTCTTAAGGAATTTGCGAAGGGAAAAGGTTAGTAAATTTGAGAAAAATTATTAATATATTTTCTTTTTATAGCAGGCTTAGTAATTGCTTTTTGCACTTAACCTCATAGCTACATGACTGTCTTTTCCATTACTTCTATTCGTTAATGGTTAATCAAATCAAAGATTTTTTCTCTATGATAATATAAAGAGGTAATTCATAGTTATATACTTCACCTTCATCTAGATTATTGGATCATCATTGCAGACTGTCATGGACACACGCTTTTATTCTCAATATATTTAACGTTTAGCATGTCAGCCACATGCCATAATAAGAGAATTAAAACCAGAGTGATCAGTTAGGAAGAAGCCATAGTGAGGAATAAGATAAAAAGAAAATCAACTATTGATATTAGATATGAATCTTATGAAGGCACTATTGTGTCTTCAGTCCTGCAGAAGTCTGAGTATACACAGAACGTTTTTGGCATCTAATCAGAAAGAAGCTAGCAAAGTGCATATGTCCAGATAGCAGAATTCGCAAGATAGGACATCACACACTGCCTAAGTTACAAGGAAGAACTCCACGCCCGCGTGATACCATCTGCTACCAGCTGGCGTGGTTGATGTGATAAGTGAGGTGACGAAGTGAGTGTGTATGAAGGGTACAGTCACTCACCCTGTACTGTCAAGCATAGATCAACGAATCAGACTAGTGTTCATTTCTAATTGACAGCACATAATTTATTCACACAGCAACATCAATCCGGTACGATACACTACACAGGAACAACAGCATACACAAAACCAATAATAATCAATTGCGCAGAATGTCACAGCTGTTCAGTATGATGTAAACCCTGTTTACATCGCAGTTCTAATGTTACACCAGTAAATCCACCAGAACGACTGCTGATACTGCAGTTACAAAACGCCACACAGGCTTAAATCTATACATATACTCGCAGTTCTAATGTTCCACCAGAACGACTGCTGATACTGCAGTTACAAAACGCCACACAGGCTTAAATATATATATACTCAAAAGACTGTCCGCTCTGCAGTTTACAAATAATCTGGCCTACACAAATCCTGGCCTTATAATCTCTTTAAATAAAGTACATTCACCAGAAAACTCTCCCTCCATAAGGAACAATGGCCTTACCATCTCCTAGCGCCATTCCTGCACAATAGAAATCTATCAGGGAGGTAAATATGATTCAAAACATCGGCCTGTAGACACCAAGGCCCCCAGAACATGTCCTTAACATAAAGTACACCTTATCTTCTCTTATCTGCAGATAATCACACCTAAAATAGGCAAATAATGGTACACCTCGAAAAATGGCCAAACATCGTTCCCGTACACTACCATGGGAACACACACAAGACACAGGGCTGACTATCCAGTCAACGCCCAAACTTAGACTCCTCTCAAACTCCCACGGGAACACACATCTCCCGCTAAAACCGTCACCGGACTCGGCTGTTCACGGACTACCCGTGAGCTATTCACAGCCGGCCGAAACCAGTACAGAATAACTAAATGACTAGCGCTCAAACGCTTTCTGTACACTCTGTTTTCTAACATATAAATGTTTAAACAACTCACAATTAAACAAGCCAACAAGTGCCACAACCCTGAATTCACACTGTACAATCAGCATAGTACGGATCACTTCCCTTTTGACCTTAACAGACTACCACCCCCTCCGGAGAAAAAAATGATTTATCATTTTTTTGAAAAACTACATCAATGAAAAATGAGGGGGAGCTAAGCTCTAACATATGCTTACAACAATAGTTTTATGATAAGGTCAAAATAATGCATCGCCAAATAATAAAGCAAGTGTACAATAAACAAATTACCCATAATAATCTGCTAAATACACCGAAATAATCATTTACAAACAAAGTTAAGTATGACTACTGTAGACCAAGCAGGATACAATAAATAGAAAGTAAAGTCAAAGAAATCGAGATAGGAAGAAAGATTCATAATACCTAATAGTAACAATTAAACAAATCAATTTCTTGCATGAAATAAATAGAACTGTCACGAATAATTACATATACTAATCCATATTACAATACAAAGGATGGAAGTATAAGAAGTGTAAGAAGTAAACGTATACAAATAGTATCAAGTAACATCCAGATGAAACATGGAAGCATAACCAAAGTATAGACCGCTTCCAAAGAAATGGAGTGAGACAAAGAATCATCCGAAAAGGAAGAAGGGAATTCAAAAGATGAATGCATAGAAAAAAACGACAACAATACATCCCAACAACTATCCAACTAAATAACGCATAATAAATAATTTAGCCAAATTACAAAACTTATTCATAACTAAAATGACTTATCACAGGCATCACACAAAAAAGTGCGATATATAAAAAATATCACAATCTCAACAACAAAAAATTACTATTTTAAATTCGGAAATATCAACATATATTATTACACCTTATTAAGCGCTTTGGCGCAGAAAAAATATAACAATGTCAACGAAAAATACATTTCCCTAAAAAATTTAAAATACAAAAAAGTTTCTTAAAGCTAAGTTAAATCTTCTTCTTCTTCTTCGTTCGCCCTGAAAAGGACGGTGGTTGCGTTGTGTCTGTTTCCAACGTAGCTGTGATATCTGCACCTTTCGGTCGACACATCCGACTTCTGCACAGCATTTTTTAGGACCGGGTTTGCCTTCCCATTGCGATCCGTACTCGCTCAGCCAGCCTGCATTGCTGCAGACTGTTTCCAGGACCACCACGTGGAGGTGGAGCACGGTCTTGACCAGCTCTGGTTCGCTGGTCCTGACGCAGGCAGTCAAGCTATGAGTCGCTGACTGCGGTCTCTATTGCTGCGTCTTGAGGTCCCGCTAAGTTAAATAAAAATAGTATTTTAATTTTTTTTAGATTAAATCTATAATTAATATACCAAAATGAAATCATCTTTAACCAAATGAATGACATCTAACAAAAAGAATTCCCATTCTTAAGTAGACTCATAATAAATGCATACTAGTTTAAACAGAATTCAGCACAAAAAAGCGCATGGCAAAATAAAATACCAGAAACCAATGTTTCAAAATATGTTTTCAAATACAAATACAAAATCATAAATAACACATACAAGTTTAGTTTCAAAATTACATTTCACAACATAATAGTTACTGCATATAACATCTGTATATGGAAATATATTAATTAGACATAGCACCAGAATATAAGAAAAGAAAAAAATAAATTTAATGAATAACAAGACTCTCTGAAACAACTAACGCATATTCCTCGCTAATGAGTTTGTGCATAGGGCTGGCAATCTCATCAAGTACAAAATTATCCTATGGACCAACGCTGCTAAAACATATCAATGTTTGATGTATCAACTATCATAGCTTCAAACTTCACAACGGAGCACCTATGGTCAAACATAATATGGTCTAAGTGGAATAGTCTTCCGACTAGCATATGAAAATATCACAAATCCACAATCCCATTACAAAAACTAAAGACAAGTCACTACAAAGCGATATGATACAATTTCATTGCAATCATAATACATATAATGTTTATCCACAAAACAATCATGAAAACCATAACATAGAGTTACAACAGTGCATACATATGAACATACACAATACGCAATACGACATTATGTAATGTAAGTTACTATACAATACAGTAATTCATTATCCAAAAAAAAATTAAGTATAAGAAACACTGTAGCAATCTTAAACCAACTCCTAAAGAAAAAAAATAAATAGGTCACAACTACGGGGTCCTTGATAGTGTTCTGTACACCGCACGGGGTAACGTCATACAATACTGGGTCAACAGGCTGGCTTGGCTGCGCTTGACTAGACACCTGGTCGTAGGTTGACCTACATTCCTCTCACAGTGAAAAAATAACTTCGGTGCGATGATTCTTAACGCAAAGCCGAATACTGTGGGAAAATACAAATGAAAATGTCTATTTCAATCAACTTGTGAGATTTATTGAAGGTAAACGGAAAGTTAGTCTTACATTTACCCAAACTCGTGGCAGTGAAAACGTCTGGTTTCTATATGATGCCATCATTTCCTCGTCACATAGCAGATAACACAGAAGGATAGGAACATCCTGACCGAAAATGAAGGTCATCACAGCAGTAGGCTGAAATAAAATCCTACTTACACACAACAAGATATTCTCTCGAACTCAAAATGCATAACAAGCAGTAGTATTTGAAACAATACTATTATTGTTACCTTGTTTATAACCAAGTTTGTTCTTTTGTTGTGCAACATTATTATGATTAGTATTTCTCCTCTGATAAAAATATCTAACCGATGGATTTTGTTGTGTTCTAGAACCATCATTATAAGGCCGATAACCTTTATTGTAGTTATCTCTTTCACCAAAACTGTTTCTATTCTCCTTTGTGACAATATGCTTACCAAATTGCTCAGTACTAGTGATAACACAATTCTTACGGTTATCAACTTTTTGGGCACAAGTATTACTAATAGCTTTGTCCCTTATTATCAGTTTGTCAGAATTTCCTTAACCAGAATAATGGTTGGTCTTTCGAAATTTAACTTGACAGTTATCTCCATTTTTTTTTGTAATCTGCCGAACTGACTGATAACGTAGAATTATCTTTGCTGGCCTGACGCCAAGAGTCAGTAATGTTAGCAGTAGTAGTACGTGGAAAATTGTATTTGCCACGTAAGGATCTACGTCCACCATGTTCAATTTTCGTATCAGCAAAAAGTGTAAAGGGCTGACTTCTTGCTTGTGTTACTTGGTGATAAACAACCTTCTGTCTACTATTGTCAACATTGACAGTAGACAACCCCTTGATGCCTAAAACAACATCCACTATACCATCCACTCTTCTTCTAAGTTCAGTAATTTCAGCAATATTAAGAGAGATATCCTCGCTTAGTTTCTTATTTAAGTTATCACATGTCATAACTTTGCATCTCTCTTCTGTCAGTAACTTCTCAATCTTAATCATTTTCTTTTTCTGCACCGTCAACTCTTCTAATCTCTCCCTATCATCCTTTTCTTTATTAGCCCTCAACTGCTCCAAGTCTATCTGAAGTTCCTCAGTGTCACTATCATGGCTATCTACAAGCTCATTAACCTTCTCGGGAGGTACAAAATACTTTTCTTTAAGTCGGTGACTAACACACACATTGTCACTTAATAAATCAGTAAGTGTTTCATTACAAAAGTCGTCACATTTCTTGGCCTGAACTTTTAATTTCTCGTGTATATCTGTCTTTTCTTGCACTTTTCGGGTGAGATTACTTATTACGCTATTCTTATGTTCTATCTGAACTTCCAAGTCTTTTACTCTACTGCATTCTGAGTCTAATGCTGTTTTCACACTAGAAAGCTCCAAGTTTGATTTCTGTAACTCACTTGTGAGCTTAGACACTGTTTCTTGTAATCTTTTCTTTTCAGCCATATCCTGCAAAAACTTGGCCCTTTCCTGCAGAGCAATCTGTTTGTTTTTCTTCATTCGCTCCTCCTCTTCTAATTCCTTTTTGTTATCAACCTGCATGTTATTGTGGATTATATTGTGTAAAACCTCATGCATAAAATTGTGTCTAGCCTCAGTATAATTGCACACAAACGGACGCAGGTATTCTAACACATCCGCCAAATCTCTAGCTATCAATTGAGGACCTGACCAAAAGTTATCGTTAGCAAAAACCGACAAGGCTTCTACCACATTAAACAAAAAACCATCCAGCACGTATTTCTCAAGTGCTGGGCCTTGTAATCCATCACAATATTTACCTTCTTCATATAAATAATTCAACACCGGCGTCATATCGACTGGAGCCATATCACAATCCATGTTAATTCAATCACCGAGTGTAAACTTGTATTGAACACTGATAATTATAGAAGCCTATGTCCCTTTGAGTTTATAAAATTACCTTTACACCTCAGATAATTAATATCTTTTCAAAATATCCAAAAATATTCGCCAATAAAGTAACTTACGTTCTTGTGCATAGACCTTTTCAATTCTCAATTATTATGCACTAAATCCTATACTAAACAGTTAATAGAATACATAATGCGTGATATGAGAAGACTTGATAGCATACATACATAAACACAGTTTCCACAACAACAAAAAACCACTTATCTTGCAAATAGCAAAAAGTCCCTTCTTTTCCCGTTACAACCGATGGGCATCAGATGACACACCATAAGCAGACTCCCATGTCAACTCTCACTCCACCTTGACACAGTATGCTATGTTGTCGTACACAGCACAGGAAACTGGAAACAGTATGCTATGTGATCGTACACAGCACAGGAAACTGGAAACAGTTCAAGTTATCCACTTGTTCCCCCTGTCGTCGCGAAGGTACACTGTCTATCACTATTGTTGAAAAGAGTTACCTGATATTTCGAACTTGCATATTAAACTGGAACATACTGTAATTCTCATAATGCAGATATCGCTGATGATGACGAATCAGGACAGGTCGTCATAACCATGTCAAAGTTTACTTGAAAATTTCACTCCGAAACGTAGAACTGGACACGCTGCAGGAATGTCATAGGGAGGCATGTAAACATTACACACATCCCCGTGTCACCGCTTACAGGTCATGAGCGACACAAAACTGTCTGTCAATAATAGAGGCTTTGCCGATTATAGGTCACGATCGACACTAAAACTGTAGAAGATTCGCCTTTGTTTCTAAATACAAGCCACGCCCACACAGGGCTATTCATTGCTCTTATAACGCGAATTCGTGGTCATTACGCCCGATAAACTGGGCACCAAATGATAAAGTGGCAGTTCTTTTTAGAACTGGCCAAGACTGATAATGTAACCAAATGATAAAGTAATAGTTTTATAGGGGTCACCACTGATAAAGTACAGCTGTTCGCAATTGCTGATAAAGATATCCCAGGGTAATTGGTACTGTTAAAGTATGGTTGGTAAGAGTATATCTCTGTTGAAGTGATTAACCTGTTGTAGTACATGCGCCCACACAGAGCTTATGATAAATGTTAAGATTTCTTAGTAGTAAGGCCACTGTGTATCATGACGCGAATGTTGTAGGAATACGATCCAAAATAACTGGAAACCACCAACTGATACCATCTGAATTGCTGTCGTGGTTTTTTTCACCACTGTTGAAGACCACCATAATAAATGTTGCAGATGATAAATGGGCTAGCTCTGTATTGTCACTGTGTATAAAGTCTGTAGTGAGTGGTATGAAGGGTACAGTCACTCACCCTGTACTGTCAAGCATAGATCAACGAATCAGACTAGTGTTCATTTCCAATTGACAGCACATAATTTATTCACACAGCAACATCAATCCGGTACGATACACTACACAGGTACAACAGCATACACAAAACCAATAATAATCAATTGCGCAGAATGTCACAGCTGTTCAGTATGATGTAAACCCTGTTTACATCGCAGTTCTAATGTTACACCAGTAAATCCACCAGAACGACTGCTGATACTGCAGTTACAAAACGCCACACAGGCTTAAATCTATACATATACTCGCAGTTCTAATGTTCCACCAGAACGACTGCTGATACTGCAGTTACAAAACGCCACACAGGCTTAAATATATATATACTCAAAAGACTGTCCGCTCTGCAGTTTACAAATAATCTGGCCTACACAAATCCTGGCCTTATAATCTCTTTAAATAAAGTACATTCACCAGAAAACTCTCCCTCCATAAGGAACAATGGCCTTACCATCTCCTAGCGCCGTTCCTGCACAATAGAAATCTATCAGGGAGGTAAATATGATTCAAAACATCAGCCTGTAGACACCAAGGCCCCCAGAACATGTCCTTAACCCTCTATTGGGCCATTTATGAAATAGTTGGAAAAAAAATTCTTGGAGTGGTTTTTGTGGCTATCCCATGTCTGAAAAGTGGTGTGAAGGTTAATTTTGGGCAAAAAAATGTTTAGTTAGTGTTTTATGGGTATGTTGCCAATTGGCAACAAATCACCATTAAGGTTGGGAACATTTATTGTTGCCATTTGGCAACATATATCTTTTAACTATGTTTTTATGTCTAACAACATCTATTTCACCTTTTTTTACTCCCTACCTACATTTAATATTTAAACAGTAAATAGCAGACAACAAAATTTGTGAAACTTCATGAAGTTAAGTGTAATTTATACAGAAAATACCACACATACAATGAAACATATAGTTACTGAAAAAAAAAAAATCTTCTGTCTCGTGACTCAATCACAGATCCACACTCATGTTTCATGAAATACTTTGAAACAGTTTGAATGTTTATTGAGGCACAAGTGTAGGTTACACTTCTCACAGACAGTTCTGGAGTACCCCTTGCATCCAGGAAGTTTGCATCTCCCTTTGTTGGTGACGGAATTGGGGCTGTGGCCAACATTGTCAGTTCTGACATGAAAAGGAGGTACATTTGCTGTTTGCCCTCTCTTCTTTTTAGCCACCAGCTGTGTCTCAGTGCTTCCTGATGGCCTTCCCCTTTTATTATTTTCACTTTTTCCTGCTTTTAGGAGACACAAAGCAATCTGCAACTTGAAATCAACTAATGGTAGTCTGTCCTTTTTTTCCATACCATCCTTACACACATCTGAACAATAAGTTAGCCAAGCTTGCACCACAGAAACATCCAGGAAATGAAACAATATTCTGTGGTACCATTTCTTGGATCTAATAGGTATACGATAGAGTGCCAGCAAGGAGTCCAGCAAATCTACCCCTCCCATGAACATGTTATATTCTTTCACAGCTGCAGGGCAAGAAATGTGTATTTCCTTCTTGGCTTTTCTGTCCCATCTTCTGACTACACATTCTGGTTCAACTGCTGCATAGGTGCTTAGCAGTGTGACTGCTTTATTGTCATACCATTTGATAGCTTTCAATGTGGCTCCGTTTGTTGCTGCAGTACAAACAACAGATGACCCTCTTCCTTTCGTTTTCAGTTCCTTATCGGAACACAGATTACACCCTTTCAGCCGGTTTGCGCGGACAGTGCCAAGACATGCAATGCCTTGTTTCCAGAGGCATGCCTGCAATGCTGGCGAATTAAACCAGTTGTCAAAATATACTTTATGCCACACATTTTTAGGGATACGTTGAAGAAGTCTCAGCACGATATTAGCTGATGCTCCTAAATCAGGTTGGCCAGGACACACGTCAATTTTTCCAGTGTAAATTTCAAAATCATGAATCAAACCAGAAATGCTTGAACAAACGAAGACTTTATAGCCCCACTTTTTGGGTTTCTTTGGGTTGTACTGACGCAGAGATGATTGACCTTTGAATGGGATAACTTGCTCATCAATGCTCAGCCTTTCTGCTGGTTTGATTGAATTGAATTTCACTTTCAGAGCGTCAACTAAAGGTCTTAATTTGAACAATTTGTCGCCTTCATTGTCTTGCTGCTTGTTGTTGTCATTGCAGTGAATGTTACTTTTGATTTCTTTAAACCTCTTGTTCGTCATAGTATCAGCAACAAGTCCATAGCGCGTTGTAGAGTCCCAGTACAATTTACAACTGGGCATTCTAACAATACTCATCATAAACGCAATTCCAAAAAACTGTTCCAGTTCTGGCTGGCTCAATCTGAGAGGCTTCATGATGTTTTTCTGGATGCTGTACTTGTTTGATTCAGTGACCATATGTGCCATTGTATCATCATCAATGAATCTGCGGAAGTATTCTATTGGTTCTGAGGTAACTGATACGTGTGCCGAATCACCAGAGAAGGGCGGAGCTTCAGAAGATACATCTGAGGCTTCACGGTGTCTCCATAGCATCCGACGACGATCAAAGGTTACATCTGTGTCCTCCAGCTCTGATGCAGATGATTCTGAAAAAAAAGAAAACAAAGATATTAATTATCTGGCAACATAAACAATCATTTATTGGTATACTGGTGTACATGTTATTATTCTGATAATAGTAATAATGATAAAAATTATTCTAATCCACATTATGGTATAAAGCGTTCCACAAGTAAGTCTCCGTCAGCCGATATTTAGTACCTGATGGACTAGGCTGAAACTGTACATAGGTTGTACACTGATGGACAAGGCTACAACTGCAGTCTGAAATAAAGTGGCCACATTAAAAAAAAAAACATCAATTAAATTCAACAAACCTGAATCGGTTGTGTCCGAGGAAGGGCCGGGTTGCCACGTGTTATCCAGGATGTCTTCAGCCTCACTGTCTGACAGCTCACTATCGCTAGAAGCCTCAGGTATTGGTCTATAGATTGTAGTCTTTTGGCTGTAAAACTTTTGAGGATCCATTGTGTTTAACTGTAAAAAAAAATTTAAAAAAAATGACAACATATACATTTTGTAATTCAAAAGTTTTTCATCACAAAATTGTTTAATCTCATCTGATGATACATTATGTTTTGTGATTACTGGCAATTTTAGTGGTTATCATGTGTAGTTTAGTTCTAAAAGTCAAGTCTAGATGAAGTAAATATGTTTTATTCATTTACAATATTATTAGTAATTTATACTGGTAATTCTACTATTTACATTGACCTTTTTAGGATACATAAAATTGCAAATAACAACTTTTTTTTAAATGATGAAGTTTAATCAATTATAATGAGAATAAAATACTAATGTTGTTGATTACAGAGAAATACAACATTTAATATCATTTATTAGGTAAAAAGCAACTGTTGCCAATTGGCAACATGAAGTGGTTTTTATTCCTTAATCGACTTTTGTTGCCAAATGGCAACATACCTAAAATGTAAAATAAGAGTAACTTATTTTATTTATTTATAACTATTAAAGCATTTGTTACAAAGATAAGTGGTTTAAGTTACTCAACATATTTTTTATACACCGTTTTCATAAGGAATTTTAAAAAATAATGTGAAGTAAACTCACCTCTCAATTCGATCTTGCAAACCAGCTACCATGCCTTGACAAAAGAGTGCGTGAAAAAAAAGTATTTCTCCGACAAATGAGTTACCCGGTAATTTAAAATTGGGAATGTTTCTAGAACACAATAAAACAAAAAAATTATTAATTTGAACGCCGGATAGTGAAATAGATGACTTTAAACGGTATGTTGCCAAATGGCAACAAGGCCCAATAGAGGGTTAACATAAAGTACACCTTATCTTCTCTTATCTGCAGATAATCACACCTAAAATAGGCAAATAATGGTACACCTCGAAAAATGGCCAAACATCGTTCCCGTAGAAACA
The DNA here is from genome assembly GCA_024509875.1 of Oreohelix idahoensis. Classification (NCBI taxonomy): domain Eukaryota; kingdom Metazoa; phylum Mollusca; class Gastropoda; order Stylommatophora; family Oreohelicidae; genus Oreohelix; species Oreohelix idahoensis. Next base: position 546,145 of record JAMPIV010015039.1, on the reverse strand, counting down.
ATATTACATATTCACAAGTGGATTTGCCAATATATCAAGAACAGGTGCTCACAAGTTTATTCACATACATGTACAGTTAGAATATCTCGAAAGCTGATAGCCTGAACCAAGTTCAGATGCTCAATGTGTTAGTGCATAAAGTGACTTCATCTACTCTAATCGTGGACTGCACTAAGTATATTAATTCAAGCAAGCTTCTTTGCACAAAACAAAGTTTTGCAGTTACCAGCAGATCATTTCGTGAAGAGCTGCAGTCTAGTCAATGCCCTTTTTAAGATCGCACAACAGGCATTTTTCCTGAGAAAAACAGTTTATCGACGCTAGAAAGATTTCCAAGCATTGAAGGGCAGTATATCTTCCAAGTTCTCATTACTACACGTGCAAAGGTTTTCATTAATAAGTCCTCATCTTGGTGATAACCCACACGGGATAACATACGTCTACATAGGACAGTCAGTGCATAGCATCGCATAATCATACACTGGAGGAAACTTGCAAAACTCATAGACCATGTAGAGTGGTCATTAGTGTGATAACATTTAATATAACCCATCATCATTTCACTATTTATTTAGGTTCACTCTCATTTTTAAGCAGCTACATTTTTTACATTTCATCTCTGTGCGTAAATTGTCTTTTACCATCATCCTTTTTACTTTCTACTAACCCAATATATGTGTATATTTAACCGTTAAACTGTATAGCCGGGTTGATCATTACCTAGTTATTTCAAGTATCACTCTTGCTGTCTGGGATAAGTATTTACATATAGGTAAAATACTCCATTTAGGAAGTTGGGGGCTTTTTCTGTATCGAGATCTGAGGGAAGAAGCTAAGACTGTAGGGAAACAGAAAACTTTCCATGATTTATTAGAAAACACTATCTAGTGGAGAGTATTTGTGGTGGTTTTTGATGTTATGCAATGTTGTTATTCTGTAGTACTATTGTACTGAATGAGGTCAGCTGTGAAGGTCCCTGATTATAACAAAGTTTGGGTTGAGTTATCAGGACACCTTTCTGCTACCACCTTATGACCTCAATCAGACCTATTCTTGACTAGTATGTATGATAGCTACGTTTAATGTCTAGGGTTATGCAAGTGTGGTGTGATGATAATTTAACACTAACCTTAATAAACACACACACACACAAACAAATATTAAAGTCTATGTGATCAAATCAACCAACACCGGTTGTTAAAAGTTAGTAATATACAATTTTTTTCTATAACTTTATTAGTCCTGTACCTAAGATTCTTTTGGTTAGGACTGTCAACTCAAATGAGATCAATTGATATATACATAAATAATAGGCATAATTACATAACTAAAAGAGGACAGTTTGTCCTTAGTCATATATATATTGTAGTTTTTATGGTATTGTAAAATTTCTAGCTATTTCTAAGATGTTATGAGCTGGCTGGTTGGGGTGTTAACATCACGCCCAGTCTTTGTCACAATGTTTCTTTTCTCTTGATACACTTTACTTCTTGACAGATAGTCTTTATTTATATTTCCTTTTCAGGTTTTATGAAGTGGAAAAGTTGATAAATTCTCCTCGTGCCAGGGCTTGTTTACTTATCTGGCACTGGAGGATTGAACATAGATGTATGATCTGCCAACAGCCTCTGTTGATCTTGTCCCAAAAGTAATAGGGTAGGCCGCGAGTACCTCTATCACTGCTGGAGTAACTTTTTCACACAGGAATCTGGCACCTGACTAGTGCCAGACAAAAACCTGTAACACGAAAATTATGTTCTGTCTTAGCATAATACCTAATCCACCAATTTTACAAACAATACTATATTTAACCTAAAAGACCTGGATCAGATCTCTCTGACCAACTCAGCACATCTCCATAAAATGAGGTAACACTTTGTACAAGTTTTCATATTCCTCTCTCTAATGTCTGCAACACCTCTGCCATTCTCAATGATCTTTTTCCATACAATGTGATAGGTGATGTGATTCCTGGTGACAACCTATAAATATTTTACTACTACCTCTCTGGTAGCTTGTTAACATGGTGGAGCAACAATTAGGCTTTTATAAGTCTACTAATGACTTCTTTACTTACAGTCGTAATGTTTTCTTCATTACCCAAGTCAAACAACATAATTAATAGTATAAATAATGTTAATAATTTCGGTCTTACCACAATTCAATGAATACACACAGGAACGTTGAATTAGCACAACCTCAGATGTACTGCTTGCTGGACTATGGCGCCCTTATAATTTTTATTAATTATATCTATATTCAAGGCACGTCATACTTCTCAGCTCTCAAGCGTCCTGCTTCTATGAACAGTCTTCGTGAAAATGGCACCGAGCCTTCAACTTTCCCAGTAATCTAAACTGTTTCGACCAATGAGATCTAACTACTAAGTTTGTCAATTCAAATTTTAAAACTAAGGTCCAATTTCGGTCCAATGTTAGTGTACCTCTGTCGGTCTGTCCGTCCGAACTTGGCATTCGTCAAAAATAGACTAGGTTTTGGCCTAACTCTACAAAAAAAATATTCAGTTTGAGCCATCCCATAATTTCTTTCCCCCTTTCAAACTCCCCTCCAAATCATATTACATTTACCTCTCAGTCCTAACGTTCCCCTCTTTTGGACTTTGCCCTACCCTCTCATGCCTCTTTTCAACAACTCGTGCAAAAATACGTTACCGATAGCGAATGTCAGAACACCAGTGTGTTTGTCACTGTGTCTGTGACTATCTAATATTATGACCATATCTTGGCTGTTAGTTGGACTTTAGGGTAAATGAAACCATATTATTGGTCAGGAGACACTATGGCACCCGAATATATAAGTTTTATGAGCCTATTTATAATGGTTCAAAATTCCATAATTTTTTCCATGTTAGTCTTCAATAATATTGAAATCTATAAACTACCACCTGTTCACTTCTTTCTACCGCTATTTTCAAACTAAAAACGACAGTCTCCCGTATTACGTCAGAAAAACGTCATTTTTATAAGAGCTAAGGTTGTTTGCGTGACCCAATTGCCGAAAACATATTTTGAGTTTGTGTCGTATTTTCAAACGGCTAACGACACTATCGCGTTTTCGCTAGGTTTTAGATTCAAACCACGCGTGCAGACGGTATCATTTTTCTGTCTCTCCCTCTCTCACTCCTTCTGAACGAATAGGCTTTTCGTGTCACAATGTTATAAATAGTTTTTCAAGGACACTAGAAAACGATGGTACTATCTATTCCACAATATGGTCTGCTAAAATCAACGCGCTTGCGGCGTGGGTGAAGACAAAACTTCATAACTCCACTATTTTCATTTCTACCTTATTTTTATACTTACAATTAATAATTCTATCGGTGTATCAATGTACATCATCACAGTATTCGCTTTCTCTTCTTGTCCTTATCTCGAACAAGTCTCTTTCTTTCTTAGCGAGCCAATTTCTAGAGACCTTCTTGACAACATTCCATAGGTCACCCCCATCATACTGTAGCGGTGCGACCATTGGTGACCTGCCTAGTATACCATCTATACGACAGGCCGACCGACCAAAGTGAAGACAGTTTGTTGCTGCCCTACAAGATGCCACCAGGCCTAATGGTCATTGGTTGCTTTGCCAGTCAACGACCAAGAACCAAAGAAGAAAGAACACACTTTTTTTTTAAATTAATGCAAAAAAAAAAAATATCCCGTTCAACCTCTGATGGGTTATAAGTAGGATATATATATATATATATATATATATATATATATATATATATATATATATCCTACTTATAACCCATCAGAGGTTGAACGGGATATTTTTTTTTTTTGCATTAATTTAAAAAAAAAGTGTGTTCTTTCTTCTTTGGTTCTTGGTCGTTGACTGGCAAAGCAACCAATGACCATTAGGCCTGGTGGCATCTTGTAGGGCAGCAACAAACTGTCTTCACTTTGGTCGGTCGGCCTGTCGTATAGATGGTATACTAGGCAGGTCACCAATGGTCGCACCGCTACAGTATGATGGGGGTGACCTATGGAATGTTGTCAAGAAGGTCTCTAGAAATTGGCTCGCTAAGAAAGAAAGAGACTTGTTCGAGATAAGGACAAGAAGAGAAAGCGAATACTGTGATGATGTACATTGATACACCGATAGAATTATTAATTGTAAGTATAAAAATAAGGTGGAAATGAAAATAGTGGAGTTATGAAGTTTTGTCTTCACCCACGCCGCAAGCGCGTTGATTTTAGCAGACCATATTGTGGAATAGATAGTACCATCGTTTTCTAGTGTCCTTGAAAAACTATTTATAACATTGTGACACGAAAAGCCTATTCGTTCAGAAGGAGTGAGAGAGGGAGAGACAGAAAAATGATACCGTCTGCACGCGTGGTTTGAATCTAAAACCTAGCGAAAACGCGATAGTGTCGTTAGCCGTTTGAAAATACGACACAAACTCAAAATATGTTTTCGGCAATTGGGTCACGCAAACAACCTTAGCTCTTATAAAAATGACGTTTTTCTGACGTAATACGGGAGACTGTCGTTTTTAGTTTGAAAATAGCGGTAGAAAGAAGTGAACAGGTGGTAGTTTATAGATTTCAATATTATTGAAGACTAACATGGAAAAAATTATGGAATTTACAGTGACAAACACACTGGTGTTCTGACATTCGCTATCGGTAACGTATTTTTGCACGAGTTGTTGAAAAGAGGCATGAGAGGGTAGGGCAAAGTCCAATATATATATATTGTTTTCAATTCCAAATAATATGAGCAACTGCCGACATGAGAAAGTGGCATCACATTTGTCAAATCAATACAAATAGGGACAATCACAACTGTGCTTATACGTTAAATAAATAGAAAAAAAATAAAAACAAACAAACAAACAAACAAACAAAATCAAGAAGAAACTATGAACAAGAATAATATTAAAGTGGAGGGGTGTAAAGGCCTGGTGGTTCTAGTTATATAACGGACTTTAACAGATATTTAATTGACTTTCACCTGTTTAAAGTCACATGCATTGTAAGAACAGCACCAGACCTTCACATTCCCAGCCACTATATATTAACATGTGTTCGTGTTAAATATTGTTTGACTATATTATGCAGTTCCCTAGGTCTGTCTATTCTCAACACCTCTTCAATATTTATAGGTAAGTTGGATGCTTGCAAATAATCTAATATTGGTATTCTCATTTGGTCATACCTCTTACATTTTAACAAGAAATGTTCTATATTATTGTCTTGAAGACATCCTGCACAGTAAGGTTCTTCTATTCTGAAATAGCCTTTTCCCAGCTGTAGTCTGAGAAGTTTCTTATTACTGGGAATTTTCAATTCCCTAGATATCTGACATTTTCTTGTTGGAGCCTTGAACATCTTAAATGCATGTCTTTCTTTCAGATTTTTATCCCACTCTGCTTTCCATTCATGATAGGAAACTCTTTACAGAGCGATACAACAAGAAGCAATCTGATCATCAGAAGCAGTCCCCCCGTCCGACAAGTGTTTCGGCCCTACATACTCCTTTACACTCTCAGCCACAGCCCTTTTACTAGTACGCCTAAAAACTCAGCGTATTGTGGACTTAGAAAAATTCCTGGCGTTTTCTGTACCGCAGCGTTTATTGTCACGATTTCCATTGCCCATTGCGGTTGTTCCACAGCCAGCCTGATGCCTTTTCGGCAGTTTCACTAAGCCTCTTCAGTGCCCTTGTTCTCGACTGTCCCTTCAGCCCCAACAGTTTCAATAGATCATACACTGATGCAGCCACAAGCCCTCTTGCGCCCACTTCAACCGCCATGACCCTTGCAGTGAACCCATCGTGTCTCAGATCCGAGGCCAGATCACTATACTTGGCCGCTTTGAACGAATGTTGCTCGTCTAATCTGGATTCAAATGGCACGGTCAGTTCAATCAGTATGACCTGAAGCGTTGCTGAAGAATGAAGCACTATATCCGGCCGTCTCCGCGATTTTCTTATACTCTCTGGATATGCCCCTCGTCCAGGTAGGTCTACCGCCATCTCCCAGTCGTTTGCACAGTCAAGAAGAGATGGTAATCTGCTACCAGGTTTACTCGGTTTGGGGTGTGCTGACTTTCCTGCCCTCAGAAAGTATGTATTTGCGGTGCTAAGCCCGGGTTTGCTATTCGCCTTCATCCTTGCCAGATCTATTGTCGCAGCAAGTTCATTTAGCACTTTGTTATGGCGCCAAGTGTACCGCCCTTGCCCTAATGACACCTTACACGCTGAGAGCACGTGTTCGAGTGTCTGCCTCCCCTGGCACAGGGGGCACTGCTCATCATCCGACTTTCCCCATTTCACAAGGTTGGTGGCCGACGGCAGCAGGTCATACATTGATCTAACAACGAAGCTGAGCCTAAGAGGTGCCATATGCCATATATCATTCCATGGCAAGGACCTCTGCAGGGCTCCTTCCCATGTAGTCCATTGGCCTTGTTGGACCTGCTGCACTGCTTTTTGCAACCTCTTATCATTCTCAGCTCCTCGTATCTCCTGAACTACCATGTCTCTGCGCTCCCTGCTTGATGCCTTGGACCACCAGCGGATGTCTCCATGACCAAATCCCCGTCTATTCGTTTGTGTGTATCCGATTACCTCCCTCAGTTTGAGTGACTCTTGGGCAGCATCAACAGCTTCTTCCACTCTCCACTTCCTTCCCGTTTTCAGTGTGGGCTGAATGGACGTCACCATTCATCTGTTATTAAATCTTTAATTAAGCTCTTAATTTCTGATTTACTCATCCCTACATTTATTAGATTTTTATCAGATCTACCTTTCTTGGCTTCTTTATCTGCCTTTTCATTTCCTTCTATGCCAACGTATGAAGGTATCCAAGCAATTAAGACTGAACATCCTCTGGAATATAAGTATGTAATAGCCAGAAATATCTCCTCTGCTATATCAGGTCTGCTACATTCTCGTAAGTTTCTAAGTGCTTTAATTGTTGAAAGAGAGTCAGTTAAAACTGTTAATTTTTTGGGAGGGTTATTAGAGGATATTTCTAGTGCTTTTAGTATTGCCACCATCTCTGCAGTGAAAATGGATGTATTTTCCGTGATGCTATATTCTTTTGCCATTTTCCATATTGGAATATATATTCCTATCCCCAATTTGCCATCCTCTCCCTTGGATCCATCTGTGTACACAGTAATGCTGTCTTTTGATATTTGTTGTATATATCTATTGGCTGTGTTTTTAATATTTTCTATATTATTGGTTTTCTTAAGTATTTCTGCTAGGTGGTAGTCCGTGTCTGGTTTCTTGATCTCCCAGGGCGGAATCACTGGCTTGTATTCACAACTTTTATTAATTGATATAATTAATGTACCCAGATGGACAATTTCCTCCATACACTTCCATCCTGTAGGGTATCTAGTGGTATTCATTGGCTTGGCCTGAGTTGTTATTTGGCATCTGGTAAAAGCTGTATGTGCTGGGTGAGACTTATCTAACATAACTCTGTTCATGTAATTTAGTCTTAACTCATTTCTCCGTAATTCTAAGGGTATGATTCCTAAAGCCACCTCTATAGCTCCCATTGATGTTGATCTGATTGCACCTGCTATTGTACATAAAGCCTGATGCTGAATTCTGTCTAATTTAATCTTGTTACTGTGCAGCAGAGTCATATATTATACTTCCATAATCTATTTTTCCTCTAATAAAAGATTTATAAAAAGTGAGCATTGTCTTAGTGCTTGCACCCCATCCATTACCTTTCAAATATCTTAATAAGTTAGTCAATCCCCTGCAAGACTCCACTAGTTTATCTATGTGTTTATTCCAGTTCAGCTGTTGGTCCAATCTCATTCCTAGATATCGAGTGGTTTGCACTGTATTAATGTTTTGCCCTTGGATATTTATGTCTATAATTTTATTTTTTACTGAAGATCATTCCCAATGTTTTATTTGTATTCAGCTGAAAACCCCATTTTGTCATCCATTTACATAATTTATTTATTTTCTTCTGTAGATCCTTATATAATTTTGGCAGATGTCTCCCATTCCTCCATATAGCAACATCATCTGCAAACTGTGACAATTTATTTGTTATATCATTAAATTCCTCACCTAAATCATTTACCATTATTGTAAAAATTGAAGGAGACATTACTGATCCTTGGGGTATTCCATTTTGTTGTTCATACAGTTCTGATCTATCATTGTTTACCTGAACAGTGAAATATCTATCTTGCAGAAAATTCTCTACATAATTATATATTTTACCGGTTACTCCTATCTTCTTCATTTTAAAGAGAGCACCCTCTCTCCAGCATACATCATAAGCCCTAGCTATATCTAAAAATACTACCACTGTTTTTTCTTTCTTTTGAAATCCTGATTTTACTTCATGTTCCAATTTAATTATCTGATCCATAGTGCATCTGTTCTTCCTAAATCCTGACTGAGTTTGATTAAATGAATTATTATTTTCCAAATAAAACTTTAATCTTTTATTTACTATGGTTTCTAATATTTTACCTAGATGGGAAGTTAAAGAAATTGGCCTGTATGAACTGGCATCATGGGCATCTTTTTCTGGTTTTAGTATTGGAATAATTACTGCTGTTTTCCATGTTTTCGGAATTTTTCCTGTATTCCAAATTTTGTTAAAAAGGGATGTTATAATTTCTATGGTACTTTTTGGTATGTGTTTCAAGATTTCATAGCTCAAGATGTCATGCCCTGCTGATGTAGGCCTATTTGTTTTGTCCTTTATTGTATTTTCAACTTCTTCCATTGTAATATCTGCATTTAAATATGATAAATCTTCAGTATTATAAGGTACTTCTTTACTGAGTTTTTTAAGAAGTGTTGCTCTTCTGTTGACTTCAGCCTGTCCTAGATTTTCCTTAGAACTAACTCTATGGTAGTACCTGGCCAGCACCTCTGCTTTCTGCAAGTCAGTCTTTGCCATTTCAAGTCTTTTTATATTAGATTAAGGGTAATTCTTCTTCTTCTTCTTCTTCTTCTTCTTCTTCTTCGTTCGTCCTGAAAAGGACGGTGGTTGCGTTGTGTCTGTTTACGCCTAAGCTGTGATATCTGCACCTTTCGTTCGACACATCCGACTTCAGCACGGCATTTTTTAGGGACCGGGTTTGCCTTCCCATTGCGATCCGCACTCGCTCAGCCAGACTGCACTGCTGCAGACTGTTTCCAGGACCACCACGTGGAGGTGGAGTGCGGTCTTGACCAGCTCTGGTTCGCTGGTCCTGATGCAAGCAGTACAGCTATGGGTCGCTGACTGCGTTCACTATTGCTGCATCTTGGGGTCCCAAAGGGTAATTCAATACTAATCGATGTGCCTAACCTTTCAACCCCCCCCCCCCCCACCCTGTGTTTTTTAAATAATTAAAGCAACATAACAAGAATGAAATTTCACTAATTTATGACACAAGAAAAAACACACAATTTAGAAATTTTTTTGTCATCCTATATACAATGACTGACAAGGAGGGATAAACAAATAATAATAATAATAATAAATTCTTTAAGCACCAAACACGGCGCATAAGGCAGAAACCAGTGCTCTCCAGGTTGTTCGTTGTGACGCCACTCCTCTTAGCTCTTGCACATTATTTAGGCCCAACTAAACATAGTATCTACAATTTTCCTTTTTCAAGTTCTATGCCTGGTGGCACATGTGATCATGTCTCTCCACAACTTCCTGTCCGTAGTACTGTTTACCAATCTGTTGTTGGCTTCTTTCCATACCCTGATGTCAAACTATCAAGTGTCCCCCTGTTTTATCGTCCTTGTGACGGTATTGCCTCCCCTGCTTTGCAGTAGTGGTCCAACAGTGGCCAAAACTCAAGTGTATCTATTATAGGCTTCAATGGAGTCTATTTTTACAACATGCAAACCGGCAGGTTTGTGCCTCCACCAATTGTGTATTCCTCGCCCGGAAGAGTTCAGGAATTAGAATGATGGCTGAACCAAAAGCTTCAGCATTTGTCTCTGACAGATGCGAAAATAAGAAACTGGCAGATACAGATAAAGTTGAAGATAGGAACGTAGCCTATTTAGAAGCAAACTCAGGAGATAAGAAGTGTCAACATTATACTCGGCTTTGCAAATTAAAAGTGAGTAGCCTAGTTAAGTCTGGTATTCACGCTAGGCCTAGTTATCGTAAGAATTCATTCGATTTGATCGAGGGGGAGTGCCATGCGATGCAGACTACAATACTACACTTGGTCAGCACTAAACCTTATGCATAAGCGAATTTACAGGTTGTTTAAGGTCACATGCTCTAGTTTTGTTCCCTCTGATATATATTGTTCTCTGCGTGCACTACATTTTACCCCACAGTCAGGGAGAAGATCAGCTACCACGGCAAGCATGGGAAACTAAGAGCCAGGGATCCAGACCTCCAGGACGACCCAAAGTCTGCTGGGAGGACAATAGACAATCTTTGAAGGACCGAGGACTAGAATGGAACCAAGCCAGGAGGAAGACAGCCGTTAGAATAGTATGGCGCTCTCTCTTACAAACCTCTACACCTCACGGTAGAAGAGGAACAACTAAGTAAGTCAGGATAGTAATGCTTAAGTAGCCAAAGAATATTATCGTTCTCATGGTCGCTGTCTCGAGACATTTATCTAGCAGCAGTGTTCAATTATGTCTGATAGTCTAAAGTAAAATATGTTTGCGCAATGAAATTCTTGTACATGCTGGAATGTTTGGGTGATATCGCTTAACACAATAGCATTTTTTATTTCTCCTTTATAAAGAGTGCATTATGAATTCAAGGACATCATAAAGACAGCTGCTGCAGAAGCATGTGGTGAAATCCGACTTGGGAACAAGAGAAAGAGGACACCTTGGTGGACAGAGGAAGTCAAAGAGAAAATAAGAGAGAAGAAAATGGCATGGAAACAATACTTAGGAGCTAAAAACACAACAGGACAAATGGAGAAATATAGAGAATATGTGACACTCAGAACAGAAGCAAAGAACAAGGTGCTAGCAGCAAAACAGAAGTCCTGGGAAGAATTTGGAGAAAAGCTAGAAAAAGATGCGCAAGAAAACCAGAAATTATTCTATAAGACCCTAAAGAACATGAGGAAGGAAAAACAATGCCTTCTCAAATTTATAAAGGACAAGCAAGGCAAATTGCTTACTGCCCCGAAGGAAGTAATGGAAAGAATATTTCTCAGAACTCCTGGATGGTAAGCATGGTGAAGCATCAGAAATGATAACCACTAGCACAGAAGAGAAAACCAATGATGGTGAAGATGACATAAAGATGGAAGAACTGAAGGCAGCACTGGAGAAAATCAAGATGGGCAAAGCAGCAGGGCATGATGGTATAACACCAGAAATGGCTAAGTACATGGGAGTATCAGGCGACCTATTACTCTTAAGGGTCCTACAGGCAGCGTGGTGCAACAAGACCATACCAAAGGATTGGGAGATTGCCATCATAACACCAATTTTCAAAAAGGGTGACAATCGACAATGTGGAAACCATAGAGGCATATCCCTTCTCAGTGGCCCTGGTAAAATCTACTCTAGAATCCTAGAGCAGAGACTCCAATGCCTAGCTGAGTGACAATTGGATGAGGTCCAGTGCGGATTCTGAGCAAACCAAAGTACTCAAGACCTAATCTTCACACTCAGACAGCTGAGTGAAAAGGCCCTTGAGTATAAGAGTGAGATTCATCTTTGTTTCATAGATCTGGAAACGGCGTTTGACAGTGTCCCCTGGAGCAAACTTTGGGACTGTTTGGCAAGGAAGAACATTCCAGCACCTCTGATTCATGCTATACAGAACTTCTACAAGTCTTGCAGAAATTATGTGAGGACAGCAAACCATAAGTCAGAAGAGTTCAGGACCACCACTGGTGTAAGACAAGGTGATATCCTGTCACCATATCTTTTCATACTCCTCATGGACGATGTCATCAAGGCATGTAAGGAGAGAACAAGAAAGTATTCAGTGGGGTACTGGAAGATGAGAAGTCTGTATTTCAGAGCTGGCATTTGCTGATAATGTTGCCCTGATTGCTAAATCAGAGGCACATCTCCAATCCAACCTGCAAGTCTGGAAGGAAGAGCTGGAGAAGAGAGGGATGGTCATAAGCAGCTCTAAAACAAAATCCATGGTGATATCACGAGAAGAAAGAAGACACCAGATTAAGCTGGGAGAACAGTTCCTGGAGCAGGTCGACCATTTTAAATACCTCGGAGCTATTATAGACCAAAAGGGAGGCATCACAGAAGAGTTGGCCACCCGAAAAGCAGCAGCTGGGAGACTTTTTCAGGCCATAAATCTAGGATTCCTCAGCAAGAGAGAGGTTGGTAAGAAAACGAAGATGGCTGTATACCGCTCCACCTATGTCCCAGTCTTGACATATGGATGCGAGTCATGGGCAATGACTACAACCCACAAAAGCCAGATCCAAACCTCAGAAATGAGGTATCTGAGGAAGGTGGTTGAAGTAAAAAGAAGAGACATGGTCCGCAACCAGACGATACGTCAAGGCCTAAAATCCCACCCCCTGCAGACCCAAGTAGAACAGTCCCAACTAAGATGGTTTGGCCATGTCTGCAGAATGGGAGAAGATCGGCTACCATGACAAGCATGGGAAACAAAGAGCCAGGGATCCAGACCCCCAGGACGACCCAGAGTCCACTGGGAGGACAACATTAGACAATCTTTGAAGGACAGAGGACTAGAATGGAACCAGGCCAGGAGGAAGACAGCCGATAGGATAGTCTGGCGCTCTCTCTTCCAGACCTCTACACCTCATGGTAGAAGGGGAACGACTAAGTAAGTAAGCATTATGAATAAGGGCTGTGAGTGATTTCACCAAAAGTGGCTAGTCTCCAGTTGAGTTTCTATTGCCTAAATCACAAGTTGTCTCGAGTCGAGTTGTTAATGCCTAAATCGCAAGTTGTCTCAAGTCGAGTTGCTGTGGTGGCTTAAGTCCAACTTGAGTCTGAGTTGACTGACTAGAGTCGACAACACTGCAACGTTCTGCATCTGCTTTGTGCTTATCCTAACATAGGCAGTCATGCTTCTTCACAACATCAGCCCATGGTCATCTATTTTATTGATTCTCACCCGGTTCATTTAATTAGACTGATTATTATCAGTGTCCTTCTTTACGAACCCAAGATCACTTTTGTCAGTTTCATGTCATATCACATCATTTTTACAGCTCACATGGTTATTTTAATTTTAAATCAAATGTGGATTCCAACTTTGAAATTTTACAATGATGTTCTTTAAGCTTTGGTCCCCTTTCAAGATGTTTTCACAAAACTTTCAAGCTGTCCACGGAATTAGTAATATTCTACAAAAAACATGATATCTGCAGTCTTATATTCCGCTTGAAGTGGAAAGGATATACAATAGATCAGTAAAACCAAATCTGGCTTGAAGTTATCTGATTGAAATTGAGCACCGTGGGCTATGCGCCCAATTCCACCCAAATATCTATCAATCCGACGAATAATCATGTTGCCCACATCACACAGCCTTAAATAAGACTTCGGAGATGCAATATCCCTTATTACTGCATCTCTAAAGTGTTATTTAAGCCATATTGATGTGGCCATCTTAATTGTTTGCAACATTGATCGATATTTGGGCGAGCTGGGGGGTAGATTTTCCGCAAGCAAGAACGTTTTCATCTTCAGATATCTCTTCCAATACACTGTTACAGTTACATTGCTAGCATGCAGGATAACGGTCATGCTTGATCTTACTATACAAAAACAGACAAATATTTCCTTCACAATAACAACGTCCAGCTGTCATATAGTTTATCTTTGTCACTCTCTATCTTTTCCAACATCTTTCTTATTTTATTTTCTCCCACATTTTGCTCTTTCATCGTGGTTAAAGTAATCTTTCTTAAACATGACGTGTATCTAAAGTGTAACTTTACACATCTTTTGATTTAGTCCCCCACCTTGAGTTATCTTGTGAAACACACATGGGCATACATCAAATTCTTTGATACCTAATTCCCAGTGTAAACATCACGAGACATGTCACACTGAGTTTTGTTTAACTTTGGGAAACGCCTGGCTGGGCAATAGAGAGAACTCTTTTCATTGCTAATTCCCTGTTTAAACAAACCCAAGTCGTACCACATTGGGACAATGGCGCTGGCATGGACAATGGACAACAAAGGACTCGTGACACTGTTGCGTGCATATTTTGACGCACATATTACAAAAATCGATATGGCTATTTAATATGGGAAAAATATAGACATTCATTCATTTGTGTATGAAAATGCTGTCTATGGTAAAAGCGAGAGAATCCATGTTTGATTCACACTTTTGATTATAGGAGTAATCGTTCTGGATATTGATCCGGCGCAAGGATATTGCGCTTACGTTTGTACTTATTTTTTAGGGCCAGAAAATATATTAATTTGCTTATTGTGTCTCTCCACATGTAAGCCTACCTTGCCGTGGTTGGAGAGCTTGAGCGCCTCAATGATCCCGGGAGCTATGCCGGCGGGAGTTTTACTCCTGGCAGGGTCACCCAAGCCGGACAGGTCCTGGGTGAGGGGCCAGACTAAATGGGCTGAGGAGTGGGTGGAACCCTATAGGTGTAGATGCAGAACCCACCGGCGAGTGGTACATGCTCTGGTCTGCACCAATCCACCCCCCACTTCATGGGTTAAATGCTTTCTTGCCTCATTCTTCACTGTTTGTCGTCTATCACGCCCATGGCGACCGTTGCCTCAATTGGCTGTGTGTGGTGTACCCGGAAACGGGGCCTCCCAGTACTGAGGCAAAGTTAAGTCCCCGATGTCACTTATCGGTGCAGAATTGAGAGAGATGGCTGAGCATCACAATCCCTCCTGTGTTGCAGCATGATGAGAACCCAGCATTGCACACTGAGCTTGGGGGGATCACTTGGGCACCAGACTTAATACTGGCTCTTGACTGGATGGCCGCATGCAGGAGATTTCTACAATGGAGGGTTGGCAGGTGGTGGGTATCGGGAAGTGGCTCTGTGCAGGACGTGAGGATTCCTTGGGAGAGCCCCGAACCAGAGCACAGCATTGTGCAAGCTCTGCATAGTTGGAGAGCCCCCTGGATGACGGGGAATGCACAGTGTGCTACCCCACCTATCCCCAACTGCTAACTTAGAACCAGAAGTGGGGTCCTCTGTATGCGTGCCAGGCCAGGATAAAATGCCTGGGAAAGAGACTGGAGCTCAGAACTCCCTAACTCAAAGTTGCAGGATGGCAGAAAAGCCACGGGAAAGACAGGGCTATTTTGAAGATAACGCAACCATATTTTCACCATACGAGCTCGGACGCCGCCTCGGTAAACAAGGTCCGCGCAGAGCAGTGACACCCCCAGGCTGCTTGCGAATAGTCTACTACTGGGAACATAAACAGATCAGGGATGAGCCCACTCTCCCGTTGAACAGGTGCTAAAGTCGTAGATACTGGGCCAGAAGGCGCACCGGAAACCACAGTATCATGCAACTCGCTTTTTTTTTTCTATGGAGAGTACACCGTCAAATAAATCTCGTTCTGGTGCTCGCCCTGTGGAGCTCCACCAGGCAGGTGCAGTGCCGGGCTCTGAGCCTCGACAGAGCCCACCCTCAGCTACTGGAGGACCCTCTAGACCGTCTTGTGGAGTCAACAGACGGCGGAGGAGAACTACTGACCAAAACAAAACAGAAAAAGAGAAACCCAGAGTGCCACTTGTCATGATGCACTGGAATGCAGAGGGAGTGAACAGCAAGCAGGCTGGATACAGCAAAAAGACAGAGCTGGAAAACATCTTGTATGAGAAGCAAGTCAGTGTTTGCTGTATCCAAGAGACTCACTTGAAAGCAGATCAAACCTTTAAAATAAGGGGATATCAATGCTTCAGATCCGACAGACAAGATAGACGAAAAGGAGGAGTACTTACTCTTGTAAGGAATAACATTCCTGCACACGAAAGGAAAACCTTCATGGATGGAGCAGAATATCAGCTGCTGCAGATAAAGGTAGACAAGATGGAAATAGAACTCCTGAACTATTACTGTCCGAACAACAAACCCCTGAGTCTCAGCTCTATACAGGTACCAGCCACCAACTTTATAGCAGTTGGAGACTTTAATAGCCACTCCCAGAGCTGGGGCTATAACCATCTGGATCACAGAGGTGAAGAGGTTGAAACTTGGCAAGATGATCACTCCCTAATCCTAGTCAATAATGCCACAGATACTCCTACCTTCTACTCCAGAGGATGGCACACAACCTCAACACCAGATCTTGCCTTCTCCACACCAGATATAGCTGGATCT
Source organism: Oreohelix idahoensis (assembly GCA_024509875.1). Lineage (NCBI taxonomy): Eukaryota > Metazoa > Mollusca > Gastropoda > Stylommatophora > Oreohelicidae > Oreohelix > Oreohelix idahoensis. Next base: position 529,872 of record JAMPIV010015039.1, on the reverse strand, counting down.
ATTAGTAGAGAAGTAGGAGACCAACTAGGGGGAAGCGACCATCGCCCAATCTTTCTTACTGTCCAGAGTGCAACTCTCAGTACAGGCCCAGCCATTACAAGATGGAACTACAAAAAAGCCAACTGGGGTTTATTCAGGCATCAGGTGAACACGCTGCTGTCTACCCTCAAGGTACAGAACAGAGACATTAACGAAGTGGTAAAAGACTTCAACAGATGCATACTACAAGCTGCAAAAGAAACCATTCCCAAAGGATGCCGGCGTAACTACATACCATACTGGTCCAGCACACTCCAAGAACGTCAGGAAGCTATGGACAAGGCTAGAAAGGACGCAGAGTCTCAGCCTTCACTTGAAACTCACAACAAATGGAAAAAGGCTGTAGCAGAGTTTCAGAGAACAAAGCTAGAAGAAAAGCGGAAAAGCTGGAGAACTAAAACGGCATCGCTGAACCTTGAGAAAGACGGCAGGAAACTTTGGAGATTAGTCAAGTCTCTAAATGAAGAGCATTCCTCACCAAGGCAGACTATCACATTGGATGAAGGTGGCAAACTTTTCAGAGGAAAACAAGCTGCAGACTTGTTTGCTAGAAGATACAGTTCAGAAAGCAACTTACCCATTAACATAGACCATCAGAGAGAGATAAGAAAAGAAATACTGGCAACCATGGGACAGACAGATACTCCTGCCCCAATGAGGGAACCCATCACACTAGGAGAACTACAGAAGGCTATTTCCAAGCTTAAGTTTCAAAAGTCACCCGGCCCAGACAAAATCAGCAACGAAATGCTAGTAAATCTGAGCTCAGCAGCAAAGACAAAACTGCTTGAGATATTCAACCACAGCTGGTTGAAAGGAACGGTACCCCAAGTATGGAGAGAAGCCATCACAATACCCATACTAAAGAAAGGGAAATGTAAGACCGAGGCTGCAAGTTACCGGCCAATCAGTCTCACAAGCTGTGTTGGGAAGACTATGGAGCGAATAGTCAACCACAGATTGAAATGGTATTTAGAGTCTGAGCAGATCCTGGTGCCGGAACAAGCTGGATTTAGAGAATGCTACAGTATAGAAGACCAAGTTACTTACTTGTCTCAAGCAATAGAAGATGCCTTCCAGGAGAAGAAAAAGGTCCTAACGATCTGGGTCGACTTCAAGCAGGCCTTTGACAAGGTGTGGAAAGATGGCCTCATTGCAAAACTTAGGAGAAGTGGAATCCAAGGCAACATGATGAAATGGATCCAGTCATACTTGCATAACAGGAGAACTAGAGTCACTCTTGACGGTCTGCAGAGCAGAAAAGTGTTGCTCCATCAGGGGGTACCTCAAGGAGGAGTAATTTCCCCAACACTCTTCCTTGTTTACATCAATGACCTGGTGAAAGATCTCCCTGCAGGAGTTAAAGCTGCCTTATATGCAGATGACCTAGTACTCTGGTGCGCTGATGAAAATGTCACCACAGCAAATTATAGAATGCAGCGGGCAGCAGACATGCTAGTGTCATGGGCAGAGAAATGGCTTATCACAATAAACACAGACAAAACCTCCACAACACTGTTCTCCCTCGCCCCCAAGGACAAATCAGCTAACATACACCTAGGGACAACCGTGATCAAGGAAGAAAGCTACCCCACCTATCTTGGGGTGACATTTGACCAAAGGCTTACATGGAATAAGCATATTGAAAATGCAGAAGGAAAGGCCCGAAGACGACTAGGCATACTCAGAAAATTAGCAGGTACCAACTGGGGAGCAAATGAACGAAATCTAAAGAAGATTTATAATGGAGTAATAAGACCACACTTAGAGTTTAGCTCAGCAGCATGGTCATCAGCTGCTAACTCACATCTGCAGTCTTTGGACAAGGTGCAAAATCAAGCTCTCAGGCTCATTACAGGAGCCATGAAAACTACACCAATAACAGAGATGCAGAAGGTTGCTGGATTACAGACATTGTCCCATAGAAGAGACACAAAAACCATGATCCAGATGGAAAAGTACAACAGTATGCCAATGCACCCAATGAAGGCAAGACTAGATGATCTGGCATTGGGACGTCTAAAGCGTAGCAGCTTTGTGCATCGGGGGAAAAGACTTATAAGACAGCATCAAGAAGACCTATCCATGAAGACAACACCACTGAAGCCCACCCTATACCCTGTACCATGGGAGCAGGCCAGCAGTGCCCTCCAAATTAATACAACAGTCAGTGGTCTCACAAGTGGATGTGAGTATAATGATCTGCAAAAACGAACTGCTACATTGAGTATGATCCAAGAAAGCTATCCCGATCAATCATGGATACATGCCTATACAGATGGATCAGCAACTAATGCTGTCAGGAATGGAGGTGCCGGTATCTTTATCTCATATCCTGACAACCACTATGAGACTAGGCACATTCCCACTGGTAAATTCTGTTCCAACTATACAGCTGAGGTTCAAGCTCTAGAGCAAGCTGCAAATATGATTTATAACACCAACTCTGACTGCCACCAGGTAGTCATCCTCACAGATGCACTGTCTGTCCTGCAAGCTCTCAAGGGTGGTAAACTCCCGCATCTGAGAAATGAACTAAACAAGGTAGCTGCCAAAAAGAGAACCATACTTCAGTGGGTACCATCTCATTGTGGTGTACCCGGAAATGAAAAGGCAGATAAACTTGCAAAAAAGGGAGGAGAATGTGAACAAGAAGATAATGAAGTCACATACTTTGAGAAAAAGAGAGCTATCCAGACTATCAGAAGAGAACAGAACCAACCCAAAGACGACTATCACACTCTCGACCGGCAGGGACAGACAACTATTTTTCGACTCAGGACAGGGCATAACAAACTGAATAAACACATGCACAAGCTACGATTGTCTGCTTCACCACTGTGCACATGTGGATTAAACGAACAAACTGCTGAGCATGTTCTACAGGACTGTCCTCTGTATGACCAGTTAAGAAAGATATACTGGCCCAATGACTCAACACTAAACTCAAAGCTATATGGAGTTAAAGAGGAACTTCAAACAACAGTCGAATTCATCATGAGAACTCGTCTGACGGTGTAATCATCAAAGATGCGATCGCAAGAAGAAGAAGAAGCTTATTGTGTTTATGGCCTGAATTCATATGTATTACATATTATTAGTACAAGTAGAATCAGTCCTATATTGTATATTTTGGATGGGTAGGAGGGACTAGATTCTTGTTATTCCGGTCTAGCGGAAGTATGAGTTGTCTTGACAAGTCGTGATGAGTTCCGATGTACCGTGATAATGGCGGGTACGCACTTTTCAAAGGGCTGGTAGATTCTTAAGGAAATATGATTCATGAAGTGGTTTTCTTCTAAAGGAGATGGTATCTCTACTATAGTTTATGTTAGAGACTCTCCTAAGGTACGGTACAATGTATAATTCGGACTCCATGTATTGCCAGACCCTATATTGATGATCTCATGTCGATTCGACCTAGATGGAACATTGTGCTTCGTATCGCTAGGGTCGTGTTTTGTATCGACGAAGATGACAGACTTTCCTGCAGCGGTTATGGCTACGTGAATTAACCTGATCACCGTAGAGCTGTATGGAAACATTTATGAAATCATTTATATACCCATTATAAATTAACTCTGGCTTATATTCTCCTTCCTATGAATGAGTGAACGACAACTCAGGGAGGCAGCCATGTTAGATTTCGGTCATCATATGTTTTGATCACTGCCAAGAGAACAGATTATTTATCCTATTATCGGACAGTGACAGGGAGATCTCAATCTTGCTAGAAACCCCCTTTCGTGGTTTCATAATATATACTACAAACTATGGACGTCAAGTAACTTTAGTTATTTATCGATCTGCCTTCACTGACGCGTTTAGTCAGATAGGGGGATGCGGCCATAATATATCATGACATTGAACTTTTGATGTACTGCCCATTATTTCTGAATGTGTCATGACTTCAGATCTGCTATGTATACCTACAAATTGATATGTCAACATACCATGATGTACTCGTATGTCCCAGTGTGTACGTCTGAATAAATTGAGTAAACAAAGATTCCAGCAGTCTGCATTGGTGCCTTGTAGACACAAGTGTATGAGTGGTTATATTGGTCAGCACACGAACAGTACACCATTCGCGGTAATCACACTCTACACTTCTACTTCATACATACACCATCCTGCGTCGGTTGAAGTGACCAAGTTTAGGGCCTGCTTCCCCTGGAGCCTTTGCCTTCCCTAACTCAGGACTAGGGTGAGTTACCCATTTACAGCTGGGTAGACTGGCGCATGCCTGATCTCAACAACACACCACTCTTCCTTACAGAACATACAGACTGACACTTTACAGAGTGGAAAGAAGAAAAGAAACTTTACAGTGGCGAGCCAGATTCCTGGGTCCAGCTTACGCAGTTTTGTGTTGAGAATCACAGTTTACAGCTGAAAGAACATTTGTTTGACCACATCAACACCAGTAGGACAGCTATACAGTCGATGTCAGCTTGACCTGTATTACCGATAGGATGCTGTATCTAGGTCAGCGCTTGTTGACAGTTTTTCGCTGTACAGACAGTATTACACAGGACAGTGGTATCAAGTGTAGAAAATATCTGGAGCAGTATTGTTGACATTTTCTCAACGTACAGAAGAATCACAGTGTTGTTGAACATAAAGTGCATAGTTCATCGTTGGATCTTCATATGCTCAACAGAGAAAAATTGACAGTGTAATAGTTTAAAATTAAATCTATTACTGAATAAAGTGGCAAGTTATTAGTATTAAAATAAACTGTGCCTGCTTTACAACACTATACCTGCAACACATTCCATTCATGACATAAATTATATTGTATGCTATATGCTATTTATGCTTACATGTTATTTGTTATGTATTAAATTAGTTTATGTTCTGTGTGACTAGTACAAGGTATGCCGAGTGACATTGGTCTGGTACTAGTATTCTATAGGTACACATTTTCTTAATTGGAAATTTGTTAGCAACAATTTGCTGCTATTTCTGTTAGTTGTGATGTCAGAAAATGTGATGGCAGATATTTTGTCTAGATGCCCACATGATTCATAACTGTTATACAACTTTGATACAGTTGTTTCTATGTTGAAATGTGTACACATATGTAATATATCATATATTGATTGTAACACTACTTAGCGGTTCATTGATATTTATTCACCGCTGATCTTTCAATGTTTTTCGTCTTTGATGATCATGATGTTAAGATATCTTAGATGAAATTTATGTATAAACTAATGTGGAAATTGTGTCATTGCTAATATTGTAGTATGCGTTGGTGACACCTCTCTGGAAATATTTATACTTAGAGAAGTACTTTCTCTAAGGTCATAAAACTTATGCTTATCATCTGCGCATTGTATTGGTGCGTTGTGAGCCTATTGTATGTTGCTCCTAGATGTATTTCAAAAAAAAAAAAAGTACCATTTTTTTTCCCCGAGGGGTGTGGTAATCTGTTGCGTGCATATTTTGACGCACATATTACAAAAATCGATATGGCTATTTAATATGGGAAAAATATAGACATTCATTCATTTGTGTATGAAAATGCTGTCTATGGTAAAAGCGAGAGAATCCATGTTTGATTCACACTTTTGATTATAGGAGTAATCGTTCTGGATATTGATCCGGCGCAAGGATATTGCGCTTACGTTTGTACTTATTTTTTAGGGCCAGAAAATATATTAATTTGCTTATTGTGTTTATGGCCTGAATTCATATGTATTACATATTATTAGTACAAGTAGAATCAGTCCTATATTGTATATTTGGATGGGTAGGAGGGACTAGATTCTTGTTATTCCGGTCTAGCGGAAGTATGAGTTGTCTTGACAAGTCGTGATGAGTTCCGATGTACCGTGACATGCAGAAAGTGGATAATGAATAGAGAGATTATAAGATTGCACACAGAGAATAACACGGGAAGCAACCAAAAGACAGAAAGCTTTGGGACAGAGAAGGCGTGGGTTTCTACATTAGCCAGCCAATCATCAAACACCTGTTTGTCTTGCAAAACGGACATGCAGCATGGCATTGAAAGTTTGTTGCGAGAGCCCACCCCCTTTTTAGCCAGTGACATGCACTGACAGGGGACAAGAGAGAGCCAAGGCCTAGGCGACTAGATGGACTCTTGGCGATTGGTTTGTAGATCGAGTTATACACCACACATCCAATGTTGGAAGACATTGGCACCCAGAGATATAATCAGAGGGCATGGTGAAATCAGTACGAAGTTTCCAACATTGTGGGGCAGAAGATTTTCCCAGAGCTTAGCCTGAGTAAACTTGTTCATTCCTGTGTGGATAATTAATTCATATCTGTGGTGTTTATAGTGTTCTTAAGGAATTTGCGAAGGGAAAGGAGTCCAACAGAAGTCTGAGACTACACATTACGTGTTTGGCTTCTAACCGGAAGGAAGTTAGTAATGTGTACATCCTGAGAGCAGAGTTCACAAAATAAGACATCCTTCACGTCCTAAGTTAATTAAAGGTAAGATTTCTCGCCCACGTTTTTAAAAAGTGGATGCGCAGCCATTTTATTCACCTGCTTATCAAGTGCTCACATGTTGATTACATATACAAAAATCAAGTTCAACTCACTCAAAAGCTTACCGCCTGAGTCAGGCTAAAGCACGCACAAGTTGATTCTCATATTTATAGCAAGTTCACCTCACTCAAGAGCGCATTTTATGAATCAAGATTCCATATTTACAAGATGATTCGCAACTGTCAACGGTTTGTCGATGCTACAAAATTTTCATCCATACATCCTCGTTTTGGAGATAACCCACACAACATACCATACACCTACCTGGGACAGTCTACGCATACCTATGATCATCATACAGGGGGAGGAGCATTAAGAGACACATAGACAGTGTAGATTGGACATCATTGTGGTAACACTTAATATATCACATGATCACCTCACTCTTCACATAGTTTCATTCTCATAGTTAACTAACTACATTATTTAAATCTCATCTGTGTGTGTGTGAATTATCTTTCACCATCATCACTTGTTATTTCTCTACTAACCTTATATGTGTAAATATTTAATTAATAAACCTAATAACCGTTTGATCATTATCTTGTTCGTTAATGTATCACTCGTGCTGTCGCTGTTAAATGTTTACATATAGGTACAATCCTACATTTAGATGAGATTGGGGGCTCTTTCTTTCTCGAGATCTAAGGGTAGAAGCTAAGGTCGTGGGGAAATAGAACACTCTCCATAATTTACTAGAAAACACTATCTAGTGGAGAGCATTTGCATTCTCTTATTCTTGTCCTTATCTCTAATAGGTCTCTTTATTAACGAGCCAATTTCTGGAGACCTTGATAACATTTCATAGGCTATCCCCAGCGACAACTACAGTTGTATTTGCACCAATATAAACTTACGACACCAACAAACAATCAGGCCAAATATTACACAAAACAAGATATGAACTTACTACTGATTGTCTGCATTCTTAGTTAACGGCAAACTGCACATCTGCATAGAGCCATTAATGGCGTTCAAGACCAAGGCTTCATTAAAAAACAAGTTGAAATGAAGAACAGAAGGGGTGTGTCAGGTTTCGCCTAAATTTTCATTGATTAAGCGACCAGTTAATTTGCCCACATCAATACAGTCTTAAAAATAATTCAGAGACACAGTAATATGGGTTTAGATTCTGGAATTCCAACCCGAATGACATGGGCGACTTATTTGGCCACCGGATCAAAAGACATTAGGGTGAAATCTGACACATTTCCCACTGTTTTTCATTTTAACTATCAAGCATTGCTTGCATGTGTTAATGTCACACTGATGTTGGATGACTCACTTCATGTATTGGTTTCACACATTGTATTCATATCTTCCTGCTGGAGAATCACAGAATAATGGACACACCGCCATGTTGTCTAGTGGACTATCTGTTCACTGGCTACTGCTAACCATAATTGTAATCCTAACCCTGCTTCAGGCTTTTGAAAAAAAATAAAAGCATCCAAGAAACATTTAGGCCAAATTTGCACACGCACGCAAGCGCACACACAGAGCGAGAGAGAGATCCCCAAAAAGAAATGAACTTTCTGTCTTTGAACTCTGGAAATCCATATAAAGTAATCACTGACGTGTTTCTACTTAACCAGACTCATACTTCTCTTACACTTTTGACATTTATAACAGTCCATAATGAAAGCCTTGCTGATAATTTAATCACTCTAAGTGGATGACCAAATTATCAATAGCCAGTTTTGGGCAGCCTTGCAGCATGAGTCTATCAATCTGTTCTTATTTTTATCTGTTGCTAATGCCATAAATCATCATCAGCTTGTTGGTGTCCAATCTTGTACACATGTTAGAGAGGTAGAAGGAGACCAAGGAACACATGGGGAAGGGAACTGGAGACAGATATGAAGAGAATTGAAAAGACATAGAAAGACCTTGAGCAGATGGCACAGGACAAGAAGACTTAGCATAAGTTTGTTGAAGCCTATGCTCCTTGCGAAGTTGAAGGCTGATGAAGGATCCAGTACTCATTCTGCAGCATAGTATGTTTTGTATCTTCAAGATGTTTCTCAACCTTTGATCCATCGTCTTCAGGGTCGTCTTCAAAGCCTGATCTCTTCCATTCTGAATTTATATGCATATGCTGCTGGTTGATTAAGATTAATCCTTACTTAGTTTCCAACCCATGGACCTGGTAACCTGGCAACCTCATCATGCAAAAGAAATTGACACAGAAACCAATGCTGCAAGAGCATGTGACTGCTTGGTGCAGGCTTCCTGCAAGGTGCCCAGCTACAATGGTGGTGCCATGCTCCATAAGGAGCGCTAAGGAAAATGATGTTCCCTAATTTGTGGCCCTGATCTCTCCATTTCTTACTAGGTCTTTGCATGTTGCATTAGCTGCTTTTCTCAAACATTTTATTTTAATGGCGGCGATCTTTCCTTCTACAAACTCATAAACGGGTGCTTGCAAAGAATAGAAGGATTGAAATGGTATGACAAAGTCACAAATGTGGAACTGATGACAAGAACCAGACAAGTGCCGGTTGAACAAGAGTTGAGAAGAAGACTGGCGATGGATAGGACACACATTGAGGAAACTTGTTGATATCATTACAAGGCAGTCCTTGTTCTGGAATCCTCAGGGACAGAGAGGCAGAGGTAGAACAAAAAACACATGGAGAAGAGAGCTAGATACAGAAGTGAAGTTGATGAGGAAAACATGGAAAAGACCTTGAGCGGATGGCACGTGACAGGAAGACTTGGCATGTGTTTGTTGAAGGCCTATGCTCCTCTAGGAGTTAAAGGGTATTGATTGATCTTTCCTTGTATTTCACTCAGTCTGTAGCCTTGCATCAACAACATCCAGTTGGTATACATATTGCAGTTATCATTTCTGCCCTGGTAGTTGTTTGGTTGTTTCAAAATTGGGGTACGCTGGTCGATCATCATTGTCATCGTCAATAACTTTCAGAACCCTATGGAACGCAGGTCATTAACAAAAACATGCCAAGCCATCCAGTCAAGGTGTTTCCATGTTTTCTTGACCTCTGTCATATCTGTCTCTAGTTCTCTTCACCATCTGTTATTTGGTCTCCCACTATTTCTCTGTCCATAGTGATTCCAGAAGAGGAACTCCTTGTAATGCTATGAACTGGTTTTTTTAATTAAAAAAAATATGTGTCCTATCCAACACCAATGTCTCCCTTCACCTCCTATACCACTACTGTTCTGCTGGTAGTTCACTGTTGGAAAAAAAATGTTTAAAAAAAAAGTATTGGCTGTACCCTCAATCATGTTGTAAAAGTGACAAAATGAGGTAATGCATGAGCCTGGCAACCTCATCGTATAAAACAAATTGTCACATAAACCACCACTGCAGCAGCATATGCATGTTTGGTGCAGACTTCCTGCAAGGGGACCTACTGTAGTGGTGGCTCCGTGTTTGATAAGGAGAGCAAAGGTAAATGATAATGATTTGTTGTAGATTGATTTGACTAGCTTCGATGCTTTTCTCTGACATGGATTTTTGCGTATTAATATTTCTAACTTCTCAATGTTGATCTCCCCGTCATTACTATAGGCTGCGTGTGTGAAGAGGATTTATATTTGTGCATTGGGCTGGCAACTTCATCATTTTAAACAATTTGCTACAGAAACTACTTCTGCAGGACATTTATTTTGATGCAAGCTTCTTACAAGGGGGCCAGCTGCATTGTGGGCTGCATGCTCCAGAAGGAGTGAAAACGGAGATGAGTGAACGTTGAGAATTCCAGTGACAGCTTATAAAGACTAATGGGGATAGTCGGATCAGCGGCCAGTATGCAAAGAAAGCTCATAAATATAATCAGTCTATAATTAATAAGGGTCGTTCATCAGTCTGAGATTGCATAGTTATGTTGGGTGGTTGTCCTAATGTTCACTGTTCACAAAGCTCTGTTTTTGTGGTGCCTAGTTGGCAGTGTGGTTAGTCACAATTCGCTCCATAGGAAAGCGGTGGTACAGTTGAGCCTGAGGTCGAGTCCCCCTGTAATCCTGTCACTTCTGTTGTTTTTCTGTTTTTTAATTTTCTACTTGTTTATTGCTTAGAGTGCCTGTAACACACCCCTTTGTGCATATTATTTATTTTAAAGAAAGTGTATTACATACATCACATTTTTGTAGAATGATTTGCCTGAGCATGCTATGAGAAAAAAAAAGCTAGAATACACTCGTGACAACAGGCAAATTTGAAAGAAAAGGAGATTGTTATTATTGGTCAGAATCAACATCATTGCATTCTGGGCTAACTCATAGGATGCTCAGTCTCTCTCAGCAAATACTTCGAAAGGTATGAAGGCTAATTGTTCCTGTTGCACGTTGGTTGTATACACTCAGGATGCATCCTCTCATACATCTAGCCCTTCTGGTCTTACGTTTGATGCCTAATCCCAGTAACCTTAGCCGTGATGAGTCATTGATTGACAGATAGAAAATGCTGGTCAGTTTAATTACTTGGTTTGGAAGAAAGAGAATTGATAACAGCACCAGAAACCTGAAGTTGTGGAGAGTTAGTATCACCTATGCTAGATGGCATTTCAGTGTCATTTTTCTGTATTTATAGTTGTATGCATGTGTAATTATTCATTTTCTCTTCTTGTGTTCAGGCTGTATGCTGTGCAAAGTTTTATGATTGCCGCTTCTGTCATGATGAGGTCAGTAACCATGAAATGGATCGGCACAAGGTGCAAGAAATTCAGTGTATAAGATGCAGCACAGTTCAGCCAGTGAGTATTTAAATAATTATGCTGCTGTTACATACGTTTCCTTAATTAATTCATTAACGATGTCACTTATCGGTGCAGAATTGAGAGAGATGGCTGAGCATCACAATCCCTCCTGTGTTGCAGCATGATGAGAACCCAGCATTGCACACTGAGCTTGGGGGGATCACTTGGGCACCAGACTTAATACTGGCTCTTGACTGGATGGCCGCATGCAGGAGATTTCTACAATGGAGGGTTGGCAGGTGGTGGGTATCGGGAAGTGGCTCTGTGCAGGACGTGAGGATTCCTTGGGAGAGCCCCGAACCAGAGCACAGCATTGTGCAAGCTCTGCATAGTTGGAGAGCCCCCTGGATGACGGGGAATGCACAGTGTGCTACCCCACCTATCCCCAACTGCTAACTTAGAACCAGAAGTGGGGTCCTCTGTATGCGTGCCAGGCCAGGATAAAATGCCTGGGAAAGAGACTGGAGCTCAGAACTCCCTAACTCAAAGTTGCAGGATGGCAGAAAAGCCACGGGAAAGACAGGGCTATTTTGAAGATAACGCAACCATATTTTCACCATACGAGCTCGGACGCCGCCTCGGTAAACAAGGTCCGCGCAGAGCAGTGACACCCCCAGGCTGCTTGCGAATAGTCTACTACTGGGAACATAAACAGATTAGGGATGAGCCCACTCTCCCGTTGAACAGGTGCTAAAGTCGTAGATACTGGGCCAGAAGGCGCACCGGAAACCACAGTATCATGCAACTCGCTTTTTTTTTTCTATGGAGAGTACACCGTCAAATAAATCTCGTTCTGGTGCTCGCCCTGTGGAGCTCCACCAGGCAGGTGCAGTGCCGGGCTCTGAGCCTCGACAGAGCCCACCCTCAGCTACTGGAGGACCCTCTAGACCGTCTTGTGGAGTCAACAGACGGCGGAGGAGAACTACTGACCAAAACAAAACAGAAAAAGAGAAACCCAGAGTGCCACTTGTCATGATGCACTGGAATGCAGAGGGAGTGAACAGCAAGCAGGCTGGATACAGCAAAAAGACAGAGCTGGAAAACATCTTGTATGAGAAGCAAGTCAGTGTTTGCTGTATCCAAGAGACTCACTTGAAAGCAGATCAAACCTTTAAAATAAGGGGATATCAATGCTTCAGATCCGACAGACAAGATAGACGAAAAGGAGGAGTACTTACTCTTGTAAGGAATAACATTCCTGCACACGAAAGGAAAACCTTCATGGATGGAGCAGAATATCAGCTGCTGCAGATAAAGGTAGACAAGATGGAAATAGAACTCCTGAACTATTACTGTCCGAACAACAAACCCCTGAGTCTCAGCTCTATACAGGTACCAGCCACCAACTTTATAGCAGTTGGAGACTTTAATAGCCACTCCCAGAGCTGGGGCTATAACCATCTGGATCACAGAGGTGAAGAGGTTGAAACTTGGCAAGATGATCACTCCCTAATCCTAGTCAATAATGCCACAGATACTCCTACCTTCTACTCCAGAGGATGGCACACAACCTCAACACCAGATCTTGCCTTCTCCACACCAGATATAGCTGGATCTATTAGTAGAGAAGTAGGAGACCAACTAGGGGGAAGCGACCATCGCCCAATCTTTCTTACTGTCCAGAGTGCAACTCTCAGTACAGGCCCAGCCATTACAAGATGGAACTACAAAAAAGCCAACTGGGGTTTATTCAGGCATCAGGTGAACACGCTGCTGTCTACCCTCAAGGTACAGAACAGAGACATTAATGAAGTGGTAAAAGACTTCAACAGATGCATACTACAAGCTGCAAAAGAAACCATTCCCAAAGGATGCCGGCGTAACTACATACCATACTGGTCCAGCACACTCCAAGAACGTCAGGAAGCTATGGACAAGGCTAGAAAGGACGCAGAGTCTCAGCCTTCACTTGAAACTCACAACAAATGGAAAAAGGCTGTAGCAGAGTTTCAGAGAACAAAGCTAGAAGAAAAGCGGAAAAGCTGGAGAACTAAAACGGCATCGCTGAACCTTGAGAAAGACGGCAGGAAACTTTGGAGATTAGTCAAGTCTCTAAATGAAGAGCATTCCTCACCAAGGCAGACTATCACATTGGATGAAGGTGGCAAACTTTTCAGAGGAAAACAAGCTGCAGACTTGTTTGCTAGAAGATACAGTTCAGAAAGCAACTTACCCATTAACATAGACCATCAGAGAGAGATAAGAAAAGAAATACTGGCAACCATGGGACAGACAGATACTCCTGCCCCAATGAGGGAACCCATCACACTAGGAGAACTACAGAAGGCTATTTCCAAGCTTAAGTTTCAAAAGTCACCCGGCCCAGACAAAATCAGCAACGAAATGCTAGTAAATCTGAGCTCAGCAGCAAAGACAAAACTGCTTGAGATATTCAACCACAGCTGGTTGAAAGGAACGGTACCCCAAGTATGGAGAGAAGCCATCACAATACCCATACTAAAGAAAGGGAAATGTAAGACCGAGGCTGCAAGTTACCGGCCAATCAGTCTCACAAGCTGTGTTGGGAAGACTATGGAGCGAATAGTCAACCACAGATTGAAATGGTATTTAGAGTCTGAGCAGATCCTGGTGCCGGAACAAGCTGGATTTAGAGAATGCTACAGTATAGAAGACCAAGTTACTTACTTGTCTCAAGCAATAGAAGATGCCTTCCAGGAGAAGAAAAAGGTCCTAACGATCTGGGTCGACTTCAAGCAGGCCTTTGACAAGGTGTGGAAAGATGGCCTCATTGCAAAACTTAGGAGAAGTGGAATCCAAGGCAACATGATGAAATGGATCCAGTCATACTTGCATAACAGGAGAACTAGAGTCACTCTTGACGGTCTGCAGAGCAGAAAAGTGTTGCTCCATCAGGGGGTACCTCAAGGAGGAGTAATTTCCCCAACACTCTTCCTTGTTTACATCAATGACCTGGTGAAAGATCTCCCTGCAGGAGTTAAAGCTGCCTTATATGCAGATGACCTAGTACTCTGGTGCGCTGATGAAAATGTCACCACAGCAAATTATAGAATGCAGCGGGCAGCAGACATGCTAGTGTCATGGGCAGAGAAATGGCTTATCACAATAAACACAGACAAAACCTCCACAACACTGTTCTCCCTCGCCCCCAAGGACAAATCAGCTAACATACACCTAGGGACAACCGTGATCAAGGAAGAAAGCTACCCCACCTATCTTGGGGTGACATTTGACCAAAGGCTTACATGGAATAAGCATATTGAAAATGCAGAAGGAAAGGCCCGAAGACGACTAGGCATACTCAGAAAATTAGCAGGTACCAACTGGGGAGCAAATGAACGAAATCTAAAGAAGATTTATAATGGAGTAATAAGACCACACTTAGAGTTTAGCTCAGCAGCATGGTCATCAGCTGCTAACTCACATCTGCAGTCTTTGGACAAGGTGCAAAATCAAGCTCTCAGGCTCATTACAGGAGCCATGAAAAACTACACCAATAACAGAGATGCAGAAGGTTGCTGGATTACAGACATTGTCCCATAGAAGAGACACAAAAACCATGATCCAGATGGAAAAGTACAACAGTATGCCAATGCACCCAATGAAGGCAAGACTAGATGATCTGGCATTGGGACGTCTAAAGCGTAGCAGCTTTGTGCATCGGGGGAAAAGACTTATAAGACAGCATCAAGAAGACCTATCCATGAAGACAACACCACTGAAGCCCACCCTATACCCTGTACCATGGGAGCAGGCCAGCAGTGCCCTCCAAATTAATACAACAGTCAGTGGTCTCACAAGTGGATGTGAGTATAATGATCTGCAAAAACGAACTGCTACATTGAGTATGATCCAAGAAAGCTATCCCGATCAATCATGGATACATGCCTATACAGATGGATCAGCAACTAATGCTGTTAGGAATGGAGGTGCCGGTATCTTTATCTCATATCCTGACAACCACTATGAGACTAGGCACATTCCCACTGGTAAATTCTGTTCCAACTATACAGCTGAGGTTCAAGCTCTAGAGCAAGCTGCAAATATGATTTATAACACCAACTCTGACTGCCACCAGGTAGTCATCCTCACAGATGCACTGTCTGTCCTGCAAGCTCTCAAGGGTGGTAAACTCCCGCATCTGAGAAATGAACTAAACAAGGTAGCTGCCAAAAAGAGAACCATACTTCAGTGGGTACCATCTCATTGTGGTGTACCCGGAAATGAAAAGGCAGATAAACTTGCAAAAAAGGGAGGAGAATGTGAACAAGAAGATAATGAAGTCACATACTTTGAGAAAAAGAGAGCTATCCAGACTATCAGAAGAGAACAGAACCAACCCAAAGACGACTATCACACTCTCGACCGGCAGGGACAGACAACTATTTTTCGACTCAGGACAGGGCATAACAAACTGAATAAACACATGCACAAGCTACGATTGTCTGCTTCACCACTGTGCACATGTGGATTAAACGAACAAACTGCTGAGCATGTTCTACAGGACTGTCCTCTGTATGACCAGTTAAGAAAGATATACTGGCCCAATGACTCAACACTAAACTCAAAGCTATATGGAGTTAAAGAGGAACTTCAAACAACAGTCGAATTCATCATGAGAACTCGTCTGACGGTGTAATCATCAAAGATGCGATCGCAAGAAGAAGAAGAAGAAGAAGAAGAATTTGCCTGGTCTGACTTGTTTTTAATAACAATGGCAAAGGAAAAAAGGTAAATGAATATACTTCTGAGCAAGTAATTTTTCTCCATCTATAAAATATGTCTGGTAATCCAAATAGATTTACTGGTTGGTTCTTCTTCTTTGGTTCTTGGCTGCTGACTGATCAGCAATCACTGACCATCATGCCTGGTGGCGTCATGTAGGGCAGCAACAAATTGTCTCCGCTTTCCTTTGTCAACAGCCATCCTTTATGTGGTGCCCCAGCTCTGGTTCAAGCATCTCTGCCTCCATTATTCTCCACCAGCTCTGGTTCAAGCATCTCTGCCTCCATTGTTCTCCACCAGGTGGCTTTTGGCCTTCCTTGCTTTCACTTTCCTTCTGGAGTCCATAGCCTGGCAGTTCTGGTGATGGTGTCAGGGTCTCTTCTGAGGGTGTGGCCAACCCTATTCCAGCATATACTCGCTATGATAGTGCACATGTCTTCTTGGTGGTTCCAAGTTAGCAGTTCTTGGTTGATGATGGTGTTCGACCAGAAAATTCAAAGTATTTTCCTTAGGCGGGTTGTGTGGAAAAAGGACAGTTTGGATATTTCCTTTTCTATTACTCTCCAGCATTCTGCACCATACAGAAGTACAGAAATTACGCAGCTGTCATATATTTTTAATTTAATGTTTGTACTGTGTACTGTAGTTGAGGTGGGATTATTTAGACCACAAATTTCTCCCGGGTCGACCCAGCCTCATGAATTGGGTACCAGATTTACTCTGGGAAGGTTAAGGCGGCCGGCATGATGCTGACCACATTATCCCTAGTGTGCAGTCTTCAAGAAAATAGGGGCCTAACACCATATTCCCAATATTCCTCAATGGGCGTGTAACGGAATCCTTTACCCTTCTTTTACTTACTTAGTCGTTCCCCTTCTACCGTGAGGTGTAGAGGCTTGGAAGAGAGAGCGCCAGACTATCCTATCGGCTGTCTTCCTCCTGGCCTGGTTCCATTCTAGTCCTCGGTCCTTCAAAGACTGTCTAAAGTTGCCCAAGAAGGGAGATCTTGCAGACTGCAATAATTGGAGAGGAATCACTCTTCTCTCAGTTCCCAGCAAAATACTAGGCAGGATACTTATATAGAGAATTTCAAAAGCAGTAGACCACAAACTGAGGAAGGAACAAGCAGGATTTAGAAAGAACAGAAGATGTGTAGATCATATATTCACTCTCAGGAACATTATAGAGCAGTGCTCAGAATGGCAAAGACAGCTGTACATTAACTTCGTTGATTTTAAAAAGGCTTTTGACAGCATACATAGGGACAGTTTATGGAAAATACTGAGGGCTTATGGAATTCCAAGCTGCATAATGTCAATCATAAAAAGCCTCTATGCCAACTTTACATGTAGTGTTGGGCAGAGCAACCTAACCTTTGAGGTGAAGACAGGAGTACAACAGGGATGCCCCTTATCAACCACTCTATTTTTAACAGTCATAGACTGGGTGATGCGCCAGACAACAGAGGGCAGTCCAAGAGGAATAAGATGGACTACATTTTCTACATTGGAAGATCTGGAATATGCAGATGACATTGCACTACTAGCACATTCACATCAACACATCCAGGAAAAAACGGATAGACTTAATAAGTTTAGCCAGCAGGTGGGCTTGAACATCAATTTAAAGAAGTCAGAGGTCATGACGCTCAATGTGAGCGACCCTGAGCCCATATCAGTAAGGAATCAGCAACTGGTACAGACAGACACCTTCACATACCTAGGATGCATAGTAACACCAGACGGCGGGGCAGGCAAAGACATCAACATCAGAATGAATAAGGGAAGAACAACCTTTTTTAGCCTAAACAACATCTGGAAGTCCTCTCAATACAGCACAAGCACAAAATTAAGATTATATCAGAGCTGTGTGCTTTCTGTGCTTCTCTATGGTGCAGAATGCTGGAGAGTTACAGAGAAGGAAATGTCGAAATTGTCCTCTTTTCACACAACATGCCTAAGAAAAATTCACCGAATCTTTTGGCCAAATACCATCACCAACCAAGATCTCCTTACTCGGAGCAGGCAAGAGGACATGCACACCATCATAGCTGGCAGACGCTGGAGCTGGGTTGGCCATGTCCTCAGAAGAGACCCCGATGCCATCACAAGAACAGCTATGCTTTGGACCCCTGAAGGAAAACGAAAGAGAGGCCGACCAAAAACAACTTGGCGGAGGACTGTGGAGGCTGAGATGCAAAGAATGAACCAGAGTTGGGGCACTGTACGAAGGATGGCCGCCGACCGAGCAAAGTGGAATCAATTTGTTGTTGCCCTACAAGACGCCACTAGGTGTGATGGCCACTGACTGCTTTGACGGTCGGCGGCTAAGGATCAAAGAAGAAGAAGATCATATTCCCAATATGCCTCATTGGGCGTGTAACAGGATCCTTTACCTGGGAAGATTTCCAGATATTGTTTCCTACTGGTTGGTTCAATTAACCATTAAGCTTTGCTTGGGAATGGCTAGCGTAAGTCATTTGTCAGCCATTTGTGGTAGTTGATGCGTTCCATCCATCAGTTGTAGTAATATATAATAATCGGAACAAGGTCCATGGCCAAATACACACATAGGGGTATGTCGACAGACATGTATCAACTTGAATTCCAATGTAAGCGAAACTCCTCTTCAATGTTCACAAGATACACTTTATTCATGTACAGTTACATAGCTCCATCAGTATAATAATATGTTCATGCCCAAAGGCAAAGGCAGTAATATGCAGTCTTCATAATGTCGTACGGCAGTCTGTTCCGCTATGGAAACATTGTCCTTGCATTCTCAACAGTTTAATATATTTGATACATTTGACAAAATAATGAAAATTACTTCCTGACATTCAAAGAAGCTAAGAACACCTCAACAGAGTATATTGGTGCCCTAGTGATGGTAAAATTCAGGTAAAGCACAGTAGACTGCAGGAGCAAACACACATGCGACCTCTCGCATTAAAACACAATCGGCATCTCTTCTTGTAGACAATAAAACCCCACTTCTGCTCAAATTTGCGTCTGCTACCGAACTCTCCCGGCATGACGTCATTTCCGTTTATTGTGAGTAAATCCGTAATAAAATATAAGAAATGAAGCTCTGTCGAGCTGAAGATACTTCACACATAATCGTTATGAATTTTACTCATAACAGTAGGATTATAGTATGTGTTTAGGGACTACTATAACAAGGAAGGTGTTATTGTGAGTACTACATGCCTCACAGAATTATATAGAATAGGATTTTTCTAAAGAATTTCCTAGTTTGCATCGAACGTCTGAAAGGTTATATTCGACTGTAAAAGAGACCCGGTTTATGTTAAACTTAATTTACTTTTTTCTATTCTCTCTCCCCCCCGTCAAAAAAATTGTGTAACTTTTTAACTATAACTGTTACAAAACTGTAAACTAATAGATCGAGTTTGATATATTGTGAGAGAGTAGTGTACTTTCAAAGTACTCAGTTAATAAAAAAAAAAAAGGCATTTTTTTAGACTGACTCCTGGAAAAAGAATGATCCGCCAAGTGGTTCATTATATATGTTTGTTGTTTGAAAATTGTATGTAGTTAAATGACCAGTAAAACAGAAATGTAGACAAATAGCTTGATATTTAGACTTTTCCTGAGATAAAATTCAGGTCTGCATCCTTTTATCCGAAATCTTCAGATAGCTGTGTTTTGGAAACTCAATTTTTTTCTGTTTCCAAATGTTGCCTAGAATAGACCAATGTCACCAAAAATGTGTTCCAAAAGTCGCCCAAAAAAACGTTCGATTTTTAGAATATTTTGGTTTTCGGATGTTTGGATTAAAGAATACAGACCTGTAGCTTGATATTTAGACATTTTCCAGACATAATATATCTTGATATTTAGACATTTTCCAGACATAATATATCTTGATAATTAGACATTTCGTGAGATAAAATATCTTGAAATTTAGACATTTACTAAGATCTTTAGCTCATGTTACTGTATAAAGTTGCACCCTACACAATTTACAGGTGTTAATTGCGAGATTTTTACACTAAAGTTACATATTCTCAATGTAGGTAACTAAGAACTGTATAAGCTGCAGTGTTACTTTTGGAGAGTACTTTTGTCTTGTGTGCCGACTCTATGATGTAAACCGTGAACAGTTTCACTGTGACAAGTGTGGAATTTGTAGGTGAGTTTCTGAATAGTTTATTATATTGTAAAAGTCTGGATGGAAGAGCTGGAGAAGAGAGGGATGGTCATAAGCAGCTCTAAAACAAAATCCATGGTGATATCACGAGAAGAAAGAAGACATCAGATTAAGCTGGGAGAACAAGTCCAGGAGCAAGTCGACCACTTTAAATACCTCGGAGCTATTATAGACCGAATAGAGGCATCAAAGAAGAGTTGGCCACTTGAAAAGCAGCAGCTGGGAGACTTTTTCAGGCCATAAATCGAGGATTCCTCAGCAAGAGAGAGGTTGGTAAGAAAACGAAGATGGCTGTATACCGCTCCATCTATGTCCCAGTCTTGACATATGGATGCGAGTCATGGGCAATGACTACAACCCACAAAAGCCAGATCCAAACCTCAGAAATGAGGTATCTGAGGAAGGAGGTTGAAGTAACAAGAAGAGACATGGTCCGCAACCAGACAATATGTCAAGGCCTAAAATCCCACCCCCTGCAGACCCAAGTAGAACAGTCCCAACTAAGATGGCTTGCCATGTCTGCAGAATGAGAGAAGATCGGCTACCACGACAAGCATGGGAGACAAAGAGCCAGGGATCCAGACCCCCAGGACGACCCAGAGTCCACTGGGAGGACAACATTAGACAGTCTTTGAAGGACCGAGGACTAGAATGGAACCAGGCCAGGAGGAAGACAGCCGATAGGATAGTCTGGCGCTCTCTCTTCCAAGCCTCTACACCTCATGGTAGAAGGGGAACGACTAAGTAAGTAAAAGAAGGGTAAAGGATTCCGTTACACGCCCATTGAGGCATATTGGGAATATGGTATTAGGCCCATATTTTCTTGACCATCGGCACACTAGGGGTGATGTGGTCAGCATCACGCCGGTCGTCTTAACCTTCCTAGAGTAAATCTGGTACCCAATTCATGAGGCTGGGTCGACCCCAGAGTCGTTTGCAGTCTAAAAAATCCCACCTCAACTGGGAATTGAACCATGGACCACTGAGCTAGGAAGCCACTGCACTAACCACTACGCTACCGCGTCTCCTTTTATTATATTGTGCATCTGAATATTATTTTAATTTGTTTAATCTGGTAGTAATGTTATGTGTGGCAGTCTTCAAGTCATATGTTTCAAAAAAGCAATGTTAGACTGTTTTCTTCTGTAGAGTCCGTGACATTAACTTTGATTCAAGAAGTTAAATATTTAACAGAACAGAATCTGAATGAATGAAGCTAAAAAAAATGCATAAATTCATTTCCCTTTTTGCTCCATATGGAATATGGATCCACCACGGCAGTTAGTCGTCTTGCTGGAAGCCTGCACCAAGGGTTTCATGAGCTGTAGCAAAGTTGGTTTTTATAGCCCTTTGTTGTACATGTTGCCAGTCCCTGCAATGGAGTTTAAAAAAAATTTACTTTATTAAAGTAGAAGCTGAAGACATCAAAGACAAAGTGGTTAACTTAGCAGAATTGAGAGTGAATGAATGAAGTTTCAGATGAGTATAAAATGGAGTGTGGAGGTGAAGCTATTAATAGTTATTTTAGCAACATAGACTGAATAAACTTCAAATTTTCTTCTCCCTTTTTGTTCCTTGTGGAGCATGGAGCCCCTGCTACATCTGGTCCCCTACAGGAAGCCCGCGTGAAAGAATCTTTGTGCTCTTACAGTGGTGGTTTATGTAGCAGTTTAATTTACAATATGAGGTTGCCATTCCTATGTCCTATGTACAACCTCATATTAGTCACCTTTAACGACATGCCTGAGGTGACAGTAGTCCTATTTTGTCTTGAAGCTGCCGTTCTAAAAAACCAGAGACTGAAAAAAAATGAAGCTTTAATTTATTTTATTCATATATGTATAGGGGATTAATATATATGTGGCGTAGCTTTTGCAGGCCACGTATGTGAAAGAATGATGATGATTGTGGTGCTGGTAAGCGTGGCACTAGTATAGATTGTCACTATGTGTACTTCGCATATGACGTGCGAATGTTGTGCATAGAAACGAGATGGATTGTTTATATTGGCCTGTATGGGTCAGAAGTGTGTGCTACCCAGCTAACAGTAACAATTGGTTATTACACATGCGCCACATCATATATATATATGTTAAGGGATTATTAAATTGCCAGAGTTGTTTTTTCCATCAATGGGTATTTGATTCTAATAAAATCTTCTCGAAGTTGTAAATTTGGCTTCTAGGAATGTTTGATCGTTTTTAGCTTGAACTTTTATAACATGTAGTAGCCACTCCCCATGGTAACGGTTTGTTCAAAAATGGATAATAACAACATGTGAAAGTTCTGAGTCAAACTTTGAATTAGCACAATTCAACTTGATGCATTGAAGAGACACTTCACTTTTGGACGACTTAATCATTTAATAAACATCATAGATGACACTGTTTTCAAGACAATTACTCCATGTATGTTTATATTCATTTCTACTTTCAATCCTTTTGATTTCATACAATGTAATCTGCGTTATACTTTGGAGTCAATATTTTCTGTTTCACTTTCTTCTTACATCTTGGACATGTGCTCCTGATACATAATATTCTTTTATCACACTTTTTACTTTAGGACTGGGCAACACCTTCTAGTCAAAATCTCCATATGTCGGGGGATGTGGCATCCGGAGAATAACACTCCTTTTTAATTACTCAGACTAGGCATCACATCTAGTCAAAATCATAAAACCATACATTTCCATATGTCCGGGAATTAGTGTCCCACAATTATCACTTCTTTGAATTTTGGCAATTTCTGCAGCCCTTTTATATATTCGATATACGAACTCAGTATTTAATTATAACACTTTCTTTACCGGAGCTTCTCTATGTCCATACTCAACACATTCTGAATATAGGCTTAAAAGCCACTTGCTTGAACACAGCTAGATGCTAACGGCGTCAGATATCCACTGACCCTTTTTTTTTTTTTTTTCTCGTCATGTATACCTATATCTCAGCAACACTTCGATATAATCTCATCTTTCATACATTTAGTTGAGGTAAGACTTGGTGTGGAGAAAACCCGGTATTAATAATAAATTCACCGCGATTCATTTCACACCTTGAAGTGACCCCAACTATATATATATATATATACTAGCTGTCATCGGGTCCATATCGGAATGGGTGTGTGTCCCGTCCCGTATGTCCCATCGTTATCGTATGTCCTATCTGTCTGTCCCATTGTTACCGTATGTATGTCCCATCCATCTGTCCTGTCTCCCCCATCGTTACCGTACGTCTGTCCCGTCCATCTGTCCCTTATTTATGTCCCGTCACCCCCGTCCATCTCGTATGTCCCGTCAGTACCGTCCCGTATGTCTCGCCCGCCCAGTCTGTTTCGTATGTCCCATCATTACCGTACGTCTGTCCCATCCATCCCATATGTCCCGCATGCCCCGTCCATCTCTCCCGTGCATCCCGTCATTACCGTACATCTGTTCCTCCCCCCCCCTCCATATGTCCCGTCAGTACCGTCCCGTCCGTCCCCTCAGTCGCGTCTCTGCCGTCCACCCTGTGCGTCCCGTCTATCTATCTACCTATTTATCTTGTGTCTGTCAGTCCGTCTGCCCATCCGTCTGTCTGTCCATCTATCTATTTAAATTGCTATCGAATAATGTTCGATATTATAATTGAATAATATTTCCAGTGTCCAACCTAGCCGGTTATATTAGAGCGCATGTCCAAATATAAAAGACCTTTAGGTCTTGAGAATTGTTGTTGTTGTTGTTTGTGTGTGGAATGAAAACGGGGCTTTCAGTCATTTTAATGAGCTACTTACAAAGAAGAAGTCATTCTAATGATTGAAACTTAATTACATTTATAGAAAGAGAAGAGGCTGAGTGAGTTTAATTAATGTTAGTTGTACAATTGTTCTACTGTGAATGGTGCTCAACTTTTTTTTTATTTTTTTTCTTTTCAAAATCAATTTATTGAAAAGATCAATTTTACCCATCTAAAAATTTGTTTTGATTTTTTTTTTAATTACTTACGGTGTATTTTTTTTTTTCCCAATTATACAAACACTGCATTTAGCAAAATGGAATACAAGGAGAGTACATTGCATAATACATATAAATACTCAAAACTTACACTTTCATTGGCACACATACACGCATATACTACTGTATATATTTGTTCACATACACATTTATACTTGCACCCATATGTTATTAGGCTTGCTTATTCGATTTCTGAAGATGAATAGAGCAAAATTAAATTTGGCCTCAATAATGTTAAAGAATAGGATTGTCCTGGTTTGTAAAATATTCCCAATTGAAAATAAAGTACCCATTGCTTTCACACACACACACACTTATGCACACTTTAACCGATTTTCCACTGCCGCTATTTCAACAACCGCTATTGACGACTTCCAGTGCTGGCATTCGTGGCTGTTCGGGTCCCCATAATTACAGGTGCCGAACACCGTTGGTCATAAATATTTTTTGACACCCACGTATTCTGACCGAAGACCACACGTTCTGCTGCTGACTTGAGCAAAATTGTCCTATAAAAACTCTTACTTCTGCATCATCCGTCTTAAATTAAAAAAAAAATAATAATAATAATAAATAAATAAATACAAAATAAATAATAAAATAAATAGACTACACATCTACATATGCATTAAAATGTAATAATAATAATAATAGATACATAGAAAATAAAGTAATAATAATTTAAAGGCAGGCTTCTCTCTGCAGACATGACAAAAAGGAGGATGAAAAATTTTAAACATGCACACACTCTCACACGTGTACTTAAGATAAAAAGATTGGGTGTTGTAGTCCCTCACCTTTAACGTTGTGTGTGTGGGGAGGAGGATAAGGATGTGTGTTAAAGGGGGTGGAGAAGTTAGGAAGTAAAAAAAAAGACAGGTGATGGAGTTCCTCGTAATTGGCAGAGGGGTGGGGGAGAAGCGGGAGGTTGTAGGATAGTGACCGTCGTATAAACTAAAGACTTGGATTTAAGAATATTTGGCAGGTCGAAGTACAGGTAGCTGGGGATAGTGGACAGGTTTTAAAATAAGCGTCACTCGCTGGAGGAACAAATGTAGGAGAAAGGCTGGGCGGATAACTTTGTACTCAAATATTGATTGAATGAGACATTTCCGTATTAAAAAACGAAATTCCGAGAGCAAAAGAATTAATTTTAAATGGATGTCTGGTAGTGTCTTGGGAATTGAATTAAGCATAACGGCTTTGAAAATGTCTGTTTTTTGTGTCATATGTGTGTCCAGTATGTCTTGTAAGATTCTCTGTGCTGGTATAATTGTACTACATTTATAGAAAATGTGTTCCTCACTTTCCTGTACATTTGCCTGGCACATCTTGCATTGTGATTTTCATTTTAATCTGTGTGCTGCTCTTTCTGTGGTTGGTGTCATGTTATATAAAAGTCGATATGTGACTTCTCTGGCTTTTGGTGCGATGCTTTTGTTGTGAAGATCGGTGAAAATCTCATTGTAATCTGTTATAAAGTAATTTTAACCTCTGTTAATTCTAAGGTGTAAAGGTTGTGCTTGTAACCTTACTAAGTGTTTGTAAATTTTGTTTGTTTTCTGGTTAATTAAAATTTCGTATCCTCTGATGGCTTGTATGCATGTCCTGTAAAAGTGTGGTAGTGTGCCGTAATGGTGTGGGACATTGTTCTTTAGTGGTCTCAGTCTAGCAAGTCTAAGCCCTACGTAGTAGTATGGGGCTACTGTTGTGTTGTTGTTGTTTTGAAGAGGTGATGGGTGGAGAGCGGGCACTTAACAGCTGCCCGTTATTGCCTCTTCTCGTTCCATCTTTGTCTACCCTGTTCAACCTGAAAATTGGTTATAATTGGGGTATTTAGTGTCATTTTATTTACTAATTTTGTATTACATTTAAATAACTATTGTCTTTTGCAGTTGCTGGTTTTAATTTATATTAGTATTTGTCATTTTATTTTCTCTTTTGTATTGTTTAAACAGGTGCTAAAGTCATAATACTATTGTCCCTTTACACTTGGTTTTAATTAAGTATTAGTATTAGTATTTGTTCTTTTTTTTTTTTTTTTTTTTTTTAAAACCTCGTTGTCTTTCCTTGTCCTATGAGGAGTTAGTAAGTTTGCTAATTTTTCTGTTTTTAAAAAAAATGATTTGTTAGTTCTTGTTGCTTAATTTCTATTTGGTTGAATGTATTTTCTGAAGTACTAACCTTATATGTTTTCCTTTGTTTTATGTATATATCTTTTAAGTATTGATTCGGCTTCTCCTGGGGCATCTGTACTTAAAACCTTATCCCCTATCATGTCTATATTGTGATTTCTATAGTAAGTTTTTAATTCAAGCCTTTGTTGTTCGTACTTTTTACAGTAGATCAGGTAGTGGTCTATGTCATTCTCTTCCTGACATTCTTGGGAGTGTGGTTCCTCTATCATAAAGTATGCTGCACCAAAATGGAGACGCCACATCTTTTTGTTCGATGGTATCTTTAGTTCTTCTCTGACCTGGCACGTCCTTGTTGGTTCTTTCAGCAGTTTGAACGTGTGTCTGCCTTTTCTGCTGTTCTTCCATGTTGTCTTCCATTCCTCGTTTATAGTTAGCTTCACTTGGCTCTTGATCTCCGACCTTCCCAGTCCTGCTCTTATATTGTTTTTACTTATTCTTCCATTCTTGGCATTCTGGTCTGCCAACTTGTTACCAGCTATACCTATGTGTGCTGGACCCCACACTAGCATCACACTACATCCTCTGTTCCCTAGTGATGTATTAATTGTTAGAATTTCTTCCTTTATTTCTGGCCGGCTACATTTACCTGGGTGTTCTAGTGCTTGTAGTGATGATAGTGAGTCTGTAAATGTCATAATAGCTTCTGGTGGGTTATCTTTGATTATTTCTAAACTTTGTAGAATTGCTACCATCTCTGTGGTAAAAATCGAAGTCCCTTCAGTTACACTGTAGCTCTTCTTAATTCCCCACTGTGGTATTACTACTCCTGCACCTAGTTGCCCACTATCACCCTTGGATCCATCAGTGTAGACGGCCAGACTTTGTTTTGTAAGTTGATTTATGAACTTTCTACATATCGTTTTAGCTTCCTAATCTTCTGTTTTTTTTTTTATCTTTTCAGTAAGTGAGTAGTCTATGATTGGTGTTTTTAATTCTTAGGGTGGTATTGTTCTTCTATATTTATTACTATTATTAATTGTGTTTGACAGTTCTTTGAACAGTGTTAGATCTTCTATATTTCTCCACCCTGTTGAATATCTGTCTTTATTTAAGGGGATATCCCATACACTTGGTTGGTTTTTGACAAATGCTTTATGTGCTGGGTGGGTCACTTCTTGTGCTACTTTACTCCAATAATTTAATCTTAGTTCTTTCCGTCTTAGACCAAGGGGTGGTATGCCTAGAGTTACTTCTAGTGCTTCTACTGGTGTTAATATAAATGCACCTGCGATGGTTCTCATGGCTGCATTTTGATTTCTGTCTAGTTTTGCTTTGTTAGAAGCTGCAGCGGAGTCATAGACTATGCTGGCATAATCTAGTTTCCCCCTGATGAAAGACTTGTAGAACATAAGCATTATTTTATTGCTGGCCCCCCCATCTATTATCTTTTACTATCCTTAGTATATTTAGGGGTCCCCTTCAGCTTTCTACTAAATTTTCTATATGTTTATTCCAATTTAGTCATGCCCAGAAATGTAGTTGTTGAGGAGGTACATATTTTCTGTCCTTTAATGGTTATATTGACTTTGTTATTTGTTTTAAAATTTCCTTTGCTGAATATCATACCTACTGTTTTGTTTACATTAATTTGAAAGCCCTACCTTCTCATACACTCTGAAACTTTGTCTATTTGATTTTGAAGTTTTTGGTAAACATGGTTGATGAGGTCTGATTTTCGGTCACCACGTTGATAAGTGCTATTTTGTGATATTGCTCGTCCAGTCACAATGTTAATAAAGCTGGTATTGGTGTAGATGGTCAACTCAAAACCGGCACAGTGTAGGGCATACAGGTCACCTTGTCCCAAAACGTAATGAGGCCCCGACAAGGATGTAATGCTGACTATGAGTGTTAATGTGAGTGTCAGTACGCGAATGCATGGATTGTTCTGAAGAGTTGACTAGAAGATCAAACACTCACTCGCACGTAGTTAGAAGTTAATGATGCAGACTACTGTGGTCGTTTCATACTGTTTAATTGGACGCACACACTTGGACAGTACGGGTATAGTTACAGGAAAACAGGTCGACATGTATCATCATACAGTTGATCAGTGGTCTACAATCTTAAGTTGGCATTCATGTTGAAGAACATTACAATGGAACATCCGTAAACAAGCACTTAGATTTCCACTGTTTATAAATATAACCATCAGGCCTTACTGACCGAGCATGTCAGTTAATAAATAATGTTCAAGCATGACTCCTAGACAGAACCTCTTTTCTAGCGAAGATTCCTTTAGGTAAAGTTCAGCAAATATTTCTGAAGACAATGTTAACCCACCAGTATTGGGTTTTCTTTATAACTGTGATCTCTTAATCATCACCTGATAATAAGGGGGATCCCTGTTCTCTGATCGATGATCGACAAAAAATATAGGATCGAAAATGGCTTCTGGTTCCGGTGAGCATTACTCACTATACAGATGCATAGTAAAGCTTCAATAAAGGCTTTGTTCATGAACACAAATGTTTCTACAAGAATCAGCATATTCTTTCATCATAACTGCTGCATACAATCATATTCAGTGCTGCTAGGTAACATGTCATCCCGACATATTGATATAGATAATCATCATGTAGACGTCTGCCCATCTAAGCCTAGCAAGGAAAAGTTCAGTAAAAAGTTCTTTTACCTGGTGATAACGTTCCTTTTTCAGGTCACCACGTTAATAAGGGCTTGGTGAGATTAAGTGGTCAATTCAAACCCGGCACAGTGTTGGTCATATAGGTCACCTTGTCCCGGAACGTAATGAGGCCCCGACAAGAATGTATTGTTGACAATGAGTGTTAGTATGAGTGTCAACACGCGAATGCATAAATGGTTCTGTAGAGTTGACAAGTTGGTAATATTGCACTCATACCCTCACGGCTAGAAGTCAATGATAACTGGAACTACTGTAAACGTTATAGACAGTTTAATGATACACACTCTGACAGCACGGTTGACAGTCATTGGAACAGGTTGACACAACAAATCATTGGATACTTGACAAATGGGTGGCAACATCAATTTGGCAATTTCATAGCATGAAAATATAATCGGACGATAGGAGCAAATATATAGTTATGATAGTCTGTCGTCTCATACCTCCACTGACTAGTCGCATCAGTTTGAGTTAACAATAATAATGGTCATCACAATGCTCCCTTACAGACCCTCTGCTGACTACGTCTTTCAGGCTAAGTCTTTTAGGCTTTAGCTTCAACAGGATCTTTCTTTTAAGGTTGACAATCTCAAATAACAAAGAGTAGACTTCAATACAATGTAGGTCCTGGTATCGCCATCAGGTAATAAGATATCTCCGTTCTCCGATTGACAATTCAAAACAGACCAACAGTGGGATTCAAAATGGCGCCGGTCCCAGTGAGCGGTGTTCATCCAAAAGATATCCTCACTACAAAGGAAAGTTCCGTTTATTTGCTCATCTAATGTCTTTGGGTTTTCCATACCCATAAGGAATGTTACATATGTCCACTCACAGTGCTGCTAGTACAGGAATTGTCTACATACGATCCATCAAGTATATATATATATATGATATGACATCTATGGCGTCGTTAGGCCTAGGTAAAGTTTTAGAAAATGTTCCTTCTTTACCTTAAGTTCATGAAATACTAGTAACTAGCACACAAACATATATATTCTGGGAGAAGTATCGACCATCATAGTATACTGAGAGAAAACTCCTCTCTTCCCCAGAATCAATCACAATGATGAAAAACTTCGGACTCTCATTTGTCCGACAGCCTTCAAGATCTGTCCGTCATCACGGAAGCGCCAACGACGACTCATCGTCTCATTGGGCATGCGCTAATGTTAACCTTTCAACTATATTCAAGTGGGGCGACTATATATTTACTTTCACTCGAAGCAAAAAATGAGTATTCGCCCTTTGACTAGAGTTCTAATCTCAGACTCAAAATATTATTACCAAATATTTCCAAACATAACAAGTATACAAACAAATAAATATCTTCCTATATATATATATACATCTCTATCTTCATTGTCCCCAGTAATCTGTTGGTAACACCTGGGCATGGGAAATACACTAGCAGAACACATACGCCCTCTCCTGGCGTTACAGAATAAACACTGGGGAACTCATAGACTTAATAATCATATCAGAAACTATCTTCTTCCCCATAATAGATCACAGCGATCAACAAACTTCGGACTGGTCTCCGACATGGCATTCACCAGGCATTCCATCATCACGGAAGACCCTTTTTTCTCTTTGCATGCGCAGAAACTGCCTGACCCCATAGTTCAGTACAAGGAAAAATAGTCCCACTTAGACATACAAAGATATCACGATATAAGACCGAATCGTCTGAAATAGACACAGAGTAAACAGAGACTCGAACCATAAACATTCCTGCATAAACCTAAGCAAGAACAATCTGTTTCTTGCCCAACAAGGAACAGACCAACAAAATCTAGATTCATACGCCAAATTCGATATCCAGGGGAGATAACCCATATAACAAAAGTATCAATCAATCATGGGTGATATATCTTTGACCAGGAAAGCATTTTGATTCTAAAAACAAATACTTTCCCTCAGACAAATAAATATTATAATAACTACATACATTGCCACCAGTAATCTGTTGGTAACAGACTACCGCAACCCCCGGGGAAAAAAAATGAAATTTTTTTTTTTTTTCATCTGAGAGCAACATACAATAGGCTCACAACGCACGAATAATGCGCAGATGACTAATAAGAGCAATTTATAATGTCAAATTAAGGTAAAGTCGAAGCATAGATCGACTTGTGAGAATATATCTCAACATCTCAGAGAAAGCATTTCTCTTAAGTATAAATATTTCCAGGGAGGTGCCACCAACGTATACTACAATGCTGGCAATGATACAATGCATATAACAATTTCATATTTAAGCACTATAAGTACATGATTGACAAAGAAGAAAAATCATCAAAGAACAGCGGTGAATATATCAATGAACGTAGTGATAGTAGTGATACAATCACTATATTACAAATTACAATGTGTATCTATCTTGATGTAGAAAAAGAACTGTTGTAGAGTTAGATGTGTTAAGAAGTCCAAGACCCAACAGTTAGGTGGAATCATGTGGGCATCTAGACAAAATGTCTGCCATCACATTATCTGATCCACGGATAGCTCGTACCGAGAAATGAAAAGGTTGAAGAGCAATTGCATATCAAGTAGACCTCGAGCTCTTCAAATTCTTACTCTGTATAGCCGTAAGAGCTTTCTGGTCGGTTTCTACTATGAAATGTGCGCCTAGAAGGAATCTTTGTAGTTTGAGAATTGACCAGACCATAGCCAATAGTTCACGGTCTAAAACCGAATAATTCCTTTCTGCAGCATTAAGTTTTCTGGAGATATACATTACAGGATGCAGAGTTCCAGAGTACTCTTGCATTAGTGCCACTCCAATCCCAGTGGATGAAGCGTCACTACGAAGAACAAATGTCTTATCTGTAGTAGGTAACACTAAAATAGGTGGTGTTGAAAACAAATTTTTAATCTTATCCAAAGAGGGTTGGCATTCCTGTGACCAGTGGACCATATTAGGCGACCCTTTCTTTAGTAGTGTAGAAAGAGGTGCCATGATAGAGGATAGATTCGGAATGAATCTTCCATAAAATTGAATAAGACCTAAGAGACTTCGCACTTGCTTTTTAGTCTTAGGAATAGAGATGTTAAGTATCTTAGTGATATTATGGTCCTCTGTCTTTAGGAAACCATGACCAACTCGATGGCCTAGGAAAGAAATTTCGCTAAAACCAGTGCAGGCTTTAGAGGGTTTCGCTGTCAGGTTATACTTGCGTAGAGTAGACAGTAATTCAACTAACCCCAAATAGTGATCTTCCCAAGTATCGCTGAAAAGACAGATGTCGTCTAGGTATGCAATGACATCTGACCGATAAGATAGGATTCGACGCATCATGCGTACGAATGTAGCTGGTGCGTTCATAAGGCCGAAACTTGTCGCTGTTCTCCTTGAGATAAATCAGGAGAGACAGTAACATTTTTCCATGATTCACTAGAATGAAGTGGAATCATCGGAAGAGGAAGATTTACATCTGAAAAACTTGTTTCCTCATCCTGTATTACGGACAGTGATGAGTAATGACCATGTTGGACTGGTGAATCGTCCGTTGCCTGGAAAATAGGCTGTAAATAATCCAGACGTTCATGGAATTCCGTAAGCATATTGATGTGGAAGGTTTTATGCTTTCCATCAATATCGACAATGTAGTCAACATCGGAAACTTTTGAGATTATATCGTACAGACCTTTCCAAGAAATAAGAAGTCTGTTTTCCCTACAAGGTAGCAAAACAAATGCTTTGTCACCAGGACAAAGTTGTCGTAAGGTTCTTTTCTTATTGGCAAATTGTCTTGCCTTCTGTTTAGCAAATTCAGAAGAAGAAGTTGCCAATTTGCATGCTTCGATAATCTTTTGTCTCAGCGCGATGACATATTCGTAAGAAGATTTTGTGTCATCGGTAATATTATCAGCAGTAATGAGATCATGAAGCAAAGACATAGGGCCGCGCGGTCGCGCGCAAAAGACAAGTTCAAAGGGAGAAAATCCTGTATGTTCATTGGGGACCTCTCTGTAAGCGAAGAGGGCCGCGGGTAAAACCCTGTCCCAATCTTGAGGATGATCCTCAGTTATCTTCCCTAGTAAGTTTTTGAGTGTTCTATTTAGCCGTTTGACCATCCCATTGGACATAGGATGATAGATACTACTCAAAGATCTCTCTATCTGCAGAGTAGACATTACTTGAGACATGGTATCCGATATTAGTTGGGTGCCATGGTCTGATAATATCTCTCCGGGGAATCCCAGACGAGAAAATATAAGCCAAAGAGCATCTGCAATGTCAGCAGTAGTAATGCTCTTCAGAGGAATAGCCTCTGGCCAACGTGTGCACATATCAACATACGTCAAGATAAACTGATGTCCTCTAGCAGATTTGATCTTAAATGGACCAATGATGTCTATCGCCATTTTCTGAAATGGTCGAATAGGAATGTCTGCAGCTTGAATAGGTGCAGCATGGCGTGGACCTTTGGATTTGACCTCTTGACATACTTTACAAGATCAACAATAAATCCGTATGTCCTTGTTCTCAAAAGGCCAAAAGAAAGCTACAAGAACTCTTGACTTTGTACGGGAAAAACCCATATGTCCAGCACACTGAGAGTCGTGAGCGTGCTGCAAAATTTTAACTCTCAAATTCTTGGGCACAAGAATCTGAGAATGACTTGACTTAGTGGAGTCTTGCACCATACGTACAAGTACGCCATTCTTCATTGTAATCCAAGATTTTCGCTTTGTATCTTTATTCGGATCACCTTTTGTTGCAAGAGTGAAGAATTTCCTTAGAGTCGGATCATCTTCTTGCTGTTTTATAAACGAGTCACGAGAAATTACCAAGGGATCATCTTGGTTATGCACTTCATTATCTTCAGTAGATGAAGTTTGAGGCATATTAAGAGCTTGAGCTCTAGTGACTACAGCATTAGCAGTTTGCATATTTTGTTTTTCCCAAACGGAAATTTTCTGTGGAGTGCATTCTTTGACTCCGTGAATACGACCTATGATAAGATCAGCAATCGGATTCGGCAGAAGACATGCGTGTACATCTCCTGTAAAGAAAGGAGTAGCAATCCTAATGATAGCAGTAGAGTATTTCTCTAAGGTGCCGCCAAATGTTACACATTTAACTACTTTTCCTGTGGCACGAGAAGGATCTACGAGTGACTGCCTAACACCAATTGTGGTGTATCCAGAATCAAAAAGAACTGAGACTGGATTGTCATTTACTAAACCTTTATGTAAGACAAGAGAACCTCTTCCATCATGCGCAACTGACGCAGGAAGAGCGGGAAGAGGATGGCCACAACTTAAAGTGGACACCGTAGTTGGTTCAAATAATGTTTTGCATTGGGGGCACTGAGATGCTCTCCCAAAATCAAAAGCGGAACATGCCATATTATTAGCATCATTATTATCTTTAGTCTGCTTATAGGCTTCATGTGACTCTTGCTGTGCAGAGTTTGCCTGATAATGTGATTTTTGTTTTTTTTGTATTGTGATCTACCTCGATTATTATTGCCTCTGTAATCATTATTGTTTCCTCTGTTGTAACCCCTATTTGGGTTTGAGTCATAGTACTCATGGTTACCATTATCATATTCATTATAATGAGTATCTCTATAACTATGGTCTTGTTGTCTCCATGATGGATGACTTGGATAGTTCCTATAATGACTTCCTCTGCGGAAATTCCTATAATTATGACCATCTCTGAATCGAGGGCTGTCGCCTCGTCTCCAGTACTTCGCAGAAGAACCCTGAAATGATTGGTTACCTTGGTTTTGATAACTATTATGGTTACCCTTTTTATCAAACCTGTTTTGTGGTCCCTGAAATTTGTGTGAATAATTAGGGTTGTATGGTGTTGCTGAAGCAACTGGCATACTTTTCTTAACCTTAGCATTGCTAATAGCTACGTCCGGATGTGCCGTGTGTCACGAAGTGGATTTAGGATTAGAGGCTGCCTACATATAGTGACAAGACTCTAGTGGAAAGAAAGATTAAGAAGATAGATTTCAGAAGAAAAATGACAGTGACTGTGGGAGATGAGGCTATTGGCGTCAAGGGTCGAGAACCTAAATTGACTCTCCCTTGCCACTAGGTGACGTAATGTTTTGCGATAACTTCACTACCTCTAACTACCAAGACTGGGATAAGGTTTAATTACTTAACACCACAGACACCACTTACAGACAACATGTATGTTGAATTAAGTGACTGATCCAGCCTGAAATTTACAATGGATTTTATTTACACCACAAAAAATTCATATAACATACTACAAAATAGAATTTAACATGCGTGTTCACACACCTGGAAAACACACACACACACTGTATAGAAATAAATGAATGATGAATCTGGTGATGTAAATTTTGTTTGTGTACATGTTAGATGAGATAGGAAGAGAGGAATGGAAAGATGAAAAAAAACGATAAAAAAATAAAAAAAAATAAAAAAAAATATTTTTGGTTTTTTAAAAATTTAAAAAAATAACCAACAAACGAATAGTCCTTATCCCTTGCATCTCAATGAAAGTCATTTGACCAATACAAATCAAATGACGATCTTTTCGTTACAACCATCATCAGTTGCAAATCAACAAACGCCCTCGTCAGCAGTGACTTTCGGCCGTTACCCTAAACTTTTTCCATAAACCTAATTCTAACCCCTAACATTAGACATTACTAGCAATGACATTCTACTTTCGTTTCCATCTCTGCCATCCCCCATATTCTGAGAACCGATATCAGCGCTAATAAAGACAACAATCTCCTCGCCATCGCATCTGAGTCAGAATCCATTAGAATTAGAACGAAAATGGCCGCGTGTTCGATGCCGATTCCTTTCGATTAAAAAAATTCACAGAAAATAAACGCGGATAGCCATCACTAAAATAAAAACCGGAAAAGAAAGTGAAATCTCTTTCACAGAAGAGTCAATTTTAACATCCGGGGTTAAGTCACGTGCACACAGAATCGAATCCAGGTTTGCCGACGATATCCAAGTGTCGAGATAAACCGCCTGCAGCGGGGAGAACATAGGAAAACTCAGGCGGGAGCTCCTGCCT
The DNA here is from genome assembly GCA_024509875.1 of Oreohelix idahoensis. NCBI lineage: Eukaryota > Metazoa > Mollusca > Gastropoda > Stylommatophora > Oreohelicidae > Oreohelix > Oreohelix idahoensis. Next base: position 493,829 of record JAMPIV010015039.1, on the reverse strand, counting down.
GCAGCGTGCTAAAGGTTAAGTAAGGTAACCCCCGTCGCCCTCCCCTCAACCTGTAAGGAAAAAAGGTAAGTAATGCAACATTTGGTTAAGTGGGATCTTTAACATTCAGATCCCCCTTACATAAAAATTCAGCTGATAAGTAACTACCATTATCTAACTACTACTGTCTGTCTGTCTGCAGACGTCACAAATCTGAAAATGTCTACACAGCTTCTCCACTTTGGACAAATTAACATTCTCCTGGCTAACAAACTGTCCATGAAACGAACTCTTCTAACATCTCCTACACCACTTGACGAAAATTTCTATGTCCTATGTCTGTAAGTGGTGTCTGTGGTGTTAAGTAATTAAACCTTATCCCAGTCTTGGTAGTTAGAGGTAGTGAGGTTATCGCAAAACATTACGTCACCTAGTGGCAAGGGAGAGTCAATTTAGGTTCTCGACCCTTGACGCCAATAGCCTCATCTCCCACAGTCACTGTCATTTTTCTTCTGAAATCTATTTTCTTAATCTTTCTTTCCACTAGAGTCTTGTCACTATATGTAGGCAGCCTCTAGTCCTAAATCCACTTCGTGACAAAGTGGGGGCTCATCCGGGATACTTTGTCACGAAGTGGATTTAGGACTAGAGGCTGCCTACATATAGTGACAAGACTAGTGGAAAGAAAGATTAAGAAGATAGATTTCAGAAGAAAAATGACAGTGACTGTGGGAGATGAGGCTATTGGCGTCAAGGGTCGAGAACCTAAATTGACTCTCCCTTGCCACTAGGTGACGTAATGTTTTGCGATAACCTCACTACCTCTAACTACCAAGACTGGGATAAGGTTTAATTACTTAACACCACAGACACCACTTACAGACAACATGTATGTTGAATTAAGTGACTGATCCAGCCTGAAATTTACAATGGATTTTATTTACACCACAAAAAATTCATATAACATACTACAAAATAGAATTTAACATGCGTGTTCACACACCTGGAAAACACACACACCTGGAAAGAACACACACAATAAAGTACAGTGATTTAACCTTTAGCACGCTGCATTCTTTCCCCGAAAATGTGCCCTGCAGCTGCATTCTTTTTCTGTTTTATAGTGGATGACTTGTAAATTTTATAGTTTTTTTGTTTTTTGGTCAATTGCTCTAATTTTTGGACTGTATAGAAATAAATGAATGATGAATCTGGTGATGTAAATTTTGTTTGTGTACATGTTAGATGAGATAGGAAGAGAGGAATGGAAAGATGAAAAAAACGATAAAAAAATAAAAAATAAATAAAAAAAAATATTTTTGATTTTTTAAAAATTTAAAAAAATAACCAACAAACGAATAGTCCTTATCCCTTGCATCTCAATGAAAGTCATTTGACCAATACAAATCAAATGACGATCTTTTCGTTACAACCATCATCAGTTGCAAATCAACAAACGCCCTCGTCAGCAGTGACTTTCGGCCGTTACCCTAAACTTTTTCCATAAACCTAATTCTAACCCCTAACATTAGACATTACTAGCAATGACATTCTACTTTCGTTTCCATCTCTGCCATCCCCCATATTCTGAGAACCGATATCAGCGCTAATAAAGACAACAATCTCCTCGCCATCGCATCTGAGTCAGAATCCATTAGAATTAGAACGAAAATGGCCGCGTGTTCGATGCCGATTCCTTTCGATTAAAAAAATTCACAGAAAATAAACGCGGATAGCCATCACTAAAATAAAAACCGGAAAAGAAAATGAAATCTCTTTCACAGAAGAGTCAATTTTAACATCCGGGGTTAAGTCACGTGCACACATAATCGAATCCAGGTTTGCCGACGATATCCGAGTGTCGAGATAAACCGCCTGCAGCGGGGAGAACATAGGAAAACTCAGGCGGGAGCTCCTGCCTGCAGCGTGCTAAAGGTTAAGTAAGGTAACCCCCGTCGCCCTCCCCTCAACCTGTAAGGAAAAAAGGTAAGTAATGCAACATTTGGTTAAGTGGGATCTTTAACATTCAGATCCCCCTTACATAAAAATTCAGCTGATAAGTAACTACCATTATCTAACTACTACTGTCTGTCTGTCTGCAGACGTCACAAATCTGAAAATGTCTACACAGCTTCTCCACTTTGGACAAATTAACCTTCTCCTGGCTAACAAACTGTCCATGAAACGAACTCTTCTAACATCTCCTACACCACTTGACGAAAATTTCTATGTCCTATGTCTGTAAGTGGTGTCTGTGGTGTTAAGTAATTAAACCTTATCCCAGTCTTGGTAGTTAGAGGTAGTGAGGTTATCGCAAAACATTACGTCACCTAGTGGCAAGGGAGAGTCAATTTAGGTTCTCGACCCTTGACGCCAATAGCCTCATCTCCCACAGTCACTGTCATTTTTCTTCTGAAATCTATCTTCTTAATCTTTCTTTCCACTAGAGTCTTGTCACTATATGTAGGCAGCCTCTAGTCCTAAATCCACTTCGTGACAAAGTGGGGGCTCATCCGGGATACTTTGTCACGAAGTGGATTTAGGACTAGAGGCTGCCTACATATAGTGACAAGACTCTAGTGGAAAGAAAGATTAAGAAGATAGATTTCAGAAGAAAAATGACAGTGACTGTGGGAGATGAGGCTATTGGCGTCAAGGGTCGAGAACCTAAATTGACTCTCCCTTGCCACTAGGTGACGTAATGTTTTGCGATAACCTCACTACCTCTAACTACCAAGACTTTTAATTACTTAACACCATAGACACCACTTTCAGACAACATGTATGTTGAATTAAGTGACTGATCCAGCCTGAAATTTACAATGGATTTTATTTACACCACAAAAAATTCATATAACATACTACAAAATAGAATTTAACATGCGTGTTCACACACCTGGAAAACACACACACCTGGAAAGAACACACACAATAAAGTACAGTGATTTAAGTAAGGTAACCCCCGTCGCCCTCCCCTCAACCTGTAAGGAAGAAAGGTAAGTAATGCAACATTTGGTTAAGTGGGATCTTTAACATTCAGATCCCCCTTACATAAAAATTCAGCTGATAAGTAACTACCACTATCTAACTACTACTGTCTGTCTGTCTGCAGACGTCACAAATCTGAAAATGTCTACACAGCTTCTCCGCTTTGGACAAATTAACCTTCTCCTGGCTAACACACTGTCCACGAAACGAACTCTTCTAACATCTCCTACACCACTTGACGAAAATTTCTATGTCCTATGTCTGTTCAGTGTCGGTCGGACACTCCTAGTTTCTACTTAGAAAACTCCTCCACTACTCTCCTTCTCTCTCTCTATCTCTGGTGCAGTTAAGAGGGATGGTAACCCTTTCCCCTCTTCTCCGCCTGCAGCTGCTGACTTGCTTGGTAAACTAAATTCGGGACGTGGTCTATTTCTACTTCCAAATAGACGAATTTTTACTTTGCAGTAGCCCAGATACCCCTCTCTTGGGCTCAAGGCTGTCGGGATTATTATGCCCGAAATTCACGACACTTTTTAGGCCCTGCGCCTAGGATCAGTGTGTGCTTAACGTGAGCGTAAATAGCTCCGAAGTTGTTAAGAACATCTGTTCTTGCTGAAGAAGTCTGTGCTTCCAGCTCCCTGCTCTCTCTTGGGTACAAAAACTGACTTCTGCACCGGTGACCCCCTTGTCACCACTCCACTTTCTTTTCTGGCTCTGCCGACTCTTCTTCTCCTGAGAAGACCGGCGAACTTCTAGCCAGCTGAAGGACTACTGTAGCCCTAGCTGCCACGCCTGGAAAATATCTGCAAAGTAGACTATCTGATGAGAGCAATCTGACTTCGCATATGCCATTCCGGCATAGATCTCCACGGCTTGAAGTTCTTAAAATCCGAGAGGCTGTTTCGTTCTAAACTCGCAAGCACTTAGATTTCCACTGTTTATAAATATAATCATCAGGCCTTACTGACCGAGCATGTCAGTTAATAAATAATGTTCAAGCATGACTCCTAGACAGAACCTCTTTTCTAGCGAAGATTCCTTTAGGTAAAGTTCAGCAAATATTTCTGAAGACAATGTTAACCCACCAGTATTGGGTTTTCTTTATAACTGTGATCTCTTAATCATCACCTGATAATAAGGGGGATCCCTGTTCTCTGATCGATGATCGACAAAAAATATAGGATCGAAAATGGCTTCTGGTTCCGGTGAGCATTACTCACTATACAGATGCATAGTAACGCTTCAATAAAGGCTTTGTTCATGAACACAAATGTTTCTACAAGAATCAGCATATTCTTTCATCATAACTGCTGCATACAATCATATTCAGTGCTGCTAGGTAACATGTCATCCCGACATATTGATATAGATAATCATCATGTAGACGTCTGCCCATCTAAGCCTAGCAAGGAAAAGTTCAGTAAAAAGTTCTTTTACCTGGGCATGGGAAATACACTAGCAGAACACATACGCCCTCTCCTGGCGTTACAGAATAAACACTGGGGAACTCATAGACTTAATAATCATATCAGAAACTATCTTCTTCCCCATAATAGATCACAGCGATCAACAAACTTCGGACTGGTCTCCGACATGGCATTCACCAGGCATTCCATCATCACGGAAGACCCTTTTTTCTCTTTGCATGCGCAGAAACTGCCTGACCCCATAGTTCAGTACAAGGAAAAATAGTCCCACTTAGACATACAAAGATATCAAACCATAAACATTCATGCATAAACCTAAGCAAGAACAATCTGTTTCTTGCCCAACAAGGAACAGACCAACAAAATCTAGATTCATACGCCAAATTCGATATCCAGGGGAGATAACCCATATAACAAAAGTATCAATCAATCATGGGTGATATATCTTTGACCAGGAAAGCATTTTGATTCTAAAAACAAATACTTTTCCTCAGACAAATAAATATTATAATAACTACATACATTGCCACCAGTAATCTGTTGGTAACAATGGTCCTTTGCCGTTTCACACTGCGCAGCAGGGGGCATAATGGCACAGTAACTGCAAATTGTCTTGCCTTTGCAGCTGTTTTGGCCATGGCCAAATTTCATGCAGTTTGAGCACTGCAATACTGGGGGAATGTAGGCTTCTGTGTTTTTCTGTTTTTTCTCAAACAGTAATGTCTTGGGGGATTCTCTACCTTCCGTTGTTAAGACAACCACAGGTGTATCTACATTCCCTTTGACTTTTACCCTTTCGACATGCACCATCTTTATGCATGGGTTCTGCTTGACCAGGTTGTTTAGAACTTCCTCGCTTGACAGTTTGGTGCTTATCCCCTTTATAACACATTTGTTTGTTTCTTTGGTTAGCTCTAGCTTTATTTGGATGTCGTGAGCAAGAGTCACTGTTTTAGCTTGTAGTTTAAGGTCTTCTAACATCTCTTTTATTTTATCATTTTTGTTTGGGATAATAATTATGCCAAAATGGGTTTTGTATATCTTGGCTATCGTCTTTTTGCCTAACACTGGTTCAAGAATGGTTATTATCTTGTCTTCATCAAATGCCTTAAGTTTTGCTATTTCGCCAGCAACTTGAGTGATCTTTATCCGGGCTCTGGTCTCCGTGTGGTCATCTTTTTTTCTGGGACTTGGTTGGGTAGTTTTGTGCGCTTTCGGTCCTGAATTTTTATTTTTGTCTTCTTTGCTTTCTCCTCTGGTTTCCTGATTTCTTTTGGTTGTGTTTTTCTGGTCGTCCTGATTTTCATCTTCCGTGAGACCTGTCTTTTTGTTAGCTATCCCGGTTCCTGAGTTTTCACTTTTAAACCTGTCTAGCAGACCTTGTTGAACAGTTAAATCTATTTTGAATTTTGCCAGGTAACTTTAATATATTTGTTTTACTTAAATTATAGTTTGATGGTTGTTTATTATTACTAGTAATCTATGGTTTTTGGTTTATGAATTAATTTTTTTTCCTCACTAAAATTCCTAAATTATACAAATATTCGAAGCAATAGCTAACTATTCCCCTAATACTTAATATTAACCGCAATAATCTAGTACTTAAATCAAATTAAAAGGGAAATCACCACTTATCTTTAATATTCGTAGCAAGATGGCTGCCGTATCTCACACAAGCAAATGCCACGTGGCGCTTGGATCTATTTATTTTCTATTATTTTTTTTTCCTAAAATTTCTGAGTTATACTAATATTCCAAGCGATAATTAACTAGTCACCAATTACTTGATATTAACTGTAATATGCTAATACTTAAATCAAACTAAAAAGGGATCGCCACTTATCTTTATTATGTCTATCAAGCTGTCTGCTGTATCTCCCAAAAGTGAGTGCCACGTGGCGTATTTAATAGAATTACTAAGTTATAATAATACTTCTAGCTAATAATTACCTAAGTCACCTAAAACTAACTGCACTAAGCTAATACTAACGATAGATAAAAAATTATTTCAACTTATCTGAAAACTTGAGTAGTTGGATGATTCTCCACAGTGTCTCGTCCTAAAAAGGATGTATCAGCCTTGTGTAATTTGAGTGTCGCAAAAACACGTCTGTCCGCTTCAGAAGTCGGAAGTCGAGTGAAGACTAGAAGTGATCCTATGATCTTCTGGGACAAACATCTCTGAGAATTAATAAAACTTTTCTGTTGTCACGGATCCTGATTTACAAAATGTTATAACACAAGGCAATGCACTGTAAATTTAATTAACAGCTTTACATAGCTGAGGATTATTAAAAATTTCCTCCTCAAAAGCCCTGGTTTAAAAAACGTACACAACAGAAAGCAACGCACTTTTTCTAAATTTAATGAAAAAGGATAAAAATTATGATGTAGTTTGTAAGTTATGTCCCTTGTAACAAGATAAGAATCAATGAAGTCCCTTGACATAAGAATGAATGGAGTGAAGAAAAATTCACTGCCCAGCCTTCTCATTTCACCTCTTGAAGACGTATAGCCTATGTCCTTCCCGGAGAAATGTCCGATACGCTGGAGAAAATCACATCAAGATGGGTTGAGCCGTTCTCTAGTTATGAGGTAACAGACACATAGACCAACTTCATTTTATATATATATATATATATGAAAAGTAGAGATTGAAAACTGAAGGAATAAAACTACATATTGTTTTAACAGAATATGGGGAGCCGCGCTAGCGCAGTGGTTACAACACCGCTCTGGCGACCGGGTGATTCAGGATCAAACCCGGGCGACGGCATTTGAGGATTTTTCGTCGACCGGGAATTGGACTGGATTAACTCGAGACCTGGCGAGAACATTTGAAGGAGTGTCGTCGACCAGGGATTGGCGGCTCCTGAGCCGACCCAGCTCTAATGGGTACCTCCGAAATCGGCGAGTATCTGCCTGAATGGCGAGGGACACCTGTCTCTGTACAAGAAAAGGGATACTCACGTAAAATCAATGTCAGGTTAGACATTAACAATAACCTGAGATTTCGCCTCAAGTATTAGCGGGCGTACGGAAAAAAAAAAAAAAAAAAAAAAAATATGTAAAAATGACTTGTTATAATAAAATGCGTAAAAATAACTTGTTATAATAAAATGCATAAAAATAACTTGTTATAACAGAATATGTAAAAATAACTTTATAATAGAATATATAAAACTAACTTGTTATAACAGGATATGTAAAACCTATCTTGTTATAACAGAATATGTAAAACTAACTTGTTTTTTTATAACAGAATATGAAAAACTAACATGTTTTTTTTTTATAACAGAATATGTAAAACTAACTTGTTTTTTATAACAAAATATGTAAAACTAACATGTTGTTACTGTAGAATATGTTTTTAAAACTTACATGTTGTAATAGAATATGTGAAACTATTTCACAGAGTTGGTCCAAGGGAGAATTACTACCACTGTGATAAGTGCAGTGCTTGCTTGAGTATAGACCTCAAGGATAACCATAAGGTTAGTCAGCCAGGACTTGGTATTTTTGATTTGATAGATTGTTCTCTCTTATTTATAATCTCATGAGTTGGCGGCAAGAATGAGCCTTGACAAGTAGTGGGTAAGAACTGTCAGTGTGAATAGAGATACAGTTGGAGGGACAGACAGTGATATCAAAATAAGAATACAAAATGCTAGAGAAGCTTTCATTGCGTTAGCACAAAAATCAGAATTTTCAGTTCAAATGTCGTCATTATGAAGCTGAGAGGTGATGACTGTCAGTAAAGGTAAAGAGGTAAAGGATCCCGTTACACGCCCATTGAGGCATGTTGGGAATATGGTGTTAAGCCCTTATTTTCTTGACCATCAGCACACTAGGGGTGATGTGGCCAGCATCACGCCAGCCGCCTTAACCTTCCCAGAGTTGCTCTGGACCCAATTGGGGCTGGGTCGACCCAGGAGCCGTTTGTGGCCTAAAAAAATCCCACCTCATCCGGGGATCGAACCATAGACCACTGAGCTAGGAAGCCAGTGCACTAACCACTATGCTACCGCGGCTCCCGATGACTGTCAGTGCATGCAGATATTGCCTATGGCTTGTCATACCATGCTGAAAGGATACTTGATCATGTTTGATCATAGAGCATAAACCTTCAACAAACCTATGCCAAGTCTTCATGTCCTGTGCCATCAGCTTAAGGTCTTTCCATATCTTCTGCATCCCCTTCATTATTATTATTATTATCATTATTATTATCATCCCCTTCATGTCTGTCTCCAGTTCTTTTCTCCGTGTCTTTTTTGGTTGTTCTCTCCCTATCTTACTCGGGGATCTCCAAAAGAAGGACTGCCTGGGAATGAGATCAGTAGGTTTCCTCAGTGTGTGTCCTATCCATCTTTAGTGTCTTCTTCTCATCTCTTGTTTTACTGGCACTTGTCTGGTTCTTGTCATCACTTCCACATTCGTGACCTTGTCATTCCACTACAATCCTTCTATTCTGTGCAAACAACCATTTATGAAAGTCTGTAGCTTTTTTGGTTGTTGTTTTTGTTTTTCTCCATGTTTCAGAGCCATGACTGACTACATTTGATTTGAAAATTCTGATTTTTGTGTTGCACCTGATTTCTTGTGATCTCCAAATATTTCCCAATACAATGAAAGATCCTCTAGTCTTATCTATTCTTATTTTGATATCACTGTCTGTTCCTCCAGCTGTGTATATATAGCTGCTAATTATAACATTGTTGTAATTGCAGTAATCGACTGTCTCAAAGTATGTATGGGAACAGGTATTACCTCTCACACTGTAATGAGATGAGTGAAACCAGTATAATTTTCTTCACTTCATTCATCATAATCATTTTCTTTTTGCTCCATATGGAGCATGGAGCCACTATTTCAGGTGGCCCCCTTGCAGGAAGCCTGCTCAAAACATTCACATGTTGTTGTGGTGGTGGTTTCTGTAGCAATTTGCTTTACATGATGAGGTTGCCAGCCCCAAGGACAACCTCATATTAGTCGGCTTGTATGACATACCTGTCGGAGCAGTAGTTCTGTTCTTTATTTAACTCATAAGTGACCCCTGGGAATCACACATGGAACATGGGAATTGGGATGGCTGAAACGTGTGCACACACACCATCATAGTTGGCAGATGCTGGAGTTAGATTGGCCACATCCTCTGACTATTTTGTGCAACTTTGGGCTATTTTCAAGCACATTTGGGGTGATTTGGGCTAACAGTTTGGGCCACTTTTTCATGCAATTTGAATGAAATCTGAAAACTGAAAAAAAATCAGGTTTTCAAAACAAAGCTGTCCTTAGCAAGTTTGTATAAAAGGATGCAGACAAGTACTGAAAAAAATGTCATCAAATCAACTACAACAGCACAGAAATAATGTCCAATGGATGATGAGTCTCAGAAATAAAGAGTTGAATATTACAAATGAAACACATCTTTTAAAAATGAGATGCAGTAGAAAAAATTATTGTCTACTATGTGTGTTATACATACACACACAGAGAAACATATATACTGCTCAAAAAAAGAAAGGCCACTTTCAATTTTTAGGTCATTTCAACTAAGCTGTTTTTTTTTAAACCTGAACACTCAGTCAAAAAAGTTTTGCTGCATTTTGTTGCATGCTTAAACAATGTTTGTTAATCTGACAATAAATCAAATCTGTGTTACGTGTGTGTACCTCCAAGGTCAATCAAATGCACGTGGTGGAAAGGGAAATAATGCATGTTTGAAAATACTTCCTATGGCAAAGCCTGTTGATAACATTGCTGAAATTTGCTTTTCACGTGCAAGTTGTGACTATGGGGAACACATTTCACCCACTTTTCGGAAGGAACGGGCAATGGGTATGTTTGTAACATTTACCATTTTAGCCATGGCTCAGCGTGTCTTGCCGTCTTGTGGTAGACCTTGGACGTCATGACCTGCGTTGTTCTGCGACACTGCCGGTTGCATTATAACGATCACGCAGAGTTCGTATGACAGAGTGGGCAACTCCTAATCTCCTAGCAACTTCTCGCAGCCCTACATCATCCTGCAGCCATGCCATCGCTCTCCATCTGTCAACATTGGTCAAGCGTCTTAGCTGAGCCATGGCTAAAATGGTAAATGTTACAAACATACCCATTGCCCGTTCCTTCCGAAAAGTGGGTGAAATGTGTTCACCATAGTCACGACTTGCACGTGAAAAGCAAATTTCAGCAATGTTATCAACAGGCTTTGCCATAGGAAGCATTTTCAAACATGCTTTATTTCCCTTTTCACCACATGCATTTGATTGACCTTGGAGGTACACACGCGTAACACAGATTTGATTTATTGTCAGATTAACAAACATTGTTTAAGCATGCAACAAAATGCAGCAAAACTTTTTTGACTGAGTGTTCAGGTTTTTAAAAAAACAGAATAGTTGAAATGACCTAAAAATTGAAAGTGGCCTTTAACTTTTTTTGAGCAGTATAGTAGTCATTATATCCTGGGTACAGAACAGGCAAAATAAATTTTACACTGTGTCCATTGAGCCTTATCTTGGTTTTCTGCAGTGTGTAGAAAATAACTCGAAGTCCTCCTGCCCAGTGTGCTATGAGTTTCTGCATACATCCAGGTCGGGTATGCAAGTTCTGCGCTGTGGTCACATGATACACCAGTAAGTAATCTGCTTTCCATATTTCAGCATCTGTTGACTATTATGTTTTTCAGCATGTTGTCTTTTTCTAGCAGTATTTTACTTATCAGTTGTACATTTACTATTGACAGAGTGGTTGGAGCGCTGGTCTCTTGCAGCAAAGGTACAGGGTTTGAACCACTTTACCAGCATGCTCCAGTCTACCCAGCTGTAAATGGGTACCTGATTTTGAGTTAGGGAAGGAAAAGGCAACAAAGGGAACTGGTCACCCCACCTCTCAATGCTGGACCTAGTATGGTGAAGTCTCTAACACGTCATTCCCCTACAGCAGTATCTACTATGGGACAACCTTGACCTTTTTACAAATTTTTACTTCCAAAGCTTTTTGAATCTAAACAGTAATTGAATTCAAATTGTCAGTGCCATTTTTTGTTCTTTTGTTTTTAAACATTTAAAACAGATAATTTGTTAAGGATGATCCCTGACAAAGCACATGAAAGAAAAGTCACATCCTGTGAGATCAGATACTTAAGAAAAGCCATTAATGTTACCAGGAGAGGCAGAATAAGAATGATGACAGAACAATTGTAGGAAATACATCCTTTATCATGTACATAGAGAGACAGAAAAATTAAGTGGTTTGGCCATCTGATGAGAATGGACCACAATGTGCCTACAACAGTAGAAGATCTGTTTACAGGGCACAGGGAAGACCAAGAGACAGATGGATAGACAACATCACAGACATCCTACAACGCTGGCTTACAGTAGCCAGTGTGGCACATTTAGCTCAAGAATGCAACCTTCAGCTCCCCACTACACTTAACACATTAACTACCGAATTAAAAAACACACTGTGGCCGAATTAAATTTTTTTCCCATTTTCATCCTGTAGGTGTTTGCACAAAGTAAGCTGCACTTTTCGTAATTGTTTACAGATTTTTATGAATTACACGCCATTTTAAAGATAAATGAATGTACTATTACAATAAACACCGGTTGTAACTCTAATAGAGGTTGTTGCTATTTAACGGCCCTCTGATGGCTGAGCACTTGCAATATTTTCACAATTATAACTACTTGCGCCCTATCTCTATCAAAATCACAATTTCAATCAATGTGCACACCGTTTTCACTCTTGTCCTCGTCGCTAGATCTATCAGTCAATTGTTGAAACACGTTTCTATCCTATTAAGCCGTTAGACGAGATGTACACGCATTTTTTGTAGTCCTATCACTAGTTGTCACGGTAAACAGTTTTACACGATTTGGTAACTAGCCCAAAACGCTGAAAAATATGAACATAATATCAATTTTCCAGTGTTGTACAACAACCATACTTTGGGAATTTGTTTTCCGGTGGCAACTTAAAATCTCGAACCAGATCAGAGAGTGTTTCAGTACATTTTTCATTCGTTTTATTACTAAAATTAGATTGGCGCTCTGAGTGGCTTGCGGTCCAAATGTGATTATTTTGTGAGCCGCTGACAGCGGCTTGCGGTAGTTAATGTGTTAACTGTAACACTGGACCGAAAAAGAAAAAGCAAGGAGAGCAATGATAAGATTTCAAAACACAAGTTAATATTTGACATAACGGAACTTTCTTAGTGTTTTGATCTAACAGGGATGGTTCCAGATACTTTGCTTTATCTAGTTAGTAAGATTTATAAAAGCACTAGTGTTTGGATCTAGCATACAAGTTTCAGACACTGGTTGTTTGATCTAGCATAGAAGTTTCAGACACAGGTGATTTGATCTAACATAGAAGATTCACACTTTAGTGCTGTTTGTTAAAGTGAAGATCTCACGCTAGCATTATATATCTAGAGAAATGTACCAAAAACAAGTTTTAAAAGATTGTGCAACAAACACATGTTTTCCTGTGATTTTTCTTAGCAGACTTTTTGTTTTTAATCTTGCAGAGAATGTCTAGAAGGCTGCTTCAATCAAGGGTAAGTTTGTTTTATATATTTTAGAATTGTTTAAAAAAATAACAGATATCTTCTTTATTTTTGAGGCCCCCCCCCCCCCCCCCCAATCCTGGAGTAGAGGTCTTCAGCCAGATCTCAGAGCCCTTTTATCATTGGCAGTATTTTTCAGTTCTTTTGTTCGTGTTCCCCGTGTCTTTAAGTCTGTGTTTTGGTGTTGTCTTTGTTATGTTTTTCTGCAGTGGTTTTCCAGAACAAGGCCTGCTTTACAATACTAGCTGAGGGCTTCCTTAGTATGTGTCCTATTGATCATCAGGTTTTCTTGCCATGTTTTTCATTGTGTATTTGGTATTTTCAAATCCTACCCGGAACATATTTTAGTTTAAGCAGCAGATAAAAGGTGATTGTTTATCTAAAGGCTTGTTTCAGTTATATCATCATCATTATAATTATTCTTCATTTTTTTTTTTCAAAGTATCCAGTTCAACCGTTGATGGGTTATAATTAAGATATATAATGTAAAAAATTCAAGATAATAAAATCTGATTTCTGATATCTAAATATAGTATTCTTCTTTCTCTTCCCCCCCCCACCCCCCCCCCCCCCTCCCCACCCCTCCAGTCCAAATACAGTAAATCAAAACTGTAAAATTGTATGTGTGTGTGTCCCCTCCCTTTTCTAAACAAACAAATAAAAATTAAAAACAAATTTAAAAAAAAACAAGAAAAAGAAACAAAACATAACTGACCTGTTCTTAACAAGGTGAAAAGGGGTGAGAAAGCCCGGGGTGTGCGGGATGACACCCAATCCACCATATCTGCCATCATCCATATAAGCATTCCATCAGACTATCTGCAGCTACCTGTGACTCATAGAGCTTCAATCAGTTCCTGTCCTGTGCCTTCCATTCAAGTTCTTTTTATCCTTTTTTTAAGTCTGTCTTCATTTTTCTTTTTCGTGTGGTTGCTTTATTTTTTATATATCCTGTGTTGTTCATCTTCCTCCACACATTACTAGACACAAGTATTTCGGCGTTTATCTGGTTTATACTTGCTGATAGGAAAGTTATATTAGTGATTGAGTCTTTAAGTGTCTGGGTCTTTCATGGGTTCTGTATACTGTAGTTGTTGTGTCAGTGTTGTGAGAATGAACTCGGCCAATGAAGCACATATTTGGGGTGCTAAATTGGCTGTGTGTCCTTTCACGATTTACTTTCACAGTAAGGCATTGTCGCTGTTTGAATGGTCCTTGGTTTGATTTCCGGCAAGTGTATCACTTATTTTTATTTTTTGTTGTCTGGTGTCTCCTTTCTGTCCAACGAGTGCCTGTTAATTACCTGTATTTATTTACTATTCACAGGGCTCATATTTCCTTCATTATTTATTATATATGTTGTATTTCACAGGCTGTACCAGTGCCCACTGTGTAAAGAATCATTAACAGACATGACTGAGGTCTGGAAACAGATGGATGAAGCTTGTGCAGCAGTACAACTGCCAGAAGAGATGCGGGATATGAAGCTGAATATATTGTGCCAGGATTGTCATAAGGTGAGGAATCTAGTCTATGTAACAGAATCTCTTGTCAGTCTTTGGTAAGAGCAATGCACAATAAGTGTTTTAATGTATCATCCTTATACATCATTTCCTGTTCTGCTCCTGGTGGAGCAAATGTCCACACAAAACATGTCAGTTGTTAAAGGGAGCAGTATTAATAAATACTATTAGACTGATCAGTAATGACAAAATTGTATTAGGTAAAGGAGCAATGAGCGTTTGATTGACAAAGTGGTTAGAGCACTGGCCTCTCACGGCAGAGAGGTCAGGTTTGGAACATAGTGCCATTAATTGTTGCAATATGCTTATTGTCACAATGTTGTGTGCGCATAAATGGGCGCTGAAATTAACTGAGAGATATTGTAAGATTTTTAATAAGTACACTTTTGTACACTATTAGTGAACGTAGAGGCCAAGGTTTTATTGTAGATTGGTATATGACGTTTTCTTTATTGGTGGGTCGTTTAGTGATGACGTAGATCGGTAAATAACTTCTCATGGAGGACATACGCCTTGTCCTGGGTCTGGCACGTTATTATATATTTTTTTTATATTATATCTTCTGAAGGAAGACTATTCTAGGACTGGTAAATGTCGCTATTGATGAATGAATAATAATATTCAACCCTTCAGGGACGTGGAAGTAATACTCCATAAAAATCGGAGTTTATAACCTTTCATTGTCACTGAAGTGGAAAAACTGATGTTTAAGCACGTTGAGGGACAAGAATATTATTAAATTGTTACATACAATTTGTCAGGCCGAACACAGGATCCCACACACGGTAAACATCCGAGTGCGAGACTGAATCAGACATTTTTTGTGTGGGAGATAACGTTGAGGTATGACTTTCATGGAATACTTATGAAAATTATCGGAGATGTTATGCATGGCCTACCACAGATATACGACTTATGTATATAAGTTATTCTGGAACACAGAAATCCAGCATTGAATTATTATTTGAATATTATCTGCATGTATTATGGAAAAATTTGATGACCTGATGACTGGACTCATTTTACCATTAATCATCATTGGAAAATAAACCTCTGTTTGATCTGCAACACCTCAGCTTTTATGGTCCGTTAAAGATGAAGTTGGCTGTTACAAGTTTGTTCTTCCTTTTTTGGGTATACCCAGTGAGGAATACAGGGAAGATTAAGTGTTACTACACACTCACGCTTTGACATTCGCGTCTTTTCACTGTATCTTCATCAGTGATATAAAACAGTTGAAAAAAAAAAAAACACACACACCCACACAAATAGTAATACGTCTTACAAGGAGAAGGACAAGAAAAACCAAAAGTCAGTGATATAAAACATAATTGGGAAGAACCTTACCGCTTTTAGTAAACATCTCAGTACTATCCTAACTGTTATTGGAAGCAGGCATCCAAGCGGTAAGGAAGTTTAACACATGCTCCAGCCTACCCAGCTGCTCGTGAGTTAGGGAATGAAAAGGCAGCGAGGAAGGGAGCTGGTCACTCCCCTATGGTGGCATCTGCTTTGGGATTACCTTTTAAATTAAGGGGCTGCTGTAAAAAGTTGATGACGTCACTTTTATTCATCGCTGTTGGACGCCATTCAGACCAATGTTCATTGATTATCCGGTTCTTTCAGCAGAGAGTCTTATTAGCAGGACTTCTTGTTTTTTAATTCCATTTTCTGCTTTTGATTTTCGTTGATTGTTGAATTTCTTGTATTGATATATTATTTTCGGTTGTGTAGTTTCCTTGCTTTATTATTGCTCTTCATCTGTGTTAATATATATTACGTGATTGCAGTCTATAATCTATATTTCTTGTCCTTGTTGCCTATTTGTGACTGTGGCTGACGAAGGGTGAAACCCTAAACGTCCCTTGTTTCCTGTGAACCGTTAATTTGTAAAACTGATTCAATACCGTTTTATTTATTAAAGGAGAAGTGACAAAAGTGTATCAGAGGGGATATGAATATACTTGTGTTGGAGAAGCAATGAAAAAAAAAATGTATTATATAGAGGGAAAAAAGAAATGTAGAACTTTTGCCAGTACAGTGGAGGGATAACATGTCTTTTGACAACAGAAAATTTCTTATTTGTGCGCAAAAGTGCTTTGTTTTTTTTTTTTTTGGTACGGAAATAATGGTATCTATGTTATCTATTTATAGAAATGTGAGCAGCTCTTCAACACTGAAGGCTTGAAGTGTATTCACTGTGGCAGCTATAATACAACTCAAGTCTGAAGAGGTATCTCTGGAACAGGAGTGCATATAAACATAAATTCTCAGCAAATATCATTTTTAGTTTAAATATTACACAGAGGTCACTATTATATTACCAATGTAATGCGTCATTCATTTAAATTTGCGGAGCGCTTTCCTCTTGTCTCATTATGCATTGTTGGTAGAAGCAGCTTTTTGTTCTTAAGCAAGGTATATGCTTTGGTCTTTTTCTACATTGTCACTCCATCTTTCTTTTGGGCAACCATTTGTCTTGTATCCAGATTTGCAATTGAAGAATTATGGTAGCCGATCTGACTCGTTCTGACAAGTTGTCCATTTGATTTCATTTTCTCACTCATAGTAGCTTATAACTGGTTTTTTTCCTTCCAGCTTTTTAATGTTTTTGTTGGTCAATTGATCTTGTATGGTGACATTTTTAGCTGTTCTCAGACTTCTTGTTTCGCATTTTGTGACCTTCCTCTCCTGTTCTGGAGCTAGTGACCATGTTTGACACTGATAGCAGAGGATTAGTATGAATATTCTATCAACTGTCACTTTTTGTCTCCATCAAGAAGTATGGTCTCTGTGCAGTGGAGTTCGTTGTTATCCATTGTATTAGCCTTTTAACATTTATTTGTTTTTTTATCCATTTCAAATTGCTCTGTGAATGTGCTTCCAAAGAATTTGATCTTTTTGATTTGTAGAAATGCTTTTTATCAGTAATGACTAGTGAATGGAACCATCTTTTGAAAGATTTCAATGTTTTATTGCTTCCTATACTCAAAACAAGAAAAGTACAACAGTAAATGCTGTAATTATTTCATTAGTGAATGCTAGGAAATTAAGTTTTGGGTCTACAAATACTCCTTGTAAATCAGAATGTTTAATGTCTTTCAGACATACCCTCATGATGAACAAGTCTGAGTAAACTGTAGCTCACGAAAACTATATGGCTTTGTTAAATGTGTCTCATGGAGAACTACTGCATATTGGCTAAGCGATTTGAGCACTGGCCTTTAAGCAGCAGAGTTATCGTGTTCCGGGATCAAAAACTTGGTAGTGTCACACTCCAGTTTACCTGGCTGTGAATGGGTATCGGATTCTGCTATTGAGTTAGGGAAGGCAAAGGTAGCGAGGAAAGGAACTGGTCATCCCACCTCATAAAGCTGGACCTAGTATAGTGAAGTCTCTAACACTTCACACACCTTTGGCATTATCTGCTATGGGACTGTCTTTTTACCTTCCTGATGAAGTACAGAATCCTGTATCAAATTTTCCCTCATGAATATCTACAACCCTTATAAAAGAAAAGCTTTTTTGAAGAATTGTATAATGTCTATCAACTGTCCTTTCTGAAGAACTCAAAATTGTCTCTCTCAGTTATACCATTAAATGTCTTCCAGCCAAGAAATAACAACATCCCTAGAGATAGATTTTTTTCTTCTACTTCTTCGTACACTCTCAGGCGTCTCCTTGAATATTTTCAAAGAAAGCAATGGTCAGATTGAGGCTATTTGTATCTCCGTTGTTTTTCCAGCAACGGCACATATGTGCTTTCTCTGTTTCTCATATGTTGGGCATCTTTGAATCAGATGTTCAGCAGTCATTTTATCGGTGCCACAGTTACACTGATCGGTAGTTCCTATCTTTAGCTTGTAGCATAGATGGTATCCCAATCTGTTGTGACCTGTGCGAAGTCTGAAATCTGAAGATCACCACTTGTTTTCTTTTGCTGAACTGATAATATGCATCATTTTGTGTGTGGCCTGGATTCTCTGCATCCTATTTGTTCTTGTATCTGGTTCTGATAAAACTGTTTGCCTCTTCAAAAGTTATGCTTGTTTCAGGTTGATAGATTTAAATGAACCTGTTTCCCTACATTTGCACAAAAATGTGTAACATAAAATGTTGGAGGCCAGTAATATACTGCTGTTTTCAAAAGAAATAAATGAAAACTGCTGTAATAACAGATATCACCAAAAATATGATAAAATTGTACAGTTAAAAAAATACACTGCCATAATGATTTATATCACTAAAAATATAAATAAAATTATACAGATAAAAAAATAAACTGTTGTAAATGCGCATATCATTGTATGAAAAAATATAATATATTTTATAAAACGACACAGTTTGTTTTAAAAAAAATTTAGTTTTAACTTATGTCATCTTATAATAGCAAATCTTTCTGGATGATGTTTTTTTTTTTTACAAAGAGCCATGGTAGCGCACTGGCTTCTGAGGTCAGTGGTCTGTGGTTCGATCCCCAGTAAAGGTAGGATTTTTTAGACCGCAGACGACTCCAGGGTCGACCCAGCCTCATTAATTGGGTACCAGAGCAACTCTGGGAAGGTTAAAGGCGGCCTGAGTGATGCTGACCACATCAGCCCTCATGTGCCGTTGGTCAAGAAAATATGGGTCTAACACCATATTCCCTATATGCCTCAGTGGGCGTGTAACGGGATCCTTTACCTTTACCTTTTTTTAAATAGTTAAAAAAAAATAATCTTTGAAATAGGAAGCAACCTTTTATAGTTAAAACATCCCATAAAGATTTTGATTTATATGTTAAAGTAGAAGTAGCATAATCACAGTGATTAATTATTTATAATTTCCTAAGACTGGAACGGAACTTTAAAAACACAGAATGGTTTAAATGGAACTATACTGGTACATCAGTGTATTTACCATTTATACATACACACATATTTTGACAATATGAACAAATTTGAGTTTGTTCAAAGGGCTTTGCAACCCTCTCATGTGTAAGACAGATTGCTACAGAAACTGCCGCTGTAAAGTATCTGATTTACGTTAGCACGTGCTTCCAATATACGGCTAATTACGGTTGTGGCCACCTGCTTTGTAAGTAGCTATAGAACGGTCAGTAAGTCATCTCTCATCTCTATGCACTGACTTATCATTGTGTGAAGCTCTGTTAGATTTCTTTTGATGTTGTGTTTGTGGATAATGTTAATATCATATATCATTATTATTATTGCTATCAGTGACTCCTACTTTGTTCTGTCTTTAATCCTCCTTCTCCCAACTCCTCTTCTTTGTGTTTAGTCTTTTTAGCTGCAGTGGAAACAAATTTATTCTCAGATTTTCTGACCACTTCCTTTTACATGTTTTACAAATTCCCACTTATATATTTCCCATTCACTTTGTTGCAAGATGCTACAACACATCATTGGTTTTACATAATTACATTGGTCTGGTGCCATAATTCCACTTAACACCATGATTAATATTAATATTTTAATCTTTATTGATGACTTGTATAAATGTTATAGTTCTTTAGTATTCTTATTGTTTCGTTCATGCTTCGTAGTTTTAATGGCTTATTTATTGATATTTTAAAAGTACATATCAAAGCTGAAGAGTTTGTAAGTTTGAACTGAATAGACTGTAGGACAGTAGTAGTTATTTTTTGATGTTTTTGACCTTGGTTGAGTAACAACACGTTAATTGCCTAATTAGATACAGAAAAAAAAACAACCAAAAAATTGCATATACTGAAGTATTCAAAGAAGGAAAAAAACTAGCAAATGCAAAATGTACAAGACAGTGGCTTTTATTTAAAAGTATGTCCAGTTTTGTATATGATTTTTAAAAAATTAGACGAATCTGATCATAAATTAATTAATAAAAAAAATTAATTAAATTGTTAGGTAAAGAGAAGCAATAACAGGGCATTTGTACATGATTACAGTGGCATTACAAAATAACATCTAAAATCTCTTAAAATGCATGAAACCAATGCATATTATGCATCAATATGTTAGATGATGAATAAACTGTGTTTGTGGTATTTATAGCAATAATTTATAACAATGTAATTATCCATGGTCAAAATTTTTGCAGAATTGGTCATATAAATGTACATAAACTGAGATATTGAAGAATTAAACAACTAGCTCATTAAAATAATATAACAAATGTACTTTTATTTAAAAGGTTATCCAAGAATGTACATATTTTGAACAAATTAAAAGATTCTGATAATAAATAAATAAATTAAAGAATAATTGGTATGTAGAATTGGGCACTAGTGGGAACTTTTTAATTAAAAAAAAATAAACTAAGATTCTTGAAAAAAATTGAAATTCATAACCATATCATGTTTTGAATAAAGAAATAGATGATATCAAGATTGTTTTAGAACTTGCGGTATTCAGCTAGGCAGTTTCTATATTTCAGGAATCAAAGAAAAGTGTTGCATGCACTACATTTTGTTTGCATTTTTTTTTTTTTAGTACCTAGAATTGCCCAACAATGTTTACAATTTTGCCTGTTATCAGTACATTCTGGTATAACTGAGTTTGTGATGCTGATTATTTTTAATGGCATTATGTGAAGAAGAAATATTCTGATGCTCTTTAAGTCCACCCAGTTCTTTCCTTTCTCCACTCTTTAAAAATAAGATAGCTATTAACCTTAGACTTGTCAAGACAATGATAAAATAAGGTTTTCAAAAATTTGTTTGTTTTCCTAAGAACATGAAATTTATTAATTAAATGGTCAATTTTATCTACCCTATCCATATAAGTGTTATATTGTTTCACTACATTGGACTGCTTAACTTTTAACTCTCTAAATTCTCCATTAACTTTTGTTCTCCTAGTAACTTCTGCATATCCACTAGCTGTCATAAATTAGACATGAGAGAAACTTTTATTATCCCTCCACTGTATTGTTAACATCTACCTCTCCCTGATGCAACACATGTCACCGCGAGCTGATTTTGTTTAAAATGATTTTATTTCTTGTAAAGACTGGAAAACCCTTTCTCTTTTTTATAATAGTTCCTCATGCACAACAGCTTTATAAGAGTTGTACACTAGTGTAAAAATTATCAAAAAATAACCTTGATTAATATGAGACTTTATTAGTTGAGACTTTATTAGTCTCATAACTATATCATAAGCCAAACCAAATGGGGAAGCTTGGGTATCCTTACCAAGGTAACTTTAAAATTATAAGTATATACTGATTCAGTCTCCGCAAGGATCCATAATTTCATTCCTCACTGCCTAAATAATTCACGATACCTGCATTTATTACTAACCATCCGTTAATTAGTGCAAAGATGTTGTCGAGGCTGATAAAGTTTCTGGCCTTTCTTATGAATGAAATCAAACAGAAAACATACCTCCTTTAGATGAACCCTAACTTCTCGATAGAGTCAAAACTTCAGAACTGACAGAGGGGCTCCACCATCCAAATCATTATAGCCTTTGTATCTGTTATGAAAGAATTTAACATATTGTTAGTTACAGTTTGAGAAACTAAAGGTAATTTTTTTTTTTTTAAGCACACATTCTATATTATAATTTAATCTTAAAATTTTTTTAATGCAATAAACAATTACAGACTTTAAATATTTTTAAACATTATCCCTGCCAAAAAATATATAACTTTCACCACTTTCTGGTCTGTTTTATTTTTTTCACTATATATCTGTTCATTTTTGCAAATATATATGTCCTTAGCAACCGTTGCTATGGACTGGTAACCTTTAAAAGATTAAGTAAAGAAAATACTGTTAACAATAATTGTTAATTTAATTACTGATTTTAATAGAAAGGTTACAGTAACTATTTACATTGTAACTTTAAAAAAAAATTACGTCAATAGTCTATAACATTCCATTAAAATTCCTAGTGATAGGTTTAGACTATCGTTCTCAGAAATGACCTTGCTGTGTCTGTTTCATAAATTGGGTCATTGACTTTCGTTTACTTTGTACTTGGATGGTATCGGAGTTTACAAGAAAGTAGATATCATGACCATTTGATGCACAAACGACCTCGACCGGCGATGGACACCTATTCTGATGCAGTCGGCTCAGAATTATATGCTCGATCGGAGTATCCAATAAAGTTAAAATGCTCCGGCATGGAACATAAACTCCGATACCAAGTACAAAGTAAATGAAAGTTACGATATGATCTGGATGACACTCAGGGTTAACATTACCAGGGATAGTATGGTCAATATCCATGTCTTAATCCAATGTTTCAGTTTCCCAGGCACCATCATCTGCAAAATCAGTGATGATTTCATTACTGAAATCATCGCTGAAGTTCATTATTTTAATTTTTTCTCGTTACAGTGAAATCCGACTTTGTCGAAAAATTCAAAATGGCGGCGAGCATTTACGGTGATATCTCATGACTTCAACGTTGATTATTTCGTTATAAACCTTTTTTAAAAGAAAACTTCTACATTTTAAATAAATTTTATGAAGTATTTTATTATAAAATAATGGTATTAATTTGAAAAAAAATGTTTTAAGGTACTTTCTGCAACTCCGAAAGTTACCTCACAAATTCGTCGGGTTTTCTAAGGATAGAAATGAAAAGAGTTAATGTAGGACACAGTTCAGAAGATTTTGAAGAAACTTACGAGAATGTAGTAGACCTGATATAGCAGAGAAGATATTTCTGGCTACTACATACTTATATTCCAGAGGATGTTCTTAATTGCTTGGATACCTTCACATGTTGGCATAGAAGGAAATGAAAAGGCAGATAAAGAAGCCAATAAAGGTAGATCTGATAAAAATCTAATAAATGTAGGGGCGAGTAAATCAGAGATTAAGAGCTTAATTAAAGATTTAATAACAGATGAATGGAAAGCAGAGTGGGATAAAAATCTGAAGGGAAGACTTGCATATAAGATGTTCAAGGCTCCAACAAGAAAATGTCAGATATCTAGGGAATTGAAAATTCCCAGTAATCAGAAACTTCTCAGACTGCAGCTGGGAAAAGGCTGTTTCAGAATAGAAGAACCTTACTGTGCAGGATGTCTTCAAGACAATAATATAGAACATTTCTTGTTAAAATGTAAGAGGTATGAACAAATGAAAATACCAATATTAGATTATTTGCAAGCATCCAACTTACCTATAAATATAGAGGAGGTGTTGAGAATAGACAGACCTAGGGAACTGCATAATATAGTAAAACAATATTTAACACGAACAAATGTTAATATATAGTGGCTGGGAATGTGAAGGTCTGATGCTGTTCTTACAATGCATATGACTTTTAACAGATGGAAGTCAATTAAATATCTGTTAAAGTCCGTTATATAATTAGAACCACCAGGCCTTTACACCCTCCACTTTAATATTATTCTTGTTCAGAGTTTCTTCTTGATTTTTTTTTTTAACGTATAAGCACAATTGTGATTGTCCCTATGTACAATGATTTGACAAATGTGATGCCACTTTCTCATATCGGCAGTTGTTCATATTATTTGGAATTGAAAACAATATATATCCTAATTATAACCCATCAGAGGTTGAACGGGATATTTTTCTTCATTAAAAAAAAAAAAATATAGACAGGGATTTTAAAAATGTCAGTGTAGAAAAATAAGTTTGAAATTATTTCAACATAGAATTTTTTTTTAAAGTGTTGAGCACATACACATTTTTTAAAAAGAAGTAAATGTGGAAACTTAGAAGTTAGGCCTAATGGTATATTTCTGTCACTTGTAAGAACTAACCTTGATGCCAGATAATAAAAAAAGAAAGTAATTGAAACAAACACATTATAAATCTAGCCTCTTTGTGATACTGTAAATTTTAACATGTTTAACGAGGGCAGCGAGCTTCCCACTCTTGCACAGCGAGTGCCAAGTTGAAGAATTTGCATGTCTTCTGTACTTGTTGGGTGGTGCTGTAGAGTGTGATGGCTGGGGAGACTGGCAGTTCTTCTATTGGAAGAACTGTCTCATATGGATGGGTAGAGATGTTAGAGTTAGGCTCGTAAGATAGGTGTATTTGTTCAAGTGCTTGCTTAGTTTGTTGTGTTTTGTTCTTAGTTGGTAGATTGTACCTGCTGCACACATCTTAGTTTGTTTGGTATTTTTTGTTTGGGTAGATCTTTTCCATATACATGACTCGGCCACTAGGTCCTTTTTGATAATCAGTTTAGCCATTCCTCTTGTAAGTTATTTTGGACTGTTAGTTTAGCCAATCTGCATGTTGGCTGGAGTATTTGTTTGAACCATGATTGCTCCTGTTTTTGCAGTCTGTCTGCTGTTTTGTTGCCTGGTGTGGTAAAGTGGGATGATATAAATATTTATAGGGGACTTAGTGTACTGACTGAGATCAGCTGTGAAGGTATCTGTATCTAATAAGAGTGGTGTATTACAGATGACCTTACTTTGCTACCACATTTAGACCTCAGTCAAACTTATTCTGGAATATTGTGATGACTACGTTGAATGTCTAGGGTTATGATAGTGATGAAGTGTATGTTCACAACAACCAACAGACAGATAAACAATTTAATTTAATCCACAATACTTTACAACACTGTGACACTCACATACATAGAACACTCTATAAGACTATCTTAATAAGTCAAGTGTTAACTTTTAAAATATGTATTAATTCCTTTCAATAATAGATATCCTTATTCAACTACAAAGTGAACCAGGAATCACAATCAAATGTAATCATAAGTTGTATGTACACAATTTATAGATAGGATCTTTGTATTGACATATATTTTTATTACAATATGTGTGTAAGTTGTGATGTAGTACTATGAGGTAGTACTGGCTTTTCAAGCTAGGTTGTTGTTTGTCATCATGACTTCATGTGTTTGTTTCTGGTGGAAATAATATTGGAAAGGTTCACAGTTTCTTTTATTTAAAACAAATAATTGTCCCTCTTGATTTAATGTACAGTCAATTTTAGAGGGGGGTATACACAAGATTGAGCTGCTCTGGCCAACGAAATCTTAACTTCTGCGTGGGCGGCAGGATAACTGACTCCTCTGCTCGCTTGCTTCACCGTTTTCTTGAGAAATAACACTGGTCGATATCTTGACCAAGGAGTATGCTATCAGCCTCTGGATTCAGCAAAACTCAGACCAGGTGCTGCTTTAATACTTTAGTACCACGGTCCCTGAAACAAGAAGGTTGTACCTCCTACTTCAGAACTAATTTATAATCTATTTCCACACTGAAGCACAATACATAACAAACACAGAGTTCAGCGCGGTAGGCCAACTGCTAGCTTCTCATGTAACAATATACACCAGTATTCCTCTCCCTAATGGTTACAACGCCTCTGCAATTCCAGCATTATTTCCTTCTATTCAATAAGATAGGTGTCATAGTACTATTTGGCAATCCCATGCAGTTATACTCCTCTCCGACAAGTTTTGTTCATGGTGGAGCAATATCTAGGCTTTGCCTCATGTTTGTTACTGAACCACACACATACAGACATAAATTATGAATTCACATTCAATTTTCATCAAAAAGATATCAAATATGTCTAGCTTACCACAATTCAAGGAAATATTAAACAAGTACGTTGACTGGCGATGAGTTATGGCACAATTCCGATCTGCCTCTGTCCCAGGCTTTTATTAGAAAAAATATGAGCTGGTTCTCAATGCACTTGCTTCTACAAAGTTTATTTTCACAAAGTGGCACTGAACAGACGCTCCTAATTGACTATATCAAATGGTCTAGCCAATGGGACCATGTTTACAAAAGCCTTTGAAAAAAAAGTACCCTTCCTACCGTTTCCATTAACAACCAAAAATAGTATTTGCAATCGACTAATCATGTTTCGCCTTACATATTATTCTAGCCAATCAAATCGGATTTAACGTGGTGGCCTCATTTCCTCTAAAGCAGTGTCCAAACACGCCATTATGAGCAAATATGATCCTGTGTTGTCAGACAACACCACTATAGTATTTTGGCTATAATTTGTTAATTATTAGACTATTTGCTTAACACCTAACATATTCTTTGTCAGCAAGTCCTAAGGCACCCAAATATATAAGTTTAATGGAGCTAAGTGGCTTCGTTCAAAATATGTATTTTCTTCTACCACCCGTTCACTTCTATACGATGGGGTGTCTTCTGTACTGTCAGGCTAATGTCAGGATTTCAGACATAAAACAGTATTGTGTCATGTTTCCTAATAAGCATTAAACATGTTTTTTAAAACCTTACCTCGTATTGGTAGTGTTTTTTGTCACTGTTTATTTGAAAAAAAAAAAACAAGCCTGCATGCCTTTCGCGTGGGGTGGCATTAATTTTATATCGCGAGACGACGTGGTAGTATTGCATGCGTTCCTCCGTACATCTCTCTCTCTCTCTCTTCTAAGCCCGTCTGTCTTTTCGTTTACGTAGTGCATAAAATGACATTAATGTAATATTAATCTAGGTCATTACGCAGTGTGTCTATCTCAAGGTTTTCTAAGAAACACAGTACCAGTTTTATTTTTAGAAACGCGTGTATTTGATGCAGTAGGCTTTACTAGCAAACGTGAAAGCGTTACAATTATGCAGACGAAGTAGAAAAAGGGGATTTCTTGTTTAACTAGTATGACGTTCTATAACACAGGCGTACGCTATTGTGACCGCACTGTTCTTTTACCATTCTTCTTTCCTTTATTGAATTACTTCGTTAGGCTTTACATTTACTTTTTAATTTATAGATGTGGATTAGAATTTCTCACGACACCTGGTATATAATCTATGTTGTCCTAATATCCACTGGAAGATTACTTTGTTGTTGGCAGACTGTCAGTCATTTCTGCCAGCTGCATAATTTTTTTGTTTTCATTTTGGAAGTATTGTTCCAATGCCTATGGTGTTGATTTGAAATGAGTGAAGGTTATGTTGCCTGAGGGTTTATACATTTCTTTTTTTTATTTAAGCTGGCTGAGTATTGCTGTGAGGGTGAGAGATTGTTCATTTCAGCTGTGATTGTTACTATTTGTAGTGGAAATTTTTACGTTAATCTACAATATGGGCTTCCAGTTTTCAACCAGTTGTGTGTTTAGTTTTTCTTGTCTTAGTCTTATACGGCACTCCGCTGTTTCGGACAACACGTTTATGCCATTAGTCCAGACGTTCTGTGTTTGCGTCAGTTACACAGGCAGATGTTGGCATGGTTCTCATGCCTCCACAAATAAAACATAAGAGCTTGATTTTGAACATATCCAATTCTGCCTGGGTGGTTTTGCTCATTGCCAACTGTAGTGGCAGGTTATAATGCATACATGTTAAAATATTGATTCACTTAATTAACTAGGACAGAGACACAGTTTTCACCATGACCTAATTCTGTTTCTGAAGCTAGTATTTTCATCTGAAGGTTGCTGATTTTAGTTGCCTTAGATGATCATGTGTGTCATGGAAATAGTAGTCCTGTTCTGTAGATGTCTGATCTGTTGGTTGTAATTAACACAGACATTATACCAGACACTTATAAAGAGTAAAGGTAGTCCCATAGCAGATACTGCCATAGGGGAGTAAAATGTTCGAGACTTCACTATACTAGGTCTAGCATCAAGAGGTAGGGTGACCAGTTCCCTTCCTCACTGCCTTTTCCATCCCTAACACAGTCAGATTCCCATTTACAGCTGGGTAGACTGGAGCATGTCAGTACTGTGATTCGAACCAGGCATCTTTGCCGCAAGAGACAAGCGCTGTAACCACTCTACCAAACACTTAGACACCAAGAGATATGTATCATCATTTTCCTTTGTGCTTCTTAACGGAGCACATAGCCACCACTGCCGCTGGTCCTCTTGCAGGAAGCCTGCACTAAGCAGGCACATGCTCTTGTGGCAGTGGCAATTTGTTTGACATGATGAGGTTGTCAGCCTCATGCACAACCTCATATTAGTCACCTTCTACGACATGCCTAAGGGTGTTGTAGTCCTGTTCTTTCTTTGTCCCTTAAGACCTGGGAATTACACAAAGCTTAGTCTGGGAATTACACAAAGCTTAGTCTGGGAATTACACAAAGCTTAGTCTGGGAATTACACAAAGCTTAGTCTGGGAATTACACAAAGCTTAGTCTGGGAATTACACAAAGCTTAGTCTGGGAATTACAAAAAGCTTCGTCAGTTCAGCTGTTTAATTTAATAGATTACAGACATATTGCTTATATTGTATTCATATTATGGTCAACTCCTTATCCAGGAATCCAAAGTCTCACACACTCCTTATAACAGATCCTACATCTGTAGTGATAAATGGTAGATACATTTGATAGCTAGTTTAACTAACTTTTGTCTTCTTACATAATTTTAGCTCTTCCACATTCTTCCATTCTGCTTTCTTTCTTAATTGTGTTTTATTATATAATATTTGTTAGACCTGTCCTGTTTTTTTCTGTATTTCCAGCAAGTTATTTACAAATTCACCATGACAAAAAAAGTATGGAGCTATATCTTGCCTAAGACATTTACACTAATGCTTATGAAGTATTCTTCTCTAGATAAACGGCAAATACTTACTTTCTTTTTCATGTGATTATCCAATTAAACATCAGTAACAATTCAAAGGTTACTGTGGTCTAGGATGGTTCAGAAAGTTTGTGTTTTAATTTAAACATGGATATTAAACAAGTCCATTGATATTAAAACACTGCTGAAAACATACCACAGTTCGAACCTGGACTCTGGTAGAACAGTTTTATGTTAAGGTAAAAACTAAAACTGATGACAGACAAGGCATCTAAGTTCTAAGGTATGCTGTACTTTGTTTTAGCAGCTCTTTTCATTCTCTTGGGTGATATTTTTTTGGGTATCATGGAAACATGCATGTTGTTTGATAGTAGTGTCTTCTTAGAATTATTATGATGGCACATGCTGAGTATCATCTTTTTTTCCTCTTTTATTAATGAAGGAAGAGAAAGTCACTGGGATATCAATACAACATTTTCATTCCCATTTTTTCCATCAATACAACAGGTGGTTCATGTAGTCCTGGGTAACAGCACCAAGCTTTTGACACGGTGTAGTCATCATACCTGGTTGCTGACCACTGTCTCAGACATATTAATTTATAGTAATGTCACTTTCAAACACTCATCATTAATATGTCACCATTTGCATAATACATGCCAGCAGTTTGGAACTAAAGGTTCTGTTTCCACACAGTCTGATGCACTGTGTCGAGCTAATGAGCTGTTTCGCATTTTGTAAATGTAATCCTGAAGGAAGGAAGAATTTTTTTTTAAAGTCTAAGAAGAGAACAGAAATGGCCAAACATATAATCAGCAACCTGAGACAGGTATTAACGTTTTAAAAATACCAAATGAAAAGGGAGGTATCAGGTGTTGTATGAATCGTTGATAATTATATGGCGAGGAAGCACATATGTTTAATATTTTTAAAATATTAAAAGATAAGCCCCTAAAATATGGATATACAAAAGTATACTGTGTAGTTTATGAACTGAGAAATAAATGCCTGGATCCTACTGACTCTTGCTACTATGTTGATGAGTGCTAGAGTTTGTGTTGTTTCTATATATTTATTTTTTTAAATTAAGCAATGTTGCCTTGTTGTATGTTGTGTCAGGGTGATGTCAGGTTTCAGTAGCTAGTTAATTTCTTTGTCCTCCTTAAGTGGATCATAGAACCAGATTTTTCACAAGCTTTCAGTTCTGAGTGTCTTCTGTGTCCCAATTTTCGTCTCTTGGACTTATACACATATTCTTCCCCTTTTTTTCTGTCTTTCTGGTTTCATAACAAGAGTGTTTGTTATACCATTTTTAAAGACTTCATATCTTTAATATTTAAAAAAAGTGGCTCTGCTGTTATGAAAATAACTCATTCATTCATTCATTATCCTTTATCTCAGTATTTTTCAAATTGTCAAATTGGGGGGGGGGGGGGCGGCACTGCCCCTGAGAGACAATGGTATAATCTAGAGGGGCACTTAGAGATCATGGGTCAATAAGGGTAATGGAGGTGGACCTCTCGGACAGCGTTGTTCGCTTATTTACTATTGACTGTGCTAGAGCCTAGAGCGAAACCCCTTCCTCGCTTCATGTTTAAAGTTTTGGTGATGTGTGATAGGGAGAGCCAGCCTGAGATTAAAAGAAGGAATGCAACAAATGAAAGAGGAACAGACTGTAGAATATATTAAAATTATTAAATTTAGTTTATTGTTACAAGAGGAAAGAAATAATGATAGTGATATTATCCTGGACAAATAGATGTATCAGGTTATACTTGGATAGTGCCAGATAAGAGACTGGTCTTACAAGAAATACCCCATTCTCTGAAAAGAGTAATGGTGTATCAACATCAAAGGTATAGTCAAGCTGTATAGGTTCCTAGATGAGATGGTAATGTACTATCTAGATTCCTATGGGCTCCTCTCCAGACTAACCTTAGACAATAACTCTGCTAGGGGTAATTAACTACACAACAAGAACTTTAAACCAAATTTAAATAATTCACTGAAGACTCTGGGTACAATTTATAATTTATTTATGTACAAGATCTTTTCTTCTTTGTTCTTTGTTAATTTTCAAATAAAATTCAATTGATTGCAAAATAAATTATGGGTCACTTAAACTAATATAGTTCCTATTCACTGTTTTCTTGCTTCCTGATGGAATCTGTCTCTATTTTTGTGCTTTCTTGTATAGATGAATATAAATGTTACTTTATGACTCATATGACTGTCAAATGTCTTCTATATACACCACAGTGTTTTCATCATCACATAGTTTATTCGTAGGTGGGTTTATATTTATATGTGGTATTTGAAAGTTGAAGTAGCCTGAGCTACTTATCTGAAACAAAGTCCTTCCTAGGCCTCGTACAGCAGTATGATTGGATAGAACCCCACCACTGCGGGTCCTCCACTCGTCAAGATGACACAGTTAATACTGGCAAAAGCTCTGACAAACTTGAACATCTATTTGCTGACTTGGTCACTATAGGTTTTGTATGACACTCAGGGCAGGATATAACCTGAAACAATATATACAACCTACGTAGTATCGCTCATTGTCTCCTTAGCCAGTCAGGAGGTATAATGAGACAGTTCAGACAAGCTGTGGTTAATCACAAGAGACATAGTAAGTCATGAATAACACAATTCGTTCCAGTTCTAGCACAATAGTTCAGTAATTCACTTGTTACAGTTTTGTCCATGATTTGTTTCTATAAAATCATATAGGCCTTATGGTAATCATTGTGTCATATATCAAATAATACAGAAAATCAATCTGTTATAGTCATTCCTTCCTCCAGTTTGGATAGTCCTTTCCAGCAAGCATAATATCTTTAAAATGCTTTCCACAAACAACTAGCTCAATCCATTCGTTCTACTGATTTAATACAATTAAACTAAACCAACACACTTCGGGTTTTCCTCCAGAAATAACACAATGATTCTACACATACCAATATTACCTTAAACCCACATTGATAATATATTTACATATATATATATATATTATATCAGAATTAGAATTAACCGATTTACCCTCAATCACAGCGGTAACAGTAGCATTTGGACCCCTGAAGGAAAATATATCATGGTTATATAGGCTGGATATAAAGAATGAACCAGATTGGGGCACTGTACAAAGGATCCCCGACCGAATTGGGTACCAAGAGCAAAGTGGAAAGGTTTGTTTTGACCCTATATAGACGCCACATAGGCGTGATGGCCATGACTGCTTTGATATCGGGCTATATATAAAGATGTCTCAATAAGATATTTAATTAACATCTCGCTTACCCTCAATCACAGACAGGCAGCTTTCAATGGTTACACAGTCTGCTCACACTTCTGCAGATGGCAACGGAGGTGATATAAATGCTGTGCTCTGTGTCTGTAGTTTGAATTAGACAGCAAGTGTGTCTGTGTCATTCGTTCTCTCCCCTTATATAGTGGACTTGCGGATGTACGAGATGACAACTAGCCCAAAGTACGTTTGCATGCATCCAAAATCGTGTAGGCAAGGCAAGGCAAAGTGTGCTTAGATAGCAAATCTAAAATAATTCTGGAATCCTTATTTGTGCACCGATTTCCTCCATCTTAGGCTTATTTTACTCATATGAATAAGCTCTATCACTATGCCAATCCACTTTATCCTATAGTTTATCCGACTATTCACTGGAGCAGCCGAAACGAGGAAAAACACAACATGGTTCATGCTCCACGGTCTTCTATTCATAATAACTTCGGCTCTACAACACATCCAGTGAATCTATTGCTATCTGCCTACGGTTAATGATCCCTACTATCGAATTGGGTCCTTCTTTATCCAGGTACTCCATGATTAGTTGCACACTGCCTTCCGATATATCATCAACATCTACACTTTTGTTTCCTCCATGTTTCCGACACTATTTGTACCAAGCTGGCGTTTCATTGGTCAGTTATATCCACGGGGTTTGTGCAAACCCCCTGTTATGAAAAATGCATCGAAATATGTGATAAATTTTGAATGATGACCGAGATATGACCAGATAACAGAAAAGAAATATAAGTGACAGGTTTACCAGGAATCGAACCGAGGACCAACTAAACATCGCCATAGCCTTGCTGTGAATGTAAATCGTGAAAGGACGCATAGCCATTTCGCACCCCATGTAAATTTATTTATTTATCATGTTTGCCAGCGTAGGTTGTACATATGCAACCAACCATGTTTTATCAGTTGTGCTAGTATGGGTCCTATACGTGCGACCAGCTTTTTTCCAAGTGTAATTGCTACCTGCTCAAAACTCTGGCAATACATGGAGACGTGCACGTGTAAAATTATGGTTTATTCGTTCATTCATTGCCGTTCCTCTCCCAGAGGAGTGCATTCATTGCCGTTCCTCTCCCAGAGGAGCGCATTCATTGCCGTTCATCTCCCAGAGGAGTTCATTCATTGCCGTTCATCTCCCAGAGGAGTTGA
This sequence comes from Oreohelix idahoensis, assembly GCA_024509875.1. NCBI lineage: Eukaryota > Metazoa > Mollusca > Gastropoda > Stylommatophora > Oreohelicidae > Oreohelix > Oreohelix idahoensis. The sequence continues at coordinate 460,407 of JAMPIV010015039.1, read as the reverse complement.
TTCATTGCCCTTCCTCGCGCAGAGGAGTTCATTCATTGCCGTTCCTCTCCCAGAGGAGTTCATTGTGACGTGTAATGGAAAAAAGAGTCTACAGTATAATCTGACAGCTTAGTGCAACCTAATAGCTGCCCTCTGATTTGCTAGCTAAACAGGCATATACACCAACTGTCTATTTCTGCAACGTACCATTTTGTCCCGCCTTCTTTTCTTTTAACACGAGCTAACGAAATGTTTACAAACTGCGTGACCTGTCAGTCATAACAGGGAAGCAAATCAGGCTGTGTTTACCTCGTCCCCTCACGCGAGAATCTGTTAATCATAATAGTTCTGAGACATGCAAGCACATGGGAAAGACAAAAACACAGACCCTTTTGAAGTTTCGTACTCAGGGGAAGTTAGAAACCCCTGGGCTCTTTGATCTTCAGAAGCGGGCATTCTTAAAGAGAAACCCGCTAGTCGACAGAAAGTCTTTTGATGCCAGTTGAAAACTCCCGACGAGAAACCTCATCGACCGACCGTAAGTCTTTTATCTTGATACGCCTAGCTTTTGAATTTTGGGTCTCAACGGGACACGAAATTAACAACATTAGAGATCAGATAAATTCAATGATATATATATATATATATAGTATATATATAGTATATATATAGTATATATATATATATATATATATATATATATATATATATATATATATATATATATATATATATATATATATATATATATATATATATATATATATATATATATATATATATATATATATAGTGTCGTTTTCTTAACCCCATCATCAGTTGTCAGTCAGAATGTTTAATAGTCTAGCACAGTCTTAGAACCAGTCTTTCTTGTTGGAATATGGTGTAGATTTTCATTTCTGAATTTTCTGGTAAAAGGATAATAGTGCTAATGTTTTAAGAAGTGATAGCTTTTAACATTTGTTCTTCACTTAGATTTTTCTCGCTAGTAAAACGAGTGAAATAAAGTAACGCGTAGCGATTTCATACCAGATATTCTATTAAAATGTTAAATCACGCCACCCGCACCTTAGACCGTAATGACATTAACAGTATAGGCAGACGAGACACTTAATCTCTACAGGAGAGAGATAAGCCTTACGGTTTAGCTGACTGGACGTATAGGCAATAAAGTGACTGATATAATACATAGAATACATCAGGATAGAATACATCGTTATATTTCATTTGTGCATATTTGTCACTATAGTGTCAATTATTTTTAATATCATACGACGAACAAACAGAAGCCGAAAATTTAATAGCTATTTAATGACAGGCGATCATTGTTTAGGTAGCGCGTATGGAGAGATTAAATAATAATGAACATTGTACGCTAAACGCCGGCGCGAGCAGGGGCGGGCGAATTAACATAATTCGGGTCGACCGAACTCAGCGCCAGCGGCGTCTGCTAACTTGTAGGCGCAAGGAAACACCTTGCGCCTTTTAAATTTAAACAGGACTGACGGAGTGGAGAAGAGATTGTCTTGTCCCGTTTGTTTATAGATATAGTAGTAGCATTTTTAAAATAAATGTTTCTTGTATTCTTCGCAGACCTGATCACAAGGGCGGCCAGCGGTCTTTTTTTCTGATTTTGTTATTTTCTCCTTTTCTTGGCTTGTGTGTCACCGATTTCATTTGTAAACGGGCACTCGCCTGAGAGTATTGGAGGACAATACATTTTTAACACTGGACTTACTAAACCCAGATTTATATTTTTACCAGTCACAGTAATGAACATTATGTTTATCCCGACTCCTGACAGTCGTAATTCAAGGGGAGTATACCTCTCTGAACACCTACACTGTGCAGAATCGGCGCCTTTTTAACATAGAGTTGCCGATAGAAAAACCATCATCATCATATGGACATTATTTTTTAGCAGCCAGAAGTTTCCCAATACTGGAAGTATTTTTCCGTTAAAGAGTGAACCTCAAGAACTCTTACAGTTTTAACTATTTGTAGTAACTCATATCCAGGAGAAGAACCATATTAGACGTTCACCTCACTAGCTAATTTCTGGGGATGGACTGGGGCCAATTTGGATCTGCAACAACTGGGGTGATAAAATATTAAGTGAAAATAGGTAATATATTCATGGACTAATTCTATTACCAAGGGATATTACAGACCGACTATACCAGGCAATTTGGTAAGAGTGTGAGAGTGGCCACTGCTCGAAAGAGTGTGCGATTATTTTCTTGTTTGCGGGAAAACTATCCATATATCTGATTTGTCTAAAAGTTTCTTTATTTTACTGGGTCTCATAGAATACCACTACTGTTCATTATGTAATATAGAGCTAACCTTCAACCTGTGGGTTAATAATTTTAGGTTTTTTTTCTCCATTTCGGGGAGGGTGCACTTTTTCTGCTTTATTTCATAAGCATGTAAATGACTTTGATCTTTTTCCTTCAGATATTTTGATGTTCCATTCATAACCCTCCACTCCCAAAGGAGCATAGGCCTTCAACAAACACATGCCAAGTCCTCTTGTCACGTGCTATCACCTCAAGTTCTTTCCACGTTCTCCTTATCATTTTCACCCCTGTTTTCAGCTCTCTTCTCCATGTGCTTCTTGGTCTACCTCTGCTTCTCTTGCCCTGGGGGTTCCAGAGCAAGGACTGCCTTGTAATGCTATCAACAGGTTTTCTCAGTGTGTGTCCTATCCATCGCCATCGTCTTCTCATCTCTTGTTCCACTGGCACTTGTCTAGTTCTTGTCATCAGTTCCATGTTGGTAACCTTGTCATACCATTTTAATCCCTCTATTCTACGCAAGCACCCATTTATGAAAGTCTGTAGCTTTTTGGTAGTTGTCTATCAATACAAAACACCAGAAATGATAACATGATGAATGAGATCAGATCTGAGCTTAACATCATCCAAAGGTCATCAGCCATTGCCCTTCAGTGGTTACCCTCCCATTTTGGAATTGCTGGTAACGAGAAAGCAGATGCTCTATCAAGAAGTGGCAGTAAAATGGAACAATACAGCCATCCATTGCCGTATCGGGAAGCAAAAACCATAATCCACAACAAGTACAAAAATCAGTGGAAGGAGGAAGGGGATATGTACAGCAGAGATGACCCAATACACCATCTAATCAGATACCAACAGACCACAATGTTCCGCCTGAGAACCGGCCACTGCAGATTTCTAGGACATCTCTATTGCCTCAAGATATCCCACACAAATGAATGCCCATGCGGAACAGGAATCCAGACCCCAGAACACATTCTCCAGAACTGTCCAACCCACGATGAACCGCGAAGTGCGACCTGGCCAAGGGGTGCGGAGCTCCAGCAGAAGCTATGGGGCTGCCGCGCCGACCTGGTAAAGACTGGGGACTTCGTCGTGGCGACAGGCCTGCAGATTTAGCATGACTACAAACTGAACGCAGAAGAAGAAGAGGTAGTTGTCTTTGTTCTCCATGTCTCAGAGCCTTACAATAGGACTGACTTCACATTTGAGTTGAAGATTCTTATTTTCGTGTTGGATCCGATTTCTCTTGATCTCCATATATTTCCCAATGCAATGAAAGCTCCTCTTGCTTTTTGTATTCTTATTTTGATATCACTGTCTGTCCCTCCAACTTTGTCTATATTGCAGCCAAGATATGTGTACGATTCTACATCTTGTATTGGTGCTTCTTCAAGTTCAACCCTGTTATCATTACCTGCATTTATTCTCATTATCTTTGTCTTTTCCCTGTGTATTTTCAGACCCAATTGCTGTGACCTCTCATCGAGTGTTTTCAACTTGTCCTGCAGCTGATTACGGTTATGGGACAGAAGAGCCAAGTCATCAGCAAAATCCAGATCATCCAACTGTTTAGTCAGAGTCCACTGGATTCCATTTCTGTTGTGTGTTGTCGATGTTCTCGTAACCCAGTCTATTGCTAGTAAGAAAAGAAATGGAGACAAGAGGCATCCCTGTCGCACTCCTGTTCTTATCCCAAACGGTTCTGTAAGCTGTCCTTCATGAAGAACTCTGCATGTCCTGTCTTCATATGTTTTCTTTATTAAATTAATGATCTTCAGGGGAACTCCATAATGCCTCATCAATTTCCAAAATGATTCTCTGTCTACACTGTCAAATGCCTTTTCGTAGTCCACAAATCCGATGTATAGTGGTGAATTCCATTCCAGACTTTGTTCAACTATTATTCTCAAAGTGGCTATCTGGTCTGTATAGGATCTGTTTTGTCGAAAACCTGCTTGTTCATCTCTCAGTTTCTTGTCTATGGACTCTTTTAATCTTTCAAGGATAATCCTGTTTAATACTTTTCCTGGCGCTGAAAGTAACATTATTCCTCTATAATTTGTGCACTCTTGTAAATTTCCCTTCTTAGGCAACTTAACCAGATATCCTTCTTTCAATTCTGCTGGTATCTCTTCCTTTTCCCAGACTTTCTTTAGATATTTGATGTTGTCAAGTTTAAATGATAATAAACTACAAAGAAACTTACCTTTGTGTGTTGGTCAAACCCATACCCATTTATCCGTAGTTTTTTTCACGTTTGTGTGTCTTGTAGTCACATAGCTGTGTGTGTATGTAGAGAAACTTGTCTATTCTTGATAGGGGAGTTTTATAAAAGCTGTCATGCAACAAAGTACAGTCGTACGGATAGGCTGGAGGAGACAACCTAATCACTCCAGAGACATATCTTTTCCCTCAATCTACCACCTGTGAAAAATCTATTTTCTATACCTTCTCGCGTATCTGTCGACATCCACTCTACACAGACGGGCCAATTAGAACAATTAACCTTCCGTATGACATTCATCAATGGAGGAGGCAGAAGGGCTGGCTAGAGATCGAGAGTCTTTCAGGCGGGCTGTGATGAGAGCGACGTTCTGCAAAGGACATGCTACATGATGATGACGACATTCGTTCATTGCCGTTCCTCTCCCAGAGGAGTTCATTCATTGCCGTTCCTCTCCCAGAGGAGTATAGGCCTTAAAAAAATTCATACCAAGACTTGCTATCATGTGCCATTTATTCAAAACTGTGGTTGCATTTCTCAAATTTGCAACGATTTCCTGAATCTTCCAAGTTGCTTTTCTTTCTCCCATCTAAATGATATTAGTCATCGAGCTGTGGTTACTAGGAAAGAATAGGCCTATTGTTTCTGCTGTTTTTGCTTTCTCATAATATGCGAGCAATATGAGGTTGCCCATGAGGCTGGCAACTTCATAATGTAAAAGAAATAGCTACAGAAACCACATGTGCAAGACGAGCACCTGAATGCTTGGACGCAGGTTTCCTGCATGGGGACTAGCTGCAGGGGTGGTTATATGCTCCTTAAGAAGCAACAAGAAAAATAGTGGTATGTACCAGTGGCGGATCTACATTTTGAGGGCCCTGAGGCTTGAACTCTCGTTTTATTAAAAGAAAAAAAAATGTTGGAGGATGGGAAAGAAACGAATTGGACTTGGGGGCCCTGAAACTCAAGCTTGATTAGCTTCATAGTAGATCCACCTCTGGTAGGTACTAGTAAGTAGCTGCGGAGGGATGCTTCAAACACAGACAAAAACATGTCGAGTTTCTGCTGCAGACCGGAAAAATTATAACATTTTGTAAAAAAATTCCACAATTTGTATGGTGTTTTCCCCAACTTTGTTCATGTTGCCTCATCTGTCAAGAAAATTTCGATACTAGAGGCCGCTCTGAAAATTTGAGATAGTCACCAAACATGCAAGCGAAAAAAAAAAAAAAAAAACCACAAAGGCAAAACTAAATTTATTTTCTCTCTGTATTTATTTTTAAAACATTTGTCGTTACTTGTTTTCGCAAATAATACTTATTCTTAAACTTAGTTAAAATGATAATTTAAAAACAAAATAAACATACAAATAACACAAACGATAACCAGAAATTACAGAGGTCCGGTGCTTATGAAATTTTAAAATAAATAAACTGTTTTGGCAGGATTTCCAGTGTGGAAGAAATGAAGGAAAGACCATGGTAAAAAGTATTACAAGAAGAGGTTAAGAAAAGATACTAAAAACGAATAGCACACTTCATGAAGTAGTCATTGGCTAGCATTACATTGGAATGTCAAGGTTAGAACACTCACACATGAAGAAAGGATATGTCAGCTCAAGGTTCCTGTCGTCTCCAAACAGTTTTTCGTGAAAACAGAAGGTCTGAATAAGTTGAAAGAAGCATGAGACAAACCATCATCTTTATTTGATATGGTAATTACGTAAGGGAACAAAGAAGATTTACACAATAAAATACCAGTAAAGGTTTTCTTTCTTTTTTCTTTTTTTTTTCTGGGCTGTGTTCTGAAAGTTTGGTTTCTTGAATATGCTTAGATAAATGCCATAAAAGTAGTTTCTACGAAGATATAAAAGAAAAACGTGTAAAAAAACAAAAGACGATTACATTATATTGGTCTGTGAAGTCACTAGAAAATAAAACACCGTTACGAATTTTCTGTTTGGCTGGGATCTCGGAGCTCAAAAGCAAGTCTGATTGGTGTCGCAGGAGTTACAAGTCTGTGTTCACTTAATTTAACTCCATCTGATCCTTTCTTGGGTTCCGTTTTCTCATTAAGAACGACCCTGAGTTTTCTTAGGATATGTACCAGACCTTGCTTCAGTTCCAGGAGTGCGAGCCTCATGCCGAGACACAATCTTGGACCATGACCGAATGGAGAAAATGCCATGGAATCTCGTTTTGCCTTCTCTTCAGCGGAAAACCGATTTGGGTCGAACTTTTCAGGGTCTGGAAAAATCTTGGGGTCTTTCATGGTGTAGAAGTAAGGGATAACAACGCTGGTTCCTTTTGGTATTGTTATCCCATTGTATGTTCTGGTGTCTTTGGCTATTCTGTGGACAGTGGGAACAGGAGGGTAAAGTCGCAGTGTTTCGTTTAAGACCTGTTCAGTGTAGATTAAGCTGTTGAGTTCTTGAGATGTTGGCGACTTGCTCTTGACTACATTTGTAATTTCTTGGAAAACTTTCTCCTGAAATAGTTTAACAATATGTACATTAAAAAGTAGATTGATTTTAACTGGAAAAACATGTATTACTACTAAAATTTGCATTAAAATTATAAAAAGTGACATTTTAAGAACAGCATAATTTATGCGGCAGCAATATAGGAAGCGGCAATGAAAATATGTTGAACTACCAAGTAGATCGGCTGGCGTGATGGTGACTGTGGTGGATTTTGATGTTATGAATTGTTGTAGGTGTTATTATTGTAATAAATGAGATTAGCTATGAATGTCCCTGAATTTACCCAATAGTATTGTGAACTTTTCAGGGTACCTTTCCGCTACCACCCTTTTTATCTCATTCAAAATGTATTTATATTATTATATTAAATATCTTCGTGTAATGTCTAGGGTTATGAAGGTAGAGTGTAAGGTACCACAACCAACAAACATGCAAACAAATAGTTTATTATTCACAACAACACACAGTACTACCACAATAACATATAAACGACACTTTAAAAGGCTATCTTATTAAGACTGTGGTTGAAATTTGTGTAAATATAATTTTTACAATTTTATTATCCTGATTCTAATTTATTTTGAATCAGGACTGACAATTTAAAAATGAAATCAAATAATTATTTACATTAGTCAATTTGCACAGTAGATCTTCTGTCCATACATAAAATTATTAATCGAATATACTTATGTAGTGTTCTCCTAATCTAAGGTAATACTGGTGATACCACTAGGTGGTTGTTTTAAATCATTCCTTTTTAGTAATGTTTGTTTCTATTTTGTCCCTTGTGGAACTATTAAATATTTGTCCCAGTTTTATTCCTTTTTAAAAGAGTTGAGCTCTCAGGTGCCGAACAAGAACTTATCTTGGCCGTAGAATATAGGTAGAACTTTTCCTCTGCTCGCTCGACAATCTGTTCCCTGTTTGATAGGCAATGGCCACTAGCATGGGCTCGCAGTATATAGACAGAGTCCTGAATCAATCAGTCTTCAAGCGTTTGGTACCACATTAACGTCAGTACCCAGGACCTCTGAAATGTGAAGGTATGCATCCTTCGTAATATCTAGCATACACTAATAGTCCACAGTTAAGGACATGTACATTACAAACAAACAAAAAAAAAAAGGTCATAGCCTTATACCAACCTATGCCACCATTTTCTTTTGATGTGACAATGTACACCAGTATTCCTTTCCCCTAATAGTTACAATACCACTGCAATTCCCGCTGTAATCTCTTCCATAGAATAGGATAGGTGTTATGCTCCTTTATGACAATCATACATATTCTTGTAGTTTTACACCTCTCTGACAGTCTATCACATGGTGGATCAATCCCTATGCTTTGCCTCATGGTCGCTATAGACCCACTCAAGTACAGACACATGTTATTATTTCACATTCAATTTTATATAAAATACATGTTAATAAATGTCAATCTTACCACAAATTCTTCAATGAAATACACAGTGATGATGACTGACACAGTTTCGATCTGTTTTATTGTCCAGACTGCCTAGAAATTGTATTTAAAAGCACAGCCTGATCTCATCTATCTCTGGTAGAATTTCTTAGGAAAATGGCGTCCCCTCTAACGCTTCTTCTGACAATATCGACTCAGTTAGCCAATCACTCTTAATATTACAAGGGTAAACAGTCTTTCAAAAAATATCATTTAAACTTTTCTACGTTACTAAGCTATTTATGTTTATTCAAAGGTCAGCCAATAATATTTCGTCTCACTTCAAATGCCAACCAATCGGATTCGCTGTACTATGTTAGCCTTTCTGTCACCTACTTTTTTCCCAAAAATAAGCGATCCAATCTAAGCAGATATGACTTGACCTGACAGTATCTCTGATCTCTGTGTATTGTTTTATCATTATTTCATTTGTTAAGGGACTATTTATATAACTAACATCATATTCTTGGTCAGCAAGTCTTCAGGTACACGAATATACTATTTTTAAAGGGCTATGTGGTTTGGTTCAAAATTCTATAATTTTTTCCATGTTAGTTGTTTATTTAAAACTACCTCCTGTTCAATTCTTTTCTCATGTACTTTCAAGCTAAATACGAGAGCTTAGGTCATTCACAATAAGAGCTAAACGTGTTTCCATGACCGTAGTGTCCACAATTCTAACTTTTTCATTGTATTTGGGGAAACCCCTAAGGCAAGGCTTGCCCCTGTGCTAGTGTTGGCTTTTAGTTTAAAATCAATGCGAAACGAATTAGCATTTTCATCTATCCTTGCCCCCTCCTCGTTCCACACTGCATTTTTAAGCAAATGTTTCTTATGACTAGGAAAAGTGGTGTCAAGGACGAATTTGAAAAAAATTGGGTACCGTTTCGTTCGGCTATTCGTTAGCAAATAATAAGCTGAAGGCTTAGGCGACACCAACCGTTCTAGCAGAAAATTCTTTTGTACTTTCTTATCTTTGCCTTTATGTCCTATATTGTTATATACTAATTTAGCTATTGTATTTAGAAATTTACTACAGTGACCACGTCATCCCTAGTGTGCCGATGATCAAGAAAATATGGGCCTAACACCATATTCCCAATATGCATCAATGGGCGTGTAATGGGATCCTTTACCCTTTTTTTAAACCAAGGTAGGTCCATTGCAGCCGACTTCCGATATGGAGACGAAAGCTGATGATATTGATGGGGATTTCCATAAGATACGGCATAATCATGAAGAAACTGACAGTATCCATCATAGCTTCAATAAAGTAAATGATTGATAGCCAAAATTCTTACCTGCACATCAGGATTAGCAGCAAGTTCATACAGGCACATCTGCAGCGTTGACGCTGTGGTCTCCATACCAGCAAATATGACCAACATAGACTGACCAAGCATTTCCTCATCTGTCATTTGTTGCACCGGCTTTGATGCCTCGCTCGCCCCTTGATTTTCAAATACATCCTCAGTGACCTCTAGTTTACCAGCAGCTGCTGCCTCGTTTGCCTTCAGAAGTAAGTCCAAAAAATCGACATGATGTCTCTCTATGCCATTCTTTTGCTGCTGTCTTCTTTCTGCTATCGTTTTCTTCAGAATTACATCAAAATATTGGTTAGCTTTCAAGTTTATTAGGTCGAAATATTGTAATTTAAAAACTTTTATAGATAGTTTCGTTAAGTGCGGGATTCGTTGGAAAAATTGGTAGATGGTCCTTGATAGTCCTTTGTGATTTTTGAAATGAATCATATTCTTGGAGTATTCATAGAACTCGGCATCATTTTCTCCAATAAATTTGGCCTCAAGTCCAAAAGCTGTTTTCGCAATAATTTCGCTGGTAAATCGCCCACATGTATCTTTTATTGATACAAGGGATTTATTCTGGGCACATTGTGTCAGATAGTCTGACAAATCTTTGGCAGACTTTTCAACGAACTTTGACACATATTTCAGCTTGCCTGTGGTGAAAGTCGGAGATAAGATCTGTCGCTGGCGTCGCCAGTCATTGCCAGGTGCAAAAAATAAGGATTTGAAGAATGGAGAACAAGACGTAATCTCACCTTCTCTGTCTACGAAGTTGCTGAAGTCTTTAATTAAGATATTTCTCCACAGATCAAGGTTAGCTGTGAGCAGAATTAGGTGAGGCCCTTGATATAAGCCTATAGTATCACTGTACTGTGTCAAAAGTTCCGTAATTCTGGATCTGAAAGAGGCAGAAAGTTAATATATTCAGTTTTGCATTTTTGAGGACCAAATTTATGTTAATTCAATTCAGTTGTCATCATATCATTTTCATTTGCGCACCACATGGATCATGAATTCACTACTGCAGCTGCTCCTATCGGAACCCTGCACACAGCAGTCACATGATCCTGTAGTGCAGGTTTCTGTGGTAATTTGTTTTAACTTAAAAGGTTGCCAACCACATGCACAAACTCATATTGGTTGCCTCTTTTCTCTTTAGCAAACACACTTTAACAGTATCACATTGCATTAATATGTCTGGTGTAGTTCATAGGTTATCTGATGAGACAAAGAAAGAATATATCTACTGTTCCCCTCTGTCATGTCGTACAAAGCGACTAATATGAAGTTGTGCATGGAAGTTGACATTCTCATCAAGTAAAACAAATTGTTACGGGAACCATCGCTGCAAGAGCATGTAAGCGCTTAGTGTTGGCTTCCTTGAGATGAAATTCTTCTTCTTCTTAGATCCTTAACCACCGACCGTCAAAGCAGTCAGTGGCCATCACGCCTAGTGGCGTCTTGTAGGGCAACAACAAATTGATTCCACTTTGCTCGATCGGTTTCCATCCTTCGTACAGTGCCCTAACTCTGGTTCATTCTTTGCATCTCAGCCTCCACAGTCCTCCGCTAGGTTGTTTTTGGTCGGCCTCTCTTTCGTTTTCCTTCAGGGGTCCAAAGCATAGCTGTTCTTGTGATGGGATCGGGGTCTCTTCTGAGGACATGGCCAACCCAGCTCCAGCGTCTGCCAGCTATGATGGTGTGCATGTCCTCCTGCTTGCTCCGAGTAAGCAGATCTTGGTTGGTGATGGTATTTGGCCAAAAGATGCGGTGAATTGAGATGAGATTATGATGATTCAATTAGGTGTCTCTTTTCACGCTTTGCATTAAGTGGTCAGAAATAGTAACAAACACTGCGGGGTAGAACCCAACAACAAATAAGGCATTCAAAGATAAGGGATATAGTGTAGATGGATAGGACACACCCTTCTGAAACAACCCACTGGTGTTACGATGTACATGGATAAGACACACCCTTCTGAAACAACCCACTGGTGTTACGAAACATGCCATTGAAAAGAATCTACAGGAGAGAACAGGATAAAGAGCGGCAGAAAGAAGAGTCTAAAAAGAGGCACAGACTAAAATAGAAGTTGGTTGCAACCAATTAATTCTTGTTGTTTGTTTAACGGGAGCAGAAGGGGCGAATGTAGGTTATGCTGATGATAGCGGTGTATCATTATCACAGAATATTCACAATCTCTTTTATTCTGGAAAACCAGGAGTTCCCAATGGACTTTGACCAAACAGCCTGACAGTCTAGATATTGCCGAAGACCTTGCTTTTCTTTCCAATAACCAAAACCAGATGCAAATGAGAGTACAGGGTGAGAAATCAGAGTAATGGGATCTTGAAATCCATAGAGAATGAGACAAAGATTATGAAAATAATAAATTATTTTACGTAGAATCATCATGCAAGATATGAATGGAACATCGTTAAGTAAACTCGAACCATCGAACCAACACACCTTCGTAGAACCAACAAAATAACTTTTAAATGTAAACACAAATCTACTCACCACAGAAGAGATAGCACAGGCACAACAGCTGCTGAAAAATGTAAATGCTAATGGGCAGGATGGACTCATCCCAGAAACATGAAAGTAGATATTTCCTCCACTACAGAGATGCCACTCCACATCATCAAGACCCGGAAACGAGAGCTATCCCCGAGACATTAAAAAATGGCACACGGTCAATATCCGAAGGAAAGCGTCCTGACCTTATTCAGCAGCTAGCGAGATATAACATTTCTGACAGAGGCTGGAAAAAAATGCTGTCTAGAAGGATGCTAGACCGTACAACAGAAGCCTTAAATAGAACAACCAATGATTTCTTCTAAATGGAAATCACCGGGAGGAACAACCAATGATGTCTTCAAAATGGAAAACTCCGGGAGGAACAACCAATGATTTCTTCGATCAGAAACGGCCATGTAAAGATCAGATAACAATACCCATAATCATTGTGGAGGTGGATATTACGTACCTTTTTTGGAAACAGCCACCCAGTGTAATTAGAAATACCGTTGTCTGGGACACACACGGGAAGAGAAGTGTGGGGAGACCAACTACAATCTATGGAAGAACGGTGTGTGAGGAAGCTAAAGCAACTGGAATAAGACGGTCCAAGAACATCTTCACGGAGAAGGAAAATAAAGTATGATGAAAATGATGTCATGAAAGACATCAGTGGTATTGATCGGTAATTTAATTGATGCACCATTAGAGCATATATATTTCTAACAGGCCTATCATTAATACTTAATGTTTCTGATAAATAACTCATACTTAACTATATTTAACTGATCAATCATTAATGCTGAAATGTTCATAACCGACCAATTATTAATATTTAAATTATTCTTACTGTTCAATTAGTATCACTAGTTTCTGGTTGACCAATCCCTAGGACACATACGTTTCTAGTTGACCAGTCATTAGTGCAAATACGAGTACATATAAGTTCGAAACTAACCAATCAGTATTGCATATAGGTTTCTAGTTGATCAATCATTAGTGCGTATACATATAAGTTCAAACTAACCAGTCAGTACTGCATACATGTTTCTAGTTTCTAGTTCTAATAACTGGTGACATCGTCCGCTTCTTTGTTTACATTTAATATCTTGTGCCTGTGATATACTGAAAGAAGACAGTGCGCACAGAAAGCTTATTACTCACATTAAAAGGAAGCACAGCACTTTCTTTGAACATGTTTTGAGTAGAAGAAAAATGGATTATATTGTGACAACTGGTACTATTGACGGAAATGGTGACAGAGGACGAAAAAGAGAGAAGGTACTTGAGAGTTTGACATGATGGTATAAAACGAAGTAAAAAACAACTGAAAAACAGTACTGGAGACTGAAAGTTATGGAAAGACATGTACACCTACGCCACCTGGCATGATACTTGATTAAAAAGGCCCAAAGGCGGTCAGCCAGCCCTCAACAAACCTTCAGTGAATTTCTTACCTGAAGTCATTTCCAAACATGGAAACACCAGGTAGGTTCGGGCACTTTATACCATATCGACGCCAATCGTCGCCGCTGACGTTCTGGTACTTGTAGTATACAACAACAGCAACTGTAGCTATGGCCAAGTAAAAGGTGGTTGATGACACCGCTAGACTTGATAACAGCCCATCAGTCAAGGAAGACGGTGTCATTGTCGCCACTTTTTGCACGCTGATAGCTGATTTTTGAAAACAGATATTTTTGCTGCTAGGAAAAAAATGAAAGTTTGTGGCAGAATAGTTATACATTCTTATGTAGTTCCTGGGGAAGTTGTTTTGATTCATGATTGTACAAGGGATGTTACGACGGTAGTTTCACGTTGCTTTCCGTCGGTTTGTGTACGGTTGTCTCCGCTAGCCTTTGACTAAAAAGTCAAACCCACAAGGCAGTGGGGAAGGAAGAGGTTAAAGTGCATCATTCTCGATGGTTGTTACATAATAAAGCGTTAGAGTTGATTTTATACAGATAGCTGCAATACGGGAGCAAGTTATCGACAATTATTAATTAAATAAGAACAACACTGGAGGCCACAGAGATATGGTTTTATACAAGACTAACTGTAACTACTCGGCGCTGCCCGGTTTTTCTAGTGACGGTTTATGAAACTTCTGAAAATGTAACAATAAAACTGAGATTTTGATAAATTTATATTCTTTTATATTTTAAATCACATACGTTACAATTAATATATTTTACTACATCGTGTCATTGTTGCTAATTGTTATTTTCTAAATTTATTTTTTGCAACATTATTCCAGTGCTTTTTGATAAACAATATTTTTAGTGTTGCCATATGGGGCAAAAATGAATTAGATTCATGGATTGCCCACCGTGGAGCAAGCAACATATAGCGGTCCTTGTGAAAAGCACAGATTTTCTGAGTTAATGTCTGCTACCTTAACTGACTGTCCCTGGATTCCGTTACACGCCCATTGAGGCATATAGGGAATGTGGTGTTAGGCCCATATTTTCTTGACCATCGGCACACCTAGTGGTGATGTGGTCAGCATCACGCCGGCCTCCTTAACCTTCCAAGAGTTGCTCTGGTACCCAGTTCACGAGGCTGGGTCGACCCCGGAGCCGTTTGTGGTCTAAAAAATCCCATTTCAATTGGGGATCGAACCATGGACCACCGGGCTAGGAAGCCAGTGCACTAACCACTGCGCAACCGCGGCTCCTTACTGTCCCTGGGCCTTGTTTATTGTCATTGCAAATGCAAGACGCACAGAATATTGCAGTCGCTTAAAATCAAGATGCATGTCAGTGGGCATCAGATGAATGCGTGGAAAGAATGCATCTTCTTCTCTGGCACAGTCTGTTATTATTGTTGCTTCTATCTCGTTTGGCATGCGGTTCTTAGCAAAAATCTGGTTCCATTACACAATTTAGGCGAATCAAAATTTCGCAGTAATATTATCGGTGAACCGATTTTATCAAATAAGTTGTGCTGTAGCATTCCAGATGGTTCCAATGAGTTGAGAATTTCCCTTGCCACAACAAATTACGGCAGAAAATGCTTCGATCTGGTAGTTTAACTTGGCCGTTGAAATAACACACTCCAGTTGCTTCAGATTTAAATTTCATTGCTTTGCAATAATCACATATTGTATCCATATATTTTGAAATTGTATTATTATTTTTCTTTTTGCACTATAAAATAACTTAAGAATTAAAAACAAAAATTGCACACAGAACAATAAAGCATCTGATACATTCAAAAATAATAATTCTGCCTTTTATTTAAGTTTAAATCCCACAAATTGTATCAACTTTTGGTGGAACCTGTAATCGAAATTGAGACTATAACTAAATAAGGTCAATTTCAGATCAGAGTTGTTTTATTCAAACTAAAAGTGTCCTGTTGAATTACGCAGTATTATTAGCGTATGTGCTGTAAAAACTCAAAATCTGTTTAGATTGTCATTCAAACAAAAAAGTGTGCCGTCAACAGTTTAAACCGTTTTACACTATTGTTGTTTTTGCTATAAAGTAACTTAGGAATGATATAAACAAAATACAGAAAAATAAAGTATCGGATGAATTCTAAATTTCATGGATAATGCTTCGTTTTATTTAACTGTGTGTCTCCATATTTTTTAAATAACAATTTGTCTTGTTTTGGCGAGGCTCGTACCGTTCAACCTAGACCTAGGGTCCGTTGGTTATATTAGGGCGCAATTAATTAATTTTAAGGCATCGACCTACCATTAATGAAAGCAAAATCACATGAATTTATTACCCTTGTCGCAACAAATTACGGCAAAATATGTTTCAACTCCGTAATAATCGCATATTGTATCCATATATTTTATTACTTTATTTTTCTGAGTGCAGTTTTTTTAATGCGTGAGTTATTTATAGCGCAATTAAAAAACAATTAATAAAGTTTAAAATTGTTTCATGTACAATTCGCAAAAAAAAAAAAAAAAAATTAAAAAAAAAATTAATTAATACTGTTTAAATTATCAACTGCACACTTTTGGTTTGAATGAAAATCTAAAAAGATTTCAGACTAAAAGTGTATAGCTGATAAATTAAACTTATTTATTTTCTTTTTATTTCCGCTGGATTTGTTATTCTTCTTCGGCTTTTAATATTCAAGTTTCATACGCCTACAAAAAGTTCATACACGATCGATGTCTGCATAAGTTTCATCTTGGCTTTATGAGTTAGATTTTATCTCTCCAGACTGGCTTTGGTCAGGTTGGAACTGCACACTCTGAAAACACTGTCTGTAAAATGCAGCAGCTTAAAGAGCTAACACATTAACCGTGATGTTTCCTGTTATTTATCTATTTCTCTTCTCCGTGTGTTTTTGGGTCTACCTGTCTCTTTTTCTCTGTGCATTCCAGAACAAGGACTGTTTTGTAATGCTATCACCAGGTTTCCTCAATGTGTGTCCTATCCATCGCCAGCGTCTTCTCGTCATCTCTTTATCTGGCAGGAATTAACTCACCATATATAGACATAAAAAGAGGTGTGAAACAAGGTTCCGTACTCTCCCCCCTGCCTATTTAATCTATACACAGAAACGATTTTCAAACAGATACAGGAAATACCAGGACTGAACATCAGTGGAAGGTCAATAAACAAACTTAGATATGCAGATGATACCATGTTGTTAGCTGAAAGTGAACAGAATTGACAAGAACTAGTGAAACAAGTAAGTCACGAATATAATGGATATCGAGAAAACGAAAACTCTGATAATTAGCAAAACAGACAATAAGCCAACATTACAAATAAGTATAAATCCTCAAAGTCAACTTTCATCCGTAATAGCTAACAACTCACTCGTGGACGACTTATATTAATATTATAATCTCAGCTGAAGTATCAAACAAGTGTTATAGCCGTTAACTGTTTTAAACTGTTTCTTTTTAAATTATATTATTTCATTTAAAAAAATGTATAATGTAGTGCACACTTTCCAATAAACGATGTTGATCTGGAAGAGAATGAATTTCTAGTTTGTTCAATGAAAGAGCATCTTACTTTGTTGTGGGATAATGAACGCGAAGAACAATCATTCATTGATAACAACTTCAGTTTTTAAACTCTTGAATTTTTGAGGATTTTCTCTCAAGTTATTTGATGAGACTTTAAGTCAGAACTGAAATGATTGATGTGTTTACTTTACATTTAATTTATTTGTAATTGTTGGAAATTAAATTGAGCGAAAGTGAGCGCTATTTTAAAGAAACACCAGTATATTCTCCAGCAAAGTAGTTGTTGTAAAAGCCTGATAAATTAAATACTACTTTACTTAAAAGACTGCTATTTTATCTGCACTAGTTAACTACATTACATTTGATTCCATTCTTTCTTTTCAGTAGTAAACAAAAATAGGGTGGGGGGGGGGGGGTTTACATAAGAAATTTGTGACGTCACGTAATAAAAAAGAGGAGGGGGTCTATGTTTATGTGACGAAGTGTGACAACGGGGGTTAAAAAAAAAACAAAAAATTGCGTGAAGTTATTTATGGAAAACCCCTCTATGCACTGACCTCTATCACGACACCCTCATTATTATTTTTAACTGTCCCTGGTGTTCTCAACAGTCTTATGTCAGCTCTCATCTCTGTGGTCTCTAGGGATTTTCCTGCTCGTCTTCTAATTGTCCATGGGTCACTTCCATGTATCAGGATTAGGTATACATTACAGGGAAGAACTCTCATCCTTTATGTCACAGAGAAAGACGTGTTACATAAAATACTGTCCCAGATATTGAGCGCTGCTTTTGCCTTGGTTATTCTGCTCTTCACCTCTGAGATGCATGTTCTATCTAACGTCAGTAATAAGATCCGGGGTACTATTGACTATACAGTACGTTATTGATGAGCAGATAGTTTGTCTTAAATGCTTATCAATTTATATATAAAATCCCAGCTTTTTCTGTCACTAACGCTAGGGATGCAACTTTGGTTGAAAGTTAGATATTAATTGTATTGTTTTATTTATATGCACTCTCCCGAAAATAGTAACACTCGACAAATAAAAGTGCGCAAATGACGGTGTGCACAAAAATATTTATAGAACCGTGGTGATGCACAGTGGTTTAAAAAAAATGCTTTTGAATAAGTAAAATTGGCGTTAGGTATTGGTGCTTTTGAATGTAATTCCCGTCTTATAACGGGCTTTTACACTTCTTCTTCTTCCATCCTTAGCCGTAGCCCGACCAAGCAGTCTGCGGCCATTACGCCTTACGGCGTCTTAGGGCAACAAGAAATTATCCGTTGTTCCGTTACGCCTAAAGGCGTTTATTGGTACAACAGAATTATTAATTGTTGTTTCCGTAATCAATGTGACTAGCAAGCGGATGATCAATCCGCTGTGCCCGAACTTGCTCTCGTGTGTACTCTCCTTCTGCCGCTATAAAACCACTACGCTACCGAGACGTCAGTCCAGCCAAAATTTACTCGGGACCGAAGGTCCGCGAAAAAGAGCAATCTGGTACGGGCACAGTGCCCTTCGCTGCCTCCACTATGCTGGGAGGACCCGGCAACCGGGACCACACACAGCCTTGAGAGGACAAAGATCGCCTGAGGCGGGGCTTTTACACTAGTTAGCATATATTATATAAACACACTGATGCCCATATGCATGCACTCACACTTATTTATTACTCTTTGTGTCATCAGTTAGATCAAAAGACTAACGAATGTGCTCATGTGTTGTGTCAAAGTGCAGGATGAAGTATCTTCATCATCTGGCGCTATTTGTATGCGTTTTGTTTTGTCTCGTTCTTCTCTCAGTATCTTTGTCCTCCTATCATTAATCAACAATGAACTTTAACCTGCACACAAGTTAGGCGAAGGTAGTCCTAAAGCAGATAATGACTATTACATTTTGGTGGAATCTTTACCACCTTTGTTGTTGATGTGCATTTTTTTTTAAATTTTAGTGATGAAAAATATTACTGTTCAACCTCTGCTGGGTTATAATTAGGATATATAGTATTTTCAGTTCCAAATAACATGAATATTTACCGATACACAGCTGCCAAACGTTGCCCATGCTATTATGGAGATTTTTTACCTATTCGATTTTTGTTTATTTCTCAAAGTTTACTAAAAGTAACCATTTTCCTTAAAGTTTCCTAAGATTAATTTGTTTTCTTCAAAGTTTACCACGAGTAATTTTTTTAAAATTTTCTTAAAATTTACTAATAGTAATTTTTTTTTTTTTTTTTACTTAAAGTTTACCTAGAGTAAATTTTTAAAACCTTCCTCAAAGTTTACTAAGAGTAATTTTTTTAAATTTTCCTCAAATTTTACTAAGAGTAATTTTTGTTTTGTTTTGTTTATTGATCCATATTTATTAACGACAAGCATAACATTCGGTTCTATTAGCTGACATGCTCCTCATGCCGCAACAGTTACGTTATCAGAAATGTCTTGAAAGGCAGTTCATTTATATACTCACTGAAATTTAGATAAAATTCCGAAAAGGCGCAGTCGACTATGTCAATACGGTAAAAACATGGTCGATTAAAATGTATTATGAAACTGCCTTTAAAGTTTCAGCACTCCACGATGAGTGGAACATACAGATTTTGAGCGTCAAAGATTTGAAACACCACAAATACATAAAACATAGCACTGAGTTTCATAAACGTATAATAAGTAAACTTACCATGGGTTTACGGATAGTTTGGCTGTGGCGTTGTGAACATTTACTGCTGTGAATAAATACCCGTATGTTTATCTTGTTTTTATGACTAAGAATATATTTTTAGAATTATATGCATGTTCATATTTAGTGCTGTTGATTCGAAGTATCATTCACGAGTATTACTGACACACTTAAATCTTCAAGTACAGTACAAGTGGCGCCACCGAGTTTAAACCAATGGTTCTCAACAGGGAGACAACAAAGGTGATTTGACGCCCACTGAACATTTTTTGGCTTGCCCACGATTGGCTGGTTTATATAATTATAATGCAAAGCAAACTAAATTCACTGTCCGGTGTTCGCATATTTATCTGCCTTAAAAAAAAAAATGCTTTGGCTTACCATCTGACCACTGAGAGAAAAGGCGACATATTGTGAGTGGTATATTCATATAACTCTTTGTTGTCCCTGTCAAAGATCTTTCTTATTCCTCCTCCTTGTTCGTTCCCAAAAGAGCATAGAATCATCACTGCAGTCGGCCATCTTGGAGAGATCTGTGCAGTGGTGTTTTCTACAACACCTACATTTAAATGATGAGTTTGCTAATCCAATCTCAATTTAATTACCTCATCCGGCGTGATTTAAGTGGATTCTTGCGTAGTCATCATCATCATCATCAGTTGCCATCTCCACAACGAAGGTTGGCTGTAATGGATCTCCAACGTCTTCTGTCTCTTGTCTTGGTGGTGCACTCTGATAGACTCTTTCCTGTCCATCTCTTGATGTTATCTTCCCACTTATAGCGCTGTCTTCCCCTTGCACGTTTGCCTTCAACTCTCCCTTCTGTTATGGTCTTCTGCAAGGTGTTATGCCTTTTTATGTGGCAAAAGTATTTTAGCTGCCGAACTTTGACCTCCCTCATTAGTTCTCTTTTCATACCTAGATTTTCTAGGACCTCCTTACATTGCGTAGTATGAAAGGGTTAAAATAGTATGACAAAATCACCAATATGACCCTGATAACAAAAGTGTGACACGTGGCAATGGATCAAGAGATGATAGAAAGATGGGAAGGACCCACCATGAGAAAACCTGTTGATAGCATTACAAGGGAGTTCTTATTCTAGAATCACAAGGGTAGGAAAGGCAAAGGGACACCGAAGAAAATACGCGGAGAAGAGAAATGAAGATGGAAATGAAAGGGAAAAGGAATACATGGAAGTACAGCTACTATTTCATCAAGAAATCGGGAAGTTGCCGAGTACAATTAATTCTTCATCAAGAAATCGGGAAGTTGCCGAATACAATTAATTCTTCATCAAGAAATAGCAAGGTTATTGGTACATCAATATTTAAAAAAACTTAAGTTTCTCAAACACGATCTATTTCCAGTCTTCTTCTTTCTAGTTCGTTTATTTTCAATTTACAATTGTCAATCATGGTCTGACGATCTACAAAGCAGCACAGCTCGAAAACGTGGAGAACAAATGGAACTAATTAGTTATTAAATAATGTAAAAGCTTATTTTCATTTGTAGGT
This sequence comes from Oreohelix idahoensis, assembly GCA_024509875.1. NCBI lineage: Eukaryota > Metazoa > Mollusca > Gastropoda > Stylommatophora > Oreohelicidae > Oreohelix > Oreohelix idahoensis. The sequence continues at coordinate 438,980 of JAMPIV010015039.1, read as the reverse complement.
GGTTGATCTTCGCTCAGGTAAGCCCTTCACCAGAGCTTGGCCCTATGGGTATTTCAGTGTAGGGCGATGGTTTCGAGATGGCGGCCTCTTTCGTAATAACAACAAATTATTTACTGCCAAATTGTTTGTTCCATCTTTCTTGTTCTTTTAGAATTTTAATGTTTTACTCCTTTCTTTACGCATTTCGGCGCCTCTCACATGTCGGCGGTCGGTGCGGCCACAATGCTTTCACGACCAAATAGCTGGTTCTGCCCCCTCACAACAAAAATGACGGTCACCCCAGGACTGGCCGTGATATGTAATGTAAATTTAAATTATTTATCATAACCTCTTACTTAGTATTAATTTAGTGAAGTGTCATCACGTATGTACAAGATAATAACAAATTAATTGGTGCTGTAACCTTAAATTGTAATGAATATTGACAACACGTTCAGAGGCGCATAAATACACGATAAGAAGCTGCTATACATTTGAACGACCTACATTATGGCCCGAACTTCAAATAAGTGCAGTATATTGTTACGCGAACTAAAGAGTTTTTATTGCGTTATTGTGACTCGGTAAGATCTAGTTAGACATTAGGCGTCATCTTAAAACCTGCCCTGACCATAGTGTCTACATTTTCAACTAATCTAGAAAATAAATTGGTGTTGCCGAAGTGGTTAATACGTTTATTTATAATCAGTTGTTAGTGTTCGATTTGCTCGTGGATTTGCTTAAATTAAAAAAGGGCATATTATTTTCAAATTACTTTGTGAGCTTAAAGCAAATCGTTTTTATTTGTTTAAAAAAAATACAAATTAAGATTATGATACATTATACAATCATATACACTGTTTATTATGAGCATCTGAAATGACAAAGTGGAAAGTAAGGAATTCTTGTTAAAGATAAAGAAAATAAAAGATAAAAGAGCACGAGAAAATAAAGACAGACGACATTTGACAGAAGAGAATCAACAGTATGATTTCATTGTGACAAACAGAAACGACAAAAACTCACTATCCAAACTGGCACTAGGTCTCATTCCCTTGGTCTCCCAAGAAGAGATCATGCCACAATGTTGAGTTTGAGAACTGGGCACAAAAGACTGTTCAAGAAACTAAACATTGAGCACACAGACTTTGTGTCCATGTCGAGAAGCCAATGCAAATAATAGACCATGTCCTCCAAGAAGTTTGACTCCACGTGAGAAGCAGTTAGACAGCAAAGCCTTCGTCAACTCCTTCTGAAAGAGGAACTGGCAATGAGACGAACCGCTAACTGTATGAAAGAAAGAAATGTGGTTATAAAAGAGTGAACGATAAAAAAGAAGAGTTTTTTTTTCTGTAAAGTTTTTGCCTCAAAGGTTCATCGCCATGTGTTCTGGATCACCCATAGTTTGTACACTTCTACTGAGGCAGTTTCCTGGTTTTTACCGTCCTTTCTGTCATTACATGTATAGTATGCGAGCAGTCTATATCCCCCTCTCTCGTTAGATCTCGAAATCGATATTTTGAAATGCTTCTAATTTTGCAATTCTGTGTTTCGTCAATAAATCTTCGTAATTTACTTCCAAAATTTTTTTTTAAAGAATATGTTTGTTACCGGACCTCGTAAGGGGAACACAGAATAGTAACACTGCAACCTATCATTCATGTCGTAAGAAGCGACTAAGTAGGGCTGGGCATGGGACTCCATCATGTATAAAATATAAGGTGTAAATTATTACGTCTGCTCTTGAGTTAGAAAAGCCAAAGTCCAGCAAGCAGTGGAGCTGGTTATCCTAGCATATAAAAAAGCTGGACCTAGTATGGCGAAAACTTCACTTCGCTAAGGCAGTTTTTGCTATGGGACTACCTATATCAATGTCTGTGGCCAACCGTAATGGATCTTCTGTAATGCTGATATTTTTACAAAGTCCATTTCTTGGGTTTGCCCTCTCATTTCTAGCACAGTCGTCGTTTAGCGTGTTGGCTTCGAAGATTCACACCGGTTTGAATTTATTGCACAAATGAAAACCTGCGACGCGAAGAGTTGGGACTGATCGAGCAACCATAAGGTAAGGTTTGTTGATTCATCATCATCATTGTCACATAATTTTTGGGTCGATCTCTTGTCCTCTCCGGCCGTATTTAGTTACATTTGTTGTGCGTACTGATTACCCGCAATTTCCGTGGAGGTTGGGGGTCGGAGTGGCTAAGAGGTTTGGCGTCCGCCTTGAGCTCTAGAGGTACCGGGTTCAATTCCCAGTTGCGGGAATAATATTTATGGAAAATCTTTTTCAGAACCAGTGGTCCTAATGAGGTCATACTCCCCCCTGGTCTCCTGGGTAGTGAGATCGGATGCTTAGCCTTCTTGGATAAGGGCGACAAAATAGGAGGTCCCGTGTGCAAGTTGCGCATGTTAAAAATCCTACGGCAGTTGGACATCGTAAAGAGTAGGCCTATTGGCAGCTGCCCTTGCAAAAATTTAAAAATTAGAAACCTACCCTTAAGACCAGCACCACGCAAGAAACCAAGTAAACGAACGGAAGAAATGAGCATTAAGACCTACAAGCTGAAAGAGCCAGAAATTAAGACCAGATATCAGGGGCTTATTGCTACAGCGGTGAGAAACACAGAAGAACAACCTGATGACTTGGAAACCCTGTGGCTTAAATTCAAGGAGATCATAAAGACAGCTGCTGCAGAAGCATGTGGTGAAGTCCGACTTGGGAACAAGAGAAAGAGGACACCATGGTGGACAGAAGAAGTCAAAGAGAAAATAAGAGAGAAGAAAATGGCATGGAAACAATACTTAGGAGCTAAAAACACAGCAGGACAAATAGAGAAATATAGAGAATATGTGATACTCAGAACAGAAGCAAAGAACAAGGTGCTAGCAGCAAAACAGAAGTCATGGGAAGAATTTGGAAAAAAGCTAGAAAAGGATGCGCAAGAAAACCAGAAATTGTTCTATAAGACCCTAAAGAACATGAGGAAGGAAAAACAATGCCCTCTTAAATTTATAAAGGACAAGCAAGGCAAATTGCTTACTGCCCCGAAGGAAGTAATGGAAAGATGGAAAGAATATTTCTCAGAACTCCTTGATGGTGAGCAAGGCAGAGCATCAGAAATGATAACCACTAGCACAGAAGAGAATACAAATGGTGATGAAGATGACATAAAGATGGAAGAACTGAAGTCAGCACTGGAGAAAATCAAGATGGGCAAAGCAGCAGGGCATGATGGTATAACACCAGAAATGGTTAAGTACATGGGAGCATCAGGCGACCTATTACTCCTAAGGGTCCCACAGGCAGCGTGGTGCAACAAGGCCATACCAAAGGATTGGGAAATTGCCATTATAACACCGATTTTCAAAAAGGGTGACAATCGACAATGTGGAAACCACAGAGGCATATCCCTTCTCAGTGTCCCTGGTAAAATCTACTCTAGAATCCTAGAGCAGAGACTCCGATGCCTAGCTGAGCCACAATTGGATGAAGCCCAGTGCGGATTCCGAGCAAACCGAAGTACTGTACTCAAGACCTAATCTTAAAACTCAGGCAGCTGAGTGAAAAGGCCCTTGAGTACAAGAGTGAGATCCATCTTGGTTTCATAGATCTGGAAAAGGCGTTTGACAGGGTCCCATGGAGCAAACTTTGGGACTGTTTGGCAAGAAAGAACATTCCAGCACCTCTGATTCATGCTATACAGAGCTTCTACAAGTCTTGCAGAAATTATGTGAGGACAGCAAACTATAAGTCAGAAGAGTTCAGGACCACCACTGGTGTAAGACAAGGCGATATCCTGTCACCTTATCGTTTCATACTCCTCATGGACGATGTCATCAAGGCATGTAAGGAGAGAACAAGAAAGTATTCAGTGGGGTACTGGAAGATGAGACAGGTCTGTATTTCAGAGCTAGCATTTGCTGATGATGTTGTCCTGATTGCTAAATCAGAGACACATCTCCAATTCAACCTGCAAGTCTGGAAGGAAGAGCTGGAGAAGAGAGGGATGGTCATAAGCAGCTCTAAAACAAAATCCATGGTGATATCAGGAGAAGAAAGAAAACATCAGATTAAGTTGGGAGAACAGGTCCTGGAGCAGGTCGACCACTTTAAATATCTCGGAGCTATTATAGACCGAAAGGGGGGCATCAAAGAAGAGATGGCCACTCGAAAAGCAGCGGCTGGGAGACTTTATCAGGCCATAAATCGAGGATTCCTCAGCAAGAGAGAGGTTGGTAAGAAAACGAAGATGGCTGTATACCGCTCCACCTATGTCCCAGTCTTGACATATGGATGCGAGTCATGGGCAATGACTACAACCCACAAAAGCCAGATCCAAACCTCAGAAATGAGGTATCTGAGGAAGGTGGTTGAAGTAACAAGAAGAGACATGGTCCGCAACCAGACGATACGTCAAGGCTTAAAATCCCACCCGCTGCAGACCCAAATAGAACAGTCCCAACTAAGATGGTTTGGCCATGTCTGCAGAATGGGAGAAGATCGGCTACCACGGCAAGCATGGGAAACAAAGAGCCAGGGATCCAGACCTCCAGGACGACCCAGAGTCCGCTGGGAGGACAACATTAGACAATCTTTGAAGGACCGAGGACTAGAATGGAACCAGGCCAGGAAGAAGACAGCTGATAGAATAGTCTGGCGCTCTCTCTTCCAAACCTCTACACCTCACGGTAGAAGGGGAACGACTAAGTAAGTAAGTAAGAAACCTACCCACCACAAATATCTATAGAATGTGTGATTCATATATACACACATTCGGATTCTCGCCGGTGCTACGGAGTTCGTGCACTGCGCTGAGATCCTCCTTGTGTGATCTAAGGGAGGAGATCAGAGCACTGATGGAGTAGTCAGTGTGCAATGAAGATAGTCCTTAAAACCAAACCAAACCAAACCAATCCGTGGTCAGCACAAATCTTTCTCTGCTGTCAAGCAGATTTTTGGTATTTGTTTGCCCGCTTGACATTGTTTAGAGTCGGCGGATGATGCAACCTCAACCGACAATCCTTGGTAGACATTCTCGGATACCAGAAGTTGGGCGCCTGTTTCACATGGAAAACGGCCAGAAAAGGTTGATTATCGCTGATAAGACTAGTGTGACGTCTTAGCCCAGATGGTAATACGATGAAATTGTGTTTGCACAAGGACGGGGCGATAATTATCTGTCGGACACACCTGAGCGGAAATGATGTAATAATCTTCCGTCAGAATTATTACGAATGTACAACTTGAGATAAAAGTAAGAAGTTATTTATAATCACTGACGTGAATATTCGGAAGTTTCACGTCCATATTTGGGAGACGTGACCTTTATAATCACACACAGAATTTTCCTATGAGAAAATTTTTTGAATAGACGCCATCAAACCACGCATGATTGTAACTATTGGCCGGCATTCGAGATATAAAAGTAACAACATTTCTTATTGGAGCCTGGTCTAATAGTATGCAACAACGTGCGTGGGACGAAAGTTGCAATATAACCTGACACTTTAGTCGGTTGAAAGCGCTGTGAGATTCAACTCGCCAAGAAACAACCAGATCTGGGGATGGACTGGGGCCATTTTGGATCTGCAACAACTGGGGTGATAGAATATGAAGAGAAAATAAGTAATATATTCATGGACTAATTCTATTACCAATTGATATTACAGACCTACTATGCCAGGCAAATAGGTAAGAGTGTGAGAGTGGCCACTGCTTGAAAGAGTGTGCGATTATTTTCTTGTTTGCGGGAAAACTATCCATATATCTGATTTGTCTAAAAGTTTGTTTATTTTACTGGGTTAATAATTTTAGGGTTTTTTCTCCATTTCGGGGAGGGTGCACTTTTTCTGCTTTATTTCATATGCATGTAAATGACTCTTTGGTCTTTTTCCTTCAGAAATTTTGATGTTCCATTCATAACCCTCCTCTTCCAAAGGAGCATAGGCCTTCAACAAACACATGCCAAGTCCTCTTGTCACGTGCCATCATCTCAAGTTCTTTCCACGTTCTCCTTATCATCTTCACCTCTGTTTCCAGCTCTCTTCTCCATGTGCTTCTTGGTCTACCTCTGCTTCTCTTGCCCTGGGGGTTCCAGAACAAGGACTGCCTTGTAATGCTATCAACAGGTTTCCTCAGTGTGTGTCCTATCCATCGCCATCGTCTTCTTCTCATCTCTTGTTCCACTGGCACTTGTCTAGTTCTTGTCATCAGTTCCACGTTGGTATCCTTGTCATACCATTTTAATCCCTCTATTCTACGCAAGCACCCATTTATGAAAGTCTGTAGCTTTTTGGTAATTGTCTTTGTTGTTCTCCATGTCTCAGAGCCTTACAATAGGACTGACCACATTTGAGTTGAAGATTCTTATTTTCGTGTTGGATCCGATTTCTCTTGATCTCCATATATTTCCCAGTGCAATGGAAGCTCCTCTTGCTTTTTTGTATTCTTATTTTGATATCACTGTCTGTCCCTCCAACTTTGTCTATATTGCTGCCAAGATATGTGTACGATTCTACATCTTGTATTGGTGCTTCTTCAAGTTCAACTCTGTTATCATTACCTGTATTTATTCTCATTATCTTCGTCTTTTCCCTGTGTATTTTCAGATCCAATTGCTGTGACCTCTCATCGAGTGTTTTCAATTTGTCCTGTATCTGATTACGGTTATGGGACAGAAGAGCCAAGTCATCAGCAAAATCCAGATCATCCAACTGTTTAGTCAGAGTCCACTGGATTCCATTTCTGTTGTGTGTTGTCGATCTTCTCGTAACCCAGTCTATTGCTAGTAAGAAAAGAAATGGAGACAAGAGGCATCCCTGTCGCACTCCTGTTCTTATCCCAAACGGTTCTGTAAGCTGTCCTTCACGAAGAACTCTGCATGTCCTGTCTTCATAAGTTTTCTTTATTAAATTAATGATCTTCAGGGGAACTCCATAATGCCTCATCAATTTACAAAGTGATTCTCTGTCTACACTGTCAAATTCCTTTTCGTAGTCCAGATGTATAGTGGTGAATTCCATTCCAGACTTTGTTCAGCTATTTTTCTCAAAGTGGCTATCTGGTCTGTACAGGATCTGTTTTGTTGAAAACCTGCTTGTTCATCTCTCAGTTTCTTCTCTATGGACTCTTTGAACCTTTCAAAGATAATCCTGTTTAATACTTTTCCTGGCGCTGAAAGTAACATTATTCCTCTATATTTTGTGCACTCTTGTAAATTTCCCTTCTTAGGCAACTTAACCAGATATCCTTCTTTCAATTCTGCTGGTATCTCTTCCTTTTCCCAGACTTTCTTTAGATATTTGATGTTGTCAAGTTTAAATGATAATAAACTACAAAGAAACTTACCTTTGTGTGTTGGTCAAACCCATACCCATTTATCCGTAGTTTTTTTCACGTTTGTGTGTCTTGTAGTCACATAGCTGTGTGTGTATGTAGAGAAACTTGTCTATTCTTGATAGGGGAGTTTTATAAAAGCTGTCATGCAACAAAGTACAGTCGTACGGATAGGCTGGAGGAGACAACCTAATCACTCCAGAGACATATCTTTTCCCTCAATCTACCACCTGTGAAAAATCTATTTTCTATACCTTCTCGCGTATCTGTCGACATCCACTCTACACAGACGGGCCAATTAGAACAATTAACCTTCCGTATGACATTCATCAATGGAGGAGGCAGAAGGGCTGGCTAGAGATCGAGAGTCTTTCAGGCGGGCTGTGATGAGAGCGACGTTCTGCAAAGGACATGCTACATGATGATGACGACATTCGTTCATTGCCGTTCCTCTCCCAGAGGAGTTCATTCATTGCCGTTCCTCTCCCAGAGGAGTATAGGCCTTAAAAAAATTCATACCAAGACTTGCTATCATGTGCCATTTATTCAAAACTGTGGTTGCATTTCTCAAATTTGCAACGATTTCCTGAAACTTCCAAGTTACTTTTCTTTCTCCCATCTCAATGATATTAGTCATCGAGCTGTGGTTACTAGGAAAGAATAGACCTATTGTTTCTGCTGTTTTTGCTTTCTCATAATATGCGAGCAATATGAGGTTGCCCATGAGGCTGGCAACTTCATAATGTAAAAGAAATAGCTACAGAAACCACATGTGCAAGACGAGCACCTGGATGCTTGGACGCAGGTTTCCTGCAAGGGGACTAGCTGCAGGGGTGGTTCTATGCTCCTTAAGAAGCAACAAGAAAAATAGTGGTAGGTACCAGTGGCGGATCTACATTTTGAGGGCCCTGAGGCTTGAACTCTCGTTTTATTAAAAGAAGAAAAAAAATTTGGAGGATGGGAAAGAAACGTGTTGGACTTGGGGGCCCTGAAACTCACGCTTTATTGACTTCATAGTAGATCCACCTCTGGTAGGTACTAGTAAGTAGCTGCGGAGGGATGCTTCAAACACAGACAAAAGCATGTCGAGTTTCTCCTGCAGACCGGAAAAATTATAATTATAACATTTTGTAAAAAATTCGACGATTTGTATGGCGTTTTCCAATTTTTGTTCATTGTGATAACATTACATTGATACACCGATAAAATTATTATTTGTAAGTATAAAGTTAAGATAAGGTAGAAATAAAAATGGTTAGGTTGTGGCGCGTCTTCTTTCCCCACGCCAGTCATCGCGCTGAATTTTGCAGGACAGAAACGTAGTGTAAGGGTACTATCGTTTGCCGGTGACCTTGGAACTATTGGTAACAATTTTGACAGAATAAGCCTTGTTTCGGACCAAAAGAATGAAAAAGGAGGATAGAGGAAAATGTATTTTTAGACTGCGCCTTTTGACACTAGTTGGTTGAAACACGCAAAATTGTAGGCAAACGGGGCGATATTGGTAGCGGCAGAGAAAAAAAAATACTCCACTACACCCACAAATTGTTCGTTCCATAGTCATGCAGTTTGGCATGTAACCACACATCCAGCCCTCCTTTCTTGCAAAATGGTACATTTTATGACGTCACAGACTTGTTGTTTCGTTTTGAAAAACGCAAAAGCGGGAAAGGGATGGCGTGCTTATGTAATGTTAGAAATTGAAACTCATGTGGAAAATATATGGAATTCTTTATTTCCAGGAATACGACCCAAAAACTAAGTTAGTTTGATAGATTATCTTCTCCTGAGAAATAATATGTTTAAAAATACAAAATCCCCCAGATAATAAGGAAGTTATTGACAAAATACTGTTTTGGGTAGTGCAGACAGACCGACAGAAGCTCGTCCCTGCATTCACTAACAGTTACTTTTTGGACGCGCTAGGGGAAATGAAGCAAGCAAGGGTACATGTAATCTGAATGAGGGAGGTAGAAAAAGGGAGAGATATTATGGGATGGTCCTAAAACTAAATATATTTAGCAGTGGAAAGTCAAGAAGTGAGTGAGAGGAAAACTTGTTAGGCCAAAAAGCAAGTCTATTTTTAACTTTTAATGCCTAAATGTGACCGACGTACATTTGATATTGGGCTGTAATTTTGACTTTATTTTCAAATTCAAATTGAAAAGCTTAGTAGTAGATTCTCATTGGCCAATGCATTTTATAATATGAAAAAAACTTAGCAGGCTGGACGCCATTTGCCTAAGAAACTGTCCAGTGTCAGGACGATGTACTAATGTAAAGCAATTAAATACTATATTAATTCAATACAAGATTCCTAGTCACGCATGCAGCAGTGCTGAATCTGTGCCAGTCATCGTTCCTGTGTTTATTCTGTGAATCTGTGGGTTTGTACTGGCACTGTGCTAGTGCCAGTTTCCTGAATAAATAACCAGCAGTTCTGTTGAAGTTGCTGTCGTGGTGTATAACTTGTAGTCTTGGTACAAGTTGCTGCCAAGATTACTGCAGAAAGATCAAGTCAGTGGCAGTGAGCCGCACATTCAACTATCAACTAACGTCCCGGGCCAGATAAGTACAACAGCCCTGGTCCGGAACTCTTCATCAACAAGCCACCAAAGTAGAAAAAAACTGTTTGACTTAAAAATCAATAAAGAGCATAAACTCGAACAGAATAGGTATAAATAAAGACAGGGTGTGATGAACATATATATATATATGTATATATCCATAAATTGATTACATTTTGAAATTGACAGTCCTGAACAAAAGAATATCTCGTTCAGGACTAAATAAAATTGTAAAAAAAGAAAAGTGTTAACTATCAAAAATTTTAACCCAAGTGCTAGTTCAGATGATCCTAGAATTAAATATTTGTTTGTGTGTGTGTGTTTAAGTATTGAAATAATATCACACCACAAGTTCATTACCCTAGACATTAGACGTAGCTATCAGACATACTAGTCAAGAATAAGTCTGAGTGAGATCGTAAGGTGGTAGCAGAAAGGTACTCTGATAACTCACTCTAACCTTAGATATTCAGGGACCTTCATAGCTGACCTCACTCACTACAATAGGAATACAATAACAACAATCATAACATAAAAAACCTCCACATATATTGGGGTCTCTTGTTCCGGGATTTAAACTTATCACTTATAGTGGGTAGCTCGCTCCCGGGATTTAAAATAATCAAAATAAATAATATTCAATAAAATAAAAAGGGAAGTACTTGAGGTGGAGAAATAGTTGATGAAGTGTCACGGCCAGTAATTAGTTAATAAATTAGTCTGTGTTGATACCTTGTTAATTAGAGTTTGAAATTTGCTTTAGAACATTGTTAACATTGATATTATGGCAGACTTGGCAAAGTTCAGATCTGCTGCTGTGCTGGCTCCTAAAGAGATGGGTATGGAGGGGCAGGTTCTGGTTCAATATGTGACATCAGAGTGTGATACATTTATTAAATTAGAGCAAGATAAAGAAATTAAAAGGTTGCAGATTGAGGCTGACAAAGAGGCTAGGGCATTGGAGGCGGACCGGGAGCCTGAAATAAAGCGGCTCCAATTTGAAGAAAAGAAATTGGAGGCTGAGGCCAAGAAATTGGAGGCTGAGGAAAGAAAACAGGCTGCAGAAAGGGAAGCAGAAAAGGAGGAGAAGAGATTACAGAGGGAACATGAGTTACGACTAAGGGAGTTGGAATTACAAGGTCATGCTCCTGAAGGTGGTAACAGCCCTTCTACCTCCGATGCCACTGCTAGTCAGGGAGCCTCAACCTCAGCCATGGGGTTCCATTTAGACCATTTTGTAGAGAGGGATGATGACATTGAGTCATTTTTATCCAGGTTTGAGGTTTTAGCCACCACTTATGGGTTGGAGAAAGAAAGGTGGAGTTTAAAGTTATCCCAGGGTCTTAGGGGAACATCTTATGAAGTGTTTGCAAAGATGAGCAAAGATGACCAAGACAATTATGACATGTTAAAGCAGGCTCTTTTGCTAAGGTATGAAAAAAATGGAGAATTTTATAGGAAAAAGTTTAGAAATGCCAAGCTACTGACGGGCGAGACCTATCACCAGTTCTCAGCACGTTTAGAGACGTACTTGGAGAAATGGACAGCTCTGGGGAAAACCCAAGATCTTAAAGAAATGATCCTTATTGAGCAATTGAGAGAGTCCATGGCTCCAGACTTGAGAAAGTTTCTCATGGAACAAGGTGCAGAGAGGTTGGGTGAGTTACTCAATGTCGTTGAGAGGTATCAGGCGGTCCAGACAGTGGTAGCTGGCGCCAAAAAGAAACATGCAGAAAATTATAAGGCCCCACAAAACTCTAATAAATTTGACAACAAAGGTAAGCAAAACTTTGATAGGCCACGAAATGACTATAGAAATAAAAACCCACAGTTCAATGACAGAAAATATGAGGAAAGAAAACCTTTTCATCAAGGTATATTATAGTGTAAATGGTGTAAGAGGGAAGGACATGACACCAAAGTTTGTACTAAGAAACCTTCTGGATTTGCTGCTATGAAGATGGGGAACAAGGGAGTAAAGGACAAACCTACTGGACAGCAGGAACCTTATCCCCCCCAATGTGTGAGGATGTAGTCTGTAATGGGGTCACCATTAGGTGCCTTTATCATACAGGTTTAGATTTTGATTCTGTCGTGAGTTCGCACTTGGTGAACCCAGATCAGTATACCACAGAAACAGTGGAGATACAAGGGGCGACCAAGGACATACCACTCATGACATTTCCCATTGTAAGGATAACAGTGAAAACTCGCTATGTGGAAGGAGTAATCAGAGCAGCAGTGATAGACGCACCCATCTACCCTCTGATATTGGGGTGTCGTTATGTCTTCTTGGGGAATCCCAAGAGACCTGTGGTCATGGCAACAGTGCAGACCAGATCACAGTCCAAGAAGGAAGAAGATGAACCTATAAATACTCATCCAGAGGAGATGAGGAAGGCACAGGCTGAGGACAGGAGACTTAAGCTTTGTTTTAAAAAATTACCTAAATGCCACACACCTCCAAGCAAAGGGGACTATTATATGAAAAACAAATTGTTATAGGAAGACCGGAACTGGAACAAATGGCCATGGACAACTGGTACTTCCTACTTCATATAGGGAGAGAGTGATGGAATTAAGACATGCGATTCCCTTCAGTGGTCACATGGGGATCAGCGAAACAGGACAGCGTATAGCTTGTCATTATTTCTGGCCAGGGATAACGGAGGATATAAAGAGATATGTAAAATCCTGTCCAGAATGTCAAAGGGTAGCTCCAAAGCATTGGATTGCTCCAGCAACTCTAGGGGACATGCCCATTGTGGGAACACCTTTTGAGAGAGTTGCAGTGGATATTGTGGGACCTCTCACTCGGACCAAGAGGAGGAACAGTTACATCCTTACTCTGGTGGACACTTGTTCTATGTGGGGAGAGGCGGTAGCCCTGTCGTCAATCGATTCGAAGCATGTCGCAGAGGCATTACTTACAATATTCACTAGGTTAGGATTCCCGCATCAAATCTTGACTGATAACGGCTCACAGTTCAAGGGGAAACTAACGGAAGAAGTTTTCAGGATCTTCCAAGCCAGGCACTTTCATTGTAGTCCGTATCACCCCCAAGGGAACGGCCAGGTGAAGAGGTTCAACGGGACTCTCATTTCTATCCTGAGAAAGCTGGCACATGAGAAACCTGATACATGGGACCAATATTTGCCCGCTGCGTTGTTTGCGTATCGGGAAGTTTTCCATAATTCAACTGGGATGACACCCGCAACCCTGTTATTTGGGAGGCCAATAAAAGGTCCATTGGAAACCTTGTTGAGGACATGGACAGATGAGAATGCAGAAGAGATTGTTACCTCATCATATCAATATGTGAACGAGCTGACCACTCGTCTAAAAACTGGCTGGAAACTTGCTAATGTTAATTTGAGACAAGCCAGGAAAAAAAGATGCTGCTTATTTCAATAAGAAAGCGAAGGACAGAGAACTATTTGTGGGAGAGAAGGTGCTACATCTACTACCCGGCAGCAGTAAAAAATTACAAATTGGATGTCAAGGTCCATATACAGTTCTAGAGAAGGTGTCTAGAACAAATTATAAAATCGACAAGAAGAGGAAAGAGAAAATATATCATGTGAACCTTCTAAAGAAGTATCTGGACAGGCAAATCCAGAAAGAAACACATTTAATGACCTTGTCGATAGCAACGGGGATGAAAAATGAACCACTCGCCTCTCACGAGTACCCCCTAAAAACATGTGAGACCACTGCACATGTAAAAGTCAGTAAACACTTGACGAAAAAAACAGAGAGAGCAGGTTCACAAGTTCTGACTGATCATACGGACGTGTTAACGGACAAACCGGGGCACACAAATTTGTTGGAATATGATATGAAACTAGTAGACCCAACACCGATCTGTATGAGAGCCTATACTATCCCGTTTGCAAAGGAGAAAACTTTGAAGGAGGAGATTGAGTATCTGTTGAAAGAAGCGACTATTTCTCACAGTGAATCTCCATATAGCCCTAGTGTGGTTTTGTTGCAAAAACCATCTGGGGAACATCGGCTGTGCATAGATTACAGGAACCTGAATGCTGTCACAGAGAATCAGGTGGATCCATTACCTGATACAAATCAACTATTTGCCAGGCTGAACAAGGCAAACTATTTTTCTAAGGTGGATCTTAGCAAAGACTATTATCAAATTCCAGTAAAGCCTGAGGTTCGACCTTATTTAGCGTTTAGCACTTCGGAAAGACATTATGAATTCAACATGTTGCCGTTTGGGTTGAAAAATGCTCCGAGTGTGTTTTCTAGGATGATGCGAAAATTGTTGGATCCACTGAATAACCCATGCATCACGAATTTTATGGATGATATCCTCATTGCTACGGAAACATTTGAGGAACACATTAACTCTTTGACCATGCTGTTTGATAGACTAAGAGAGGCTAACTTGACGGCTAGACCAACAAAATGTTGTATCGGGTGTTAAGAGTTGGAATTCTTGGGACATACTGTATATCAGGGTAACATGATCCCTGATCCCAAGAACCTTGAGAAATTGCAGAGAGCACCTAGGCCACAAACAAAAAAAGATGTGAGATCTTTTGTGTCGTTGTGTGGTTTTTACCAGAAATACATCAAAAATTTTAACTCTATTTGTGCTCCTCTGACTGAGTTAACTCGCAAGGGAAATCCTGATAGAATTGTTTGGTCAGCCCAGTGTGAATTAGCATACCAGGAATTAAAAGAGAAACTCACGAGCAAGCCTATCCTAAAATTGCCTGATTTGACTCAGGAATTCGTGATAAGAACGGACGCAAGCAATTTGAGCCTGGGGGCCACTTTGTTACAAAGGTCCTCTTCACAAGATGGGGAACTGAACCCAGTCGCATATGCTAGCCGCAAGTTGAACAAAGCGGAGCAAAACTATTCAACAAGCGAAAAAAGAATGTTTAGCTTTGATCTGGGCTATACGAAAGTTCCAGATCTATCTATATGGTAGAAAATTCGTGGTCCAAACGGATCATCAGCCCCTCGTATTCTTATCACAGGCAAACCACGAAAATTCTCGTTTATTACGATGGTCGTTGCTCCTACAGCCATATTCATTCACTATTGAATACATTCCCGGGTCACAGAATGTGGGTGCAGATTTCCTCAGTAGGCATCCCTGTGATAAAAATCAGAGTATTCCCAAGGCCTAAGGAGAAAAAATTTGATCTATGTGTATCACTGTTTTTGAACTTGCATCAGTGCATGTTCTCAAGTGGGGAGATGTGTGATAAAATTACATTGATACACCGATAAAATTATTATTTGTAAGTATAAAGTTAAGATAAGGTAGAAATAAAAATGGTTAGGTTGTGGCACGTCTTCTTTCCCCACGCCAGTCATCGCGCTGAATTTTGCAGGACAGAAACGTAGTGTAAGGGTACTATCGTTTGCCGGTGACCTTGGAACTATTGGTAACAATTTTGACAGAATAAGCCTTGTTTCGGACCAAAAGAGGGAAAAAAGGAGGAGAGAGGAAAATGTATTTTTAGACTGCGCCTTTTGACACTAGTTGGTTGAAACATGCAAAATTGTAGGCAAACGGGGCGATATTGGTAGCGGCAGAGAAAAAAAAATACTCCACTACACCCACAAATCGTTCGTTCCATAGTCATGCAGTTTGGCATGTAACCACACACCTAGCCCTCCTTTCTTGCAAAATGGTACATTTTATGACGTCACAGACTTGTTGTTTCGTTTTGAAAAACGCAAAAGCGGGAAAGGGATGGCGTGTTTATGTAATGTTAGAAATTGAAACTCATGTGGAAAATATATGGAATTCTTTATTTCCAGGAATACGACCCAAAAACTAAGTTAGTTTGATAGATTATCTTCTCCTGAGAAATAATATGTTTAAAAATACAAAATCCCCCAGATAATAAGGAAGTTATTGACAAAATACTGTTTTGGGTAGTGCAGACAGACCGACAGAAGCTCGTCCCTGCATTCACTAACAGTTACTTTTTGGATGCGTTAGGGGAAATGAAGCAAGCAAGGGTACATGTAATCTGAATGAGGGAGGTAGAAAAAGGGAGAGATATTATGGGATGGTCCTAAAACTAAATATATTTAGCAGTGGAAAGTCAAGAAGTGAGTGAGAGGAAGACTTGTTAGGCCAAAAAGCAAGTCTGTTTTTAACTTTTAATGCCAAAATGTGACCGACGTACATTTGAAATTGGGCTGTAATTTTGACTTTATTTTCAAATTCAAATTGAAAAGCTTAGTAGTAGATTCCCATTGGCCAACGCATTTTATAATATGAAAAACTTAGCAGGCTGGACGCCATTTGCCTAAGAAACTGTCCAGTGTCAGGACGATGTACTAGTGTAAAGAAATTAAATACTATATTAATTTAATACAAGATTCCTAGTCACGCATGCAGCAGTGCTGAATCTGTGACAGTCATCGTTCCTGTGTTTATTCTGTGAATCTGTGGGTTTGTACTGGCACTGTGCTAGTGCCAGTTTCCTGAATAAATAACCAGCAGTTCTGTTGAAGTTGCTGTCGTGGTGTATAACTTGTAGTCTTGGTACAAGTTGCTGCCAAGATTACTGCAGAAAGATCAAGTCAGTGGCAGTGAGCCGCACATTCAACTATCAACTAACGTCCCGGGCCAGATAAGTACAACAGCTCTGGTCCGGAACTCTTCATCAACAAGCCACCAAAGTAGAAAAAAACTGTTTGACTTAAAAATCAATAAAGAGCATAAACTCGAACAGAATAGGTATAAATAAAGACAGGGTGTGATGAACACATCCCGACCAGCACTCCCGTAACAACGTAGTGAGAATAAATTAGATCAACAACCTTAAGTATAAATTCTATAATGTGTATGGGCAGATTGTCCTTTTTAGTTAATTAAAATTTCATATATATATATATATATATATATATATATATCCATAAATTGATTACATTTTGAAATTGACAGTCCTGAACAAAAGAATATCTCGTTCAGGACTAAATAAAATTGTAAAAAAAGAAAAGTGTTAACTATCAAAAATTTTAACCCAAGTGCTAGTTTAGATGATCCTAGAATTAAATAGTTGTTTGTGTGTGTGTGTTTAAGTATTGAAATAATATCACACCACAAGTTCATAACCCTAGACATTAGACGTAGCTATCAGACATACTAGTCAAGAATAAGTCTGAGTGAGATCGTAAGGTGGTAGCAGAAAGGTACTCTGATAACTCACTCTAACCTTAGATATTCAGGGACCTTCACAGCTGACCTCACTCAGTACAATAGGAATACAATAACAACAATCATAACATCAAAAACCACCACATTCATGTTGCCTCATCTGTCAAGAAAATGCGATACTAGAGACCGCTCTGAAAATTTGAGATAGTAACCAAACATGCAAGCAAAAAAAAAAAAAAAAACCACAAAGGCAAAACCAAATTTATTTTCTGTCTGTATTTATTTTTAAAACATTTGTCATTACTTGTTTTCGCAAACAATACTTATTCTTAATCTTAGTTAAAATGATAATTTAAAAACAAAATAACTTTGGAAAATTTCACAGCTGCTCTAAAACTAGAGCTGACTGTGGTCCATTCAAATTATATAATTTTCAAAGTACCAGACTTGTTGGTTTGGCTAGAAAACATACAAATAACACAAACGATAACCAGAAATTACAGAGGTCCCGTGCTTATGAAATTTTAAAATGAATAAACTGTTTTTGCAGGATTTCCAGTGTGGAAGAAATGAAGGAAAGACCATGGTAAAAAGTATTACAAGAAGAGGTTAAGAAAAGATACTAAAAACGAAAAGCCCACTTCATGAAGTAGTCATTGGCTAGCATTACACTTTATTTATTATTTTCAAAGGGTTAAGAATTGGGCACGCAAGCCCGTCTGACATTCTGCCATTTCTCTCTTTCATCATGTATACTGTATCCTTTCACCCTCACATTTAATTTAAGCATTATTAAGGCAGGTTAGAACACTCACACATGAAGACAGGATATGTCAGCTCAAGGTTCCTATCATCCCCAAACAGTTGTTCGTGAAAACAGAAGGTCTGAATAGGTTGAAAGAAGCATGACAAACCATCATCTTTATCTGATATGGTAATTACATAAGGGAACAAATGATTAACACAGTAAAATACCAGTAAAGGTTTTCTTTTCTTTTTTTCTTTCATTTTTTTCCCTGGGCTGTGTTCTGAAAGTTTGGTAGCTTGAATATGCTTAGATAAATGCCATAAAAGTATTTTCTACGGAGATATGAAAGAAAAACATGTTAAAAAAAACAAAAACAAGAGTACATTATATTGGTCTGTGAAGTCACTAGAAAATAAAACACCGTTACGGATTTTCTGTTTGGCTGGGATCTCGGAGCTCAAAAGCAAGTCTGATTGGTGTCGCAGGAGTTACAAGTCTGTGTTCAATTAATTTAACCCCATCTGATCCTTTCTTGGGTTCCGTTTTCTCATTAAGAACGACCCTGAGTTTTCTTAGGATATGTACCAGACCTTGCTTCAGTTCCAGGAGTGCGAGCCTCATGCCGAGACACAATCTTGGACCATGACCAAATGGAGAAAATGCCATGGAATCTCGTTTTGCCTTCTCTTCAGCGGAAAACCGATTTGGGTCGAACTTTTCAGGGTCTGGAAAAATCTTGGGGTCTTTCATGGTGTAGAAGTAAGGGATAATAACGCTGGTTCCTTTTGGTATTGTTACCCCATTGTATGTTCTGGTGTCTTTGGCTATTCTGTTGACAGTGGGAACAGGAGGGTAAAGTCGCAGTGTTTCGTTTAAGACCTGTTCAGTGTAGATTAAGCTGTTGAGTTCTTGAGATGTTGGCGACTCGCTCTTGACTACATTTGTAATTTCTTGGAAAACTTTCTCCTGAAATAGTTTAACAATGTGTACATTAAAAAGTAGATTGATTTTAACTGGAAAAACATGTATTACTAAAAAAATTTGCATTACAATTATAAAAAGTGACATTTTAAGAACAGCAAAACCTATGCGGCAGCAATGTAGGAAGGGCAATGAAAATATATTGAACTACCAAGTAGATCGGCCGGCTTGATGGTGACCACGTCATCCCTAGTGTGCCGATGATCAAGAAAATATGGGCCTAACACCATATTCCCAATATGCATCAATGGACGTGTAATGGGATCCTTTACCTTTTTTTTTAAAACAAGGTAGGTCCATTGCAGCCGACTTCCGATATGGAGACGAAAGCTGATGATATTGATTGGGATTATCGTAAGATACGGCATAATCATGAAGAAACTGACAGTATCCATCATAGCTTCAATAAAGTAAATGATTGATAGCCAAAATTCTTACCTGCACATTTGGATTAGCAGCAAGTTCATACAGGCACATCTGCAGCGTTGACGCTGTGGTCTCCATACCAGCAAATATGACCAACATAGACTGACCAAGCATTTCCTCATCTGTCATTTGCTGCACCGGCTTTGATGCCTCGCTCGCCCCTTGATTTTCAAATACATCCTCAGTGACCTCTAGTTTACCAGCAGCTGCTGCCTCGTTTGCCTTCAGAAGTAAGTCCAAAAAATCGACATGATGTCTCTCTGTGCCATTCTTGTGCTGCTGTCTTCTTTCTGCTATCGTTTTCTTCAGAATTACATCAAAATATTGGTTAGCTTTCAAGTTTATCAGGTCGTAATATTGTAATTTAAAAACCTTTATAGATAGTTTCGTTAAGTACGGGATTCGTTGCAAAAATTGGTAGACAGTCCTTGATAGTCCTTTTTTTTGATAGATTTTTGAAATTAATCATATTCTTGGAGTATTCATAGAACTCGGCATCATTTTCTCCAATAAATTTGGCCTCAAGTCCAAAAGCTGTTTTCGCAATAATTTCGCTGGTAAATCGCCCACATGTATCTTTTATTGATACAAGGGAGTTATTCTGGGCACGTTGTGTTAGATAGTCTGACAGATCTTTGGCAGACTTTTCAACGAACTTTGACACGTATTTCAGCTTGCCGGAGGTGAAAGTCGGAGATAAGATCTGTCTCTGCCGTCGCCAGTCATTGCCAGGTGCAAAAAATAAGGATTTGAAGAATGGAGAATTAGACGTAATCTCAACTTGTCTGTCTACGAAGTTGCTGAAGTCTTTAATTAAGATATATTTTTACAGATCAAGGTTAGCTGTGAGCAGAATTAGGCGAGGTCCTTCATGTAAGCCAATAGTATCACCGTACTGTGTCAAAAGTTCCGTAATTCTGGATCTGAAAGAGGCAGAACGTTAATATATTCAGTTTTGCATTTTTGAGGACCAAATTTATGTTAATTCAGTAGTCATCATATCATTTTCATTTGCGCTCCACATGAAGAATGAATTCACTACTGCAGCTGCTCCCACCGGAACCATGCACACAGCAGTCACATGCTCCTGTAGTGCAGGTTTCTGTGGTAATTTGTTTTAACTTAAAAGGTTGCCAACCACATGCACACACTCATATTGGTTGCCTCTTTTCTCTTTAGCAAACACACTTTAACAGTATCACATTGCATTAATATGTCTGGTGTAGTTTACAGGTTATCTGATGAGACAAAGAAAGAATATATCTACTGTTCCCCTCTGTCATGTCGTACAAGGCGACTAATATGAAGTTGTGCATGGAAGTTGGCATTCTCATCAAGTAAAACAAATTGTTACGGGAACCATCGCTGCATGAGCATGTGAGTGCTTAGTGTTGGCTTCCTTGAGATGAAATTATGATGGTTCAATTAGGTGTCTATTTTCACGCTTTGCATTAGGTGGTCAGAAATAGTAACAAACACTGCGGGGTAGAACCCAACAACAAATAAGGCATTCAAAGATAAGGGCTATAGTGTAGATGGATAGGACACACCCTTCTGAAACAACCCACTGGTGTTACGATGTACATGGATAAGACACACCCTTCTGAAACAACCCACTGGTGTTACGATGTACATGGATAGGACACACCCTTCTGAAACAACCCACTGGTGTTACGATGTACATGGATAGGACACACCCTTCTGAAACAACCCACTGGTGTTACGAAAAATGCCATTCAAGAGAACCTGCAGGAGAGAACAGGATAAAGAGCGGCAGAAAGAAGAGTCAGAGCAACTGAAGCCCCCTTTATTATATATAGAGCACAGACTAAAATAGAAGTTGGTTGCAACCAATTAATTCTTGTTGTTTGTTTAACGGGAGCAGAAGGGGCGAATGTAGGTTATGCTGATGAAAGCGGTGTATCATTATCACAGAATATTCACAATCTCTTTTATTCTGGAAAACAAGGAGTTGTCAGTGGACTTTGACCAAACAGCCTGACAGTCTAGATATTGCCGTAGACCTTGCATTTCTTTCCAATAACCAAAACTAGATGCAAGGCAAAATGCGAGTACAGGGTGAGAAATCAGAGTAATGGGATCTTGAAATCCATAGAGAATGAGACAAAGATTATGAAAATAATAAATTATTTAACATAGAATCGTCATGCAAGATATGAATGGAACATCGTTAAGAAAACTCGAAGCAGGAACCATCCAACCAACACACCTTCATAGAACCAACAAAAGAACTGTTAAATGTAAACACAAATCCACTCGCCGCAGAAGAGATAGCACAGGCACAACAACTGCTGAAAAATGCAAATGCTAATGGACAGGATGGACTCTTCCCAGAAATATAAAAGTAGATATTTCCTCCACTACAGAGATGCCACTCCACATCCTCAAGACACGGAAACGAGAGGCTATCCCCAAGACATTAAAAAGGGCACACGGTTAATATCCCAAGGAAAGCGTCCTGACCTTATTCAGCAACTAGCGAGATATAACATTTCTGGCAGAGGCTGGAAAAAAAAATATGTCTAGAAGGATGCTAGACATTAAAACAGAAGCCTTAAATAGAACAACCAATGATTTCTTCTAAATGGAAATCTTCTGGAGAAACAACCAATGATGTCTTCTAAATGGAAAATTCCAGGAGGAACTACCAATGATTTCTTCTAAATGAAAAACTCCGGGAGGAACAACCAATGATTTCTTCTAAATGGAAAACTCCGGGAGGAACTACCAATGATTTCTTCTAAATGGAAATCTCCGGGAGAAACAACCAATGATGTCTTCTAAATGGAAAACTCCGGGAGGAACTACCAATGATTTCTTCTAAATGAAAAACTCCGGGAGGAACAACCAATGATTTCTTCTAAATGGAAAACTCCGGGAGGAACAACTAATGATGTCTTCTAATTGGAAAACTCCGGGAGGAACTACCAATGATTTCTTCTAAATGGAAATCTCCGGGAGAAACATCAAATGATGTCTTCTAAATGGAAATCTCCGGGAGAAACAACCAATGGTGTCTTCTAAATGGAAAACTCCGGGAGGAACAACCAATGATTTCTTCGAACAGAAACGGCCATGTAAAGATCAGATAACAATACCCATAATCATTGTGGAGGTGAATATTACGTATCTTTTTGGAAACAGCCACCTAGTGTAATTAGAAATACCGTTGTCTGAGACACACACGGGAAGAGAAGTGTGGGGAGACCAACTACAATCTATTGAAGAACGGTGTGTGAGGAAGCTAAAGCAACTGGAATAAGACGGTCCAAGAACATCTTCACGGAGAAGGTAAATAAAGTATGATGAAAATGATGTCATGAAAGACATCAGTGGTATTGATCGGTAATTGAATTGATACATCATTAGTGCATATATATTTCTAACAGGCCAATCATTAATACTTAATGTTTCTGACCAATAATTCATACTTAACTATATTTAACTGATCAATCATTAATACTGAAATGTTCCTAACCGACCAATCATTAATATTTCAATTATTCTTTACTGTTCAATTAGTATCACTAGTTTCTGGTTGACCAATCCCCAGGACACATACGTTTCTAGTCGAATAGTCATTAGTACATATACGAGTACATATAAGTTCGAAACTAACCAATCAGTACTGCATATAGGTTTCTAGTTGATCAATCATTAGTGCGTATACATGTAAGCTCAAACTAACCAATCAGTACTGCATACAGGTTTCTAGTTTCTAGTTCTAATAATTGGTGACATCTTCCGCTTCTTTGCTGACATTTAATATCTTGTGCCTTTGATATACTGAAAGAAGACAGTGCGTACAGAAAGCTTATTACTCACATTAAAAGGAAGCACAGCACTTTCTTTGAGCATGTTTTGAGTAGAAGAAAAATGGATTATATTGTGACAACTGGTACTATTGACGGAAATGGTGACAGAGGACGAAAAAGAGAGAAGGTACTTGAGAGTTTGACATGATGGTATAAAACGAAGTAAAAATCAACTGAAAAACAGTACTGGAGACTGAAAGTTATGGAAAGACATGTACACCTACGCCACCTGGCATGATACTTGATTAAAAAGACTCAAAGGCGTTCAGCCAGTCCTCAACAAACCTTCAGTGTATTTCTTACCTGAAGTCATTTCCAAACAGAGAAACACCAGATAGGTTCGGGCACTTTATACCATATCGACGCCAATCGTCGCCGCTGACTTTCTGGTACTTGTAGTATACAACAACAGCAACTATAACTATGGCCAGGTAAAAGGTGGTTGATGACACCGCTAGACTTGATAACAGCCCATCAGTCAAGGAAGACGATGTCATTGTCGTCACTTTTTGCACGCTGATAGCTGATTTTTGAACACAGATATTTTTGCTGCTCGGAAAAAATGAAAGTTTGTGATAGAATAGTTATACATTCTTATGTAGTTCCTGGGGAAGTTGTTTTGATTCATGATTGTACAAGGGATGTTACGACGGTAGTTTCACGTTGCTTTCCGTCGGTTTCTGTACGGTTGTCTCCGCTAGCCTTTGACTAAAAAGTCAAACCCACAAAGCAGTGGGGGAGGGAAGAGGTTAAAGTGCGTCAATCTCGATGGTTGTTACATAATAAAGCGTTAGAGTTGATTTTATACAGATAGCTGCAATACGGGAGCGAGTTATCGACAATTAGTAATTAAAAAGAACAACACTGGAGGCCACAGAGATATGGTTTTATACAAGACTAGCTGTAAGTACTCGGCGCTGCCCCGGTTTTTCTAGTGACGGTTTATGAAACTTCTGAAAATGTAACAATAAAACTGAGATTTTGATAAATTTATATTCTTTTATATTTTAAATCACATCATCATCATCATCATCAGTTGCCATCTCCACAACGAAGGTTGGATGTAATGGATCTCCAACATCTTCTGTCTCTTGTCTTGGTGGTACACTCTGATAGACTCTTTCCTGTCCATCTCTTGATGTTATCTTCCCACTTATAGCGCTGTCTTCCCCTTGCACGCTTGCCTTCACCTCTCCCTTCTGTTATGGTCTTCTGCAAGGTGTTATGCCTTTTTATGTGGCCAAAGTATTTTAGCTGCCTAACTTTGATCTCCCTCATTAGTTCTCTTTTCATACCTAGATTTTCTAGGACCTCCTTATTTGTTTTCATCTCTTTCCATGAGATACGCCCCATTCTTCTATGTATCCACATTTCAAGAGCCTCAATTCTTTCTTCCAAATGCTTATTCATCGTCCATGTTTCTGCACTATACAGAAATGCAGAATATATATAACACTTTATGATTCTCAGTTTTAATTTGTGAGATAACTGTTTAGATGTCAGTTTATGTTTCATGTTGTTGAATGTAGCTTTGGCCATTCCTATTCTCTTCTTGATTTCTGTTTCACATCTGCCATCTTCTGTTATTATATGACCAAGATATACGTAGTTCTTGACTTGTTCCAGGATTGTCCCATTTACGCTTATCTTTAATGTGGGTTTATCGTCTGTTTTGCTAATTATCATAGTTTTGAGTTTCTCAATATTAATGTCGAGTCCATATTCATGACTTATACTGTTCACTTGCTTCACTAGTTCTTGTAACTCCTGTTCGCTTTCAGCTAACAACACGGTATCATCTGCATATCTAAGGTTGTTTATTGATCTTCCACTGATGTTCAGTCCTAGTATTTCCTGTATCTGTTTGAACATTTTTTGGGTGTATAAATTAAATAGGCAGGGGGACAGCAAACAACCTTGTCTGACATCTCTTTTTATGTCTATGTATGATGAATAATTCTTTCCAGATCGTACTGTGGCAGTTTGCTCCCAATAAAGGTTACTGAGTATTTGTTACGCACGGATCATTATTATTTTTCGTTTGTATAAACATTTTTTGATATGTATGATCATTTTTTGACTGAAGTGTGTATTATGTTTTCTATGGTCAAAGGGACATAATCCGAGTTATCGAGACTACAATTTGTTAGGAGTTGCCTTCTCTTGTATAGAGACACGTTCGGTCTATAATTTCTTGAACGAAGCGTGACCACATCTCCTTATTTGGTAGTATCAGTCAACTATGGTAGATGTCTGAAACCTTTCTTAACGCTTCTTTTCATGACCATAAAAGGCGCGACTGTGTAAGACTTTTATCTCGAATGTTCTTCGAATCGTCTTATTGTGAACGGCAACTCAGAGATTGTCGTTCTGCGCATGTCAAACCGGGAGTTCGTTCTGTGTGTTCCGCCCAGTTGGGGAGTTTAGAAATGGTTTAAGAAGCGAGCAGACGCAACTGCGTCTTGTGATTCTCTGAGGGAAATACAGTGTCTTAGTGAGTTAGTTAGCTAACTAGACTATTTCCCAGTATTATGCAGCCTGCCTGGAGGCATATGTTCATGGTTGATTTTCCGAAATAAGGTAATTCCTCTTGTATCGAACTTTATGCTATCATCTAGAGGTTCGTCATTTTGTCGCCTATTTGCTCGCCTGTGTGATGAAAAATGGAGAGGTACTTTGACTAGGATTAAGTCACCGGTATCTGTATACCTGAACTAGTTAAATATATATGGGTCGCTCTAGACCAACAAGACTGTTGTCTGTGTTCCAGGATTCGTTATATCAGAGATCACGTCCAAGTCAGATGGTTAGACTTAGGAACATTATAAAGGTCGAGCTGACCTGTAGCCCATGTATGCTATTCACGTGCAGACAGTGAACGGACTTATTGTATACAACTGATCTGCTAGCATCAGAATGGGAGCATTTATTATTGTTTATGAACATTGAAGATCTGTAGCTGACACTGTTGCAGAAGTTATAGAAATTATTATTATTTATACAGCTTCACGAACTAGCACTCGATGATTGATGAATTTCTGAATCTATTGAACTGTGATGTCTTATGACGCATATATACAACAGCTATCATTGCTGACTACAGAAATTGTTTTCAATGTGCCATATCATCTTGCTGAACTCGTTAACCATGTTGATGTCATAAGTATCATGACTGTTTTGTGGCGTGCAATAAATGAAAGAAACTTATACAACGAAGTTACCCTTTCTATGACTCTACACGTCATGTTGCCTGTGTGATAACCCTGTGAACTGTTCCACTACCACATACACAGCAACATCCTAAATCAGAGAAGACACCTACATCTTACACTTTAACACCAGGTGTCGATAAGGGTGGCAAGTTACCACTTCAGCACAAATACACCCTTATCAGTATTCTTATATCTTTTCCATCAATACCTATGTCTTCGAGGCATTCAATTATTTCCTCATGATGGACTCTGTCAAAAGCCTTCTTATAGTCAATGAAGCACATGTACATACTTTTAAATCACATACGTTACAATTAATATATTTTACTACATCGTGTCATTGTTGCTAATTGTTATTTACTTTATTTATTTTTTGCAACATTATTCCAGTGCTTTTTGATAAACAATATTTTTAGTGTTGCCATTTGGGGCAAAAATGAATTAGATTATTGGTGTGCCCACCATGGAGCAAGCAACATATAGCGGTCCGTGTGAAAGGATAGATTTTCTGAGTTAATGTCTGCTACCTTAACTGACTGTCCCTGGATTCCGTTACACGCCCATTGAGGCATATATATATTTTCTTGACCATCGGCACACCTAGGGGTGATGTGGTCAGCATCACACCAGCCTCCTTAACCTTCCCAGTGTTGCTCTGGTGTCCAGTTCATGAGGCTGGGTCGACCCCGGAGCTGTTTTTTGTCTTTTACCATTTCAACTGGGGATCGAACCATGGACCACCGAGCTAGGAAGCCAGTGCATTAACCACTGCGCCACCGCGGCTCCTGACTGTCCCTGGGCCTTGTTTATTGTCATTGCAAATGCAAGACGCACATGATATTGCAGTCGCTTAAAATCAAGATGCATGTCATTGGGGATCAGATGAATGCGTGGAAAGAATGCATCTTCTCCTCTGGCACAATCTGTTATTATTGTTGCTTCTATCTCGTTTGGCATGCGGTTCTTAGCTAAAAATCTGGTTCCATTACACAATTTAGGCGAATCAAAATTTCGCAGTAATATATTATCGGTGCATCGATTTTATCAAATAAGTTGTACTGTAGCATTCCAGTTGGTTCCAATGAATTGAGAATTTCCCTTGCCACAACAAATTACGGCAAAAAATGCTTCGATCTGGTAGTTTAACTTGGCCGTTGAAATAACACACTCCAGTTGCTTCAGATTTAAATTTCATTGCTTTGCAATAATCACATATTGTATCCATATATTTTGAAATTGTATTATTATTTTTCTTTTTGCACTATAAAATACCTTAAGAATTAAAAACAAAAATTGCACACAGAACAATAAAGCATCTGATACATTCAAAAATAATAATTCTGCCTTTTATTTAAGTTTAAATCCCACAAATTGTATCAACTTTTGGTGGAACCTGTAATCGAAATTGAGACTATAACTAAATAAGGTCAATTTCAGATCAGAGTTGTTTTATTCAAACTAAAAGTGTCCTGTTGAATTACGCAGTATTATTAGCGTATGTGCTGTAAAAACTCAAAATCTGTTTAGATTGTCATTCAAACAAAAAAGTGTGTCGTCAACAGTTTAAACCGTTTTACACTATTGTTGTTGTTGTTATAAAGTAACTGTGACGGATGAAAATCGATAACCCTTATCGTGTCTCTTTGATATCATCGCGGGCCCTTACTATTTGGACTCAAGCAAAATTGACACTTTGGATTTACCGCGCTAGCTAATTAGTATGCAAAGTCAAACACGTGGAAGCCAAGCGTCTTTATTGCCAGGGTCGAATTCTTAGTCTAGCCACGCCTCCTGTCTTTGTTTTCATGCACTAAGAACTCAGATATGTAGATGCAGAAATTGTCTTTCCTTGTAAAAGGGGTTACCTGCTGTCATGATTACGTAAGCACGTCAACTGAAACACGGGAAGGGCGCGGCCTTAGAGTTTTTGTAGTTCTAGAGAGACAACGGTGCGTTTATGACAGGATAGGGGCGTTAACCACTTGTAGCGATTGCATTCCCTTTGATGTACTCTCAGGAGACGCAATTTGCACGTCGAGAAAAGATCTAACGGCAGACGCCGAGAAGCGAAATCGTCCACGAGCGGCAATAGCGCGATTTTGGACCCTCATTCAAAGAAAATCGAACAGAGGTGTTAAACTCCGAACGAGAGATGAAAGAATAGCCAGTTTAAATATATAGTCGGGAACATTTAATTCAGGGTCACTTTGCAAATCAAGAATCTAGAATGGTCTAGCTCGCAGTTTCAGAGTCTAAATTTATCAGATTTCCTACAGAAATTCGTGGAGAATTAAATTCTAGTAGTCTTGTGTTTCGCGGTAAAAATATAGTTATTAGTATCTAGAGTTTTAATCGTCTGATGTTTCATTTTTATTTCACTGGGATTCTATGTGTATTGAAAACGTATTAAATAAACATCTAGGAAAATTCTCCAGGTATAACGTAAATTTAATTACCCGTTTGTTCCCCAGTGAGAGATGCTTAAAATAATTTATAAGTCGCTAGGCGATTGATAATCGATTAATACAGTTTAGTTCTCTCTCTCTCTCTCTCTCTCTCTCTCTCTCTCTCTCTCTCTCTCTATATATATATATATATATATATATATATATATATATATATATATATATATATATATGTATATTTTCTAACGACTAGACACTCGCTGGGAGTTTTTCTAAAATATATATAATTAAATCACGGAGGGAAAATTGTCTTACCTGTAAACAGAATATGATTCGTATTGGTTTTTGATTACATGTTTTATATTTGTTTATATAGGCTGAACATAAACCTTTGCGTCCTAGCAATTGCATAGAGTCCTACAGACTTTGGTTCTTACACCATGCAGTGATTAATGAACAATAAAATAACATTCTTCGTGTTGTGACCCCTATGTGGTCCACCTCTCCATTTATGAGAGTAATCCAACAACGAACTATAAATCATAATCAATTCTTTAAGATTACTGGAGAAGAACAATTGCCAGAAGTGATTTCATTTATTTTACTGCTCTGCTGTGGCAGGATATATATCATTAATTTCCAACTGACAGTAAACGTTTTTTTCTACTGGATTAACCCCCGAAAAGAAAAATTCACTGATCAGCCTTTGCCATTCCTCTGCGTTCATCACGCTATAGAAGTCTCTTAACCACCAGCGGTGAGATCCACGAGAACACTACCTTCTCACATATACCTATGACAGTGCCATCCCACAGAACATTTAAATAAAACTAAAAGACACTAAGGCTTCGATTTCAGCGACTACTGAAAATTAGCTGAACGCAAACCCCGCTAGTCTGGGGCTGAAAAAGGAAGAAAGAGACTCATTTTAGTTTAAGTACTTGCTAGTTGTTATTTTGTTATTCTATGGATTGCCGGATTCAACGATCGGTAAGTGAGAAAGTGTGGCGGCCACTGTGAGCGTTCATTTGAATGAATGAAATATTAGATAACCTTAAATTACACTGACAAACAACATTTTTCTTTCTTATATAAGAATAAGTGTTCTTAGGTCAGTTTCTTGCGCTGATTTCAAATTTGAAATCCGTTTATCTCTATCACATCGGGTTCTTAAGATATTTGTGAATAAATATATTTTTGGGAAACCGTTATTTGCTCAGTTTCATTTTTAATATATAACTTATTAAAAATTAATAAAATGCAAAATAATTCTACTTTTTATACTGCTAAAAGATGCATGACATATGTTACGCTATTTTTCAAATAGTTACTGTATTTTGAAATAATTCTGAGCGAAATATGGCTTCTAGAAGTTGTAGAAATTCGGCTGATCTGTTCTGTTACGTGTGCGGATATTTTACCGATCGTGTTCACCAGAAAAACTTTACACCATTACTAAAGAAAGCATATGAACTTTATTTCGATTCGAAAGTTGATGATGCAAATAAATCTTGGAAGCCAAATACAGTTTGTTCGACTTGTGCAAATACATTGGCAAGTTGGTTACGAAAATCGCCGAAGCATAAGTCGATGCCTTTTGGAGTGCCAGTAATATGGCGTGAACAGACAAATCACGCTACTGATTGTTACTTCTGCTTGACAAATATCCATGGTTTCACTTTTAAAACTAGAAAGTCTGTGGTTTATCCAAATATTGAATCGGTTTCGAAACCAGTGCCTCATGATCCAATCACGTGTCCGATCCCAGTTCCACCAGAACAATATTTGTTGGACGTGAATGAACCATCAGGAAGTGATAGTTTACCTGCTTTAGAAACTAATTCTGACTGGGATTATATACCGGTGAATGATGGTGTTCACTTAATTAACCATTCAGAACTTTCAGATCTAATAAGTGATCTCGCTCTTACCAAAGGACAAGTGGAATTACTAGGTTCGCGACTCAAAGAATGGAATCTTTTAGCGCCCAATACTCTGATATATAAATTTCATCATAGACGCAGAGAACTTGTTCAATACTTTGAGATGGATGATGACATTTGCTATTGCAAAGATGTAAATGGTCTAATGTTGCACCTCGGTCATGAGCACATAGTCAACGAATGGCGACTTTTCATCGACTCTTCCAAGACTAGTCTAAAAGCCGTGTTATTGCATAAAGGAAATTTATTTTCATCAATTCCAGTCGCCTACTCTGTTCATACGAAAGAAACTTATGACAATATGGCTATACTTTTGGCAAAAATAAAGTACAATGACTACCAATGGCGGATTTGTGGAGACCTAAAGGTCACTGCAATTCTCACGGGCATGCAGACTGAGTATACTAAATTTTGTTGCTTCCTATGTGAATGGGACAGCCGCAACAGACATTATGCAAGAAAGGTGTGGCCTATCAGGGATCGTATGCAGCTCGGGCATAAAAATGTAATACACGAGCCATTAGTTAACAAAGACAGCATCATTTTACCACCGTTACATATAAAGTTGGGGCTCATGAAGAATTTCGTGAAAGCGTTAGATAAAATGAGCAAAGCTTTCACTTATCTTCGAGAAAAATTTCCGCAAGTTAGCGATGCAAAGATAAAGGAAGGTATCTTTGTAGGACCTCAGATTAGGAAAGTTATTGCAGACAAACAATTTGAGAACTTGTTACATGGTAGTGAACTTCGCACATGGATGGCATTCAAATCGATCGTCGATAAATTTCTGAGAAATCACAAATCTGTCGACTATGTGCATATTGTTAAGCAGTGCATAGATGCATACAGAATTATGGGCTGTAACATGTCCCTCAAAATCCATTTGCTCGATTCGCATCTTGACTTTTTTCCTGACAACCTTGGCGAAGTCAGCGATGAACATGGAGAACGATTCCATCAAGATATCGCCGTAATGGAGTCACGTTATCAAGGACGGTGGAGTGTGACCATGCTTGTCGATTATTGTTGGATGCTTCATCGCGATGTACCACATGCCATTCACCGACAAAAGTCGACTGCAAAGAAATTCAAGCCTACATAACTGTTATACTTCTTGTACGAATGATGTAATACTGTATGCGTTATTAAAAAACTTCAATTGCGTATTTCTAGAGATCCCGACCTGATAGAGAAAAACGGTTTGCAGATTTAAAAACAGCGCATTAACATTGACCAGAAAAACATAGAAATGTTAGAGAAAGAAAAAAAAATTTTTTTTTTGTTAGCCAGTGTTATCATTTGTTACTTTGTAAATATCAGTATATAATTGATTTCTTGTTTTTTTCTTCTCTCTGTGGGGTTGTTTACATTTCCTTTCCCACTCCCTTAATCTGCTTAGTCAAGGGATAACTTTGAGAATAATAGGAATCTGTTCCTATACCCCATACTGATTATTGAATACCCCTCATCAGAATAACATTAATCGCTCTTTGGGTTAATTATCTCTGTCTGATAGAAATTGTCTTTGGATTGGGTTTTTCCCCCCATACCAGAGGGGAGGGCCTATTGAGATACTATTTTCCCCCCGCCCCCCCCCCCCCCCCCCCACCCCCGACCTTTTTTCTGTAACTATGCTTTTATAATGTATCATGCTTGTGTTGTATTGTGGTTTTTTATGATAATAAACACCATAAACCTTTAATTACTGTGTTTGCCGACCCATAAACCCATATCTGTTATACGTAGTTTGTATTCCCGTCTGTGCGTTTGTATCACCAAATTGGTGTGTGTGATTGAGTTTAGGGTAACTGGCAAAAATTGTTTAGCCAGGAGAGTAAGGAGTCTGCAGGTAAATAAATGTCGTAAGATAGGCGAATCGGAGAAATTACACGATTCATAGACTGTCCTTCCTCTTACTCAGCACCCTTGTGAATCAACTATCTATTTCTTAACCCTTACTATCACAGAGTATTCACTATCATCCTCCACTCAGACGGGACCACTATTTCTAAGACCTATCTCAAATAAAAGTTACGACAGTAACTTAGGAATAATATAAAAACAATACAGAAAAATAAAGCATCGGATGCATTCTAAATTTCGTGGATAATGCTTCGTTTTATTTAACTGTGCGTCTCCATATTTTTTAAATAACAATTTGTCTTGTTTTTTGGGCGAGGCTCGTACTGTTCAACCTAGACCTAGGATCCGTTGGTTATATTAGGGCGCAATTAACTAATTTTAAGGCATGGACCTACCATTAATGAAAGCAAAATCACATGAATTTATTACCCTTGTCGCAACAAATTACGGCAAAATATGTTTCAACTCCGTAATAATCGCATATTGTATCTATATATTTTATTACTTTATTTTTCTGAGTGCAGTTTTTTTTTTAAACGCGTGAGTTATTTATTGCGCAATCAAAAACAATTAATAAAGTTTAAAATTGTTTCATGTACAATTCGCAAAAAAAAAAAAAAAAAAAAAAATTAATACTGTTTAAATTATCAACTGCACACTTTTGGTTTGAATGAAAATCTAAAAAGATTTCAGACTAAAAGTGTATAGCTGATAAACTAAACTTATTTATTTTCTTTTTATTTCCGCTGGATTTGTTATTCTTCTTCGGCTTTTAATATTCAAGTTTCATACGCCTACAAAAAGTTCATACACGATCTTCTTCTTCTTCTTCTTTGATCCATAACCGCCAACCGTCAAAGCAGTCAGTGGCCATCACGCCTGGTGGCGTCTTGTAGGGCAGCAACAAATTGATTCCACCCTGCTCGGTCGGCGGCCATCCTTCGTACAGTGCCCCAACTGTGGTTCATTCTTTGCATCTCAGCTTCCACAGTTCTCCGCCAAGTTGTTTTTGGTCGGCCTCTCTTTCGCTTTCCCTCGGGGGTCCATAGCATAGCTGTTCTTGTGATGGTATCAGGGTTCCTTCTGAGGACATGGCCAACCCAACTCCAGCGTCTGCCAGCTATGATGGTGTGCATGTCCTCCTGGTTACTCCGAATAAGTAGTTCTTGGTTGCTGATGGTGTTTGGCCAAAAGATTCGGAGAATTTTCCTTAGGCAGATTGTGTGGAAGGAGGACAGTTTCGACATTTCCTACATACACGATCGATGCCTGCATAAGTTTCATCTTGGCTTAATGAGTTAGATTTTATCTCTCCAGACTGGCTTTGGTCAGGTTGGAACTGCACACTCTGAAAACACTGTCTGTAAAATGCAGCAGCTTAAAGAGCTAACACATTAACCGTGATGTTTCCTGTTATTTATCTATTTCTCTTCTCCGTGTTTTATTTTGGTCTACCTCTGTCTCTTTTTCTCTGGGTATTTCAGAACAAGGACTGTTTGGTAATGCTATTACCAGGTTTCCTCAATATGTGTCCTATCCATCGCCAGCGTCTTCTTGTCATTGGGAGATAAGGTAAAGAAATAGAATTTCACAAGTGAAATGGTGAAAGGTAAAATCTGTCCCTGGAATCATTACCACCTTTGTGGTTGATGTGCATTTAAAAAAAAAAATTTAGTGATGAAAAATATCCCGTTCAACCTCTGCTGGGTTGTAATTAGGATATATAGTATTTTCAGTTCCAAATAACATGAATATTTACCGATACACAGCAGGAAAAATAGAGAAATATAGAGAATATGTGATACTCAGAACAGAAGCAAAGAACAACGTGCTAGCAGCAAAACAAAAGTCATGGGAAGAATTTGGAGAAAAGCTAGAAAAAGATGCGCAAGAAAACCAGAAATTGTTCTATAAGACCCTAAAGAACACGAGGAAGGAAAAACAATGCCCTCTCAAATTTATAAAGGACAAGCAAGGCAAATTACTTACTGCCCCAAAGGAAGTAATGGAAAGATGGAAAGAATATTTCTCAGAACTCCTTGATGGTGAGCAAGGTGAAGCATCAGAAATGATAACCACTAGCACAGAAGAGAAAACCAATGGTGGTGAACATGACATAAAGATGGAAGAACTGAAGGCAGCACTGGAGAAAATCAAGGTGGGCAAAGCAGCAGGGCATGATGGTATAACACCAGAAATGGTTAAGTACATGGGAGCATCAGGCAACTTATTACTCCTAAGGGTCCTACAGGCAGCGTGGTGCAACAAGGCCATACCAAAGGATTGGGAGATTTCCATCATAACACCGATTTTCAAAAAGGGTGACAATCGATAATGTGGAAACCACAGAGGCATATCCCTTCTTAGTGCCCCTGGTAAAATCTACTCTAGAATCCTAGAGCAGAGACTCCGATGCCTAGTTGAGCCACAATTGGATGAAGCCCAGTGCGGATTCCGAGCAAACCGAAGTACTCAAGACCTAATCTTCACACTCAGACAGCTGATTGAAAAGGCCCTTGAGTATAAGAGTGAGATCCATCTTTGTTTCATAGATCTGGAAAAGGCGTTTGACAGGGTCCACTGGAGCAAACTTTGGGACTGTTTGGCAAGGAAGAACATTCCAGCTTTTCTGATTCATGCTATACAGAGCTTCTACAAGTCTTGCAGAAATTATGTGAGGACAGCAAACTATAAGTCAGAAGAGTTCAGGACCACCACTGGTGTAAGACCGGGTGATATCCTGTCACCTTATCTTTTCTTACTCCTCATGGACGATGTCATCAAGGCATGTAAGGAGAGAACAAAAAAGTATTCAGTGGGGTACTGGAAGATGAGACAGGTCTGTATTTCAGAGCTAGCATTTGCTGATGATGTTGTCCTGATTGCTAAATCAGAGACACATCTCCAATCCAACCTGCAAGTCTGGAAGGAAGAGCTGGAGAAGAGAGGGATGGTCATAAGCAGCTCTAAAACAAAATCCATGGTGATATCACGAGAAGAAAGAAGACATCAGATTAAGCAGGGAGAACAGGTCCTGGAGCAGGTCGACCACTTTAAATATCTCGGAGCTATTATAGACCGAAAGGGAGGCATCAAAGAAGAGTTGGCCACTCGAAAAGCAGCAGCGGGGAGACTTTTTCAGGCCATAAATCGAGGATTCCTCAGCAAGAAAAAGGTTGGTAAGAAAACGAAAATGGCTGTATACCGCTCCACCTATGTCCCAGTCTTGACATATGGATGTGAGTCATGGGCAATGACTACAACCCACAAAAGCCAGATCCATATCTCAGAAATGAGGTATCTGAGGAAGGTTGTTGAAGTAACAAGAAGAGACATGGTCCGCAACCAGACGATACGTCAAGGCCTAAAATCCCACCCGCTGCAGACCCAAATAGAACAGTCCCAACTAAGATGGTTTGAATGGGAGAAGATCGGCTACCACGGCAAGCATGGGAAACAAAGAGCCAGGGATCCAGACCCCCAGGACGACCCAGAGTCCGCTGGGAGGACAATATTAGACAATCTTTGAAGGACCGAGGACTAGAATGGAACCAGGCCAGGAAGAAGACAGCTGATAGAATGGTCTGGCGCCCTCTCTTCCAAACCTCTACACCTCACGGTAGAAGGGGAACGACTAAGTAAGTAAGTAAGTATTTTCAGTTCCAAATAACATGAATATTTACCGATACACAGCTGCCAAACGTTACCCATGCTATTATGGAGACTTTTTACCTATTCGATTTTTTTTTATGTCTCAAAGTTTACTAAGAGTAACCGTTTTCCTTAAAGTTTCCTAAGATTAATTTGTTTTCCTCAAAGTTTACCACGAGTAATTTTTTTTTAAATTTTCTTAAAATTTATTAAGGGCAGCTTTTTTTAATATTTACTTAAAGTTTACCTAGAGTAAATTTTTAAAACTTTTCTCAAAGTTTACTAAGAGTAATTTTTGTTTTGTTTTGTTTATTGATCCATTTTTTTTAAAGACAAGCATAACATTCGGTTCTATTAACTGACATGCTCCTCATGCCGCAACAGTTACGTTATCAGAAATGTTTTGAAAGGCAGTTCATTTATATACTCACTGAAATTTAGATAAAATTCCGAAAAGGCGCAGTCGACTATGTCAATACGGTAAAAACATGGTCGATTAAAATGTATTATGAAACTACCTTTAAAGTTTCAGCACTCCACGATGAGTGGAACATACAGATTTTGAGCGTCAAAGATTTGAAACACCAAAAATACATAAAACATAGCACTGAGTTTCATAAACGTATAATAAGTAAACTTACCATGGGTTTACGGATAGTTTGGCTGTGGCGTTGTGAATATTTACTGATGTGAATAAATACCCGTATGCTTATCCATTAGTCTTTTTTTTATGACTAAGAATATATTTTTAGAATTGTATGCATGTTCATATTTAGTGCTGTGGATTTGAAGTATCATTCACGAGTATGTTCGTTCCCAAAAGAGCATGGAATCATCCCTGCAGTTGGCCATCTTGGAGAGATCTGTGCAGTGGTGTTTTCTACAACACTTACATTTACATGATGAGTTTGCTAATCACCTCATCCGGCGTGAATGGATCAAGAGATGATAGAAAGGACCCACCCTGAGAAAACCTGTTGATAGCATTACAAGGGAGTTCTTATTCTAGAATCACAAGGGTAGGAAAGGCAAAGGGTGTGACGGACAACTCAGCTGTCCCTGAAAGTGTTGGATGATAGGACCCTCGTATAACATCAGTACCCCTGGATATTGGTGTAACTTTTCATCAACGGGGAATTCTCTCCACCTGGGCTCATTAAAAATGCACAAAAGAAACGTGGGCTCATTAGCAATGCATCATTTCCACGTGGATTGTCAACACGTTGGATCATTAATATGTAGACTGCTATCTTCCGTGCATTTTAGAGATCGCATGGCCTTTAATGGGAGGTTCAATCACGCCCACTCCTGTTTCTAGAGCGATTATAAGCAAGCATTGCGCTACACCTTTTCGTTCGTGCCTGCCTTAAAGGCGTTGCCAGGATCAAACGTACTAGCGGCATGAGATCTAAGGGATCTCAGAACGGACGATGAAGTTTCCTGCTGCTAGATAACACGGCAGCGTGAACCAGAGTGGACGAAGCAAGCTTCTTGCAGACATTTCACATCTCTGTGTCAATCAGAGAACGCTCGAAAGCCTGAGACGAACGGGGGAAACGCCGGGCGGCTAGAATCTCGATTTTCTCCGGAGATCATAAAAAGTGTGAAAATCTCACACGACCCCTTTAAGTTCCATTCCAGTTAGATACATACAGACCTGTGAGAAATGCAATTTTATCACTCGTTTGCCAGACATTGACAGAAGAACACTTATAGTGAAATCTTGTTTGATTCCCTCTGGATTTTCAACTTATTGCAGTGAATTCTATTCTGTGATAAACGGTATAATATATTTGTTTAAAGTGATCAGTGATCTAGTTCAATCATCTTATTTCACTGGATTTTGTGATTAATTTAAAGCTATTAAGTTAAACTTATCTCAAATAGTTCCAGTTGAAAATTTAATGATATATCTATTATATTATTTCCAAAGATGATAGATACTTAAATGCTTAAAGTAACATTTAAAGACGCGAAGGAATTTATAACTAAATTTAATTGAGTTAAGTTATATATATATATATATATATATATATATATATATATATATATATATATATATATATATATATATATATATATATATATATATATATGTTTTAACTATTAAACTCGCGGGGAGTTCTTCTTGAATTTATATGATTAAAGACGCGAGTGTATAAATAGTTAACTGTAAATTTATCGCGCTTTAGAATGTTATTTGATTTTTCGGTATGATTACATGTTTTATTTTTTATATAGGGTGTATCACAAGCTTTGCGATCCCAGCAAGAAAAACCTGGTATAGAGTCTCCCAGACTCAGTTCTTAAACCCCTCCAGAACTTGTTGAGACTGTTTAAATTTTGATCTTTGAGGCGATCCTATGTTGGGGATTCTGCTGTCTAAATTATAAGAAAGAAAGCACACCCAAAGACAAATTTAACACATCATCAAGCAAATTAAGTTGTAACTGGAAGAAGAACAATTGCCAGAGCTTTTTATTAGTTTACTGCTACTGAGAGAGAGTAGTACATATTTACCTGAACTGTGACTGTGCCTAGTTTTTCCTCACTGGATTTAAACCATACCGCACTGGTCAGTTGTTGTCATCTCGTTTAAGAAGTTTCACCACCAGCAGCGAAATATAAGCTAACCACACCCCATTCTCACCTGTATCTAACTGTGACAGTGCCATCCCATAGACTCTTCTTATAGAATAAAACACAAGAACACTTAGGCTTCACGTTCGGCGATAAGTGAGAATATTTGCTACCAGCCAACCTCGCTACATCTGTGGCTGGACATCGAAGTAACAGACACTTTCACATGTCAAGTGTCAATTGATAGTTTTTGTATAATTCTATGGAGTGCCTGATTCCAAGATCGGTAAGTCTGTGTGAGAGTTTGTGTGTTGGCCAGCACGAGCGCGCATGACTGAATGAGTTCTATGTGCAACTATTTTAATTGCTGTACCTGGTAGACACTTTGTTATTTTATTCCTCGTATTGTTCACTTTATAAGTGGGATTTCTTAACTCCGTTATTTCCCCTTTCTAAACTGATTAGCAGAAGGAAAACCAGTTAAGGATAATAGGACTAGTTTCCTAATCCCTCTTTTCAGGATAGATCAATCCACTGTTGGGTTAACTTATCTATTTCTGTTAACTACCTGTCATTTGGAATGGGTTCCTTTTTCATTTGTCTGTACAAGAGGGAAGGGCATATGGGATATCAATCTTCACCCCCCCCCCCCCCCCAATCTTGTCATTTGTATTTTATTTCTGTAAACTATCATTTTTGCCTGTCAAATGATTAATGTTGTGATTTGATTCTTAGTGATAAATAAACAGTATAAAACTTCTAGTATTGTGTTGGAAGGCCCAAGCCCACAATTACCCCATATGTTATATTCGTAGTTTGTATTCACGTGCGTCTGTGTGTTTGAAGCACCAAATCGGTGTGAGCGCAGGTGTGTGTCTGGAAACTGGCAAATAATAGTTTGACCAGAAGAGATTGAGGAGAAGATTGAGAGGAATGATTGTCGTAAAAGAGTCTGTCCTTGCTCTCCCCAACACTCTGTGAATCAACTATTTACTTTCTAACCCTTATCTATCACAGAGCCTTCACCATCACTCTACACTCTAAACGGGACCACTAGTTCATAGAATTCTCTCAAATAAATTTACGACAGAGGGACACCGAAGAAAATACGCGGAGAAGAGAAATGAAGATAGAAATGAACGGAAAAGGAATACATGGAAGTACAGCTACTATTTCATCAAGAAATCGGGAAGTTGCCGAGTACAATTAATTCTTCATCAAGAAATTGGCAAGGTTATTGGTACATCAATATTTTAAAAAAACTTAAGTTTCTCAAACACGATCTATTTCCAATCTTCTTCTTTCTAGTTCGTTTATTTTCAATTTACAATTGTCAATCATGATCTGACAAAGCAGCACAGCTCGAAAACGTGGAGAACAAATGGAACTAATTAGTTATTAAATAATATAACGGCTTATGTTCATTTGTAGGTGGTTGATCTTCGCCCAGGTAAGCCCTTCACCAGAGCTTGGCCCTATGGGTATTTCAGTGTAGTGCGATGGTTTCGTGATGGCGGCCTCTTTCATAATAACAACAAATTATTTACTGCCAAATTGTTTGTTCCATCTTTCTTGTTCTTTTAGAATTTTAATGTTTTATTCCTTTCTTTACGCATTTCGGCGCCTCTCACATGTCGGCGGTCGGTGCGGCCACAACGCTTGCACGACCAAATAGCTGGTTGTGCCCCCTCACAACAAAAATGACGGGAACCCCAGGACTGGTCGTGATATGTAATGTAAATTTAAATTATTTATCACGACCTCTTACTTAGTATTAATTTAGTGAAGTGTCATCACATATGTACAAGATAATAAATTAATTGGTGCTCTAACCTTAAATTGTAATGAATACTGACAACACGTTGAGAGGCGCCTAAATACACGATAAGAAGCTGCTATACATTTGAACGACCTACATTATGGCCCGAACTTCAAATGAGTGCAGTATATTGTTAAGCGAACTAAAGAGTTTTTATTGCGTTATTGTGACTCGGTAATATCTAGTTAGATACTAGATGTCATCTTAAAAACTTCCCTGACTATAGTGTCTACATTTTCAACTAATCTAGAAAAAAAAAATTGGTGTTGCCGAAGTGGTTAATGCATTTATTTATAATCAGTTGTTAGTGTTCGATTTGCTCGTGGATTTGCTTAAATTAAAAAAGGGCACATTATTTTCAAATTACTTTGTGAGCTTAAAGCAAATCGTTTTTATATGTTTAAAAAAAAAATACAAATTAAAATTATGATACATTATACAATCATATACACTGTTTATTATGAGCATCTGAAATGACCAAGAGGAAAGTAAGGAATTCTTGTTAAAGACAAAGAAAATAAAAGATAAAAGAGCACAAGAAAATAAAGACAGACGACATTTGACAGAAGAGAATCACCAGTATGATTTCATTGTGACAAACAGAAACGACAAAAACTCACTATCCAAACTGGCACTAGGTCTCATTCCCTTGGTCTCCCAAGAAGAGATCATGCCACAATGTTGAGTTTGAGAACTTGGCACAAAAGACTGTTCAAGAAACTAAACATTGAGCAGACAGACTTTGTGTCCATGTCGAGAAGCCAATGCAAATAGTAAACTATGTCCTCCAAGAAGTTTGACTCCACGTGAGAAGCAGTTAGACAGCAAAGCCTTCGTCAACTCCTTCTGAAAGAGAAACTGGCAATAAGACGGACTGCTAACTGCAAGAAAGAAATAAATGTGGTTATAAAACAGTGAACGACAAAGAAGAAGAGTTTTTTTCTTGTCAAGTTTTTGCCTCAAAGGTTCATCGCCATGTGTTCTGGATCACCCATATTTTGTACACTTCTACTGAGACAGTTTCCTGGTTTTTACCGTCCTTACTGTCACTATATGTATAGC
Source organism: Oreohelix idahoensis (assembly GCA_024509875.1). Lineage (NCBI taxonomy): Eukaryota > Metazoa > Mollusca > Gastropoda > Stylommatophora > Oreohelicidae > Oreohelix > Oreohelix idahoensis. The sequence goes on along the minus strand of JAMPIV010015039.1, from coordinate 397,421 downwards.
ATGCGAGCATATATATCCACCTCTCTCGTTAGATCTCGAAATCGATATTTTTACCTGTTTCTAATTTTGCATTTCTGTGTTTCGTCAATAAATCTTCGCAATTTACTTCCGATATTTTCTTTTTTTAAAGAATATGTTTGTTACCGGACCTCGTAAAGGGAACAAAGAGTAGCAACACTGCAACCTTCCATTCATGTCGTAAAGAGCGACTAAGTAGGGCTGGGCATGGGACTCCATCATGTATAAAATATAAGCCACCAAAAACAAGTCAACAAAACAATACAAGTCAACTAGTCATGGAAAGACCTGGAGCTGAAGGGCACAGGTCAGGAAGACTTTACATCCAATTGTTGAAGGCCTGTGATTGTAGCGGAGGTCAAGTGTAATAATGATTACTATTTTAAAAACTGTTCTTAACGCGTATACTTAAAATCCTCTGAGAGTTTACTTAAATATATTACTTCTGATACAGGCTTAACAATTGTTACATTGCAGATTAGAGGTGTCCACTTCATAACTTCAGACTTGTTTGTATTAACAACAATAGAATAACTTATACTTTGGTTCTGCCTGATATGGTGTATTTGTGTTGGCTCATGATGCAAAAGTCAACAGTTCATTTGAAGTGTTTTTTACTATTTTTTTATTTATTAATTTTTAGTTAGATCCCAAAGCAAGTCTCCATATTGTTCGGCTCTTATCTTTATCATTATCCCATACAAAAATAAATCACGGGTTGGACTGCAGGGTCAGCGTTTTACTACTGGGCTTGATGGCAGAACTAATTAATTCTCTCTCTCTCTCCTGTCTCTCTCTCTCTCTCTCTCTCTCTCTCTCTCTCTCTGTATACGAGTATATATATATATATATATGTGATGCAGGATGTAGTTCGTACAATTTTTTTGACGTTATAATTTCTCACTGGCTCTTTGGGCAACATTAATTGCTTTTCTTAATCATCTGATCTCACAGAACGTGATTTTTCTCCCCTATGCTTTAGTGAGGGACCATGTTTGACTTTTTCAGCAAAAAACTTTGAAAAAATATAATATTTATCAGTTGTCGTTTAGTTTCCATACTACCATTCTGACGCTTGAGTAGTGGTGACAGTTGGTAAGTCACTTCACTGGCTTTTTGACATCCTGTTTCACTTTGTCAAGTGTTTCATTCTCTGTGGAAATGTTTCCTATGTATTTGAGCTCTGGAACCTGGTTAAATGGGTGTTCTTTAAATGTTTGTTAAGTAGAGATGTTGGATCTGGTGATCTTCCTAGTTTCTGTCTAACAAACACGTAAAGGTAGTACCACAGCACATGCTGGTGAGGGGTGAAGTGTTAGAGACTTCACAATATTAATATTAGGTCCAGCTTCGAGGACTAGGATGACCAGTTCCATTCCTCGCTGCCTTTTCTTTCCCAAACTCAAGCATGGCCAGTTACCCCTTTACAGCTGTGTATACTGGGGTGGCACGACACCGTGTTTCGAGCCCGGTATCTTTGCTGCGTGAGATCAGCGCTGTAACCACTCTGCCAATAAAACGCTACTTTCTGTCTATGACGTTATAATCTTGATATGATTTATTAATAACATAACATTTCAGTTGAATGCTGACTGATGGCGTCAGCGGTGCCAGAGCGGTAAACAGAATCGTAGATGATTTCTTTATCTTTTTTAGTTTAGTACGAACCGACTCTTAGTTCTGTGGCCGTAAGAATCGTGTGGTTTATGTTTGTAAAATTACATTTCAAAAGATATAATTGCATACTTTTTATGTTTTAAAGTAATAAGTGGAAACATTAGTAGTAAAATGTCACATTAATACTAATATTTAATTATGTTGCTTGTGATTTGATAATGTCCCTTGGACATCGAGAGAGGAAAAATTTAAATTACGTCCTTGAAACGATGTTGGAAAGAGTTATTATTATTATTTTTCTCTTTAAACTTTGTAAATATTTGAAGTAACTTCGTTCAGAATCAACAGAATTAGTCTTCTAACTGTGCTGCAAATGCTGAAAGGTTAAGACGTTGGTTGTAATTCTACCCCTAGTATTTTTGACGGGTAAAACGCGCTCATATTTTCATAAAGTTACATATATGTCAATCATGTTACGACAGAAGTCGAAACAACGTGTATTTTTAATTTATTCATAGAATGTATATTTTGTCAGGACACTGTGACGTAATACTTTAAGACACAACTGTTCAAAATAAAAATTATATATATATATATATATATATATATATATATATATATATATATATATATATATATATATATATATATATATATATATATATATATATATATATATATATATATATATATACTTATGGAACAAAGTAAGTGTGCAACACGTTATAGGGCACTGTGCGTGATTTCATGGACGAAATGAAATAAAAGTTAGCACACAATGTGGTTGAATATTGAATAAAAGACCAAGTGACCACTTTGATTTTAGTGAAAGTGTCATGAAAGAAAGATACTAAAGTCAGTGTGACATCCCCACGAAAAAATGAAATCTTGATTTCAGTACCGTGTATGTCCACCTTGAGCTGTTATCATTGTTTGACAGCGCCTTCTCATCGAGCCAATGAGACGTTGAATCTGTTGTTGGGGGATGTTATTCCATTCTTCTTGCAACGCTTATGCTAACTGGTGATGGTTTTCATGAGGATTTGTCTTCTTCGCAGCCTACGCTCCAGTTCGTCCCACATGTGCTCGATGGAAGAACGATCCAGGGAAACAGCTGGCCATGGTAAGACATGAATCTGTTGTTGCTGAAAGTGGTCCCTGACCACAAGTGCCACATGTGGACGAGCATTGTCTTGCTGCAATATCATGCCTGGTCCATTTGCATTGAGGAAAGACTCTACGTGTGGTGATATGATTTCATCTATTTATCCAATACCCGTCAGGTTGCCATTGATGATTGTTACGGGTTCTTTTGCAGAGTAGAGTATGTTAGATGCTGGACCGTGGTGTCCATATCGTCTAGGGATGATTTTACATACAGTCCGTCTTGCAGAGTTCTTACAAACGTAAGGCTAGTTACCAGCAGTAGAAAAACTGGATAAGGCCTGATTGACGATTACTGACAAGTACTTTATTAAACGAAACGTAGCTCCTTCTTTGTAGAATCCAATATAAATGACAATGGCAATCTCTAGCCAGTCCATAAGTAAGTCTAACGTCTTGTAGACTATAGGAACAATGTTAGAGTCATCATGCTGAAATATTTATTATTATAATACTCATCCATTCCACTCCATTCAGCTCTGACAAGTCCTTAGAAATATTATCAAGCTTAGGCTGTAACTGGGAGACGACATAGCTGATATGAAATACATAAAATTCAGTATTAAAAGTACATTTTATGAGCACGTAAGAACACAACCTTCTCCCTTGGAGACACAATGCCAAAGAGACCGAATACTAGACCGAATCTTCGATCATAGCCCGGCAAACGACGTCTGCTCCAAAAATCAGCAGACTATGTGACGTACTTCCGGGGTCGTCGTAGTAACGATTTGTAAACAAGGAAGTCAGCCCACAAACCAAGTTTGAGAGCGACCGAAAACTGTTATGAATTTAATCATAACAACTACTCCCCCCCCCCCGGTCAATAATGGCAAACGAAGTTGACATTATTGCGGTATGAGACAAAACACCACTAAGGTGAGCAAAAAGTAACATGATTTGTCACTGTTGCTATGACCAAGCATAGACTTATGTTTGTACCGTAATGTAGGCAATTTAACACACAAAGTGTGGAAAAGCAGCATGAACTGCAAGACCAATGTCTCTCAAAAAGCTCCAAACAATTTGAAAAAAATACTGAGGTCCTATAGCAACAGTCAGTCAACATCTAACATGAATAATGTACGTAAACCATGCTCTCTCACCGTCTCGTAAGTCAAAGAACACCTACTGTTTAGATTTATGTCACCTTAGTCAAACAATGTTAATGAACATAAACATTAATGCCAAGTGCATGTAATAATCAATATAACATTAGGGAAAAGATATAAGAAGGCAGACAATGAACACATACGAAGTGTTTGGTACTTGTGCGTTAATTCACCGGTTAAATCAAATTGTGGATATTTATTACCCAAACCGATCACCGTACTCTTTCTTGACTGAAAAAGTGTCATTGTCCTCTCCCCCCTCCCCCGTTGCTTAGAATTTTTTTAAAAACACGCCTGCCGTTCGTAAGGTTGTAGTCACGTAGCACATTCTGCCGTAGGGGAGTGAAGTGTTATAGACTTCGAGGTACTGGGTCCCAGCTTTATGAGGTGGGGTGGCCTGTTCCCTTCCTCGCTGCCGTTTCCTTCTATAACTCAAGATAAGAGGCAGGTACCCTTTTACAGCTGGTTAGACTGATGCGTGACACCTGTTCCCTTTCTCGCTGCCGTTGCCTTCTCTAACTCAAGATCAGAGGCAGGTACCCTTTTACAGCTGGTTAGACTGATGCGTGACACCTGTTCCCTTTCTCGTTGCCGTTGCCTTCTCTAACTCAGGATCAGAGTAAGGTACCCATTTACAGCTGTTATGGAGTGTTAGAGACTTCACCATACTAGGTCCAGCATCGAGAGATGGGGTCTACCTAGCTATAAATGGGTACTTAACTTTGAGTTAGGGAAGGAAAAGACAGCGAGGAAGGAAACTGGTCTCCCCACCTCTCGATGCTGGACCTAGTATGGTGAAGTCTCTAACACTCCATAACCAGCTGTAAATGGGTACCTGACTCTGATCCTGAGTTAGAGAAGGCAACGGCAGCGAGGAAGGGAACATGTGTCACGCATCAGTCAAACCAGCTGTAAAAGGGTGCCTGACTCTGATCTTGAGTTAGAGAAGGCAACGGCAGCGATTTCCCTTGTTTCCTTTGTACCGTTAACTTGTAGAACTGATTCAATTCCGTTCTATTGGTTTATAAACTTTTTTTTAAAAATACGGGGGGGGGGGGGGGGGGGGGGGAGGGGGGGGCTGTCGTAAGCGTGTCAACTATGAATGCAAGAGAAACGCTTTTTTTTTTAACTTGCCTCCCAAATCACAATGTGAAATCAACATTTTTCAGTCAATAAAAAGTACGGTTCTCAGTTTTGGTAATAAATTTCCAGAATTTGATTTAACCGGTGAATAAACACACAAGAACCAAGTGTTTGACTGCTACATTTTGTCACATATATGTGTATTGTATTTTAATGATTGTTGTGTCAAATTGTATCATATAATTAAGATGGACAATGAATAATGAAATAATCTCACAAGAGTGACCAATGCTCTCATATATATATATATATATATATATATATATATATATATATATATATATATATATATATATATATATATATATATATATATATATATATATATATATATATATTTTAAAAAAAAATAAAATTCCTCGCATGAGGTCGCATTTTATTCCTCGCATGAGGTCGCATGTTTTTTTAACTCGCATGAGTCGCATTTGTAGCACGCCCAACCCCGGCCCTGGCCAAGACACATGATCCTAGCCAACAAATATATTAACACATTAATGTCAATGTACTAATCTTTTGTGTTAAAAATCCACATTTGAATGGAAAGTTATTTCAAACCTGTAAGGAAAAATGGTATTGTTCCAAATAGGCTTAAGTTCATTTCGCCCGCATAATACTGATAGTGCATGAAGTTTCTCGTAGAAATCCTATGTTCACAGTGACCATAATTGTTGTCTATACATTCTGAGTAGACATAATATTCGTAAGTTTGGGAACTTTGAAGCAAAGTCACGTAGAACAGTTCAGTATAGCATGACATGATTATCTCCCTTGAAATTCTGGTATGGGTTTCAATTAATTTGTTATGGCCAAGACACATGATCCTAGCCAACAAATATATTAACACATTAATGTCAGCTAGATTTCAGACAAGATTTTTCAAGCTCTCAACTGTACAATGCTATGCACCAACTAACGACGCTCTTGATACCACAAAAGATGACTTCTATGAAGCACTTCTAAGTACCATCAACACAATACCCAAGCATGACATAATAGTAGTCATGGGCGATTTTAACGCCAAAGTAGGTGACAACAACGATGGAGTACAAAGATATCTCGGTACTCATGGCATAGGCTGTATGAATCAAAATGGTGAAAGACTTCTAGAACTTTGTGAAATATCAAACCTCGTTGTGGCGGACACCATCTTTCCACATAAGAATATCCACAAGATAACATGGAATTCACCTGATGGCAGAACTAAGAACCAGACAGATCACTTCTGCATAAGCGCAAAATTTCGCTCATCAGTTCAAGACGTCAGAGCATACAGAGGTGCAGAGATCGGAAGCGATCATAACCTCTGCATAGCTAAACTGAGAATTAAACTGAAGAAGTTATACCAACCGAATAAAAATAGAAGAATAGATGTACACAGACTGCAATCAAACGATGTAAAAGAGGAATATAATGTCAAAATGAACAACTATTTTGATGCTTTAGGCAAAATTGACAACGATGTCACCACCAAGACAATCGATACTAAATGGGAACAACTGAGAACAGACACATAATGCTGTTGAATCTTGCAAACTAACTTATAACTTGTTAAATAAAGAAGTGAAGACAAAAACTCGAGAGATAAAAGACATTTCATCAATGAACTGGCCGTAGAAGCTGAAAATGCTGCAAGAACTGGTAATAGTAGGTGCCTTTATCAAATTACAAAACAACTATGTCACCAGCCTACTGATATGGAAACACCTGTTAAAGATAAATTAGGGAATCCAATACCAACAGAAAAAGAACAAATAAAGAGATGGGCTGAGCACTTCATGGAGGTGCTAAACAGACCACCACCAACAATAACACCTGATTTTAATAATGAAACACCCACAACCACCTTGCCAATAACTTGCGATGAATTCACGCTGGACGAGATCAAACAAGCCGTTAAAAGATTAAAAAATTTTAAAGCTGCTGGAGTTGACGAAATTTCAGGCGAAATGATTAAAGCAGTTAATGACAACAACCTCTTGAGAATTTTAGATATTATAAATGAAATATGGAGAGAAGAACAACCACCACAACAATGGAAAGACAGTATTATTGTAAAGTTACCGAAGAAAGGTGATCTATCAGACTGTAATAACTGGCGTGGTATATCTCTATTATCAGTACCTGGAAAATTACTATGTTGCATGATGTTAGAAAGACTTAAATTGCATGCTGACGAAAAGATCAGAGAAGAACAAGCGGGTTTCAGGCCGAAACGATCATGTATTGATCAAATATTCACACTAAGAACAATTATAGAAGAATCAGTGGAAATGCAATCGCCACTTATTATCACCTTCGTCGATTTTCAAAAAGCCTTTGATAGTCTACACCGCCCATCATTGTGGAAGATACTTACAATCTATGGTTTTCCAACAAAATATGTGAATATAATCAAAGCGCTTTATGACAATGCAAGATGTTGTGTTAGAACAAATAAAGGGAATACAGAATGGTTTACAGTAGAAACAGGGATGAAACAAGGCTGTATTATGTCACCACTACTTTTTGGAATAGCTATTGATTGGGTTATGAGAAACTATACCCACAATGAACAATTAGGTATAAAATGGACAAATGGAAAATTCCTCGGGGACCTGGATTTCGCAGATGATTTGGCATTCTTAAGTTCAACACCCAGACAATCCCAAGAAGCAGTAAATAATTTGTGTCATCTTTCGGTTAAAATAGGTCTCCAAATAAATGCCTCTAAAACTAAAGTTATGAACTTTTCTAACGAGACCTTTAATATCATCCTGAACGGGGAAAAACTACAGAAAGTTGAAAGTTTCAATTATTTAGGCAGTAAAATGACTCAGGATGGTGACACAACAAGAGAAATTCATACTAGAATTGCTTTGGCAGCTAGCGCCTTCAATAGATTATCTAATATTTGGAAATTACGATCACTGAATATACATACCAAGCTTCGTCTGTTTAATTCAAATATTATCTCAGTGTTAACATACGGCTGTGAGAGTTGGAAAATAACAAAATCATTGGAGAACAAGCTGAATACATTTGAGAACAAATGTCTTAGAAAACTCATGAACATCAGTTGGAAAGAATTCAAGACTAATCGACAAATAAGAGAAGACTCTAGGCAGAAATATGTCTCTAACTATATAAGGAAAAGACGATGGTCATATATCGGTCATGTCCTACGAATGCAAAACAACAGAATACCATTGCAGGCACTCACTTGGGTTCCTGAGGGTAAGAGGAAAAAAGGAAGACCAAAAGAAACACTCAGAAGAACAATAATAAGAGAAGGAAGAACGTTGGGATTAAACAATGTGCAAGAGCTAAGAGGAGTGGCGTCACAACGTACAACCTGGAGAGCACTGGTTTCTGCCTTATGCGCCGTGTTTGGTGCTTAAGAATTTATTATTATTATTAATGTCAATGTACTAATCTTTTGAGTTAAAAATCCACATTTGAATGGAAAGTTAATAAGTCTATTTCAAACCTGTAAGGAAAAATGGTATTGTTCCAAATAGGCTTAAGTTCACTTCGCGCGCATAATACTGATAGTGCATGAAGTTTCTCGTAGAAATCGTATGTTCACAGTGTCTATAATTGTTGTCTATAAATTCTGAGTAGACATAATATTCGTAAGTTCGGGAACTTTGAAGCAAAGTCACGTAGAAAAGTTCAGAATAGCATGACATGATTATCTCCCTTGACATTCTGGTATGGGTTTCAATTAATTTGTTATGTCCCTTGATGAAACCAAATAACGACATACAAAGTTACTGAGTGAAAATTTCGAAAACTGTCTCAACTTGAATAACTGGGAATGTTTGTAGCACTTTCTTTCTTGACAACTTGTTGTAGAACTGACAGTTCGAATATAGATGTAATGTGTGTCTATACACTGTTCTGAGACGAAGGATATATCAGATGCCTTGAAGTGATATTTTCAACAGCATCATCAAGTGTCTGTGCGGGTGGCGTTGTTGTAGCTTAACTTGGAACAACGAACATTCTGTGATGTGAGTGTACTACACTGTTATTGACACGAAAAGTCATCAGCACAGGCGATATGAGTGTAGCTAGGGCTTTTCAGCAGAATGTTGATAATTTGGGCTTGATGGTTACATGGAAGACGGAGTGTCTTTGATACATCGAGACAACACGTCGGCAACCACGTTGAGATTACCTTTTATAGCTCTGGTGGAATAGTCGTATGGCTGTAAGGCGAGACTTGCTCTAGCTGCCTTTGGGTTGGTAAAACGTGCAGTTTGTAAGTAACCCAATTCTCGTTGATCGGTCTCAAGAGTGAAATGGGCACTCAACAAATAGCGTTGTAGTTTACTGAAGCAGAATATAATAGCCAGCAATTCACGTTCCACGATAGGATATTTCTGTTCTGTGTTGGTAAGCTTTCTACTGACGTACATGACAGGATGTATCTAACCTTGATACTGCTGCATCAATGCCCCACCGATAGCGACATCGCTGGCGTCTACCTTGAGGGTAAAAGGTATGCGAATATCAGGCAATCGTAATATAGGCGATTTCGAGAATGCATATTTAATCATGCGTAAAGAATCATCACAAGCATGGGACCACATTACTTTCTTTGCCGCGTCCTTTTTCAACAACGCGGACAGAACTGAAGTGATATCAATAAAATTAGGCAAAAATCTTCTGTAGAAGTTTATTAAACCTAAAACACTTCAAACTTTTTTCTTTGTTCGAGGGACATCTAAATTTAAAATTTTGGAGACAGTAGAATCTTCAGGTTTCAAGACCCCACCTCCAACTTTATGCCCGAGAAAGGTAATTTCAGAAAAGCCTGTTCTCGTTTTAGATGGTCGAGCTGTGATACTATGATCAAGTAAAGTATTTAATAAGATGTGAATACCGCGGACATGATCACTCCAGGTTTGATGAAACAGACATTTGTCATCAATGTATGTAATCAAGTCTTCACGATCTGAAAATAATCTCCTCATCATGCGCACAAAAGTCGCAAGAGAATTAACAAGTCCAAAAAACATATAGTTGAAACGAAACAAACCTAAAGGAGTAGCGAAAGCTGTGTACGGTTTAGATTTGTTTGACAACAGGACCTGCCAATAGCCCTTTGAGAGATCGAATTTAGTAAAAAAGGTAGCAGTAGAAAGTCTCTCAAGAAGAGAATCGAGCACGGGAACAAATTCCGCGTCTCGAACAGACACTGCGTTTAATCTACTATAATCTATAGAAATACGTATAGACTTGTCCTTTTTCCTAATTAACACCATAGGAATGCTATATGGTGAATTGGAAGGTTCTATAATACTGAGCTTAATCATTTGTTTTATCTCATCTTGCACTTGAGATTGCAGATGGATAGGAATCGGGTACGGTTTCAGCTTAATTGGCCTGAAATCCGATAACATGATATCATGTTCAATAACATCTGTGTGCCCATGAATATCTGTAAGCACATCAGAAAAGGACTGAAGTAAGTCAGAAATTTAATTTTTCTGATTCGTATTTAACGATGGATTAATGGAGACATCTTTCCATGATTCAGTCGCTAGTGAATGAATATCTGGTAATGGTAGAATAGGTTCACCATCATCATCAAATTCAGAAATTTCTTCTTGGATAACTGCCAAGGAAGAACGACGATCAATAGATTCGTCAATAGAATCAAAGATAGGATAAAGATGTGGTGGTCTAGTATAGAATTGTTGTAACATATTTATGTGAAAAATTTTTTCTTTACCTTCCACACTTTACCTTTTTTACATTACAACATAATCGACATCCGACAGTTTCTTAATGATTGTATATTGACCTTTCCAAGAAATTAACAATCTATTTTCCTTATTCTGAAGCAAAACAAAAGCTTCGTCTCCTGGCCGCAGCTGGCGAGCCTTTGACTTTGCCCTTTCCGAAGACTGCACTGCTATTTTGCATGCGTCAATGATTTTTCGCCTTAAATTTGCGACGTATTGATAATGACTGAACTTCTTCGTTTATGTCAGTACCGATAGGTAAATGTTTTAATATGGCCATGGGACCCAGTGGCCTCGCACCGTAGACTAACTCAAATGGATTAAAACTGGTGCTAGAATTAGGTATTTCTCGATAAGCAAAAAAGGCAGCTGGCAATATCCGGTCCCATTCTTGCGGATATTTAGCTGTAACTCTATCAAGAATTTGCTTAAGTGTCCTATTAAATCTTTCAATTTTACCTGACGCTTGAGGGTGGTACAACGAACTAAGTGATCGTTCAATACCAAACATGTTCATAACTTTTACCATGGCATCGGACACAAATTGCGAGCCATCATCAGACTGGATGTTTTCAGGAAAACCCAATCTGGTAAAAACTAAAAATAGTGCGTCAGCTACGTGATCACTGGTAATATACTTCAGTGGGATAGCCTCGGGGTAACGAGTACACATATCTATACACGTTAAGACATATCTATGACCCCTAGTTGAAGTTCTGATAGGACCAATAATGTCAATGGAAATCTTTGCGAATGGACGCAATGAGATGTCCGCTGCTTGGATGGGTGCAATATGATGAGGCCTTTTAGTTGCCACATTCTGGCAAACTAAACAAGTGCGACAAAAGACCTTAACATCTTTGGTCACACCAGGCCAAAAGAAATGAGAGATAACTCTCTGTTTAGTCCTTGCGATACCCAATACAACCAGCAGCGTTGATATCATGTGCATGTCGTAGCACAAATGGTCTGAAACATAGTGGTACCATGATCTGTTTCTTAATAGAATTTACATCCTGAAAATTTCTTACCAATATATTATTATTCAAAGTATATCAATGTTTTACTTTGTTATTGGTACTTACATTACTTGTCGTAACTAGCTTTAAAAGATTTTGTAAAGAGACATCTTATCTTTGTTTCTGAATGAAAGAATTTCTTTCTATTTATTCAACATTCAAATCATCATCTTCATCAGTGGAAATACTTTGATCATCAACATTACCTTGATCAATATTACTGACATCATTTATGAGTTCATCATCATTGGTAATTTCTTCCAAAATAATATCATCACCAATATGACTTAGTCTTTCCTCACGAGCTTGTGCTCTCGTAGTAACAGCATTAGCTGATATCGAGTGCTCTTTCTCCCATTTCTCGATGTCCTGTTTGGAACATTCGCGGATCCCAGGGATGTTTCCAAGGAGAATTCCAGCAATAGGGTTGTTCTACAAACAAGCGAGCACTCTGCCCGTGAAATATGGTGTATCCAGGAATACCTTTGCAGTGGGATAGTATTCCACTGTTCCACCGAAAGTAATACACATTACTTTCATTCCAGTGTAGTCTGATGGGTCCACCATACAACTACGTATGCCAATGGTCGTAGCACCTGTGTCAGGCAATAAAGATACTAATTTATTGTTCACAAAACCCCTATTCAATACTTTGGATCCTGTAGTAGCAACAGATGACATGACAGGCAGAGGGTGTCCGCACAAAAGTCTCGGCACACTCTGTGGCTGAAACAAAGAACTACATTGAGTACAATTAGTACTGTTAGCCAAATCAACACTGCACGCGTTTGCGTGTGCAATAGGCACATTACTTTGATTTGCATTATCAGTACTAACATAATTGACAGCATTAAAACGTTCTGGGTTTCTTGACTGTCTATAACTGTTGGTATGGAAAGAACCTCTATTATTAGAGTAGTTATAATTATTCCTGTGGAATGACCTATTACCCCTGTTTGATTTGGGACTATAACCTCCTCTATTCTGGTAATCATTTTGTCTGTAAGATGATTGAGGACCAAAATAATCATTATTGTTGTTATAGTTGTCATACCTCGGAGGCTGTTGAGATTTCTTGTTAAAGTTATACTTGCCTCTTTTGTTTCCATAATTACTATTCTGATTGAGTTTACTATTCCTGTCAACACTATTGGATCTCTGCTTAGCGTTGTTAAAATTTGTTACTCTGGCTGAAGCAGCAGGAAAGGAATCCATAAAGCTATCTCTACTAAGATTCTTATTTGGGTGTGCGACTTGGAATTGTCTACCTAAGGTTTCACAGCCATATAATTTATCTGGTTTCTTTTCCTGTAAGAAGGATAAGAAATCTCCACTTATGGAGGATAAAACCTTATCTCTGAGGATCAAGTCAGACAATCCTTCAAAAGTCTTTTCAATTTTAGCGGGATCAACCCATCTCGAAAAATACATTTTAATTGAGGAAATAAATTCTGTAAAATCCTTAGCGGAATCAGGTAATAGTGACTTAAATTTTTGTCTATAACCATCCTCATCCTATTGGTATTTCTTAAGTAACAGTATCTTAACTGAGTCATAATTATCTCAGGACTGATCATCCATAGTGCACACTGCTGTACATGCATCACCAACCAATAAATTCATGAGCCTACTAGGCCATGTAGCTTTATCAATGCCAAATTCAAGACAAAAGGTCTCAAATCTACTTACCAGCGGTACCAGCCCAATGACAGTCGAACACCTGCTGCAATACTGCCCAACCTACAGTAATGAACGGAGTAGCATATGGCAACAACCCACGTCTGTCAACGAAAAACTGTTTGGAGATGTTGGAAGCCTTGGGTTGACTACTGCCTTTATTAGAGTCCTAAATGTGGAAGTCTGAAGGCGAACGAGGAAGAAGAAGAAGAAGAAATCTACTTAGGAAGCATTGGATATCATCAATGAAAGGGTTACATTTAGGTAAAGTTACCTTAACATTCATTCACTATCATTCGTTGAATGATTGTGATGAGGAGGTAAAGGATGAATTCTATCAACAACTGCAGAAAGAAATGGAAGACACACCTAGATATGATCTTGTTATAGTAATGGGAGGCCTCAATGCGAAAGTTGGTACACACAATACATATAATGAAAGAACAATGGGGAAATGCGGCAGCGGAACAGCAAACGAAAATGGGGATAAACTAATACGTTTCTGTAGCATTAACAACCTGGTCATTGGAGGAACACTTTTCCCACATAAAGAAATTCACAAATTAACATGGGAATCACCAAATGGTCTGGACAGAAACCAGATAGACCTCATCATGGTAACGGTAGATGGAGACATGCATTACAAGATGTGAAGGTAAGAAGAGGTGCAGATGTGGGAAGTGATCACCATTTAGTAGTAGCAAAACTGAAATTGAAACTAAGAAGGGCTGGACCAACTGTAACTACACAGAAAAGGTTTGACATCAGCAAATTGAAGGACTCCCTTACCAGAAAAGCTTTTGCGGCCGACATTAAGAAACGATATCAATTTGCCAAAAGTCAGGAAAAGACATTGACTGATGATATAGACCAGAATTTCAACACTATTACAGCAATATATAAGGAAAGCAGAAAATCATGCTTGGGATTCCAGGAAAGGAAGAAGCAAGACTGGATAACAACAGAAACACTAAACACCATAAAGATTAGAAAGGAAATGAAAAGAAAGAAAACAGAAGCGAAGTCCCTTTGGTTAAAGCAACTATATAGCGAACAGTACATTCAGCTGGACAACGAAGTTAAACGCCAAACCCGAGCCAACAAAAGGAATTTCGTAGACGATCTTGCAAGACAGGCAGAGGAGGCAGCACTGAGAAATGAACAAAGCACAGTATACAAAATAACTAAATTCATCAGCGGAAAACGAGGTGCAAACAATATTACATTAGTAAGAGATAAGCAAGGTAATCTCATCACGACAGCAGAGGGACAGGAAACAAGATGGGCAGAGCACTTCAGAGAAACTCTGAACAAGGAACCACCAGAGACTCAATTGAATGTTCCTGAGGCTGAAAACGATCTAGATGTAAATACAGACATTCCACGAAAAGAAGAAATCATCACAGCAATCAAAGGGTTAGGGAACGGCAAAGCTCCGGGCCATGATAACTTAAATGCAGAGCTATTTAAGATAGACCCAGAGCTAGCAGCAGAACTATTAGAACCACCATTTGCCAAGTCTGGAAAACGGGGACAACACCATCAGAGTGGAACAAAGGAATAATTGTCAAATTGCCCAAGAAGGGAGATTTTGCAGACTGCAATAATTGGAGAGGAATCACTCTTCTCTCAGTTCCCAGCAAAATACTAGGCAGGATAATTATACAGAGAATTTCAAAGGCAGTAGACCACAAACTGAGGAAAGAACAAGCAAGATTTAGAAAGAACAGAAGATGTGTAGATCATATATTCACTCTCAGGAACATTATAGAGCAGTGCACAGAATGGCAAAGACAGCTTTACATTAATTTCGTTGATTTTGAAAAGGCTTTTGACAGCATACATAGGGACAGTTTATGGAAAATACTGAGGGCTTATGGAATTCCAAGCTGCATAGTGTCAATCATAAAAAGCCTCTATGCCAACTTTACGTGTAGTGTTGGGCAGAGCAACCTAACCTTTGAAGTGAAGACAGGAGTACGACAGGGATACCCCTTATCAACCACTCTATTTTTAACAGTCATAGACTGGGTGATGCGCCAGACAACAGAGGGCAGTCCAAGAGGAATACGATGGACTACATTTTCTACATAGGAAGATCTGGAATATGCAGATGACATTGCACTACTAACACATTCAAATCAACACATCCAGGAAAAAACGGATAGACTTAATAAGTTTAGCCAGCAGATGGGCTTGAACATCAATTTAAAGAAGTCTGAGGTCATGACGCTCAATGTGAGCAACCCTGAGCCCATATCAGTAAGGAATCAGCAACTGGTACAGACAGATACCTTCACATACCTGGGAGGCATAGTGACGCCAGACGGTGGGGCAGGCGGGGACATCAACGTCAGAATGAATGGGGCAAGAGCAGCCTTCTTTAGCCTAGACAGCATCTGGGGGTCCTCCCAGTACAGCACAAGCACAAAATTAAGATTATATCAGAGCTGTGTAATTTCTGTGCTTCTCTGTGGTGTGGGGTGCTGGGGAGTTGCAGAGAGGGGGTGGCGAGATTGTCCTCTTTCCACACAGCATGCCTAATGGAAGTTCACCGAATCTTTTGGCCGAGTGCCATCGCCGGCCAGGATCTGCTTGCTCGTTGCGAGCAAGAGGACATGCGCACCATCGTGGCTGGCGGACGCTGGGGCTGGGTTAGCCATTTCCTCAGGGGAGACCCCGATGCCATCGCGGGGGCAGCTGTGTTTTGGGCCCCTGGGGGGGCGAGGGGGAGGCCGGCCGGGGACAGCCTGGCGGGGGATTGTGGAGGCTGAGATGCGGGAGGTGAACCGGGGTTGGGGCACTGTGCGGGGGGCGGCCGCCGACCGAGCAAAGTGGAATCAATTTGTTGTTGCCCTAAAGACGCCACTAGGCGTGATGGCCACTGACTGCTTTGACGGTCGGTGGTTAAGGATCTAAGAAGAAAAGAAGACCTTAACATATTTGCCATCTCTTCTATCCTCATCCATATTTCTGATATTCACTTGAGTTTGTTGCAATCTTAATTTTTCAAGTTCAATCTCAGCTAACTTGATTTCTTGAGCTTGGTTTAATTTGTCTTTTTCAAGAGCTCAATGTTCCGCTCTTTTTTCTCTTTCTAATTCATCTTGCATTCTTTCTTTTTCTAATTCTTCTTGTCTTCTTTCTCTTTCTTCTTGTCTTCTTTCTTTTTCTAACTCATCTTGTCTTTTGATTTCATTATCTATATATTCTTGCAAGGCTTGTCCCTCCAGACCACAATCTTTTCCAACCTTCACTAAATCTTTCAAGATCGACATGTTTACTCTTAATGTGCTTTCTCAATAGTAACAAATAAGGTAAATTTATAATATTATTACTTTATGAATAATATTTCAATAATTATACCACCACTTCAAATTCAATCAACTTGGTGAGTTAATAATGACAGATGCAGATGTTAATACTGGAGCATAAAAGACAAGTACAAACAGTAGACAAAATACAATGATCAGAGCCAAAAAGAAGAAAATGCAAATGTGAAAAACCAAGGCAGAATCATATGAAATAGAACAATGAAAAAAACATGGCCCTATACATAGATGTGACAAGACATAACGATTTTTTTTACAACATGAATACCATGTATTAAATCAAGGATAGTTAGGTTAGATGTACGCTTTTACAAACAAAAATGGAGAAAAACTGAAGAAAAAAATATACAGATCTGGACTACAACTACAAAATAACAGTGAACAGGACTTCACTACTAACAATCACAGGTCATTATTATTTCACTAGCAGCAGATTCACACAGCGTTGTAAAGCCGGCCCCGCTATATGAAACAATCACCTACCAAACCCTAAGGACACGCTTATGAATCCATCGACCAGTCGAGACGGTATTGATGAAAATATAAGTCCCAGCCTACCACCCACAGACTAAATACCACACAACCTTAAACATTTAAATATCAAATAATACAGAAAATCAATCTGTTATAATCATTCCTTCCTCCATTTTGGATAGTCCTTTCCAGCAAGCATAATATCTTTAAAATGCATTCCACAAACAACTAGCTCAATCCATTCGTTCTACTGATTTATTGCGATTCATCATCATCCCATCTCAAACCGTAACCCATCATGGGTCGTAGGGGTGCCATGGTGGAATCATCAGCAGACAGAGTCCTCCACTGCTCTCTGTCCTCAGCAATGCGTACAAGTGTGGAAAAACCGTGTCCTGCCCATTCTTTGATGTTATCAGCCCAGGATTGTCTTTGCCTTCCTCTTCTCCGTTTACCTTTGACTGTTCCCTGGAGGATCGTTTTCAAAAGGGAGTCATGACGAGTTACATGCCCAAACCAGGCAAGCTTTCGACGTTTCACCACTGACAAAAGTGGTTCTTGGTGGCCTGCATAGGTGTTTATCTTCTCTCTAACATAGACATTTGTTTTGTGCTCTTTATAGCAATTGCGCAAAATTCTTCTATAACATTTATGCTCGAAAGCCTGAATCCTTCGCTCCGTATCTGCAGTGAGTGTCCAGCTTTCACACCCATATAAGGAATAGATAATACAAGTGATTTGTATAATTTGATCTTCACAGGAAAACTGATGTTACTTTTCCAGATCACATTCAGCCTTGTCATGGCAGCTGAGGCCATCTCAAGTCTTGTCTTGATTTCTTTACTTGATCTTCCATCACTACATATAGTGGACCCGAGATATTTAAAGGTGTTAGCTTCTTCTAACGTTTGCCCATTTAACGTAATGCTGGTCGGAACATGTTTCTTATGGCTATTCACCAATATCTTGCTTTTTTCTATATTAATTTCCATCCCACATGTTCTTGTTACTTTCTCCAGTCTAGAGGTAAGGTCTTGAAGTTCTGATTCTGATCCAGCTATCAGATCGATATCATCAGCAAAACGTAGATTGCAAAGAGGTTGGCCTCCAATCGATATGGTTGTTTTATAATCATAAAGAGCCTCCTGCATAATATGTTCTAGATATATATTAAAGAGGACTGGGGACAGGATACATCCCTGGCGAATTCCTACAGCTGTTTTGAAAAATTCTCCAATGTCATTGCTTGCAAAAACATCACTGCTTGCGTCCTTGTATAGTCCTTGTATATTGCGATTAAACTAAACCAAAACATTTCGGGTTTTTACCCAGAAATAACAATGATTCTACACATACCAATAGTACCTTAAACCCACAATGATAATGTATGTGTATATATATATATATATATATATATATATATATATATATATATATATATATATATATATATATATATATATATATATATATATATATATATCTTCTTCTTCTTCTTCTTCTTCCGTCCTTAGCCAAAGACCGACCAAGCAGTCAGAGGCCATCACGCCTTGTGGCGTCTTAAGGGCAACAGCAGATTGATTTTCTCTGTTGTAGTTTCCCATCACGCCTAGCGGCGTCTTTAGGGCAACAACAAATAGATCCATCTGCCGTTGTTTCCGTAATCGATGTGACAAGCCAACGGGTGATCAGCCCATTGGGCATATATATATATATATATATATATATATATATATATATATATATATATATATATATATATATATATATATATATATATATATATATATATATATATATATATATATATATATATATATATATATAATTAACAGATCGCTTACCCTCAATCACAGACAGGCTTTCAATGTTTACACAGTCTGCTCACACTTCTGCAGATGACATGGAGGTGATATATATATATACTGTGCTCTTTGTCTGTAGTTTGAATTAGGCAGTGAGTGTGTCTGTGTCATTCGTTCTCTCCCCTTATATAGTGGACTTTCAGATGTACGAGATGACAACTAGCCAAAAGTACGTTTTCATGCATCCAAAATCGTGTAGGTAAGGCAAGGTGTGCTTAGGTAGCAAATCTAAAAAAAATTATGGAATCCTTATTTCTGCACCGAGTTCCTTCATCTTAGGCTTATTTTGCTCATATGAGTGAGCTCTATCACTATGCATATCCACTTTATCCTATAGTTTATCCGACTATTCACTGGAGCAGCCGAAAAATGGAAAAACACAATATGGTTCATGCTCCACTTTCTTCTGTTCATAATAACTTCGGATCTACAACACATCCAGTGAATCTATTGCTATCTGCCTAAGGTTAATGATCCCTATTATCGAATTGGATCCTTCTTTATCCAGGTACTCCATGATTAGTTGCACACTGCCTTCCGAAATATCAGCAACATCTACACTTTTGTTTCCTCCATGTCTAGCGTATCTTCAGACACTATTTATACCAAGCTGGTGTTTCATTGGTCTGTTACATCCACGGGGTTTGCGCGGTGATAAATTTTGAATGATGCCGAGATATGATTCAGACTGCATTACATTTATGTTATTGTTGTTATCTTCTCAAGTGGGTCGTGCAAACCCCTGTTACAAAAAATGCATCTAAATACGGAAAAGTAAGGGGGCACTGCGCACGATATTATGGAATCGAAAAGGCAGTGACCTGGAACAGTTTGGGAACCGCTGCTTTAGCCCCTCAAGGAGCACAGGCTTTCAACGTATTCATGCCAGGTCCTCCTCTCCCGTGCTATCCCATCAAGGTATTACCCTATCTTCTTTTCGGCTTTCATTTCTGTTTCCAGTTCTTTTCTCCAAAGTACACACACTGAGAAGGCAGTCCTTGTTATGGAAGCCCTAAGGCTACGAGGAATAGAGGGAGATCCAAAAACACAAGGAGAAGGGAATTGGAGACCGACGCTAGACGTGAAATGGAATTTAAAAATAATATGGAAAAACTACGATTTCACCGGACGGGAAGCCATGGGGTGTATTTATTAACATTAATAACACTTAAGGAATGGAAACCCGAGGCCTGTAAACGGTAAATTAATATTAGACAAACATAAAGGTATGTTTTCAGGCGCTCCTAAGAAATAAAGAAGTAGAACATTAGACAACAGAAAAACAACAGACGTGAGTGGCTTACCCAGGGTTTGAACCCCGTACCTTCCGAACGACAACACCGCCAAGCTATATATTGAAGACCTATGTTCCGCCAGGAGCTCAAAAGTAAGAGGATGATTATTATTTGTAAAATTATGGACAGATCTAGACCTGCCTTATGACAGCACTAGCGCCACACCTGCTTAAAATTCCGCTATTGCTCAGAGCAGATCTGTCGCCTTTTCTCACCCAACAGCCCGTCTTGAACAATGATGACGCGGCTTGTGTTGCAGGAATGATAACAGCTGCATCGCCTTAGTACTTCTTTATTCTATCTCCACTTCAGCTTGTTTTGAGGAAAACGCGTTTACATTTTTTTGGGTTACTAGTTGGAAAGATTTCGATGAGACAATAAAATGTCCGATGTTTTACAATGCACGGAGATTAGATTTTGTCTAAACTACGCCACATACAACTACAGCACGAAAGAAACACCGGGTATCAAATTTTCTCGTCTTAATGAACCGGGGGAGACTCTGTCAGGCATGTCTGTGGAAGAGAAATAACTTTCCGAAGTCAGTAGTTAACTTTTGGGACGCACCCAGAAAATCATCCTGTAAGTGGGTATGAGAAACTGGGTCATGCAATGCCGTTTAACTCAAAGGAAATTTATACAAGGATATGTATGAAGATGAGGGTCCTTTATGACACTTTTTCGGGCCCACTAGACGATAAATACATAAAGGAGGACACCAGATAACAGAAAAGAAATATAAGTGACAGGTTTACCAGGAATCGAACCGATGACCAACCAAACATCGCCATAGCCTTGCTGTGAATGTAAATCGTGAAAGGATGCATAGCAAATTTTGCACCCCAAGTATATTTATTTATTTATTTATTTATCATGGTTGCCAGCGTAGGTCGTACATATGCAACCAACCATGTTTTATCAGTTGTGCTAGTGTGGGTCCTATATCTGCGACCAGCTTTTTTCCAAGTGTAATTGCTACCTGCTCAAAAATCGGGCAATACAGGGAGACGTGCACGTGTAAAATTATGGTTTATTTGTTCATTCATTGCTGTTCCTCTGCCAGAGGAGTTCACTCAGTGCGTTCCTCTCCCAGAGGAGTTCATTCATTGCCGTTAATCTCCCAGAAGAGTTCGTTTTCATTGCCGTTCATCTCCCAGAGGAATTGATTCATTGCCCTTCCTCGCGCAGAGGAGTTCATTCATTGCCGTTCCTCTCCCAGAGGAGTTCATTGTGACGTGTAATGGAAAAAGAGTGTACAGTATAATCTGACAGCTTATTGCAACCTAATAGCTGCCCTCTGATTTGCTAGCTAAACAGGCATAAACACCATTTGTCTATTTCTGAAACGTAACATTTTGTCCCGCCTTCTTTTCTTTTAACACGAGCTAACGAAATGTTTACAAACTGCGTGACCTGTCAGTCATAACAGGGAAGCAAATCAGGCTGTGTTTACCTCGTCTCCTCACGCGAGCATCTGTCAATCATAATAGTTCTGAGACATGCAAGCACGTGGGAGAGACAAAAACACAGACCCTTTTGATGTTTCGTACTCAGGGGAAGTTAGAAACCCCTGGGCTCTTTGATCTTCAGAAGCGGGCATTCTTAAAGAGAAACCCGCTAGTCGAACAGAAAGTCTTTTGATGCCGGTTGAAAACTCCCGACGAGAAACCTCATCGACCGACCGTAAGTCTTGATACGCCTAGCTTCTGAATTGGTGGTCTCACTGGGACGCGAAATTGACAACATTAGAGATCAGAGAAATTCAATTGTATATGTACTGTCGTTTTCTTAACCCCATCATCAGTTGTCAGTCAGAAATTTGAATAGTCTAGCGCAGTCCTAGAACCAGTCTTTCTTGTTGGAATATGGTGTACTAGTGTTCATGGATATTTTCATTTCTGAATTTTCTGGTAAAAGGGTAATAGTTCTAATGTTTTAAGAAGTGATAGCTTTTAACATTTGTTCTTCACTTAGATTTTTCTCGCTAGTAAAACGAGTAAAATAAAGTAACGCGTAGCGATTTCATACCAGACATTCTATTAAAATGTTAAATCACGCCACCCGCATACCTTAGACCGTAATGATGTTAACAGTATAGGAAGACGTGCCACGTAATCTCTACAGGAGAGGGATAAACCTGACGGGTTAGCTGACTGGACGTATAGGCAATAAAGCGACTGATAGTGAAGGATAAAATGCATCGTTATATTTCATTTGTGCATATTTATCATTATAGTGTCTATTATTCTTAATACCATACGACGAACTAACAGAAGCCGAAAATTTAATAGCATTTTAATGACAGGCGATCATTGTTTAGGTAGCGCGTATGGAGAGATTAAATAATAATTAACATTGTACGCTGAACGCCGGCGCGAGCAGGGGCGGACGAATTAACATAATTCAGTCCGACTGAACTCAGCGCCAGCGCCGTCTGCTAACTTGTAGGCGTAAGGAAACACAATGTGCCTTTTAAATGTAATCAGTACTGACGGAGTGGAGAAGAGATCGTCTTGTCCCGTTTGTGAATAGATATAGTAGTAGCAGTTTTTTATAAATGTTTCTTGTATTCTTTGCAGACCTGATCACAAGGGCAGCCAGCGGTCTTTTTTCTGATTTTAGTATTTTCTCCTTTTCTTGGCTTGTGTGTCAAAGACTTCATTTGTAAACGGGCACTCGCCAGAGAGTATTGGAGAACAACACATTTTTAACACTGGACTTACCAAACCCAGATTCATATTTTTACCAGCCACAGTAGTGAACATTATTTTTATCCCGACTCCTGACGGTCGTAACTCAAGGGAAGTATACCTCTCGGAACAGCTACACTGTGCAGAATCGGCGCCTTTTTAACACAGAGTTGGTCGACAGAAGAACCATCATCATCATATGAACATTATTTTTTAGCAACCAAAAGTTTCCCAATACTGGAAGTATTTTTCCATAAAAGAGTGAACCTCAAGAACTCTCACAGTTTTAACTATTTGTAGTAACTCATACACATGAGAAGAACCATATTAGGCGTTCACCTCACTAGCTAATTTCTGGGGATGGACTGGGGCCAATTTGGATCTGCAACAACTGGGATGACAGAATATTAAGTGAAATAGGTAATAAATTCATGAACTAATTCTATTATCAAGGGATATTACATACCTACCATACCAGGCAATTAGGTAAGAGTGTGAGTGTGGCCACTGCTTGAAAGAGTGTGCGAGTATTGTCTTGTTTGCTGGAAAGCTATCCATATATCTGATTTGTCTAAACGTTTGTTCGTTTTACTGGGACTCATAGAGTACCACTACTGTTGATTCTGTAATATAGTGCTAACCTTTAACCTTCGGGTTAATAATTTTAGGGGTTTTGTTTTCTCCATTTCGGGGAGGGTGCACTTTTTCTGCTTTATTTCATATGCATGTAAAAGACTCTGATCTTTTTTCTTTAGATATTTTTGATGTTGTCGAGTTTAAATGATAATAAACTACAAAGAAACTTACCTTTGTGTGTTGGTCAGACCCATACCCATTTATCCGTATTTTTTTTCACGTTTGTGTGTCTTGTTGTTATATAGCTATGTGTGTGTGTATGTGTGTGTGTGTGTGTGTGTGTGTGTGTGTGTGTGTGTGTGTGTGTGTGTGTGTGTGTGTAGAGAAACTTATCTATTCTTGATAGGGGAGGTAAAAGCTGTCATGCAACAAAGTACAGTCGTACGGATATCCTGGAGGAGACAACCTAATCACTCCAGAGACATATCTTTTCCCTAAATCTACCCCCTGTGAAAAATATATTTTCTATACCTTCTTGCGTATCTTTCGACATCCACTGTACTCAGACGGGCCAATTAGAACAATTAACCTTCCGTACGACATTCATCAATGGAGGAGGCAGAAGGCATGGCTAGAGATCGAGAGTCTTTCAGGCGGGCTGTGATGAGAGCGACGTTCTACAAAGGGCATGCTACATGATGATGACGACATTCGTTCATTGCCGTTCCTCTCCCAGAGGAGTTCATTCATTACCTTTCCTCTCCCAGAGGAGTTAATTCATTGCCGTTCCTCTCCCAGAGGAGTATAGGCCTTAAAAAATTCATACCAAGACTTCCTATCATGTGCCATTCATTCAAAACTGTGGTTGCATTTCTCAAATTTGCAACGATTTCCTGAAACTTCCAAGTTGCTTTTCTTTCTCCCATCTCAATGATATTAGTCATCTAGCTGTGGTTACTAGGAAAAAATAGGCCTATTGTTTCTGCTGTTTTTGCTTTCTCATAATATGCGACCAATATGAGGTTGCCCATGAGGCTGGCAACTTCATAATGTAAAAGAAATAGCTACAGAAACCACATGTGCAAGACGAGCACCTGGATGCTTGGACGCAGGTTTCCTGCATGGGGACTAGCTGCAGGGGTGGTTCTATGCTCCTTAAGAAGCAACAAGAAAAATAGTGGTAGGTACCAGTGGCGGATCTACATTTTGAGGGCCCTGAGGCTTGAACTCTCGTTTTATTAAAAGAAAAAAAAATGTTGGAGGATGGGAAAGAAACGTATTGGACTTGGGGGCCCTGAAACTCAAGCTTCATTGACTTCATAGTAGATCCACCTCTGGTAGGTACTAGTAAGTATCTGCTGAGGGATGCTTCAAACACAGACAAAAACATGTCGAGTTTCTGCTGCAGACCGGAAAAATTATAACATTTTGTAAAAAAATTCGACGATTTGTATGGTGTTTTCCCATTTTTGTTCATGTTGCCTCATCTGTCAAGAAAATGTCGATACTAGAGACCGCTCTGAAAATTTGAGATAGTAACCAAACATGCAAGCAAAAAAAAAAAAAAAAAACCGCAAAGGCAAAACCAAATTTATTTTCTGTCTGTATTTATTTTTAAAACATTTGTCATTACTTGTTTTCGCAAATAACTTAGTTAAAATGATAATTTAAAAACAAAATAACTTTGGAAAATTTCACAGCTGCTCTTAAACTAGAGCTGACTGTGGTCCATACAAATTATATAATTTTCAAAGTACCAGACTTGTTGGTTTGGCTAGAAAACATACAAATAACACAATCGATAACCAGAAATTACAGAGGTCCGGTGCTTATGAAATTTTAAAATGAATAAACTGTTTTGGCAGGATTTCCAGTGTGGAAGAAATGAAGGAAAGACCATGGTAAAAAGTATTACAAGAAGAGGTTAATAATAGATACTAAAAACGAATAGCCAACTTCATGAAGTAGTCATTGGCTAGCATTACACTGGAATGTCAAGGTTAGAACACTCACACATGAAGACAGGATATGTCAGCTCAAGGTTCCTGTCATCTCCAAACAGTTCGTGATAACAGAAGGTCTGAATAGGTTGAAAGAAGCAAGAGACAAACCATAATCTTTATCTGATATGGTAATTACATAAGGGAACAAATGATTAACACAATAAAATATAAGTAAAGGTTTTCTTTTCTTTTTTTTTTTCATTTTTTTTTTCTGTGATGTGTTCTGAAAGTTTGGTTGCTTGAATATGCTTAGATAAATGCCATAAAAGTATTTCTACGGAGATATGAAATAAAAAGGTGTTAAAAAAAACAAAAACAAGACGATTACATTATATTGGTCCGTGAAGTCACTAGAAAATAAAACACCGTTACGGATTTTCTGTTTGGCTGGGATCTCGGAGCTCAAAAGCAAGTCTGATTGGTGTCGCAGGAGTTACAAGTCTGTGTTCACTGAATTTAACCCCATCTGATCCTTTCTTGGGTTCCGTTTTCTCATTAAGAACGACCCTGAGTTTTTTTAAGATATGTACCAGACCTTGCTTCAGTTCCAGGAGTGCGAGCCTCATGCCGAGACACAATCTTGGACCATGACCGAATGGAGAAAATGCCATGGAATCTCGTTTTGCCTTCTCTTCAGCGGAAAACCGATTTGGGTCGAACTTTTCAGGGTCTGGAAAAATCTTGGGGTCTTTCATGGTGTAGAAGTAAGGGATAATAACGCTGGTTCCTTTTGGTATTGTCACCCCATTGTATGTTCTGGTGTCTTTGGCTATTCTGTTGACAGTGGCAACAGGAGGGTAAAGTCGCAGTGTTTCGTTTAAGACCTGTTCAGTGTAGATTAAGCTGTTGAGTTCTTGAGATGTTGGCGACTCGCTCTTGACTACATTTGTAATTTCTTGGAAAACTTTCTCCTGAAATAGTTTAACAATGTGTACATTAAAAAGTAGATTGATTTTAACTGGAAAAACATGTATTACTACTAACATTTGCATTAAAATTATAAAAAGTGACATTTTAAGAACAGCATAATCTATGCGGCAGCAATGTAGGAAGCGGCAATGAAAATATGTTGAACTACCAAGTAGATCGGCCGGCGTGATGGTGACCACGTCATCCCTAGTGTGCCGATGATCAAGAAAATATCGGCCTAACACCATATTCCCAATATGCATCAATGGGCGTGTAATGGGATCCTT
Source organism: Oreohelix idahoensis (assembly GCA_024509875.1). Taxonomy (NCBI): domain Eukaryota; kingdom Metazoa; phylum Mollusca; class Gastropoda; order Stylommatophora; family Oreohelicidae; genus Oreohelix; species Oreohelix idahoensis. The sequence continues at coordinate 370,508 of JAMPIV010015039.1, read as the reverse complement.
TACCCTTTTTTAAACCAAGGTAGGTCCATTGCAGCCGACTTCCGATACGGAGACGAAAGCTGATGATATTGATGGGGATTTCCTTAAGATATGGCATAATCATAAAGAAACTGACAGTATCCATCATAGCTTCAATAAAGTAAATGATTGATAGCCAAAATTCTTACCTGCACATCAGGATTAGCAGCAAGTTCATACAGGCACATCTGCAGCGTTGACGCTGTGGTCTCCATACCAGCAAATATGACCAACATAGACTGACCAAGCATTTCCTCATCTGTCATTTGCTGCACCGGCTTTGATGCCTCGCTCGCCCCTTGATTTTCAAATACTTCCTCAGTGACCTCTAGTTTACCAGCGGCTGCTGCCTCGTTTGCCTTCAGGAGTAAGTCCAAAAAATCGACATGATGTTTCTCTGTGCCATTCTTTTGCTGCTGTCTTCTTTCTGCTATCGTTTTCTTCAGAATTACATCGAAATATTGGTTAGCTTTCAAGTTTACTGGGTCGTAATATTGCAATTTAAAAACCTTTATAGATAGTTTCCTTAAGTGCGGGATTCGTTGCAAAAATTGGAAGATAGTCCTTGATAGTCCTTTGTGATTTTTGAAATCAATCATATTCTTTGAGTATTCATAGAACTCGGCATCATTTTCTCCAATAAATTTGGCCTCAAGTCCAAAAGCTGTTTTGGCAATAATTTCGCTGGTAAATCGCCCACATGTATCTTTTATTGATACAAGGGAGTTATTCTGGGCACAGTGTGTCAGATAGTCTGACAGATCTTTGGCACACTTTTCAACGAACTTTGACACATATTTCAGCTTGCCTGTGGTGAAAGTCGGAGATAAGATCTGTCTCTGCCGTCGCCAGTCATTGCCAGGTGCAAAAAATAAGGATTTGAAGAATGGAGAACTAGACGTAATCTGAACTTCTCTGTCTACGAAGTTGCTGAAGTCTTTAATTAAGACATTTCTCCACAGATCAAGGTTAGCTGTGAGCAGAAGTAGTCGAGGCCCTTCATGTAAGCCTATAGTATCACCGTACTGTGTAAAAAGTTCCGTAATTCTGGATCTGAAAGAGGCAGAAAGTTAATATATTCAGTTTTGCATTTTTGAGTACCAAATTTAAGTTAATTCAATTCAGTAGTCATCATATCATCAGTAGTCATCATATCATTTTCATTTGCGCTCCATGTGGAGCATGAATACACTACTGCAGCTGCTCCCACCGGAACTCTGCACACAGCAGTCACATGCTCCTGTAGGAACATTTATAACACATAAGGAAGGGAAACCCGAGGCCTGTAAACAGTAAATAAATATTAGACAAACATAAAGATATGTTTTAAGGCACTCGTATGAAATAAAGAAGTAGAACACTAGACAACAGAAAAAAGACGTGAGTGGCTTACCCAGGCCTCGAACTTCAGACCTTCCGTGCGACAACACCGCCTAGCTATGCAAGCGAATCACACCATCCTCCCGGCCATCTAGGCATCACCAAAAAATAATGCTTTGATGACTGGTCATTAGTGCGAACCGCAAGACACAACACCGGAAGTTTGCAATGGGCAGCCCAGCGTATTAATGACGCACTCACTTCTTTTGTTCCCGTATTATACAGTATAGGTCAGTCCACACAAGACGTCTGCTGTTTTCTGTTGTCTAGTGTTCTACTTCTTTATTTCTTACGAGTGCCTGAAAACATACGTTTATGTTTGTCTAATATTTATTTACTGTTTACAGGCCTCGGATTTCCCTACCTTATGTGTTATAAATGTTTATACAATACCAGAAACCTACTCTCTGTTCTATACTTACTGTTCTTAAGTCTACTATCATTTACTAGACACAGTGTTAAGGTCTTTGTCTTGTGAGGACTGACCTGTACTGTATGACACAGGGTATTTTATATTAAATACACAAATATCTTAGTCCTCGAAATATTAAACAAGAGAGTGAGGGATGGAGTGGAACACATTCAAGTAATAACTAACACTAGCAATATTCCGAACTCTGTCCAATGTATTCAAATAACTGTGGTCACAAAATTACAACAATATATATAGTCAGCGAAGTGTATCACATTGATGAAAATCCCAGATCACAAAGTGCATTACATTCTCACAAATAAATATCTTCTCGCACTCGACAATTCAAGTCCACCATTACAACCAGAAACCTCGTCGCTCTCCTGACCCCCGTTTCTTTACTGCCCCAATCAGAACTATTCTTGCATTCACCCCTGACCTGCTGACTTCGCAGTTTCGTGTTGTTAAGTTTAGACCACTCTACTGACTACCTCTCATACACGACTAACATTACGTACCTGCTCCCAGCGGAGCACCGCCAGTCCACAGCTGTGTTAATCACGCTGTGACATCTCTTCATCCTGGGGGAAAAAACTTCGTTTTTTGTTTCTTTTCTTTTTTTCTTCCTGGAGAGCGGCCGGACGCACTCCAAACACCCAACATCCGGCCTTTGAGCCAAGTATTTATTCATATCCTTCTTATTCTCATATATCTTGCATACTCAATTAAACATCGTGTGGAGGAAAAAAACCAAGAAATAAACAAATATTCTAGAAACAAGACAAAGTGACAGCTACAACGTTAAGCTTACCCTCTAGGGGTAAAACAGTAAATTTGTACTGCTGCAGTAAGAGGGCTCAACGAGTTAATTTCGAGCTGGTCGATTTCGACGACTGTAAAAATGAGAGTGGTCGATGGTCTGTCTGTAATACAAAATGTGAACCTTTCAAGTATCGGGACAACTTTGAAACTGCCCACACAATTGCCAGGTATTCCCTTTTAATCGTGGAGTACCTAGTCTCAGCCGGCAACAGCTTCCGATTCACAAACATCACTTGATGTAAGGTACTCTGGTGGTCTTGCTTTAAACAAGCCCCAATTCCTACAGAAGATGCACCTGTCCGCAAAACAAAGGTTTTGCGTAAATCTGGCAACAGTAAGATGGGTTTCCTAGAGAACACCCTCTTGATTCTGGACATGGCTATCTCGCAGTCTTGTGTCCACACGATCCTATTTGGCATCCCATTTCTCGTCAGCGATGTAAGTGTAGCTTCGATGGAAGAGAACTGATGAATGAACTTGTGATAAAAATTCACAAGTCCAATTAGACTTTTCACTTGCTTCTTTGTTTTAGGTGTCTGCAACTGTAAAATCTTTGTAACTGTAACGTCTTCCGGTTTCAGGTGATTATGACCTAAAGTATGTCCTAAGAAAGTTAACTCCTTAAAACTTATGCAAACTTTTCTCAGCCGTGCCGTCAAATTATGCTGCCTTAGACACCGCAATAGGGAAGACAACCCAATCATATGATCCTCCCATGACTCGTGAAACAAACATATATCGTCGATATATGTAATAACATCAGACCGATGACCTAACAACTTTCTCATCATCCTCACAAATGTGGCGGGCGCGTTCACTAAGCCAAAGCACATGACATTGAACTGAAATAATCTTTTGGGGCCGGGAAGGGGGTGCTAAATGACGTCAGAGGTTTCGCAGCCTCCGTGAGGGGTACCTGCCAATAGCCTCTCGACAGATCGAGTTTGCTGAAATATGTACCGTGGGTGAGTTGTGTTAACAGATCTTCCTGATTAGGTATTGGTTCAGCGTCAACGACGGTGATGCTGTTCAATCTCCGAAAGTCAATACATATACGAAGAGATCAGTTCTTCTTGCGAATCACAACCATTGGAAAAGAATATGGGGAATCAGACGGAGAAATGATATCCAGTCGTTGCATGTCATCAATTTCTCTCTCGACCGCCGATTTAAAATGCATGGGCAATGGATACGGTTTTACTCTAATTGGCTGATCGCACGTCTGAGTGATATCATGACAAATCAGGTCTGTTCGTCCTGGCAGATCTGTGAGGACATCTTTAAATTCCGCCAATATAGTCTGTACTTCAGACATTTGTTCTACTGTTAGGTCATCACTGATCCGCACCATATTCCATGACTCTGAAGGAACCAGGAGGACCAGCGATAACTGGATATTCCCTTAATCTTTTTCATCTCCCGTGTCATCAACGACTGCCGTACATGCCACTGTTGCTTCAGTCTGTGCTGCCCTTATGACTGCTTTCTGTGTCTCAGGTCATTCTATGTATGGCTTCGGCGTATTCACATGAAACACCTTCTCCTTATTTCGGACCGAAATTAGGTAATGGACATCTGTCATTTTTTAAACCACCTTGAGTGGTCCTTGCCACGTAATACTCAAGCGATCCTCTTTAGCTGGTAAAAGTAGCCAAACTTCCTCACCTGGAACCAGGGATACTAGCTTGGAGTTCCGATTTGCGTATTTCCGATACCGTGCCAGCGACCCCGCCAAGCAATCACGTGCCACCAAGCAAGATTTTACAATACGTTCTCTGAACTCACGACATACCCATAACTCGTAACTGAGGTGTTATTTGCACACTTTCCAGTCAATAAATCCTTCAATATATGCATCGGCCCCCTTGGGTTTGCCCCATACAGTAATTCGAAAGGGGAAAATCCTGTACTCTCTTGGGGAGCCTCCCTGTAAGTAAAAAGGACCGCTGGGAGTAACCTATCCCATTCTTGCGGAGATTCCGCGGTCACTTTTGCCAGCATGTGTTTTAATGCCCCGTTAAAACGCTCGCAAGCTCCGTTTGACTGAAGGTGATATAATAATAATAATAAATTCTTTAAGCACCAAACACGGCGCATAAGGCAGAAATCAGTGCTCTCCAGGTTATTCGTTGTGACGCCACTCCTCTTAGCTCTTGCACATTATTTAATCCCATCGTTCTTCCTTCTTTTATTATTGTTCTTCTAAGTGTTTCTTTTGGTCTTCCTTTTTTCCTCTTACCCTCGGGAACCCAAGTGAGCGCCTGCAGTGGTATTCTGTTGTTTTGCATTCGTAGGACATGACCGATATATGACCATCGTCTTTTCCTTATATAGTCGGAGACATATTTCTACCTAGAGTCTTCTCTTATTTGTCGATTAATCTTGAATTCTTTCCAACTGATGTTCATGAGTTTTCTAAGACATTTGTTCTCGAATGTATTCAGTTTGTTCTCCAACGATTTTGTTACTTTCCAACTTTCACAACCGTATGTTAACACTGAGATAACATTTGAATTAAACAGACGAAGCTTGGTATGTATATTCAGTGATCGTAATTTCCAAATGTTAGATAATCTATTGATAAGGACTCGTGAAAGTTTGGGCCATACCCAACAGCCCAGTGATTTCTGACATCTCCTTAGAAATGAACTGACGGCCCCTATCCGATAATATCTCTTCCGGAAAACCAAACCTGCAAAACAACATCTGCAAAGCCTCTGAGACTGCTTGTGAAGTAATATTCTTCATTGGCACCGCCTCCGGCCACCTGGCGCACACATCTACCATCGTTAAAATGAAACGATATACCCTGTCTGAAGTGACCGAGAGGGGGCCTATAATACAAATTGCTACTTTCTGGAAGGGCCGGACTGACAAGTCTGTAACCTGCACGGGAGCTTTGGGAGATCTGCCTTTATGCTGCATCTGTTGGCATATCTTACAGGACCTACAATATAGTTTAATGTCCTTGCTAAACAATGGCCAATAGAATTGTGACAGCACCCTCTGGCGCGTTCGTGCCACTCCCATATGTCTCAAAAGGGAGTCATGTGCTACCTCCAACACTTTTGCTCTAAAACTACACGGTACAACCACCTGGCGCTGAGTTTGTACTCCCTTAGCAAAACACCTAGTGAGAACATTGTTCTTGAGCTCGAACCAATGTCTGGCCAACTTCGTGCACTTTACATCACCTCTCTCGGCAAAGATGTAAAATTTATGCAATGATCCGTCTGACCGTTGGTGCTGGATAAAGTCCGACACCAGTGTATCCTGCCTCCCTTTGACCAATTCCTATGTCTTAGCTTCATGATGCGTCGCTTCTAATGCGTCATCTGCCTTTGACTACGCCCTCGTAATGACCGCATTGGCCATAAGCATGCGATTATCTCGCCATTTCCTGATGTCCATCTGAGTACATTCCTGCACACCTTGCACATTACCCACGATCAAATCCGCTATCGTTGCTTCGAGTACACAGGCCTGTACTCTACCAGATATGAAGGGTGTGTCCACCTCAATAATGGCAAGAGGGTAATGCTCAATGTTACCCCCAAAAGTGCCGCATCTTGCTGTCTTACCTATCAAGCATGAGTCGTCAATATAGGATCTACGTACAAATCCTGGGTGCAATTACAAATGACCATTTTCTTCAAGAGAAGAGAGACAATGCAAAGTGTGACCACAGATAAGCATAGGCTTACCGTCTGGTTCAAATAATGGCCTGCACCCTCCGCAATTCTCATTGTTAGAGGTTTCTAATATGCAAGCTGAATTAGCCCGTTCTGAATTATTAGCACATACCTTTGCCAAATGTCCTGTTCCATTACACAGACTACAGTGTAGCTGAGTATTGCTATCCCATTCCGGACTATTGTTTGGAGAATGTCTGACAACTTGGTCTGACTCCCTTTTCTCAAAGGATTTGTTTCTTTGGTTAGATGAGCTTCTGCGAAATCATCTTTGTTCCTGCTCGTTTGGCGCATTTATCTGGATCTGATTTTGCGGGTACCTATCCTGTCTGTCTCCCGTATATCTGTATTGATATATATCCGACTGATAGTTAAATGTCTTCCTCGGTGACCTATGGCCCCGACAAGTGTCATATCGTGCAGGAGATCAGTCTCCCCGAAAGAAGGGTCTATCAAAATTAAATCTTCTGGGGCCACATCTATCCGCATTCTTTGATCTATGTAGATGGTAAGGTTTTCAAGTAATCTTTCCTATACTCGCTGAGAAAGTCTCAGAGATACTCTACCTGTGTATGACCTTCCCTGGATGCGCGGTCACGTATTGGTGTCCCAATTATGACATCATATCGATGTTTTTGGGCTTGCATTCCTGGAAAAACGCAACAAGCTCAGATGAACACGATGACAATACTTTGTCCCGTAACATAAGGTCAAAAAGCCCATCAAAGTTTCTAGTAACACCTTCCATTTCGATCCATCGATTTATTAGCTGAGTAATTTTCGCAATGAAATCCTCAAAATCCTGATTGGCGCTTGGTCTCACGTCTCGGAAACGAGCCCGATATCCTTCCGCCGTTAGACGAAATTTCTTTAACAACCTCTCCTTGACTATGTCGTAATTTGCTCTGTTGGCTACAGGGATACAATACACAGTCTCCAACGCAGATCCTGAAAGCAAGTTTCCCAGTAGAACATGTAACTCTTCCTTCTTTATCTTCCAAGCCAAAACTCCTCCTTCAAAACGTTCCAAATACACGACCGTAGTCTATTGGGACGTGTGAATTCTTTCCCACCTGAATCCTGCTTCCTGGACTCAATATTTAGCTTCTTCAGATTTATTTCTTTGTCAGCTTCAATTTTCTTCATGTCTTTATCTGACTCTATCCTCAATTTGTCAGCTTCAATTTTCTTCATCTCTTTCTCTGTCTCTATCATCAATTTGTCAGCTTCCAACTTCAGCTTCTGAAATTCTCTCTCCTCACACCGTTCCTTTCTATCATTTTCCTGTTTTTCTTTCCATTTTGTTTCTGCCCATTCCTGTAGAGCAGGACCTGTTACTGCTAGCTCTTTACCAATACCAACAAATTCTAATAGGCTAGCCATTGTTATGTAATGTAGTTATATCAAAATTTCTTAAAGCAGTACTCAGTGTACAAAAAAATCCCTTCAATATTCCCAATGGAAAATTATCAGATGTTGTACTAGAAAAATGAAACCAAATTATATGTAATGCCTAGTCAGAAATACTGACTGTACCAATCAAATGGGTGTATTCGGTATTATTGTGTCAAGTTACTCAACAGCACAATTTGCAGTACCCATGACACCCATAATATTTAAGCAGTGTAACTAAACCCCAGTGCAATATAATTAATAGCATAAACATACATGTGATTCTCAACCAAACCAGAAAACTACGTCTACACAAGCAAACGTACACAACTAACTCTTATGCCATAGGTACTGGAAGTGAAACTGAGATACACTTCACTAAAACAAAACAAACATAAATACAAACAATGTTGACAATAATGAAGATGATTAAGACGACCTTACCACACGAACGAACACAACAGTAAGGTGGAATAAGAAAAAAGATACACTCTGACAGCAGCAGATGTCTAATTACAAACAGTAGCTGTTAACGTATGAAAACAAGAGATTGGGAAATTAACGTATGTACATGATAGTACGAAGAATACAAGAGAATACTCCAATTAAACACGACAAAGAAACACTATTACAAATATGCAGGACAGCCAAAAGGGTCTGCTCTATGTGCCCCTGCTCCGGCATACAATTCACCCAGCAACAGTCCTAAAGAACAGTTTAGCACAATCTCTTTCACAATGCAAAAGAGAAAATCTTAAACCCACACAACAACCAAATGACACCAAAATTATACTTCTACGAAAAAATAACAAAAACCTACAATAGACAATGAAGTGACCAAAGGCTAGTATGTTGCAACACCACACCAGTTGGATGAAGTACTCATCCAAATGGACAAGAGGTAACAGGAGAATGATTACTAATTATATAATATTATAACGTAGAAAGGTAATAAAAGAAAAATAAGTGTCGAATAATATATAATAATAATATTACTACATTAAGAAAATTAACTATACATCAATTAAATTGATGATCTCCGAAGGTCTGGGTTCCTGATGATGACGTTGATACCCACAGCATCTCAGTCACTAATGTTCAATAGTCCACACAACGAACGACACGTTACAAAGTTACATAAAGTTACAAATATTGTCACTTAGGATGACCCCTGAGTGATCCTAGCACTATCATGTACGGCACAAAGTCCCCGCTTGTCTCTAGATAGTGCCTTGTATTCGCCGAAATACCACATGACTGTCAAGCAAAAAGTCAGTCCACACGCATCAAAATTCTACCACAAATGTATGCTAGCCCGTCGTCAGCACATGGCGAGGTTTTGCCAGCTCCACTCCAATAACATCTCACGAGTTCATAACAGTTAACACCGTTTGCAAAGGTGTAGTGCAGCCTTCTACGTGAGAAAAAGTTCAATACAGTGTGTAATGATGGACTGCAGTGTTTTATATAAGGCAAAGATCGTAACGTAAATCTGGTACTGTTCAGCTTCTGGCAACTTCCATAACGACCGTGTGCAAAAGCTTGATACTGTAATACACCAGCTCCAGTGTTCGGCATGCACCCAGTTCCACAAGAAGACTCAACCACTTGATTTCCACAGGTACGACGTCTCCTGCGCCAGTAAACGCTGTGTAGTGGCAACATTGTCCCACTGTTGACTTCCAAACGGCGCTGTAGCGGCCTGTAGTCTTGACCAGTCAGACTCTGAAATGAATGCTACCAAGGCTGCCATCCACTGGTTCGTACAACATGTGTTAGCAGCAACATCTTCGTCATCTCAGCTTGGCAGACAACCAAATGAAGGACAATGACTCTGCTACAATTTGGTTCACACTGTCGACGTTGGCAGGCAACGGCGTCGTTTTCTTAACAAGAGGAGTGCCACAATGTCGCACTGACGTTTTGTTAGATCTGGCACTCTCGTACAACCAGGACCTCCAAGTAACACTTAGGTGCCTACCAACTCTTCATAACTGGCTAGACATCTTCATCGTCAACAGGGAATTACAAGCTAGACACCTATAACTGGCCACTTTTGCGTATCAACTGAAGCTACCTTTAACTTGCAAAGAGACAGAAAAGTCCTTATACGCTATTGCACAGGCAATGTGACAGAGCACTGTAAATAATAAATACCGCTTTGTAATTCTGCTCTCACTACACCATTAATGAAAGTCCTAATCCTTTATCCTCCCTCTAACACATCCCCAAAATTTTAAACTTGCAACACTGTTCAAGCTTAATTCGAGAACTAAAAATTCCAATCTTGCAACACTGTTCAGATTTAATTCGTCAACTGAAAGTCACCCGTGGCAAAAAAAATACAACACTTCACTGCGTACCGCTAATCCGTGACCCGTGACTCGTTATTCACAATACCTGACAACTGCGTGAATGAAAACCAGGCCTACAGTGTACGTGACCCAAAATAGATTTCTGATCTAGCGCTTCCTCGAAACTAATACCAAGAGAAGGGAACACAGTGGCAAATTTACACTTCCTATTTTCAAGCAGAACATGAAAAGATAACCAAACTTAAGGACCCAAATACGAACTCCCCACCTGCCACACGGTATTTTATATTAAATACACGTATGTCTTAGTCCTCGAAATACTAAACAAGAGAGTGAGGGATGGAGTGGAACACATTCAAGTAATAACCAACACTAGCAATATTCCCAACTCTGTCCAATGTATTCATATAACTGTGGCCACAAAATTACAACAGTATATATAGTCAGCGAAGTGTATCACATTGATGAAAATCCCAGATCACAAAATGCATTAAATTCTCACAAATAAATATCTTCTCGCAATCGACAATTCAAGTCTACCATCACCACCAAAAACCTCGTCGCTCTCCTGACCCCAGTTTCTTCACTGCCCCAATTAGAACTCTCCTTGCATTCACCCCTGACCTGCTGACCTCGCAGTTTCGTGTTGTTAAGTTTAGACCACTCTACTGACTACCTCTCATACACGACTGACATTACGTACCTGCTCCCAGCGGAGCACCGCCAGTCCACAGCTGTGTTAATCACGCTGTGACACTGTATAACAGGGGAACAATAGAAGTGATTGCGTCATTAATAGACTGGGCTGCCCATTGTAAACTTCAGGTGTTGCGTCTTGCGGTTCGCACTAATGACCAGTCATCGAAGCATCATTTTTTGGTGTTGCTTAGATGACCGGGAGGATCTTTTCTTTCTTTCTTTGATCCTTAGCCACCGACCGTCAACGCAGTCAGTGGCCATTACGCCTGGTGGCGTCTTGTAGGGCAACAACAAATTGATTCCACTTTGCTCGGTCGGCGCCCATACTTCGTACAGTGCCCCAACTCTGGTTCATTCTTTACGCCTCAGCTTCCACAGTCCTCCGCCAAGTTGTTTTTGGTCGGCCTCTTTCGTTTTCCTTCAGGGGTCCATAGCATAGCTGTTCTTGTGATGGCATCGGGGTCTCTTCTGAGGACGTGGCCAACCCAGCTCCAGCGTCTGCCAGCTATGATGGTGTGCATGTCCTCTTGCTTGCTCCGAGTAAGCAGATCTTGGTTGGTGATGGTTTTCGGCCAAAAGATTCGGACAATTTTTTTAGGCATGTTGTGTGAAAAAAGGACAATTTCGACATTTCCTTCTCTGTAACTCTCCAGCTCTCCGCGCCATACAGAAGCACAGAAAGCACACAGCTCTGATATAATCTTAATTTTGTGCTTGTGCTGTACTGACAGGACTTCCAGGTGTTGTTTAGACTAAAAAAGGCTGTTCTTGCTTTGTTCATTCTGTTGTTAGTGTCTTTGCTTGCTCCGCCGTCTGGTGTTACGATGCATCCTAGGTATGTGAAGGCATCTGTCTGCTCCAGTTGCTTATTCCTTACAAATATGGGCTCAGGGTTGCTCACATTGAGCGTCATGGCCTCTGTCTTCATTAGGTTGATGTTCAAGCCCACCTGCTGGCTATACTTATTAAGTCTATCCGTTTTTTCCTGGATGTGTTGATGTGAATGTGCTAGCAGTGCAATGTCATCTGCATATTCCAGATCTTCCAATGTAGAAAATGTAGTCCATCTTATTCCTCTTGGATTGCCCTCTGTTGTCTGGCGCATCACCCAGGCTATGACTGTTAAAAATTGAGTGGTTGATAAGGGGCATCCCTGTCGTACTCCTGTCTTCACTTCAAAGGTTAGGTTGCTCTGCCCAATGCTACACGTAAAGTTGGCATAAAGGCTTTTTATGATTGACACTATGCAGCTTGGAATTCCATAAGCCCGCAGTATTTTCCATAAACTGTCCCTATGTATACTGTCAAAAGCCTTTTCAAAATCAACGAAATTAATGTACAGCTGTCTTTGCCATTCTGAGCACTGCTCTATAATGTTCCTGAGGGTAAATATATGATCTACACATCTTCTGTTCTTTCTAAATCCTGCTTGTTCTTTCCTCAGTTTGTGGTCTACTGCTTTTGAGATTCTCTGTATAATTATCCTGCCTAGTATTTTGCTGGGAACTGAGAGAAGAGTTATTCCTCTCCAATTATTGCAGTCTGCAAGATTTCTCTTCTTGGGCAATTTGACAATTATTCCTTTTCTCCACTCTGTTGGTGTTGTCCCTGATTTCCAGACTTGTGAGGATGGTGTGATTCATTTGCATAGCTAGACGGTGTTGTCGCACGGAAGGTCTGCGGTTCGAGTCCTGGGTAAGCCACTCACGTCTGTTGTTTTTCTGTTGTCTAGTGTTCTACTTCTTTATTTCTTACGAGTGCCTGGAAACACGTGACCTTTATGTTTGTCTAATATTTATTTAATGCTCCTGTAGTGCAGGTTTCTGTGGTAATTTGTTTTAACTTATAAGGTTGCCAACCACATGCACAGACTCATATTGGTTGCATCTTTTCTCTTTAGCAAACACACTTTAACAGTATCACATTTCATTAATATGTCTGGTGTAGTTCCCAGGTTATCTGATGAGACAAAGAAAGAATATATCTACTGTTCCCCTCTGGCATGTCGTACAAGGCGACTAATATGAAGTTGTGCATGGGAGTTGGCATTCTCATCAAGTAAAACAAATTGTTACGGAAACCACCGCTGCAAGAGCATGTGAGTGCTTAGTGTTGGCTTCCATGAGATGAAATTATGATGGTTCAATTAGGTGTCTCTTTTCACGCTTTGCATTAGGTGGTCAGAAATACGTTAACAAACACTGCGGGGTAGAACCCAACAACAAATAAGGCATTCAAAGATAAGGGATATAGTGTAGATGGATAGGACACACCCTTCTGAAACAACCCACTGGTGTTACGATGTACATGGATAGGACACACCCTTCTGAAACAACCCACTGGTGTTACGGTGTACATGGATAGGACACACCCTTCTGAAACAACCCACTGGTGTTACGAAACTTGCCATTGAAGAGAACCTACAGGAGAGAACAGGATAAAGAGCGGCAGAAAGAAGAGTCAGAGCAACTGAAGCCCATGGGCTTTAGAGCACAGACTAAAATAGAAGTTGGTTGCAACCAATTAATTCTTGTTGTTTGTTTAACGGGAGCAGAAGGGGCGAATGTAGGTTATGCTGATGAAAGCGGTGTATCATTATCACAGAATATTCACAATCTCTTTTATTCTGGAAAACAAGGAGTTGTCAATGGACTTTGACCAAACTACTTGACAGTCTAGATATTGCCGTAGACCTTGTCTTTCTTTCTAATAACCAAAACCAGACGCAAGACAAAATAAGAGTACAGGGTGAGAAATCAGAGTAATGGCATCTAGAAATCCATAGAGAATGAGACAAAGATTATGAAAAATATAAATTATTTTACATAGAATCGTCATGCGAGATATGAATGGACCATCGGTAAGAAAACTCGAAGCAGGAACCATCCAACCAACACACCGTCATAGAACAAACAAAAGAACTTTTAAATGAAAACATAAATTCACTCACCACAGAAGAGATAGCACAGGCACAACAACTGCTGAAAAATGTAAATGCTAATGGGCAGGATGGACTCTTCCCAGAAATATGAAAGTAGATATTTCTTCCACTACAGAGATGCCACTCCACATCCTCAAGACCAGGAAACGAGAGGCTATCCCCAAGACATTAAAAAAAGGGCACACTGTTAATATCCCAAGGAAAGCGTCCTTACCTTATTCAGCAGCTAGCGAGATATAACATTTGTGGCAGAGGCTGGAAAAAAAAAATTATGTCTGGAAGGATGTTAGACCGTACAACAGAAGCCTTAAATAGACCAACCAATGATTTCTTCTAAATGAAAAACTCCGGGAGGAACAACCAATGATTTCTTCGAACTGAAAGGCCATATAAAGATCAGAAAACAATTCCCATAATCATTGTGGAGGTGGATATTACATACCTTTTGGAAACAGCCACCCAGTGTAATTAGAAATACCGTTGTCTGGGACCCACAGGGAAGAGAAATATGTGGAAACCAACTACAATTTGTGGAAGAACGGTGTGTGAGGAAGCTAAAGCAGCTGGAACTCCTTGGGCGGAGCTGAATAAGACGGTCCAAGAATTTGCAACATCTACACGGGGAAGGAAAATAAAGTATGATGATAATGATGTCATGAAAGATATCAGTGGTATTGATCGGTAATTTAATTGAAGTATCATTAGAGCTTATATAGTTTTAACAGGCCAATCATTTATATTTAATGTTTCTGACCAATAATTCATACTTAACTATATTTAACTGATCAATCATTAATACTGAAATGTCCCTAACCGACCAATCATTAATATTTAAATTATTCTTACTGTTCAATTAGTATCACTAGTTTCTGGTTGACCAATCCCTAGAACACCAACGGGCTGATCACCCGTTTGCCAGTCACTTCGATTACGGAAACAACAGCAAATGGATTGATTTGCCATTGCCCTAAAGACGCCAATAGGCGTGATGGGAAACAATGGCAAAGAAAACCTATCTGCTGTTGCCCTAAGACGCCACTAGGCGTAATGGCCACTGACTGCTTTGACGGTTGGTGGCTAAGGACGGAAGAAGAAGAATCCCTAGAACACATACGTTTCTAGTTGGCCAGTCATTATTGCATATACGAGTACATATAAGTTCGAAACTAACCAATCAGTACTGCATATAGGTTTCTAGTTGATCAATCATTAGTGCGTATACATGTAAGCTTAAACTAACCAATCAGTACTGCATACAGGTTTCTAGTTTCTAGTTCTAATAATTGGTGACATCTTCCGCTTCTTTGCTGACATTTAATATCTTGTGCCTGTGATATACTGAAAGAAGACAGTGCGTACAGAAAGCTTATTACTCACATTAAAAGGAAGCACAGCACTTTCTTTGAGCATGTTTTGAGTAGAAGAAAAATGGATTATATTGTGACAACTGGTACTATTGACGGAAATGGTGATAGACTTGATAACAGCCCATCAGTCAAGGAAGACGATGTCATTGTCGCCACTTTTTGCACGCTGATAGCTGATTTTTGAACACAGATATTTTTGCTGCTGGGAAAAAATGAAAGTTTGTGATAGAATAGTTATACAGTCTTTTGTAGTTCCTGGGGAAGTTGTTTTGATTCATGATTGTACAAGGGATGTTACGACGGTAGTTTCACGTTGCTTTCCGTCGGTTTGTGTACGGTTGTCTCCGCTAGCCTTTGACTAAAAAGTCAAACCCACAAAGCAGTGGGGAGGGAAGAGGTTAAAGTGCATCAATCTCGATGGTTGTTACATAATAAAGCGTTAGAGTTGATTTTATACAGATAGCTGCAATACGGGAGCGAGTCATTGACAATTAGTAATTAAATAAGAACAACACTGGAGGTCACAGAGATATGTTTTATACAAGACTAGCTGTAAGTACTCGGCGCTGCCGCGGTTTTTCTAGTGACGGTTTATAAAACTTTTGAAAATGTAACAATAAAACTGAGATTTTGATAAATTTATATTCTTTTAAATCACGTTACAATTAATATATTTTACTACATCGTGTCATTGTTGCTAATAGTTATTTTCTAAATTTATTTTTGCAACATTATTCCAGTGCTTTTTGATAAACAATATTTTTAGTGTTGCCATATGGAGCAAAAATTAATTAGATTATTGGTGTTCTCACCGTGGAGCGAGCAACATATATAGCGGTCCGTGTGAAAAGCACTGATTTTCTGAGTTAGTGTCTGCTACCTTAACTGACTGTGCCTGGATTCCGTTACACGTCCATTGAGGCATATAGGGAATATGGTGTTAGGCCCATATTTTCTTGACCATCGGCACACCTAGGGGTGATGTGGTCAGCATCACGCCGGCCTCCTTAACCTTCCCAGAGTTGCTTTTAACCTTCCCAGAGTTGCTCTAGTACCCAGTTCATGAGGCTGGGTCGACCCCGGAGCCGTTTGTGGTCTAAAAAAAATCACATTTCAACTGGGGATCGAACCATGGACCACCTAGCTAGGAAGCCAGTGCACTAACCACTGCGCCACCGCGGCTCCTGACTGTCCCTGGACCTTGTTTATTGTCATTGCAAATGCAAGACGCACAGGATATTGCAGTCGCTTAAAATCAAGATGCATGTCAGTGGGGATCAGATGAATGCGTGGAAAGAATGCATCTTCTCCTCTGGCACAATCTGTTATTATTGTTGCTTCTATCTATGGACAAATGGAAAATGAGTTGGAAAATAACAAAATCATTGGAGAACAAGCTGAATACATTCGAGAACAAATGTCTTAGAAAACTCATGAACATCAGTTGGAAAGAATTCAAGACTAATCGACAAATAAGAGAAGACTCTAGGCAGAAATATGTCTCCGACTATATAAGGAAAAGACGATGGTCATATATCGGTCATGTCCTACGAATGCAAAACAACAGAATACCACTACAGGCGCTCACTTGGGTTCCTGAGGGTAAGCGGAAAAAAGGAAGACCAAAAGAAACACTCAGAAGAACAATAATAAGAGAAGGAAGAACGTTGGGCCTAAATAATGTGCAAGAGCTAAGAGGAGTGGCGTCACAACGAACAACCTGGAGAGCACTGGTTTCTGCCTTATGCGCCGTGTTTGGCGCTTAAAGAATTTATTATTATTATTATTATCTCGTTTGGCATGCGGTCCTTAGCAAAAATCTGGTTCCATTACACAATTTAGGCGAATCAAAATTTCGCAGTAATATATTATCGGTGGATCGATTTTATCAAATAAGTTGTACTGTAGCATTCCAGTTGGTTCCAATGAGTTGAGAATTTCCCTTGCCACAACAAATTACGGCAAAAAATGCTTCGATCTGGTAGTTTAACTTGGCCGTTGAAATAACACACTCCAGTTGCTTCAGATTTAAATTTCATTGCTTTGCAATAATCACATATTGTATCCATATATTTTGAAATTGTATTATTATTTTTCTTTTTGCACTATAAAATAATTTAAGAATTAAAAACAAAAATTGCACACTGAACAATATAACATCTGGTGCATTCAAAAATAACAATTCTGGCTTTTATTTAAGTTTAGATCGCACAAATTGTATCAACTTTTTGTGGAACCTGTAATCGAAATTGAGTCTGTAACTAAATATGGTCAATTTCAGATCAGAGTGTTTTATTAAAATAAAGTGCCCTGTTGAATTACACAGTGTTATTAGCATATGTGCTGTAAAATCTCAAAATCTGTTTATATTGTCATTCAAACAAATAAGTGTGCCGTCAACAGTTTAAACCGTATTACACTGTTGTTGTTGTTGCTACAAAGTAACTTAGGAATAATATTTAAAAAATACAAAAAAATAAAGTATCGGATGCATTCTAAATTTCATGGATAATGCTTCGTTTTATTTAACTGTGCGTCTCCATATTTTTTAAATAACAATTTGTCTCGTTTTGGCGAGGCTCGTAGCGTTCAACCTAGACCTAGGGTGCGTTGGTTATATTAGGGAGCAATTAACTAATTTCAAGGTATCGACCTACCATTAATGAAAGCAAAATCACATGAATTCATTACCCTTGTCGCAACAAATTACGGCAAAATATGTTTCAACTCCGTAATAATCGCATATTGTATTTATTTATTTTATTACTTTATTTTTCTGAGTGCAATTTTTTTTAAATGCGCGAGTTATTTATAGCGCAATTAAAAAACAATTAATAAAGTTTAAAATTGTTTCATGTACAATACAAAAAAAAAAAAAAATAATACTGTTTAAATTATCAACTGCACACTTTTGGTTTGAATGAAAATCTAAAAAGATTTCAGACTAAAAGTGTATAGCTGATAAATTAAACTTATTTATTTTCTTTTTATTTCCGCTGGATTTGTTATTCTTCTTCGGCTTTTAATGTTCAAGTTTCATACGCCTACAAAAAGTTCATACACGATCGATGTCTGCATAAGTTTCATCTTGGCTTTATGAGTTAGATTTTATCTCTCCAGACTGGCTTTGGTCAGGTTGGAACTGCACACTCTGAAAACAACTGTCTGTAAAATGCAGCAGCTTAAAGAGCTAACACATTAACCGTGATGTTTCCTGTTATTTATCTATTTCTCTTCTCCGTGTGTTTTTGGGTCTATGATAAGGGTGGATTTGGCTGACTACTGGCCACTATGGACGGTAAGCGACTAATGTTGCAGGTATAAGTCCACAGTCGTTGCTAGTGTGTAGCCATATAAAGTCCCACCCCTATAGACACCAGGTAGGTTATAGGTTGGAGTGTGAGGTGTCTTGTCTGGTTTATGGGTGCTGGCTGCGAGTGTAGGTGATGTGGTTTCACAGGTTCACAACACATGTGGTATGACATGAAAAGTCATAGAAGGGTGTAAACTGCTATTGACGTTTTCCATCGTTTATTTTCTGACGCCACAAAACAGGTACTGTACATCCATTTTACAAAAGTCATAGTCACTGTAGTACATGGTAATGTGCATACATAAAGTTCTTGAATGGATCTTGCAAATCCTATTTGCTGATATATATATATAATTCCAGCTTACAACAGCGTCGGCTTCATATCATAATGTACATAAGTCTAATAAACTCCTCTCTGATGCTATCCGATCAGATATGTAAATGAGTTCACCACTGAACGCATGGGAATAGCGTTTCAAGAGTACAGGTCAGATTGACCTTTGTAGATTTTCTAAGTCTAACCTCGCTGTAGATACCGTCGCTAGCATTGCGAAGTTCAAAAGCATAGAAACTGTTCTCTGGGCCTAGCATGACCCGTATACATCTAAATCTCAGGTATGAAGATACCTGGAGTGTAATCTCTAATAGAAGAACCTCTCCTTCCTGTAACTGGTAACTGAGCAGAGAACGACCAATGTCAAACATCAAAATAGATTACAGATTTTGAACATAAGGAGGGTATTACCTTGCTTCGAAATCACACCACAACACATATACTTCCAGGCGTTTTCGAATCATATAGGGAAAGACCTCGTTAGCTAAACTAACTCACAGGAGGACTACCAATTCCCTATCAAAAGATCACAGACGCCAGGATGCGTCTTCTCTGCTCAAAACATCTTGTCGAATCCCCTGACCGGAAGATTTCTCAACTCCCCTAAAGTTCAGACATGCGCAGAACGCAAACAGCTGAGTAACCCTCACACGGGACGATGTTGGAGACATACCAGACAAAGATATGAACGAAATCACGCCTTATATGGACAGGAAATAAACCTCAACACTGGTTTCAATCATTCCAAGAAACAGTTGACCGATGCTACCATATAAGGAGAATGATCTGACATCGATCGAAAAAATGGACCGACGAGTCAGGACACAAGAGAAGGTAACCACCATTAAAAATGTACTCACAGTCAAACAAGGGTTATTTACCTTCGACCAAGAAAAAATTACAGTGTACAATTCAGACAGATTAATTACACACAGTCTTAGAAAAATTCTGTGCGTAACAGATTACCGCACCCCCCGGGAAAAAAAATGAAACATTTTTTAAAAAAAATCCTAGAGCCAGAACGAACTGGCTCCTAACGCACGTATGATGCGCGGATATAATGCCTAATATGAGGCTAGCTCGACGCATGGAGCGACAGCTGAGATTATATCTCAGATCCTTAGAGAAAATATTTCCCTAAGTGTACACGTATATTCCAGGGAGGTGCCACCAACATACGCCACAGTGATGGCAACATCATTATGCAAGCAATATTATACTCATAAAAATACAAGTATTAAATAATGAAGTGTCATGAAAATAGCGGTGTCATATACTAATATACCGCATTAGAGAATTACACATCTTAAACCAAAAAGTACATTATACAAGCATGTAATAATATCATGATACAATGCATTATAGTAATTAAACAGATGTTCCTTGCAGATGTGGACATAACTCGTTCCAAAGTAGGTTAGAACTTGACATACTTCATGGTTGACATAATGTCCATACTCTCGCAGACGTCAATGATGTGCTGCGAAAATATCAATAACACAAATCTTTATGATAAATGCTAAATTTCTTAATACATTAATCAAATACAATATATAAATTGTGGCCATGTGAACTTTTGGCCCATATATTGCTAACTAAGCCTTCTTCCGTTATAACAAAATCGGTAACAGAAAAAGGAAATTATATGGTACAATGCTATAAATTCCCAAAAAGTGAGAACATATGTGCTGATATATTATTATAGTAGAGAACTGTTATAGATCTCGACGTTTATCAGGAAATATATGACAGAAGAATTAAGTGGAATCATGTGGGCATCTGGACAGAATGTCTACCATCACATTATCCGAACCACGGATAGCTCGCACCGTGAAATGAAAGGGTTGAAGAGCTATGGCATATCGAGTGGACCTCGAGCTCTTCAAGTTTTTGCTCTGAATAGCAGTAAGAGCTTTCTGGTCGGTTTCCACAATGAAATGCGCGCCCAGAAGGAATCTTTGTAACTTGAGAATTGACCAAACCATAGCCAATAATTCACGGTCTAAAACCGAATAATTCCTTTCTGCAGCATTTAATTTCCTAGAGATATACATCACTGGATGCAGAGTATCCGAATACTCCTGCATTAGTGCTGCCCCAATCCCAGTGGACGAGGCGTCACTTCGAAGAACAAAAGTCTTCTGAATAGTAGGTAACCTAAGGATAGGTGGAGATGAAAATAGAGTTTTAATCTGGTCCAATAAGGATTGGCATTCTTGAGACCAACGGATCAGATTAGGCGATCCTTTCTTCAATAAAGTAGAAAGAGGTGCCATAATGGAGGACAGATTCGGAATGAATCGTCCGTAAAATTGTATCAAACCTAAGAGACTACGCACTTGTTTTTTCGTCTTAGGGACAGAAATGTTTAGTATTTTTGAAACATTGTGGTCCTCTGTCTTTAAAAAACCATGACCAACACGATAACACAGGAAAGAAATCTCGCTAAATCCTATAAAGGCTTTAGAGGGTTTTGCAGTTAAGTTATACTCGCGAAGAGTAGACAGCAATTCGTATAAACCCAGATAGTGATCTTCCCAGGAATCACTGAAAAAACAGATATCGTCTAAGTATGCTATGACATCTGTACGATATGAAAGAATTCGACGCATCATGCGTACGAATGTAGCAGGGGCGTTCATAAGGCCGAAAGGCGTGAAATTCCATTGAAATAAACCCCTAGGTGTAGAAAAAGTAGTAAGAGGTTTGGCTCGTTCAGTTAAAGGAACTTGCCAATAACCTTTCGTTAAGTCAATTTTGGTAAAGAATCTAGAATTAGAAAGTTTGTTTAGTAGCTCTTCTAGCGAAGGCATAGGTTCAGCATCAAACTTCGTAACTTGGTTCAATTTGCGATAACACTGACAAACAACATTTTTCTTTCTTATATAAGAATAAGTGTTCTTAGGTCAGTTTCTTGCGCTGATTTCAAATTTGAAATCCGTTTATCTCTATCACGTCGGGTTCTTAAGATATTCGTGAATAAATATATTTTGGGGAAACCGTTATTTGCTCCGTTTCATTTTTACTATATTACTTATTAAAAATTAATAAAATGCAAAATAATTCTACTTTTTATACTGCTAAAAGATGCATGACATATGTTACGCTATTTTTCAAATAGTTACTGTATTTTGAAATAATTCTGAGCGAAATATGGCTTCTAGAAGTTGTAGAAATTTGGCTGATCTGTTCTGTTACGTGTGCGGATATTTTACCGATCGTGTTCACCAGAAAAACTTTACACCATTACTAAAGAAAGCATTTGAACTTTATTTCGATTCGAAAGTTGATGATGCAAATAAATCTTGGAAGCCAAATGCAGTTTGTTCAACTTGTGCAAATACATTGGCAGGTTGGTTACGAAAATCGCCGAAGCATAAGTCGATGTTTTTTGGAGTGCCAGTAATATGGCGTGAACCGACAAATCACGCTACTGATTGTTACTTCTGCTTGACAAATATCCATGGTTTTACTTTTAAAACTAGAAAGTCTGTGGTTTATCCAAATATTGAATCGGTTTCGAAACCAGTGCCTTGTGATCCAATCACGTGTCCGATCCCAGTTCCACCAGAACAATATCCGTTGGACGTGAATGAACCATCAGAAAGTGATAGTTTACCTGCTTTAGAAACTAATTCTGACTCGGATTATATACCGATGAATGATGGTGTTCACTAAATTAACCATTCAGAACTTTCATATCTAATACGTGATCTCGCTCTTACCAAAGGACAAGCGGAATTACTCGGTTCTCGACTCAAAGAATGGAATCTTTTAGCGCCCAATACTGTGATATCTAAATTTCGTCATAGACACGGAGAACTTGTTCAATTCTTTGAGATGGATGATGACATTTGCTATTGCAAAGGTGTAAACGGTCTAACGGTGCACCTCGGTCATGAGCACATAGTCAACGAATGGTGACTTTTCATCGACTCTTCCAAGACTAGTCTAAAAGCCGTGTTATTACATAACGGAAATTTATTTTCATTAATTCCAGTCGCCTACTCGTTCATATGAAAGAAACTTATGACAATATGGCTATACTTTTGGCAAAAATAAAGTACAATGACTACCAATGGCGGATTTGTGGAGACCTAAAGGTCATTGCAGTTCTCACGGGCATGCAGACTGGGTATACTAAATTTTGTTGCTTCCTATGTGAATGGGACAGCCGCAACAGACAGGAACATTATGCAAGAAAGGTGTGGCCTATCAGGGATCGTATGCAGCTCGGGCATAGAAATGTAATACACGAGCCATTAGTTAACAAAGACAGCATCATTTTACCACCGTTACATATAAAGTTGGGGCTCATGAAGAATTTCGTAAAAGCGTTAGATAAAACGAGCAAAGCTTTCACTTATCTTCGAGAAAAGTTTCCGCAAGTTAGCGATACGAAGATAAAGGAAGGTATCTTTGTAGGACCTCAGATTAGGAAAGTTATTGCAGACAAACAATTCGAGAACTTGTTACATGGTAGTGAACTTCTCGCATGGATGGCATTCAAATCGATCGTCGATTACTTTCTGGGAAATCACAAATCTGTTGACTATGTGCATATTGTTAAGCAGTGCATAGATGCATACAGAATTATGGGCTGTCACATGTCCCTCAAAATCCATTTGCTCGATTCGCATCTTGATTTTTTTTCCCTGACAACCTTGGCGAAGTCAGCGATGAACATGGAGAACGATTCCATCAAGATATCGCCGTAATGGAGTCATGTTATCAAGGATGGTGGAGTGTGACCATGCTTGCCGATTACTGTTGGATGCTTCATCGCGATGTACCACATGCCATTCACAGACGAAAGTCGACTGCAAAGAAATTCAAGCCTACATAACTGTTATACTTCTTGTACGAATGATGTTGTAATACTGTATGCATTGTTAAAAAACTTCAATTGCGTATTTCTAGAGATCTCGACCTGATAGAGAAAAACGGTTTGCAGATTTAAAAACAGCGCATTAAAATTGACCAGAAAAACATAGAAATGTTAGAGAAAGAAAAAAAAATTTTTTTTTTTGTTAGCCAGTGTAATCAAAGCAAAGGCGAATTTTATTGTCTTTCTTTCGAACAATAACCATGGACGAAGAGTATGCTGAAGTGGATGGTTCGATTATTTCCAATCGTATCATCTCATCCAATTCTTTCTCGACTTGTGACTGAAAATGGATAGGTATAGGATAGGATCTGACTCTGATAGGATTATGGTCAGTAAGTACTATGTCATGTTCAATGACATGTGTGTGTCCCGGGATGTCGGTAAGGACATCCTGAAATGTTTGTAACATCGAAGAGACTTGTCGATGTTCCTCAGCGGAAAGATTAGGAGAAACGGTAACGTTTTTCCAAGATTCGTAGAATGAAATGGGATCACAGGAAGATGAAGATTGACATCAGAAAAAGTAGTTTCCTCATCCTGTATAACTGACAGGGATGAGTAATGACCATGAGGTACCGGAGAATCGTCCGTCGCCCGGAAAATACGCTGCAAATAGTCAGGTCGTTCATGAAATTCCGAAAGCATATTTATGTGGAAGGTTTTATGCTTTCCATCACTATCGACAACATAGTCGACGTCGGAAATTTTAGAGACTATTGCATACGGACCTTTCCATGCAATAAGAAGTCTGTTCTCCCTTGAAGGAAGTAGGACGAGTGCTTTGTCACATGGACAAAGTTGTCGTAGACATCTATTCTTATTTGCAAATAGCCTTGCCTTTTCTTTAGCAAATTCGGATGAAGAAGTTGCTAATTTGCATGCCTCGATGATCTTTTGCCTAAGAGCAATGACATACTCATAAGAAGATTGAGTGTCATCGCTAATATTATCGGCAGTGATAAGATCGTGAAGTAAAGACATAGGGCCGCGCGGTCGCGTGCCAAAGACAAGTTCAAAAGGAGAAAATCCTGTGTGTTCATTGGGGACCTCTCTATAAGCAAAGAGAGCCGCGGGTAAAACCCTGTCCCTATCCTGAGGATGATCCTCAGTTATCTTCCCAAGTAAAGTCTTGAGTGTTCTATTCAAACGCTCAACTAACCCATTAGACATTGCTGAGAGACCTTTTAATAGATAGACATTACCTGTGACATAGTGTCAGATATAAGTTGAGTGCCATGGTCTGACAATATTTCTCTGGGGAACCCCAAGCGAGAAAATATCAGCCAAAGAGCGTCTGCGATATCGGCAGTGGAGATGCTCTTAAGAGGTATAGCCTCTGGCCAACGTGTGCACATATCTACACATGTAAGGATAAATTGATGTCCTCTGGCCGACTTGATCCTAAAAGGACCGATAATATCTATTGCCATTTTCTGAAACGGCCGAATAGGAATGTCAGCAGCCTGGATAGGCGCAGTATGTCGTGGTCCTTTAGATTTGACCTCGTGACATACTTTGCAAGATCGACAGTAAATACGTATGTCCTTGTTGATAAATGGCCAAAAGAAAGCCGCAAGAACCCTCGACTTTGTACGGGAAAAACTCGTATGTCCAGCACATTGTGAGTCATGAGCATGTTGCAATATTTGCAATCTCATACTCTTAGGCACAAGAATTTGAGAATGTGTAGACGTAGTCGAGTCTTGTACCATACGCACAAGTACGCCGTTCATCATAGAAATCCAAGACTTTCTATTTGTATTTTGATTCGGATCACCTTTTTTTGCTAGAATGAAGAATTTTTGTAAAGAAGGATCTTCTTCTTGCAAATTTATAAAAGAGTCACGTGAAATAATCAAGTGACTATTTTGGCTATTTACTTCATTATTATCAGTTAATGAAGTTTGAGGTGTTTCCAGAGCTTGTGCTCTTGTGACCACTGCATTGGTAGCTTTAATATTTTGTTCCTCCCAAACAGCAATCTGCTGTGGGGTACATTCCCTAACTCCGTGAATACGACCGATAATAAGGTCCGCTATAGGGTTAGGTAGAAGACACGAGTGGACATCTCCCGTAAAGAAGGGAGTAGCAATATGTATTATGGCAGTAGGATTCTTTTCCAAAGTGCCACCAAATGTGACACATTTGATCACCTTTCCTGTAGCACAGGATGGATCTTCCAGAGATTGCCTAACACCAATAGTAGTACATTCAGAATAAAAAAAGAATGAGACTGGATTACTATTTACAAGACCCTTATGTAGGATAAGAGAACCTCTCCCGTCATGCGCAACTGCAGCAGGAAGAGCGGGAAGAGGGTGACCACAGCTCAAAGTAGTTACGGTAGTCGGTTCGAACAAAGTACTGCATTGGGGACATTTAGTTGCCCTACCAAAGTCAAAGGCAGAACATGTGATAGCACTAGAGTTTTTATTATCATCAACCTGTTTACATGCTCCCTGAGACTCTTGCTGTACAGAGTTTGTCTGTTGATATCTCTTTCTTTTATGTTGAGATCTACCGCGACCATTGTTGCCTCTGAAATTATTA
Source organism: Oreohelix idahoensis (assembly GCA_024509875.1). Lineage (NCBI taxonomy): Eukaryota > Metazoa > Mollusca > Gastropoda > Stylommatophora > Oreohelicidae > Oreohelix > Oreohelix idahoensis. The sequence continues at coordinate 344,385 of JAMPIV010015039.1, read as the reverse complement.
TTATACTCTCTACTGTAATTGTTATCCTGGTTTGAATCCCAGTTTCCATAACTGTCATTAACATTTCTATATTGATGAGGTCTCCACGAAAAATAGTTTTGATTGCCTCTATATTGACTACCTCTGCGGAAATGCCTAAAATTATTGGGTGTCGTATACCGAGGACTATCAGCTTGTCTCCAGTTCTTCGATGAAGAATCACCATGTGATTGATTGCCATGATTCTGAGCATAATTACGGTTACTCTTCCTATTAAAATTTTATTGAGTACCTTGAAATTTACGCATGAAGTTTGGGCCATATGGTGCTGCCGAAGCAACCGGCAAACGTTCTTTTACTCTAGAGTTGCTCATGGTTACGTGAGGGTGCGCAGTGACATACTGGCAACAGTATTCCTCCATTTCTTTTGTGTTTTTAGGCTTACGCTCATGAAGAAAAGCAAGAAAAGACTCATTGACAGAAGACATAACCTTGTCTCTAAGTAGTAAGTCCATAAGTGCTTCAAATGTATGTTCTGTCTTAGACAGCTAAACCCAACTTGTAAAAGTAAGACGTATCTTTGAAATGAATTCAGAGAATTCTACTCCAGTTTCTGGCAACATATTTTTAAATTGAAGACGATAGCCGTCTTCGTTAAGTTGGTATTTCTTTAACAAGACCGCCCTGACAACTTCATATTTGTTCTTGTCAGGCTCATCTACCATGCTTAACATACTCAAAACATCACCTCTAAGTATATTGGACAACTGATAAACATACAGTGATTTATCTATGTTATGTGTTTTACATGAACGTTCGAATCTATCCAGATAAAACGTTATATCGTCACTGGAAGCATTGAATGCTGGTAGTTTAATCTTAAAAGTACTAGCTTTATCAGAAGATGACCCCTTATTTGGATCATTAGCATTACCCATGTTCATCAACTTTAACTTCTCTAACTCCAAAGCTAAGAGTTTTTCTTCATGCTCCATTTTTGCTTTTCTCTCATCAGCCTCTCTTTTGTAGCCTTCTTTCTTCAGCCTCAGCCTCTCTTTGTAACCTTTTATCTTCGGCCTCTTTCTCTAGTCTTTTATTTTCAGCATCTAATTGTAGCTGAGTTCTTCTCTCCTCAGCTTCTTTGTCCAATCTTTTATACTGAGCTTCAGCTTCTCTTTTCTGTTTTTCCATTTCCATCTGGAATTTTCTTTCATATGCCTGCATCTGCAGTCTCAGATTCTCAGCATCTATCTTCTTTTGCTCAGCTTCTCTGTCTAATCTTTTATTTTCCTCTTTTTGTCTTTTCTCCTCAGACTTTAGTGCTTTAGTCCATTGAGTATTTGCATACTCTTCTAATTTATCACCAGTCTTACTAAGGGCTTTCCCTTGCTCAATAAAGTACTCAAGTGTAGACATGATGTCTAATATTCATCATCATGTGACGTATTCTTTCCAGAACGTTGTCTCCATTACAGCTGCTCTGAACGCATCACGATTCTGGGCAAGTCGACCTGCATCAGCCAAAGACAAGTTCAGACTTTCTGTGATGTCCTGGGTCCACCGTCGTCTAGGTCGACCCCTTCCCCTTTTTCCAGGGACCATGCCTTCCATCACTGTTTTTTCTAGACTATTATGTCTTTTTATATGGCCGAAAATTTTCAGCTTCCTTATTGCGATGGTATTTAGGAGCCAATGTTCCTGTACGTTTAGTGAGTGCAGTACTTCTCTGTTGGTCTTTTTTTCTGTCCAGGGTATTCTCAACATCCTTCTGTAGCATTTCATTTCGAATGATGTAATCTTTTTTGCAACTGTTTTATTGAGTGTCCAAGTCTCGCAACCGTATGTTGCTACTGGGAATATACATGCTCTGATCAGTTGCAACTTTGTTTCTTTGCTTGTGCCTTGCCATAAGTTTTTCATCTGTATTAGCTTATGTGAAGCAATTGCAAGTCTTCTTTTAATTTCTACTGCACAGTCGCCAGAGCTGTTAATGATTGATCCTAAGTATTCGAATTCATTGACACTTTTCAGTTCTTCGTTATCAATTTCAATTTCTGGTTTCGTCTTTACTTTGTCTGTTGTCAATAATTTGGTCTTCTTGGTGTTTAGGTATAGATTTTAATATTATGAGTCCAAAAACCTGAAATAATTAATTATCTTATTTCAAACTTAATAGTAACAATACTTAAATAAAGTACTTGTATATTCACAATGTTTATCCCAATCTCTGTGGGAAACAAGTCTTTGACAAAGAACTTGTATTATCAGATGTATAATAATACCATCAGTCACTTCTTAATCATAAGGGCACTACACATCTAATAGTGCATAACCACATATCCATCAGTTATTTATCATAACTGAACTACACAGTTAATAGTGCATAAGCAAATCCACCAGTTATTTATGATAAGTGCACTACACAGCTAATAGTGCATAAGCAAATATTTAACAATAGTGAATGCTAACTAAGAACTATGTAAACAATAACAAAGATCCAAGACAATGTAAACAATAACAAAGATCAAAGACAATACGAAAACATTCGCAAAAGTCAACTAAATAAACAGCGAAAAAAATTTAAAAAAAAATATCACAAAGAATGTGATGACAAATGCGAAAAAGGGTAAACAAACAAATGCCGTCACAGTGTATAAACAAAATGGTGTATAGAAATGAATGACAGGAAAGAGTAGACCTACAGATACAAACAAATTTAATCAAAACTAAAGAATAGGAAATGTTACAAAAACAACGAAGAAAAAACACACCTCATCACAACTAACACAAATAGCAACAAATGTTGCATGCAAATTTTCAATTAAGAAAATTGCTCCTACTGAACGCTATTATAAGACCTCTATGACGTGGTATACCTTTTAATAGTCACCTACCCAACCGACCCGCTGAAATATAAACAATAAATATACAAATAACATATAACATGTAAACATATAACAGTAAGAATGTGACAATACAGAAGGCTCAGTTAGAGTATAAGGGCACAGTTCACAAACAAAACAGGCCACTTATCTTATTAATCTTCTATCGTCAACAAGGTGTAGAACAGGTGGTGATCAGCATTCTAAGGATAGATGATCCAACGTTGATCGCACATCTGAACTTGCATCCACAACACAGCAAAGACGACGGTTACTAACTTGAACCTCAGATGAAGTATTGCAGAAAGTATGGAACTTGTACTTCTCAGCTGTAACAGCAACACGCTTCACTCGGCACTTGACCTTCTAAATGCAGCAAAATTGATTCAATTGACACTTGACCTTCGAACTACAGCAAAATTGATTCAATCGGCACTTGACCATCTGAATGAGGCAAAATTGATTCAATCGGCACTTGACTATCTAAATGCGGCAACGCCGGGTACTTTCAAAATATTTCTTTGAAGATGTAGATTTCTTGAAGTAAGTGTAGATCATGAACTCGATTGCTGAGTACTACATGGGTTACTGACCCCGAGAGTGCTAGTACCAAACAAAACCAGTTATTGGCCACCAAAAATGATAAGGGTGGATTTGGCTGACTACTGGCCACTATGGACGGTAAGCCACTAATGTTGCAGGTATAAGTCCACAGTCGTTGCTAGTGTGTAGCCATATAAATTCCCACCCCTATAGACACCAGGTAGGTTATAGGTTGGAGTGTGAGGTGTCTTGTCTGGTTTATGGGTGCTGGCTGCGAGTGTAGGTGATGTGGTTTCACAGGTTCACAACACATGTGGTATGACATGAAAAGTCATAGAAGGGTGTAAAATGCTATTGACGTTTTCCATCGTTTATTTTCTGACGCCACAAAACAGGTACTGTACATCCATTTTACAAAAGTCATAGTCACTGTAGTACATGGTAATGTGCATACATAAAGTTCTTGAATGGATCTTGCAAATCCTATGAGCTGATATATATATATATATATATATATATATATATATATTTATATATTTATTTATATTTATCTATATATCTATATATATATATAATTCCAGCTTACAACAGCGTCAGCTTCATATCATAATGTACATAAGTCTAATAAACTCCTCTCTGATGCTATCCGATCAGATATGTAAATGAGTTCACCACTGAACGCACGGGAATAGCGTTTCAAGAGTACAGGTCAGATTGACCTTTGTAGATTTTCTAAGTCTAACCTCGCTGTAGATACCGTCGCTAGCATTGCGAAGTTCAAAGAGCATAGAAACTGTTCTCTGGGCCTAGCATGACCCGTATACATCTAAATCTCAGGTATGAAGATACCTGGAGTGTAATCTCTAATAGAAGAACCTCTCCTTCCTGTAACTGGTAACTGAGCAGAGAACGACCAATGTCAAACATCAAAATAGATTACAGATTTTGAACATAAGGAGGGTATTACCTTGCTTCGAAATCACACCACAACACATACGCCTCCAGGCGTTTTCGAATCATATAGGGAAAGACCTCGTTAGCTAAACTAACTTACAGGAGGACTACCAATTCCCTATCAAAAGATCACAGACGCCAGGATACGTCCTCTCTGCTCAAAACATCTTGTCGAATCCCCTGACCGGAAGATTTCTCAACTCCCCTAAAGTTCAGACATGCGCAGAACGCAAACAGCTGAGCAACCCTCACACGGGACGATGTTGGAGACATACCAGACAAAGATATGAACGAAATCACGCCTTATATGGACAGGAAATAAACCTCAACACTGGTTTCAATCATTCCAAGAAACAGTTGACCGATGCTACCATATAAAGAGAATGATCTGACATCGATCGAAAAAATGGACCGACGAGTCAGGACACAAGAGAAGGTAACCACCATTGAAAATGTACTCACAGTCAAACAAGGGTTATTTACCTTCGACCAAGAAAAATTACAGTGTACAATTCAGACAGATTAATTACACACAGTCTTAGAAAAATTCTGGGCGTAACAGTCTACCTCTGTCTCTTTTTCTCTGGGCATTCCAGAACAAGGACTGTTTTGTAATGCTATCACCAGGTTTCCGCAATGTGTGTCCTATACATCGCCAGCGTCTTCTTGTCATCTCTTTATCTGGCAGGAATTAACTCACCATATATAGACATAAAAATAGGCGTAAAACAAGGTTCCGTACTCTCCCCCCTGCCTATTTAATCTATACACAGAAACTATTTTCAAACAGATACAGGAAATACCAGGACTGAACATTGGTGGAAGGTCAATAAACAAACTTAGATATGCAGATGATACCATGTTGTTAGCTGAAAGTGAACAGAATTTACAAGATCTAGTGAAACAAGTAAGTCACGAATATAATGGATATTAACATCGAGAAAACGAAAAGCAAATAAATCTTGGTAGCCAAATGCAGTTTGTTCGATACATTGGCAGGTTGGTTACGAAAATCGCTGAAGCATAAGTCGATGCCTTTTGGAGTGCCAGTAATATGGCGTGAACATACAAATCACACTACTGATTGTACTTCTGCTTGACAAATATCCATGGTTTCACTTTTAAAACTAGAAAGTCTGTGGTTTATTCAAATATTGAATTGGTTTCGAAACCAGTGCCTCATGATCCAATCACGTGTCCGATCCAAGTACCACCAGAACATAATCCGTTGGACGTGAATGAACCATCAGAAAGTGATAGTTTACCTGCATTAGAAACTAATTCTGACTCAGATTACATACCGGTGAATGATAGTGTTTACTTAATTAACCATTCAGGACTTTCAGATCTAATACGTGATCTCGCTCTTACCAAAGGACAAGCGGAATTACTCGGTTCGCGACTCAAAGAATGGAATCTTTTAGCGCCCAATACTCCGATATCTAAATTTCGTCATAGACACAGAGAACTTGTTCAATACTTTGAGATGGATGATGACATTTGCTATTGCAAAGATGTAAACGGTCTAATGGTGTACCTCGGTCATAAGCACATAGTCAACGAATGGCGACTTTTCATCGATTCTTCCAAGACTAGTCTAAAAGCTGTGTTATTGCATAACAGAAACTTATTTTCATCAATTCCAGTCACCTACTCTGTTCATATGAAAGAAACTTATGACAATATGGCTATACGTTTGGAAAAAATAAAGTACAATGACTACCAATGGCGGATTTGTGGAGACCTAAGGTCATTGCATTCTCACGGGCATGCAGACTGGGTATACTAAATTTTGTTGCTTCCGATGTGAATGGGACAGCCGCAACAGACAGGAACATTATGCAAGAAAGGTGTGGCCTATCCGGGATCGTATGCAGCTCGGGCATAAAAATGTAATACACGAGCCATTAGTTAACAAAGACAGCTTCATTTTACCACTGTTACATATAAAGTTGGGGCTCATGAAGAATTTTGTAAAAGCGTTAGATAAAACGAGCAAAGCTTTCACTTATCTTCGAGAAAAGTTTCCGCAATTTAGCGATGCAAAGATAAAGGAAGGTATCTTTGTAGGACCTCAGATTAGGAAAGTTATTGCAGACAAACAATTCGAGAACTTGTTACATGGTAGTGAACTTCGCGCATGGATGGCATTCAAATCGATCGTCGATAACTTTCTGGGAAATCACAAATCTGTTGACTATGTTGCATATTGTTAAGCAGTGCATAGATGCATACAGAATTATGGGCTGTAACATGTCCCTCAAAATCCATTTGCTCGATTCACATCTTGACTTTTTCCCTGACAACCTTGGCGAAGTCAGCGATGAACATGGAGAACGATTCCATCAAGATATCGCCGTAATGGAGTCACGTTATCAAGGACGGTGGAGTGTGACTATGCTTGCCGATTATTGTTGGATGCTTCATCGCGATGTACGCCATGCCATTCCCCGACGAAAGTCGACTGCAAAGAAATTCAAGCCTACATAACTGTTATGCTTCTTGTACGAATGATGTTGTAATACTGTATGCGTTGTTAAAAAACTTCAATTGCGTATTTCTAGAGATCCCGACCTGATAGAGAAAAACGGTTTGCAGATTTAAAAACAGCGCATTAAAATTGACCAGAAAAACATAGAAATGTTAGAGAAAGAAAAAAAAAGTTTTTTTTTGTTAGTCAGTGTAATTAGCAAAATAGACAATAAGCCAACATTATAGATAAGCATAAATCCTCAAAGTCTACTTTCATCCGTAATAGCTAAAAACTCACTCGTGGACGACTTATATTAATATAATAATCTCAGCTGAAGTATCAAACAAGTGTTATAGCCATTAACTGTTTTAAACTGTTTCTTTTTAAATTATATTATGTCATTAAAAAAAATGTATAATGTAGTGCACACCTTTCCAATAAACGATGTTGATCTGGAAGAGAATGAATTTCTAGTTTGTTCAATGAAGGAGCATCTTACTTTGCTGTGTGATAATGAACACGAAGAACAATCATTCATTGATAACAACTTCAGTTTTTAAACTCTTGAATTTTTGAGGATTTTCTCTCAAGTTATTTGATGAGACTTTAAGTCAGAACTGAAATGATTGATGCGTTTACTTTACATTTAATTTATTTGTAATTGTTGGAAATTAAATTGAGCGAAAGTGAGCGATATTTTAAGTAAACACCAGTATATTCTCCAGCAAAGTAGTTGTTGTAAAAGCCTGATAAATTAAATACTACTTTACTTAAAAGAGTGCTATTTTGTCTGCACTAATTAACTACATTACATTTGATTCCATTCTTTCTTTTCAGTAGTAAAAAAAAAAATAGGGGGGTTGGGACATAAGATATTTGTGACGTCACGTAATAAAAAGAGGAGGGGTCTAGGTTTATGTGACGAAGTGTGACAACGGGGAAGGGGTGGGGGGGTTTAAAAAAAATTGCGTGACGTTATTTATGGACAACCCCCTCTATGCACTGACCTCTACCACGACACCCTCATTACTCTTTTTAACTGTCCCTGGTGTTCTCTACAGTCTTATGTCAGCTCTCATCTCTGTGGTCTCTAGGGATTTTCCTGCTCGTCTTCTAATTGTCCATGGGTCACTTCCATATATCAGGATTAGGTATACATTACACGGAAGTACTCTCATCCTTTTTGTCACAGAGAAAGATGTGTTGCATAAAATACTGTCCCAGTTATTGAGCGCTGCTTTTCGGTTCTATTAACTGACATGCTCCTCATGCCGCAACAGTTACGATATGAGAAATGTCTTGAAAGGCAGTTCATTTATATACTCACTGAAATTTAGATAAAATTCCGAAAAGGCGCAGTCGACTATGTCAATACGGTAAAAACATGGTCGATTAAAAGGTATTATAAAACTGCCTTTAAAGTTTCAGCACTCCACGATGAGTGGAACATACAGATTTTGAGCGTCAAAGATTTGAAACACCACAAATACATAAAACATAGCACTGAGTTTCATAAAGGTATAATAAGTAAACTTACCATGGGTTTACGGATAATTTGGCTGTGGCGTTGTGAACATTTACAGCTGTGAATAAATACCCGTGTGCTTATCCATTAGTCTTGTTTTTATGACTAAGAATATATTTTTAGAATTATACGCATGTTCGTATTTAGGGCTGTTGATTTGAAGTATCATTCACGAGTATTACTGACACACTTAAATCTTCAAGTACAGTACAAGTGGCGCCACCGAGTTTAAACCAATGGTTCTCAACATGGAGACCACAAGGGTGATTTGACGCCCACTGAACATTTTGTGGCTTGCCCGCGATTGGCTTGTTTATTTAATGATAATGCAAAGTAAACTAAATTCACTTTCCGGTGTTCGCATATTTATCTGCCATAAAAAAACTGCTTTGGCTTACCATCTGATCTCTGAGAGACAAGGCGACATATTGTGAGTGGTATATTCATATAACTCTTTGTTGTCCCTGTCAAACATCCTTCTTATTCCTCCTCCTTGTTCGTTCCCAAAAGAGCATCGACTCATCACTGCAGTTGGCCATCTTGGAAAGATCTGTGCAGTGGTGTTTTCTACAACACCTACATTTACATGATGAGTTTGCGAATCCAATCTCAATTTAATTACCTCATCCGGCGTGATTTAAGTGGATTCTTGCGTAGTATGAAAGGATTAAAATAGCATGACAAAATCACCAATATGATCCTGATGACAAAAGTCTGACACGTGGCAATGGATCAAGAGATGATAGAAAGATGGGAAGGACCCACCCTGAGAAAACCTGTTGATAGCATTACAACGGAGTTCTTATTCTAGAATCACAAGGGTAGGAAAGGCAGAGGGACACCGAAGAAAATACGCGGAGAAGAGAAATGAGGATAGAAATGAAAAGGGAAAAGGAATACATGGAAGTACAGCTACTATTTCATCAAGAAATCGGGAAGTTGCCGAGTACAATTTTTTTTTTTTTTTTTCAACCAGCGGCACTCGAGCTTTCCGGCTCTTTCGGCCCAATGCCATGTCAAAAAAAAAAAAAAAAAAAGTACAATTAATTCTTCATCAAGAAATTGGCAAGGTTATTGGTACATCAATAATTAAAAAAACTTAAGTTTCTCAAACACGATCTATTTCCAATCTTCTTCTTTCTAGTTCGTTTATTTTCAATTTACAATTGTCAATCATGATCTGACAAAGCAGCAGAGCTAGAAAACGTGGAGAACAAATGGAACTAATTAGTTATTAAATAATATAGCGGCTTATGTTCATTTGTAGGTGGTTGATCTTCGCCCAGGTAAGCCCTTCACCAGAGCTTGGCCCTATGGGTATTTCAGTGTAGTGCGATGGTTTCGTGATGGCGACCTCTTTCGTAATAACAACAAATTATTTACTGCCAAATTGTTTTTTCCATCTTTCTTGTTCTTTTAGAATTTTAATGTTTTATTCCTTTCTTTACGCATTTCGGCGCCTCTCACATGTCGGCGGTCGGTGCGGCCACAACGCTTGCACGACCAAATAGCTGGTTGTGCCCGCTCACAACAAAAATGACGGGCACCCCAGGACTGGCCGTGATATGTAATGTAAATTTAAATTATTTATCATAACCACTTACTTAGTATTAATTTAGTGAAGTGTCATCACATATGTACAAGATAATAACAAATTAATTGGTGCCCTAACCTTAAATTGTAATGAATACTGACAACACGTTGAGAGGCGCATAAATACACGATAGGAAGCTGCTATACATTTGAACGACCTACATTATGGCCCGAACTTCAAATAAGTGCAGTATATTGTTAAGCGAACTAAAGAGTTTTTATTGCGTTATTGTGACTCGGTAAGATCTAGTTAGACACTAGGCGTCATCTTAAAACCTTCCCTGACTATAGTGTCTACATTTTCAACTAATCTAGAAAATAAATTGGTGTTGCCGAATTGGTTAATACGTTTATTTATAATCAGTTGTTAGTGTTCGATTTGCTCGTGGATTTGCTTAAATAAAAAAAGGGCATATTTGTTACGTGCAGTCTTTGATATCTTACAATATTATACATTGGTATACTTGTTATGTTCGCAAATATTTTGTAAACAAAATAGATACTTTTTAGTGCTTAAGGAAAAGTCATTATTGAGTTACTTCCCTTGAAAGTTGCGTCGTCACTTTCGATCGAACTCCGCGGATGAATCCAGTTTTACTGCGATTTATTCTTTGTTTGGGTAGTAATAGATTGTTCTTGCTTCAGAATATCTATGGCCTGAATTTATGTGTATTGTTTGTCGGAGTAGGACGAGTCTGTCTTATATCTGTATATCTTTACATATCTAAGTCGAACTATATGTTCTTTTTGTGCATAGAAAGGTCAAAGGGCTGTTCGGCGGATGTGTCGCTAGAGAGGTGTTTTGGCTTCGCCCTGATGATGGGGGCTGTGTTTTTCCTATGTCGGCTTGTCGCCGGAAAAAGTGATCTCTATATTTATGGGGAAAGTGATAGTCGTCTAGACCTATCGTGTATGCTTTACCCCAGTGTTTATTCTTATTGCCAAGGAATGGCAGAATCATATTTCTGATACGCAGGTAATAAAAGATACTCTTTTGAACTCTCGTACGAAGCCACCGTTTTTTCGATAGGTACGATTTTGTACATCTGAGAGGATGCATTTAACTAGATGGAAAACGACTCTGATTCCTAGCAGCACTATATCCTGTAGAATGCAGTCAATTGTATCATGATAGAATCTACGGAGCAATGAAACATTTAATGAATGACTAACTTTAAGACAGATTCATTATCTGTATCCAAACGTGAGTGACAGCTCACGAGAGAAGCCATCTTGTAACCAAACATTTAGTGACTTTCAAGAAGAGAAAAGGGATGCCCGTATTATCGCTTGATTAGTCCAGAGATCACTGCTACACATGAGAACCCATTGCTAGCGGTTCAATTTGATTATATGGAAAAATCTGTGCTGGACATTATGTTAAGGAATCTTCACTAGACGAGGTTAGGTCTAGAAGCCATCTTGGATATTGTTTATAATCTGACGTGCTTTGTCAGTAAACTCAGATGATATATATATGGGCAATACTGAGTGCTTGGCTACTGACAGTCCATTATACTATTATTCTACATGAGTGCCCATGTAACATTGCAAGACCATTTATCCACTGTACCATGATGTATTATGCCAACCTGTGATTTGTCACTATCTGTGCTGTCGAGTGTGTACGTCCAATTAAACTGTAGTAAAGGTACACAGTCGTTGGTGTCGATGACTTCCAGCCATACATGAGTGTGAGAAAAGAACATTTGTCAACCCCACGAACTCTTCTTATCATTCGCATATTATACACTCAATCTATTTCTACACACCACTGCGTAGGTCAAGTTGACATTCCATACTCAAACCACGAGCAACACAACAACACAGTATTTAACTCTGGTGATGTTCGAGTGAGCTTCAGATTTTTCAGCATGTCTCTTGCTCAGGGCAAGGGTCTTGTATTAAAAGAGTTTATCAACTGATGATGACGTCTGTCTTCCCAAAAAGAGACCTTATCAACTGGTGGACCAGCTTTCTAGGTTTGACCTCGCAGAAGTTCAGAAGTCAACAGATTACCGATACCAGACCGTTTCCTGTGGCTGATACGACACACTTGCAGTATTGGTTTGCTCTTTGTCAACACTTCGTCACGTGACCTGTCAAGTGAATGCAGTATGTAGGTCAGCGTTGTTGACATTTGTACATTAGACATTACAGAGTTTCACAGAACAGTTGGATCAATTCTTGTCAATATTAACAGGAAGACAGTATTATTGAACTAAGAAGTCCTATTTTCATCGATGGATCTTCTTGTTTTCTATATATGAACTTTAATATTTAAGGCCAGAATGTTTAATTGAATAAAGTGGCAGTTTGTTTATTTTCATAAGAATAACTTTGCCATTACTTTAAAACTGAGCCTATTTCGCAACACATACTATCATACACATAATTTATATATTTATGTTTACATGTTATTTGGTTGTATAGTATGTTAGTTTCTACGTCAGCGGGTTGTGTTTAGGTTGGGCGGAGTCCTCACAACAGAATATCCCACGTCATAGAGGGTCCGTTGTGGGCGTTTTCTATAGGTGCAATTTTCTTGATTGAAAATTTGCTGCGACAACTGTTGCTTTTGTGTTAGCTGTGAAGACTGTAATTATTGTAATTTTTGTAATATTTCTTTGTTCTTTAGTTTTGTTTTGATTTGTTTGTAATTTGTTGGTCTACCCTTTTCTATCTTTCAGTTCTATTCACAATTTATATTCATATACTGTGACGTCATTTGTGTTGTTATCCCTTGCAGATTCAGTGATTATTTTCATTGATTTCCCTATTTGATTTATTTGATTTCTGCAAACGTTCTCGTATTGTCAGTCCTATTTGTACTTTATGTATTCTGTTGGTTGACATATGTTTTATATAGGTATATTTCATAAGACACTATTGCCTGTGCACTGCACTTGGATTATGGTATAAACCAGTACTTGATTATTATTACTGTTATACAAGACCTTATTAAGGCTTGTGACCCACAGATATTGGGATAGTTTACTGATTAATCAAGTCATTAAGAACTTGTGGTATTATTATTGTTTCAAGTGATTAGTATTATTGTTAGACATCATGTCTACATTAGAATACTTCATTACACAAGGGAAATCCCTTGATAAAACTGGTCAACAATTAGAAGAATGGGCGGTTGCTCAATATGACAAAGCATTAGCGGCAGAAGAGAGAAAAGCTGCTGCAGAAGAGAGAAAAGCTATGGCTGAAGAGAAAAGATTAGAAAGAGAAGCTGAGGCTGCTGCTGAACAAAAGAAATTGCAGATGCAGGTGGAGCAAAGGAGATTTGAAGCTGAACAAAAAAAAATTAGAAAGAGAAGCTGCTGCTGAACAAAAAAGATTAGACAGGGATGCTGAACAAAAAAGATTAGACAGAGAAGCTGAAGAAAAAAAAGCAATAAGAGAACATGAATTTGAGTTAGAGAAATTGAGATTGACAAGTATGAGTAATGTTAATCAGGCATCTAGTGGTAATGGTAAACCTTCTACTTACAAGGTTAAGGTTCCACCGTTCAATCAGTCCAGTGACGATATTACATTCTGGCTGGATAGATTTGAACGTTCTTGTCGTACACATAATGTGGATAAATCACAATACGCTAATCAATTAGCAGAAAACTTGAAAGGTGAATCTTTGACTAGATTATGCCTTGTAGGAGAAGCAGATAAGGATAATTATGATGTCATTAGGGCGGCTTTGATAAAGAAATACCAGCTAAGTGAGGAAGGCTATCGCCTTTTGTTTAAGACGATGGTGCCTGAGACAGGTGTAGAATTCTCAGAATTCACTGCAAAGGCACGTCTCACAGTTGATCGTTGGATTGAGCTTTCCAAAACAGAAAAAACATATGAAGGACTTATGAATTTGTTGCTCAGAGATAAGGTTATGTCATGTGTTAACAAACCATTCCTTGAATTTATACATGAGCGTAAACCCAAATCTCTAAAGGAAATGGAAGAATATTGTTCCCAATATGTCACTGCACACCCCGACGTGACTTTTGGCAACACTAAGATTAAGGAGAGTATGCCAGTTGCTTCAGCAACACCATACAATCCCAATTATTCACACAGACTTCAGGGACCTCAAAACAGATTTGATAAAAAAGGTAACCATAATAGTTATCAAAACCAAGGTAACCAATCATTTCAGGGTTCTTCTTCAAAGAACTGGAGACGAGCTGATAGCTCTCGACACAGGGGTGGTCATAATTATAGGAATTTCCGTAGAGGAAGTAATTATAGAAACTATCCGGGTTATCCGTCTTGGAGTCAACAAGATCATAATTACAGAGATACTCATTATAATGAATATGATAATGGTAACCAAGGGAACTATGACTCAAACCCAAATAGGGGTTACAATAGAGGTAACAATAACTACAGAGGTGATAATAACCGAGGTAGATCTCAAAACAAAAGACATAAACCACATTTTCAGGCAAACTCTGCACAACAAGAGTCCCATGAAGCCTATAAACAGAGTAAAGATAATAATGATGCTAGTAATATGGCATGTGCCGCTTTTGATTTTGGGAGAGCATCTCAGTGCCCCCAATGCAAAACATTATTTGAGCCAACCACAGTGTCTACTTTAAGCTGTGGCCATCCTCTTCCTGCTCTTCCTGCATCAGTCGCGCATGATGGAAGAGGTTCTCTTGTCTTACATAAGGGTTTAGTAAATAACAATCCAGTCTCTGTGCTATTTGATTCTGGATGCACCACAATTGGTGTTAGGCAGTCACTCGTAGATCCTTCCCGTGCCACTGGACAAGTAGTCAAATGTGTAACATTTGGCGGCACATTAGAGAAATACTCTACTGCTATCATTAGGGTATTGCTACTCCTTTCTTTACAGGAGATGTACACGCATGTCTTCTTCCGAATCCGATCGCTGACCTCATCATCGGTCGCATTCATGGAGTCAAAGAATGCACTCCGCAACAAATTTCCGCGTGGGAAAGGCAAAACATGCAGATTGCTAACGCTGTAGTCACTAGAGCTCAGGCTCTTAATATGCCTCAAACTTCATCTACTGAAGATAATGAAGTGCATAACCAAGGTGATCCCTTGGTAATTTCTCGTGACTCGTTTATAAAACAGCAAGATGATGATCCCACTCTGAAGAAATTCTTCATTCTTGCAACTAAAGGTGATCCGAATAAAGACACAAGTCGTAAATCGTGGATTACAAAGAAGAATGGCGTACTTGTACGTATGGTTCAAGACTCCATTACGTCAAGTCATTCTCAAATCCTGGTTCCCAAGAATTTGAGAGTTAAAATTTTGCAGCACGCTCACGACTCTCAGTGTGCTGGACACATGGGTTTTTCCCGTACTAAGTCAAGAGTCCTTGTGGCTTTCTTTTGGCCATTGGTAAACAAGGACATACGGATTTATTGTCGATCTTGTAAAGTATGTCAGGAAGTTAAATCCAAAGGTCCACGGCATGCTGCACCCATTCAGGCGGCGGACATTCCTATTCGGCCGTTTCAAAAAATGGCCATAGACATTATTGGTCCATTTAAGATCAAGTCTGCCAGAGGACATCAGTTTATCTTGACGTGTGTTGATATGTGCACACGTTGGCCAGAGGCTATTCCTCTGAAGAGCATTACTACTGCTGATATTGCAGATGCTCTTTGGCTTATATTTTCTCGTCTGGGGTTCCCCGGAGAGATATTGTCAGACCATGGCACCCAACTAATATCAGATACCATGTCTCAAGTAATGTCTACTCTGCAGATAGATAGATCTTTAAGTAGTATCTACCATCCAATGTCTAATGGTATGGTCGAACGCCTTAATAGAACACTTAAAAACTTACTAGGGAAGATAACTGAGGATCATCCTCAAGACTGGGACAGAGTTTTACCTGCGGCCCTCTTCGCTTACAGAGAGGTACCCAATGAACATACAGGATTTTCTCCCTTTGAACTCGTCTTTGGCGCGCGTCCGCGTGGCCCTATGTCGTTGCTTCATGATCTCATAACAGCTGACAATATTGACGATGACACAAAGTCATCCTACGAATATGTCATCGCGTTGAGACAAAAGATTATCGAAGCATGCAAATTAGCAACTTCTTCTTCTGAATTTGCGAAACAGAAGGCAAGGCAATTTGCCAATAAGAAGAGATGCTTACGACAACTTTGTCCTGGTGACAAAGCATTTGTATTACTACCTTGTAGGGAAAACAGACTACTTATTTCTTGGAAAGGTCCGTACGATATAATATCGAAAATTTCCGATGTCGACTATATTGTCAATATTGATGGGAAGCATAAAACCTTCCACATCAATATGCTTACTGAATTCCATGAACGTCCGGATTATTTGCAACCCATTTTCCAAGCAACGGACAATTCTCCAGTACAACATGGTCATTACTCATCACTGTCCGTGATACAGGATGAGGAAACAAGTTTTTCAGATGTAAATCTTCCTCTTCCAATGATCCCACTTCATTCTAGTGAATCATGGAAGAACGTTACTGTCTCTCCTGATTTGTCTCTAGGAGAACAGCGACAAGTTTCAACTATGTTGCAAACATTTCAGGATGTACTCACTGACATCCTGGACAAACGCATGTCATTGAACATGACATTGTTCTAACTGACCATACTCCTATTAGGGTTAGACCTTATCCTATACCTATACATTTTCAAGCACAGGTTGAGAAAGAGTTGGATGAGATGATAGATTTGAAAATAATCGAACCATCTACCTCTGCATATTCTTCGCCGATGGTTATTGTTCGTAAAAAAGACAATAACATACGTCTTTGCGTTGACTATCGAAAATTGAATCAAGTAACGAAGTTCGATGCCGAACCTATGCCTTTACTGGAAGAGCTACTTACTCGACTCTCCAAATCTCATTTTTTCACTAAACTTGATTTGTCTAAAGGACATTGGCAAGTTCCTTTATCTGAACGCGCCAAACCTCTCACGGCTTTTTCAACACCTAGAGGTTTGTTCCAATGGAATTTTATGCCTTTCGGTCTTATGAACGCACCAGCTACATTCGTACGCATGATGCGCCGAATCCTATCTTATCGGTCAGATGTCATTGCATATCTAGACGACATCTGTCTTTTCAGCGATACTTGGGAAGATCACTATTCAGGGTTAGATGAATTGCTGTCTACTTTGCGCGAGCACAACCTGACAGCGAAACCCTCTAAAGCCTATATTGGTTTTAGCGAAATTTCTTTCCTAGGCCACCGAGTTGGTCATGGTTTCCTAAAGACAGAGGACCATAATACTAGTAAGATACTTAACATCTCGATCCCTAAGACTAAAAAACAGGTGAGAAGTCTGTTAGGTCTTATTCAATTTTATGGCAGATTCATTCAGAATCTATCCTCTATCATGGCACCTCTTTCGACACTTCTAAAGAAAGGTTCGCCTAATATGGTCCACTGGTCTCAGGAATGCCAATGCTCTCTGGATAAGATTAAAACATTGTTTTCAACACCACCTATTTTAGTGCTACCTACTAAAGATAAGACATTCGTTCTTCGTAGTGACGCTTCATCCACTGGGATTGGAGCGGCACTAATGCAAGAGTACTCTGGAACTCTGCATCCTGTAATGTATATTTCCAGAAAACTTAATGCGGCAGAAAGGAATTATTCGGTTTTAGACCGTGAGCTATTAGCTATGGTTTGGTCGATCCTTAAACTACAGAGATTCCTTCTAGGCGCACATTTCATAGTAGAAACCGACCAAAAAGCTCTTACTGCTATACAGAGTAAGAATTTGAAGAGCTCGAGGTCTACTCGATATGCAATCGCTCTTCAACCTTTTCATTTCTCTGTGCGAGCTATTCGTGGATCAGATAATGTGATGGCAGACATTCTGTCAAGATGCCCACATGATTCCACATAACTATTAGGGCTTAGACTTCTTGATATGTATAGTTCTATAGTAGTTCCTTTTCTATATCATGATAGATACACATTTGTAATTTAATAATATAATGATTGTATCACTACATAGCGGTTCATTGATGTTTATTCACCGCTGTGCTTTGATGATTTTTCTTCATAAATCATAAATGTAAGATATCTAATACGAAACTATGGTATGAATTTTTTAGGCGTCGTGTAATTGCCAGAATTGTATTATACTTTGATGACACCTTCCTGGAAAAATATACTTGTAGAGAAATAATTTCTCTCAGTTTATGAGACACATTCTCACCAGTCGCTCCATAAGTCGACTTAGCCTCATATTAGGCGTTATATTTATTCCTGATATTTTCATCTACGCATTATTCATGCGTTGTGAGCCTATTGTACGTTGCTCCTGGATGTATTTCAAAAAAAAAAGTTCCATTTTTTTTCCCGGGAGGTGTGGTAAGACTGTTACGTGCAGTCTTTGATATCTTACAATATTATACATTGGTATACTTGTTATGTTCGCAAATATTTTGTAAACAAAATAGATACTTTTTAGTGCTTAAGGAAAAGTCATTATTGAGTTACTTCCCTTGAAAGTTGCGTCGTCACTTTCGATCGAACTCCGCGGATGAATCCAGTTTTACTGCGATTTATTCTTTGTTTGGGTAGTAATAGATTGTTCTTGCTTCAGAATATCTATGGCCTGAATTTATGTGTATTGTTTGTCGGAGTAGGACGAGTCTGTCTTATATCTGTATATCTTTACATATCTAAGTCGAACTATATGTTCTTTTTGTGCATAGAAAGGTCAAAGGGCTGTTCGGCGGATGTGTCGCTAGAGAGGTGTTTTGGCTTCGCCCTGATGATGGGGGCTGTGTTTTTCCTATGTCGGCTTGTCGCCGGAAAAAGTGATCTCTATATTTATGGGGAAAGTGATAGTTGTCTAGACCTATCGTGTATGCTTTACCCCAGTGTTTATTCTTATTGCCAAGGAATGGCAGAATCATATTTCTGATACGCAGGTAATAAAAGATACTCTTTTGAACTCTCGTACGAAGCCACCGTTTTTCGATAGGTACGATTTTGTACATCTGAGAGGATGCATTTAACTAGATGGAAAACGACTCTGATTCCTAGCAGCACTATATCCTGTAGAATGCAGTCAATTGTATCATGATAGAATCTACGGAGCAATGAAACATTTAATGAATGACTAACTTTAAGACAGATTCATTATCTGTATCCAAACGTGAGTGACAGCTCACGAGAGAAGCCATCTTGTAACCAAACATTTAGTGACTTTCAAGAAGAGAAAAGGGATGCCCGTATTATCGCTTGATTAGTCCAGAGATCACTGCTACACATGAGAACCCATTGCTAGCGGTTCAATTTGATTATATGGAAAAATCTGTGCTGGACATTATGTTAAGGAATCTTCACTAGACGAGGTTAGGTCTAGAAGCCATCTTGGATATTGTTTATAATCTGACGTGCTTTGTCAGTAAACTCAGATGATATATATATGGGCAATACTGAGTGCTTGGCTACTGACAGTCCATTATACTATTATTCTACATGAGTGCCCATGTAACATTGCAAGACCATTTATCCACTGTACCATGATGTATTATGCCAACCTGTGATTTGTCACTATCTGTGCTGTCGAGTGTGTACGTCCAATTAAACTGTAGTAAAGGTACACAGTCGTTGGTGTCGATGACTTCCAGCCATACGTGAGTGTGAGAAAAGAACATTTGTCAACACCACGAACTCTTCTTATCATTCGCATATTATACACTCAATCTATGTCTACACACCACTGCGTAGGTCAAGTTGACATTCCATACTCAAACCACGAGCAACACAACAACACAGTATTTAACTCTGGTGATGTTCGAGTGAGCTTCAGATTTTTCAGCATGTCTCTTGCTCAGGGCAAGGGTCTTGTATTAAAAGAGTTTATCAACTGATGATGACGTCTGTCTTCCCAAAAAGAGACCTTATCAATATTATTTTCAAATTACTTTGTGAGCTTAAAGCAAATCGTTTTTATATGTTTAAAAAAAATACAAATTAAGATTATGATACATTATACAATCATATACACTGTTTATTATGAGCATTTGAAATGACAAAGTGGAAAGTAAGGAATTCTTGTTAAAGACAAAGAAAATAAAAGATAAAAGAGCACGAGAAAATAAAGACAGACGAGATTTGACAGAAGAGAATCACCAGTATGATTTCATTGTGACAAACAGAAACGACAAAAAACTCACTATCCAAACTGGCACTAGGTCTCATTCCCCTGGTCTCCCAAGAAGAGATCATGCCACAATGTTGAGTTTGAGAACTGGGCAAAATAGACTGTTCAAGAAACTAAACATTGAGCAGACAGACTGTATCCATGTCGAGAAGCCAATGCAAATAGTAGACCATGTCCTCCAAGAAGTTTGATTCCACGTGAGAAGCAGTTAGACTGCAAAGCCTTCGTCAACTCCTTCTGAAAGAAAAACTGGCAATGAGACGGACCGCTAACTGTATGAAAGAAAGAAATGTGGTTATAAAAGAGTGAACGACAAAAAAGAAGAGTTTTTTTCTGTCAAGTTTTTGCCTCAAAGGTTCATCGCCATGTGTTCTGGATCACCCATAGTTTGTACACTTCTACTGAGGCAGTTTCCTGGTTTTTACCGTCCTTCCTGTCATTACATGTATAGTATGCGAGCAATCTATATCCACCTCTCTCGTTAGATCTCGAAATCGATATTTTGAAATGCTTCTAATTTTGCAATTCTTTGTTTCGTCAATAAATCTTCGCAATTTACTTCCAATATTTTTTTTTAAAGAATATGTTTGTTACCGGACCTCGTAAGGGGAACAAAGATAGTAACACTGCAACCTATCATTCATGTCGTAAGAAGCAACTAAGTAGGGCTGGGCATGGGACTCCATCATGTATAAAATATAAGCCACCAAAAACAAGTCAACAAAACAATACAAGTCAATTAGTCATGGAAAGACCTGGAGCTGAAGGGCACAGGTCAGGAAGACTTTACATCCAATTGTTGAAGGCCTGTGATTGTAGCGGAGGTCAAGTGTAATAATGATTACTATTTTTAAAACTGTTCTTAACGCGTATACTTCAAATCCTCTGAGAGTTTACTTAAATATATTACTTCTGATACAGGCTTAACAATTGTTACATTGCAGATTAGAGGTGTCCACTTCATAACTTCAGACTTGTTTGTATTAACAACTATAGAATAACTTATACTTTGGTTCTGCCTGATATGGTGTATTTGTGTTGGCTCATGATGCAAAAGTCAACAGTTCATTTCAAGTGTTTTTGACTATTTTTTTATTTATTAATTTTTAGTTAGATCCCAAAGCAGTTCGGCTCTTATCTTTATCATTATCGCATACAAAAATAAATCACGGGTTGGACTGCAGGGTCAGCGTTTTACTACTGGGCTTGATGGCAGAACTAATTAATTCTCTCTCTCTCTTTCTCTCTCTCTCTCTCTCTCTCTCTCTCTCTCTCTCTCTATATATATATATATATATATATATATATATATATATATATATATATATATATATATATATATATATATATATATATATATATATATATATATATGATGCAGGATGTAGTTCCTACAATTTTTCTGACGTTATAATTTCTCACTGGCTCTTTGGGTGATATTAATTGCTTTTCTTAATCATCTGATCTCACAGAACGTGATTTTTCTCCCCTATGCTTTAGAGAAGGACCATGTTTGACTCTTTCAGCAAAAAATTTTGCAAAAATATAATATTTATCAGTTGTCGTTTAGTTTCCATACTACCATTCTGACGCTTGAGTAGTGGTGACAGTTGGTAAGTCACTTCACTGGCTTTTTGATATCCTGTTTCACTTTGTCAAGTGTTTCATTCTCTGTGGAAATGTTTGCTATGTATTTGAGCTCTGGAACCTGGTTAAATGGGTGTTCTTTAAATGTTTGTTAAGTAGAGATGTTGGATCTGGTGATCTTCCTAGTTTCTGTCTAACAAACACGTAAAGGTAGTACCACAGCACATGCTGGTGGTGAGGGGTGAAGTGTTAGAGACTTCACAATATTAGGTCCAGCTTCGACGACGGGGATGACCAGTTCCATTCCTCGCTGCTTTTTCTTTCCCAAACTCAAACATTGCCAGTTACCCTTTTACAGCTGTGTACACTGGGGTGGGACGACACCGTGTTTCGAACCTGGCATCTTTGCTGCGAGAGATCAGCGCTCTAACCACTCTGCCAATAAAGCGCTACTTTCTGTCTATGATGTTATAATCTTGATATGATTTATTAATAACATAACATTTCAGTTTAATGCTGACAGATGGCGTCAGCGGTGCCAGAGCGGTAAACAGAATCGTAGATGATTTCTTTATCTTTTTTAGTTTAGTACGAACCGACTCTTAGTTCTGTGGCAGTAAAAATCATGTGGTTTATGTTTTTAAAATTACATTTCAAAAGATATAATTGCATACTTTTTATGTTTTAAAGTAATAAGTGGAAACATTAGTAGTAAAATGTCACATTAATACTAATATTTAATTATGTTGCTTGTGATTTGATAATGTCCCTTGGACATCGAGAGAGGAAAAAATTTAAATTACGTCCATTGAACTGATGTTTGGCAAGAGTTATTATTATTATTATTTTTTGTTGTTGTTGGAAACTTTGTAAATATTTGAAGTAACTTCGTTCAGAATCAACAAAATAGTCTTCTAACTGTGCTGCAAATGCTGAAAGGTTAAGACGTTGGTTGTAATTCTACCCCTAGTATTTTTGACGGGTAAACGTGCTCATATTTTCTTAAAGTTACACATATGTTAATCATGTTACGACAGTAGTCGAAACAACGTGTAATTTTAATTTAGTCATAGAATGTATATTTTGTCAGGACACTGTGACGTAATACTTTAAGACACAACTGTTCAAAATAAAAAAAATTATATATATATATATATATATATATATATATATATATATATATATATATATATATATATATATATATATATATATATATATATATATATAGGCTGGCTTCTTCAGCGAAAAGACCTTGTTCGAAACTAGATCGCGGCACGCTCCAGTCAACCAAGCTGTAAAAATGGTTACTCAATTCTGCTTTTAAGTTAGGGAAGGCAAAGACAGCGAGAAATGGAAATGGTCACACCTCCTCATCAAGCTGATGCTTAGTATGGGTAAAGTCTTTAACACTCCACTCACCAACAGTAATATCTGCTATGGGACTACCTTTTTCCACTTTTTTTCTTATTTTAGCACACACACACACACACACACACACACACACACACACACACACACACACACACACACACACGCACACACACACACACACACGCACGCACGCACGCACGCACGCACGCACGCACACACAGAGTTTAACGAAAGTCAAAGCTACACGCAGAAATAACAAGCATACGAGAACATAAGTATGTAAACGAAATGAAATCATCAACACGAATATAAAAACCGAACCAGCATTTCATTTTAAGAAAACAATCAGCAAATATTAACAAAATAGTCACTGAAAGTCAACTGCGGAAACAAACAAAACATTAAACAACACAAGGAAAGAGATATGTATTGTAGATGATTTTTTCTTCTTCAAGTCTCTCTATCGTAAGTTAATTATTCTTGATGGCTGTATCCTGTTTACAATTTAGACAATTGTTAGCTTATTTCTGTACTTCTCAAGCATACAGAAAAATTTTTTATGGTGAAATAAACACACATACACGAAAACCCAAATAGTTTTCTGATCTTAGAGTGATGATAGAAAACACACATACACAAAAACCCAACAAGTTTTCTGATGTTAGAGTGATGATAGGGAACACACATACACACAAACCCAAAAAAGCTTTCTGATGTTAGTGATGATAGGAAACGCACATTCACAAAAACCCAAAAGGTTTTCTAATGTTAGGGTGATGATAGGAAACGCACATTCACAAAAACCCAAAAAGTTTTCTGATGTTAGAGTGATAATAGGAAACACATATACACAAAAACCCAAAAAGTTTTCTGATGTTAGAGTGATGATAGGAAACACACATACACAAAAACTGTAAAGGTTTTCTGATGTTAGAGTGATGGTAGGACACTCATTAGAGAGCTTTGAAGTGGGGGAATATAATCATCAGAAGTTGCAAGACAAAGGTTTGTGTCCTTCTATCTCCTCTACACTCTAAGGGGGCGGACCGACCAGGGTCATGACTCCAAGGTGTCAGCCTCGTTTTGATATTTTTCCATCTAAACTGGGAAATGGAACCCACACGACCTAGATTGCAACT
Source organism: Oreohelix idahoensis (assembly GCA_024509875.1). Taxonomy (NCBI): domain Eukaryota; kingdom Metazoa; phylum Mollusca; class Gastropoda; order Stylommatophora; family Oreohelicidae; genus Oreohelix; species Oreohelix idahoensis. The sequence goes on along the minus strand of JAMPIV010015039.1, from coordinate 320,158 downwards.
TTTAAATTTATTTTCAAATTGTTTTCTTAAAACATTTGTGAAAGCAGCAATTTTGTTATATATAAATTTTTGTCCTGAACCTCCAAAGCTCATTGTGATTATTACAAAGCCAGCACGAGACGTTTCCGCAGTTTCACCAAGTCTTTTAAGTGCCGTTGTTCATGACTGGTTCTTCAGGCCCAGATGTTTCAATAGACCTGAGGCGACCATTAGACCTCTTGCATCTACCTCTATAGCTATGACTTGCCGTGAACTCCTCCCAAATGCCTCAACTCTGTGACCACACAATTATACTTGACCATTTTGGATGCGTGCTGCTTATCTCATCTGGATTAAAATGATGCTGTCATTATTATCTGAAATGACAATGATGAACACATCTCTAAGTGTGCTCATATTTGAGACTTCTAAATATTTTCGGGTTTTGCCCGTCACCCAGGTAGGTACTGCCATCTCACGGTAATTTTTACGTACTATCGAGACTTAGAGATGATGCGTTGTATTGTACAAGTTTTTTTTCCTTCTTGATATGAGATTATGTTTTTGGTCAGAATAACTTTGTATTGAATAAGAAAAGTGGATTTCACCAAGTCGTTCATTCAACTTTCAGAAGGTGGCTTTCTGTTGAAAGAGAAAGCTGAGTACTTGTGTACAAATAGTTTTAAAAAAATATAATCAGTGCAGAAAGTGGTATTCTCATTATAACACAGCTGCTTTATATTATTAACAGAAGGTCCCCCCCCTTTTTTGTTTGTTTGTTTGTTTGTTAAAAACAAATATTTATATTGGCAAATAGAAAGTTATTTTATTTTGGTAGCAAATAATAGTTTTTTCCTAATTCTTGTTAGATAGCTATTTTCTCACAACAGAGAATTTCTTGTTTTCTTCTATTTGACTCCTTCTGTTAACACTTGAAACTTGTTATTTCTTGCTAACTGTAGTGAATTTCTAAATACAATATATAAATTAGAATATAACAGTATAGGGCATAAAGGCAAAGATAAGAAAGTACAAAAGAATTTTCTGCTAGAACGGTTGGTGTCGCCTACGCCTTCAGATTATTATTTGCTAACGAATAGCCGAACAAAACGGTACCCAATTTTTCAAATTCGTCCTTGACATAAACGAACCACTTTTCCTAGTTCTAAGAAATATTTGCCTAAAATGCATTGTGGAACGAGGAGGAGCAAGGATAGATGAAAATGCTAATTCGTTTCGAATTGATTTCAAACTAAAAGCCAACAACAGCACAGGGGCAAGCCTTGCCATAGGGGTTTCCCCAATACGATGAAAAAGATAGAATTTTGAACCAAACCACATAGCCCCTTAAAAATCGTATATTCGTGTACCTGAAGACTTGCTGACCAAGAATATGTTGTTAGTTATCTAAATAGACCCTTAACTAATCAAATATTGATAAAACAATACATAGAGATTAGAGATACTGTCAGGTCAAGTCATATCTGCTTAGATTGGATCGCATATTTTTTGGGAAAAAAGTAGGTGACAGATAGGCTAAGATAGTACAGTGAATCCGATTGGGTGGAATTTGAAGTGAGACGAAATATTATTGGCTGACCTTTGAATAAACATAAATAGCCTAGTAACGTAGGAAAGGTTTGAATGATATTTTTTGAAAAGACTGTTTACACTGTAATATTAAGAGTGATTGGCCAACTGAGTCGATATTGTCAGAACAAGCGTTAGGGGGGACGCCATTTCTTGAAAAATTCTACCAGCGATTGATGAGATCAGGCTGTGCTTTCAAATACAATTTCTAGGCAGCCTGGACAACAAAACAGATCGAAACTGTGTCAGTCATCGTCTCTGTGTATTTCATTAAAAAAAATTGTGGTAAGATTGACATTTATTAACATGTATTTTATATAAACATTGAATGTGAAATAATAATATATGTCTGTACATGAGTGGGTCTATAGCGACCATGAGGCAATGCCTAAAGATTGATCCACCATGTGATAGACTGTCAGAGAGGTGTAAAACTACAATAATATGTATGAGTGTCATAAAGGAGCATAACACCTATCCTATTATATGGAAAAGATTACAGCTGGAATTGCAGTGGCATTGTAACTATTAGGGGAGAGGAATACTGGTGTACATTGTCACATCAAAAGATAATGGTGGCATAGGTTTGTATAAGGCTATGACCCTTTTCGTTTGTTTGTAATGTACCTGTCCTTAAATGTGGACTATTAGTGTATGCTAAATATTAAGAAGGATGCATAACCTTCATATTTCAGAGGTCCTGGGTACTGACGTTAATGTGGTACCAAACGCTTGAAAACTGATTGATTCAGGACTCTGCCTGTATACTGCGAGCCCATGCTAGTGGCCATTGCCTATCAAACAGGGAACAGATTGTCAAGCGAGCAGAGGAAACGTTCTACCTGTATTCTACTGCCAAGTTAAGTTCATGTTCGGCACCTGGAAGCTCAACTAACAGAACTAAAAAGGAATATAAAGTGACAGTGAATAAAACTGGGGACAAATGTTTAATAGTCCCACAAGAGACAAACGAAAACAAACATAACTAAAAGGGTGTGATTTTAAACAACAACCTAGGGGTACTACCAGTATTACCTTAAAGTAGGAGATTACAACTACATACGTATATTAGAATAATATTTTGATGTATGGACAGAAGCTCTACTGTGCTATTTGACTGATGTAAATGATTCTTTTGATTTCACTTTTGATTGTCAGTCCTGGTTCAAAATAAATTAGAATCAGGATAATAAATTGTAAAAATTATATTTACACAAATTTCAACCACAGTCTTAAATAAGATAGCCTTTTAAAGTGTCGTTTGTATGTTATTGTGGTAGTACTGTGTGCTGTTGTGAATAATAAACTATTTGTTTGTATGTTTGTTGATTATTGTACATTACACTCTACCTTCATAACCCTAGACACTACACTAAGTCATTTAATATAATAATATAAATACATTTTGAAATGAGATAAAAGGGGTGGTAGCGGAAAGGTACCCTGAAAAGTTCACAATACTATTGGGTAAATTCAGGGACCTTCATTGCTAATCTCATTTATTATAATAATAATACCTAACAACAATTCATAACATCAAATCCACCACATATATTGGGGTCTCGCTCCTGGGGATTGAATTTCTCATAGCACCAGCTATATTGGGTAGTTTGCTTCTGGGATTTTAAATTCTTAAAATATTATCAATTATATTAGGAATCTCAGATAGTATAAAACTAAAAGCATTCCTTTTGGAGAAATTAAATAGTAGTTGAGCTATCAGTGCCTGTGGTTGTTCTTGGTTATCATTAGAAATTATTAGCCATAATTAGAGATTTGTATAGTTGGAAATTTTAAAGGTTGCATAGTACAAATGGCTGATCTTGCAAAAGTTCGATCTGCTGCTGTGCTGACTACTAAGGAAATGAACATGGAGGGTCAGGCTTTGATCCAATATGTAACTTCAGAAAGTGACAAAAATATTGAAAGGGAAGATAGGACGTTAGCAGAAGAAAGAAAATTACAGTTACAAATTGAGGCTGACAAAGAACTTTAGAGGCTGCAGAATGAGGCTGACAAGGAGGCTAGGGCATTGGAGGCAGAAGAAAAACGACTGCAAAGGGAGGCAGAAGAAAAGAGATTGGCATCAGAAGCAGAAGAAAAGAGACTGGCTGCAGAAAGAGAAGAAAGAAGACAGGCTGCAGAGAGGGAAGCAGAAAAGGAGAAGAAAAGATTACAGAGGGAGCATGAGCTACGACTAAGGGAGTTAGAATTTCAAGGCCATGTTCCTGAAAATGGTGCCAGCCCCTTTACCTCAGATGCCACGGCTAGTTAGGGAGCCTCAACCTCAGCTATGGGTTTTCATGTAGATCATTTTGTTGAGAAAGACGATGACATCGAAGGGTACTTAAGTAGATTTGAACTTTTAGCTACTACATATGTGTTAGAGAGAGAGAGAGAGAGGTGGAGCCTCAAGTTATCCCAAGGGCTTAGAGGAACGGCTTATGAAGTTTTTGCCAAAATGAGCAGAGATGACCAGGACAATTATGACATGCTAAAGCAGGCTCTTTTATTAAGATACGAAAAGAACGGAGAATTTTATAGAAAAAAATTTAGGAATGCCAAACTACTGTCGGGGGAGACTTATCACTAGTTCTCTGCACGGTTAGAGACCTACTTGGAGAAATGGACTGCTCTGGGGAAAACCCAAGATCTTAAGGAGATGATCCTTATTGAGCAGCTAAGAGAGTCCATGGCTCCAGACCTGAGAAAGTTTCTCATGGAACAAGGTGCAGAGAGGCTGGGTGAGTTACTCAATGTCGCTGAGAGGTATCAGGCAGCCCAGGCAGAGGTAGTTCGTAATAAAAAGAAACAGGTAGACAATTTTAAGGCACCTCAAAACTTTAATAAGTTTGACCATAGAGACCAGAACAAAGGTAAGCAATATTTTGATAGGCCACGCAATGACTATAAAAATAAAACCTCACAATTCAATGAAAGGAAATATGATGAAAGAAAACCTTTTAACCAAGGAAAGAAGTATTGTAAAAATTGTCGGATGGACAACCATAACACTGAAAATTGTAGAAGGAAAACTCCTAATTTCGCTGCAATGAAAATGGGGAGAAAGGGAGTAAAGGTCAACCCTACTGAACAACAGGAACCTTACCACCCACCAGTGTGTGAAGATGTAGCAAGCAATGGTGTCACCATAAGGTGTTTGTATGATACTGGATTAGATTATGATTCAGTTGTGAGTTCTCACCTAGTGCAGGCAGATCAATACACCACAGAAACAGTGGAGATTCAAGCTGCAACCAAGGACGTAGCAACCATGACACTTCCCGTCGCCAGGATAAATGTGAAAACGCGATATGTGGAAGGAATCATAAAAGCAGCAGTGATAAATGAACCAATCTACCCTCTGATATTGGGGTGTAGATATGTCTTCTTGGGGAATCCCAAGAGACCTGTGATCATGGCAACAGTACAGACCAGATCACAGTCTAAAAAGGAGGAGGATAATCCAATAAATACCCATCCAGATGAGATGAGGAAAGCGCAGGCGGAGGATAAGACCCTCAAGCCTTGTTTTAAGAAATTGCCCAAATGTCATACACCTCCAGGCAAGGGAGACTTCTATATGAAGAACAAATTGATATATAGGAAGGCTGGAAATGGATCCAATGGTCACGGACAGCTGGTCCTTCCCAATTCATATAGGACTAAAGTGTTGGAACTAGGGCATGCGATTCCCTTCAGTGGTCATATGGGGATCAGCGCAACAGGACAGCGTATAGCTTGTCATTATTTCTGGCCAGGAATAACTGAAGACATAAAGAGATATGTAAAATCCTGTCCAGAGTGCCAACGGGTAGCTCCAAAGCATTGGACTGCTCCAGCAACTCAAGGGGAAATGCCCATAGTGGGAACACCTTTCGAAAGAGTTGCCGTGGACATTGTGAGACCTCTCACTCGGACCAAGAGGAGGAACAGTTACATTCTGACTCTGGTTGACACTTGTTCTATGTGGGGAGAGGCGGTAGCAAGGTCATCAATTGATTCGAAGCATGTGGCAGAGGCATTACTCACAATCTTCACCAGGTTAGGCTTTCCCACCCAAATCTTGACTGATAATGGCTCTCAGTTCACGGGGAAACTAACAGAAGAAGTATTCAGGATCTTTCAAGCCAAACACTTTCATTGTAGCCCGTATCATTCTCAAGGAAATGGCCAAGTGGAAAGATTTAACGGGACACTCATGTCGATCCTGAGAAAGTTGGCACATGAAAAACCAGATACATGGGACCAGTACCTTCCCGCCGCCTTGTTTGCCTATCGGGAGGTACCCCATAGTTCAACTGGTATGGCCCCGGCAACCTTGTTATTTGGAAGGCCAATAAAAGGTCCATTGGAAGCATTGTTAAGGACATGGACCGATGAAAAGGCAGAAGAAAATATTACCTCATCATATCAATATGTGAACGAGCTGACCACTCGTCTTAAAACTGGCTGGAAACTTGCCAATGAAAATTTGAGACAAGCTAGGAAAAAGCATGCTGCCTATTACAATAAGAAAGCGAAGGATCGAGAATTAGCTGTGGGAGAGAAGGTGCTCCTTCTACTGCCCGGCAGCCAGAATAAATTGCAAATTGGATGGCAAGGTCCATATACAGTTCTAGAGAAGGTGTCTAGAACAAATTATAAGATAGATAAGAAAGGGAAAGAGAAAATCTATCATGTAAATCTCCTGAAGAAATATCTGGACAGAGAAAACCAGGAAGAGACACACCTACTGACCTTGTCTGTTGCAATGGAGATGAAAAAGGAACCACTCACTTCTCATGAATATCCTTTACATCCCTGTGAGACCGCTGCACAGGTAAAAATCAGCACACACTTAACGGAAAATCAGAGGGAGAGGGTTCAACAGGTTCAGAATAATCATACAGATGTGTTAACGGACCGACCGGGGCATACAAATTTATTAGAGTATGATATGAAGCTCATAGACCCAACACCCATCTGTATGAGAGCCTATTCGATTCCGTTCGCTAAGGAAAAAGCTTTAAGGGAGGAGATAGATTATCTGTTGAGAGAAGGGATTATCTCGCACAGTGAATCTCCTTACAGCTCCAGTGTGGTTCTGTTGAGAAAACCCTCTGGAGAACACAGGCTGTGTATAGATTACAGGAAACTGAATGCTGTCACAGAAGGTCAGGTGGATCCATTACCTAATACAAATCAGCTGTTTACCAGGCTGAATAAAGCTAAATATTTCTCTAAAGTGGATCTGAGCAAAGGCTACTATCAGATTCCAGTAAAGCCGGAAGTCAAACCTTATTTAGCCTTTAGCACCTCGGAAGGACACTATGAATTTAATATGTTGCCATTCGGGCTGAAAAATGCACCGAGTGTGTTTTCGAGGATGATGAGAAAGTTACTGGATCCCCTGAATAATCAATGCATCACCAACTTCATGGATGATATTCTCATAGCAACAGAAACATTTGAGGAACACATTAACTCTCTGAATATGTTGTTTGATCGACTGAGAGAGACCAATTTGACAGCTAGACCGACGAAATGCTGTGTTGGATGTAAAGAGCTAGAATTCTTGGGACACACAGTACATCAGGGAAACATGACCCCTGACCCCACGAACCTGGAGAAGTTAAAAAAAGCACCAAGACCACAGACAAAAAAAGATGTGCGATCCTTTGTCTCATTATGTGGTTTCTACCAAAAGTATATTAAAAACTTTAACTCCATATGTGCTCCATTGACTGATTTAACGCGCAAAGGAAATCCTGATAGAATTATTTGGAAAGCGCAGTGTGAATTAGCATACCAAGAATTGAAAGAAAAGCTCACAAGCAGTCCTATTTTGAAATTACCTGACTTGAGTCAAGAATTCAGTGTGAGAACGGATGCTAGTAATATCGGTTTGGGTGCAGCTCTATTACAACGGTCAAATTCACTTGATGGGGAATTAACCCCAGTAGCTTATGCTAGCCGTAAGTTGAACACAGCAGAACAAAAATATTCAACAAGTGAAAAATAATGTCTGGCAGTTATATGGGGTATAAAAAAGTTCCAGATTTATCTTTATGGAAAATCATTTAAGATCCAAACAGACCATAAACCACTCGTGTGTCTGTCAAAAGCAAGGCATGAAAATGCTAGATTATTACTTTGGTCGTTGCTTCTACAACCATTCCAGTTTACCATAGAGTACATTCCCGGAAACACCAATGTCGGCGCTGATTTTTTAAGCAGACATCCGTACGACGAACATCAGAGTAGTCACCAGGCATAGATAGTAAATTTATCTATGTGTATTTAGAAATAGGAACTGACATATGATCGTCTGTTCTAAAGGGGGGAGATGTGTAGTGAATTTCTAAATACAATATATAAATTAGAATATAACAGTATAGGGCATAAAGGCAAAGATAAGAAAGTACAAAAGAATTTTCTGCTAGAACGGTTGGTGTCGCCTACGCCTTCAGATTATTATTTGCTAACGAATAGCCGAACAAAACGGTACCCAATTTTTCAAATTCGTCCTTGACATAAACGAACCACTTTTCCTAGTTCTAAGAAATATTTGCCTAAAATGCATTGTGGAACGAGGAGGAGCAAGGATAGATGAAAATGCTAATTCGTTTCGCATTGATTTCAAACTAAAAGCCAACAACAGCACAGGGGCAAGCCTTGCCATAGGGGTTTCCCCAATACGATGAAAAAGATAGAATTTTGAACCAAACCACATAGCCCCTTAAAAATCGTATATTCGTGTACCTGAAGACGTGCTGACCAAGAATATGTTGTTAGTTATCTAAATAGACCCTTAACTAATCAAATATTGATAAAACAATACATAGAGATCAGAGATACTGTCAGGTCAAGTCATATCTGCTTAGATTGGATCGCATATTTTTTGGGAAAAAGTAGGTGACAGATAGGCTAAGATAGTACAGTGAATCCGATTGGGTGGAATTTGAAGTGAGACGAAATATTATTGGCTGACCTTTGAATAAACATAAATAGCCTAGTAACGTAGGAAAGGTTTGAATGATATTTTTTGAAAAGACTGTTTACACTGTAATACTAAGAGTGATTGGCCAACTGAGTCGATATTGTCAGAACAAGCGTTAGGGGGGACGCCATTTCTTGAAAAATTCTACCAGCGATTGATGAGATCAGGCTGTGTTTTTAAATACAATTTCTAGGCAGCATGGACAACAAAACAGATCGAAACTGTGTCAGTTATCGTCTCTGTGTATTTCATTAAAAAAAATTGTGGTAAGATTGACATTTATTAACATGTATTTTATATAAAAATTGAATGTGAAATAATAATATATGTCTGTACATGAGTGGGTCTATAGCGACCATGAGGCAAAGCCTAAAGATTGATCCACCATGTGATAGACTGTCAGAGATGTGTAAAACTACAATAATATGTATGAGTGTCATAAAAAAGCATAACACCTATCCTATTATATGGAAAAGATTACAGCTGGAATTGCAGTGGCGTTGTAACTATTAGGGGAGAGGAATACTGGTGTACATTGTCACATCAAAAGATAATGGTGGCATAGGTTTGTATAAGGCTATGACCCTTTTCGTTTGTTTGTAATGTACCTGTCCTTAAATGTGGACTATTAGTAAATGCTAAATATTAAGAAGGATGCATAACCTTCATATTTCAGAGGTCCTGGGTACTGACGTTAATGTGGTACCAAACGCTTGAAAACTGATTGATTCAGGACTCTGCCTGTATACTGCGAGCCCATGCTAGTGGCCATTGCCTATCAAACAGGGAACAGATTGTCAAGCGAGCAGAGGAAACCTTCTACCTGTATTCTACTGCCAAGTTAAGTTCATGTTCGGCACCTGGAAGCTCAACTAACAGAACTAAAAAGGAATATAAAGTGACAGTGAATAAAACTGGAGACAAATATATAGTCCCACAAGAGACAAACGAAAACAAACATAACTAAAAGGGTGTGATTTTAAACAACAACCTAGGGGTACTACTAGTATTACCTTAAAGTAGGAGATTACAACTACATACGTATATTAGAATAATATTTTGATGTATGGACAGAAGATCTACTGTGCTATTTGACTGATGTAAATGATTCTTTTGATTTCACTTTTGATTGTCAGTCCTGGTTCAAAATAAATTAGAATCAGGATAATAAATTGTAAAAATTATATTTACACAAATTTCAACCACAGTCTTAAATAAGATAGCCTTTTAAAGTGTCGTTTGTATGTTATTGTGGTAGTACTGTGTGCTGTTGTGAATAATAAACTATTTGTTTGTATGTTTGTTGATTATTGTACATTACACTCTACCTTCATAACCCTAGACACTACACTAAGTCATTTAATATAATAATATAAATACATTTTGAAATGAGATAAAAGGGGTGGTAGCGGAAAGGTACCCTGAAAAGTTCACAATACTATTGGGTAAATTCAGGGACCTTCATTGCTAATCTCATTTATTACAATAATAATACCTAACAACAATTCATAACATCAAATCCACCACACTAACCGGAAGCCATTTTCTCTTAGTGCTCAAACCTGATAGATTTTTATGTAAGTGGCAAGTTTTCGGAAATTGTAAAAACATTTATTTACTTAAACATTTGTAGCTGCGCCGCTATTACGCGAGGCGAAATCTCCGGTTAATATGTCTAAACTGAGACTGATTTTACGTGAGTATCCCTTTTTTCCCAGTACAATGACAAGTGTCCTCTCGCCATTCAGGCAGATACTCACCGATTTCGGAGGTTCTGCGACAATTAAAAACCAAAACAACAGAGTGCAAAACAATAAATAATACAAACTGATACATTTTGTACATTCAGTTAACAAACTGGTTAGTAGAACAATGAATACAAATCAATTTATGACATGATACCCATGTATAACAATTATGGAAAAAAAAAAAACACACATTTGTGACAACATTAATAACAAAATGTCAGCAAAGTGAACGGCTATCGCAAAAAAAAAAAAAACATATTTGAGCTGTGTATTTCCGTACACATCTTGTTTACCTTTCTGTTGTAATTTCTCCTCAGTTCTTTATTAATGTCTGAGAGTCTCATTGGTTAAGCGATAAGAGTGATTTAATACTGCGGCAAAGTTGCTAGGTTCTGGGATTGAAACATGGTAGCGTCACGTTCCAGTCTACCCAGGTGTAAATTATACTACTCGTCAAAAGTCAAGGGCCACCCTATTATTTTCAATACACTTTTATATAAGCGCATAGAATGATTAAATGAAGGAAGTTTTTAGTAAAAATGGGTGCAATATCTTCCTCTGACGGTCCTCTATGCACGTTAAGCAAAAAAACAACTCACCGACTACCATGGTGATCACGTGCAATTTGGTTTGCTGACCATAAATTCACATTTTTAATCTGTTTTTTCAAACTTCCGTACAACCAAACAGGTGAAGTAATCGTGCTGATTGACATTCCACGTGCAATGGTGACTTTTCGTGAACAGAATTCACTCTTAATTTGTTTTACAATCAGCAGACTTAGGATAATTTCATCACTTGCAAAAACCATGCCACCGAGAAGAAATCGTGACACCTTACAAAGAATGAGGGCTATAGCGTGGGTTGAAAGTGGTTTATCTGTCCGTGAGGTTGCTAGACGGCTTGCAGTGTCACACTCTACTATCCAAAGAATTTTGGAAAGATTTCAGGCCACGTGAATTGTGGAGAATCGCCACCGGCCAGGTCGCCCTAGATGCACCAATAGACATGATGACCGGTACCTCTTGTTGTCAGCCCTGCGCCATCGAACAGTGACTTGTTCCACTCTAAGATGTCAGCTGAGACAAACTGTAAACGTTAATGTCAATCAAAGCACCATTCGCAGACTTTTACATGAATTTGGAATGGCTGCTCGACGTCCTCAGTCAGAATCCCTCTTACTCCTGCTCATCGCAGAGCCCGTGTTGCTTGGTGTCGCGAGCACATCCGATGGACAAGGCAACAATGGAGTCAAGTTCTCTTCACTGATGAATCTCGCTTCACTGTGTCATTCAATGATGGTAGGATTCGAGTTTGGAGACGACCAGGAGAGCGATTTACTGATGACACAATTAGAGAGGTGGATCGTTATGGTAGGGGTTCTGTCATGGTCGGGGGGGGGGGGGGGCTTCTACAGACACGGCAGGACCCCACTCTACATCATCCAAGGCAACTTGACCGGCCCAAGATAACAGAACGAAATCTTGAGACCAATTGTTCAGCCTGCTCTGGAGGCCATAGGTGGTAATGCCATCCTCCAAGATGATAACGCTCGACCCCATCGAGCTCGTGTAGTGAATGAGTTTATTCAGCAACATGGAATCATCAGGATGGCGTGGCCAGCTCATTTACCTGACCTTTCTCCGATTGAGCACCTCTGGGATGTCCTTGGTCGAAGATTGTCAACAAATCACCCCCTGCCAATGGATGTTGCACAGCTGACTGCATTTCTGCTTCAGGAATGGCAAGCTGTTCCTCAGGATACTCTTCGGACCCTTGTAGACTCGATGCGTCTACGCTGTCTTGAATGCCTTGCTGCAAACGATGGTCATACCCGATTTTGAAATGTCTATTTGTCCAATATCTATTGTGTGACTTTTGAAAAGGTGGGTGACACACTTCACAGCTTCATTGCGTTTAAATGTGTGTTTCCATTTCTTTACGTGACATGTCAATTTGGTATTCAATAAATGCCGTTTTGACTGATACCAATTACGTTTATATCAGATTTGTTTTATGGTTTCAACCAAGGTTTTTCTAAGTGGCCCTTGACTTTTGACGAGTAGTATATTACCTCTGCTCTTGAGTTAGAAAAGCCAAAGTCCAGCAAGCAGTGGAGCTGGTTATCCTAGAATAAAAAAGCTGGACCTAGTATGGCAAAAACTTCACTTCGCTAAGGCAGTTTTTGCTATGGGACTACCTATATCAATGTCTGTGGCCAACCGTAATGGATCTTCTGTAATGCTGATATTTTTACAAAGTCCATTTCTTGGGTTTGCCCTCTCATTTCTAGCACAGTCGTCGTTTAGCATGTTGGCTTCGAAGATTCATACCGGTTTGAATTTAATGCACAAATGAAAACCTGCGACGCGAAGTGTTGGGACTGATCGAGCAACCATAAGGTAAGGTTTGTTGATTCATCATCATCATTGTCACATAATTTTTGGGTCGATCTCTTGTCCTCTCCGGCCGTATTCAGTTACATTTGTTGTGCGTACTGATTACCTGCAATTTCCGTGGGGGTTGGGGGTCGGAGTGGCTAAGAGGTATGGCGTCCGCCTCGAGCTCTAGAGGAACCGGGCTCAATTCCCAGTTGTGGGAATAAAATTTATGGAGATTTTTTTTCAGAACCAGTGGTCCTAATGATGTCATACTCCCCACCTGGTCTCCTGGATAGTGAGATCAGATGCCTAGCCTTGTTGGATAAGGGCGAAAAAATAGGAGGTCCCGTGTGCAAGTTGCGGATGTTAAACATCCTACGGCAGTTGGACATCGTAAAGAGTAGGCCTTTTAGGCCGCTGCCCTTGCAAAAATTTAAAAATTAGAAACCTACCCACTACAAATATCTATAGAATGTGTGATTCCTATATACACACATTGGGATTCTCGCCGGTGCTAGCGAGTTCGTGCACTGCGCTGAGATCCTCCTTGTGTGATCTAAGGGAGGAGATCAGAGCACTGATGGAGTAGTCAGTGTGCAATGAAGATAGTCCTTAAGAAACCAAACCAAACCAAACCAATCTGTGGTCAGCACATATTTTTCTCTCCTATCAAGGAGATTTTTTTGGTATTTGTTTGCCCGCTTGACATTGTTTAGAGTCGGCAGATGATGCAACCTCAACCGACAATCCTTGGTAGACATTCTCGTATACCAGAAGTTGGGTGCCTGTTTCACATGGAAAACGGCCAGAAAAGGTTGATTATCGATGATAAGACTAGTGTGACGTCTTAGCCCAGATGGTAATACGATGAATTTTTGTTTGCACAAAGACGGGGCGATAATTATCAGTCGGACATACCTGAGCAGAAATGTTGTAATAAGCTTCCGGCAGAATTATTACGAAGATATTACTTGAGATAAAAGTAAGAAGTTATTTGTAATCACGGACGAGAATATTCGGAAGTCTCACTTCCATATTTAGGAGACATGACCTTTACAATCACACACAGAATTTTCCTATGAGGAAATTTTTTGAATAGACGCCATCAAACCACGCATGATTGTAACTATTGGCCGGCATTCGAGATGTAAACGTAACGACATTTCTTATTGGAGCATGGTCTAATAGTATGCAACAACGTGCGTGGGACGAAAGTTGCAATATAACCTGACACTTTAGTAAGTTGAAAGCGCTGTGAGATTCAACTCGTCAAGAAACAACCAGATCTGCCAGAGTTAAGAATAGAATCAGAATTCATTTATCGGATCGGACTTATGTGAGCATCTTGAGAACTAAAGAGCCCAGGAAAACTCTACTATTATTAACAAGGAAAACCGGAATGTGAGGAATCTGAAACACAGAGTCATAGTGGGAACTTATTGTAAAGTAACAACACCTCAGAACACGTATAAGAGGCATCTTCAACAAGTTGCCTTAGCTATTTCTCTGAGCCAGCAGTCTGTCGGTGAACCCAAAGATTTGGGTCTGTGGTACCAACTGAGGGTACTATCTCTGGAACAAGTGAGGGTATAAGCGGCCTGAAGTCGACGTTAGACACCATCATCAGACGGGTCTTAGAGACGCGGGACCAGCTTGGTGGTCACTCCCTGACTCTTCTTGGAACGTGCTACAACTTTCAAACTTGACCAGTCACGAGTGTGATCCAGTCATCTATCTGCAAAGACCCAAACATCAGCTGGAGCAGTGTTGCAAATTTATTTAGAGAGAAAGAGTCTTAGAAATAGTGGTCCGGTTTAGAGTGTAGAATGATGATGAAACGCTCAGTGATAGAAATGTAGAGAGTAAATAGTTGCTTCACAGAGTGCTGGAGGAGAGTAAAGACAGACTTATTTACGACAATTCGTCTCTCTCAATCTACTCTTCAGGCTCTCCTGGTCAAACAATTATTTGCCAGTTTCCAGACACACACCTGCTCTCACCCCGATTTGGTGCTTCAAACACACAGACGACGTGGATACAACTATATTAAACAAATAGGGGAAATTTTGGGCTTTGCGTATTCCAACACAGTAACAATTAAGTTTATGTTGTTTATTAAAGTTAAAAAAAACAATCACTACAATAATCAAGTGTTTACAGCAAAAATTATCATAAGTACAGAAAAATGCAAATAACAAGGTAGGGAGGGGGTGAAGAAGATTGGTATCGACTAAGCCCGTCCCGCTTATTAGACAAAGATAAACTCAGTCCAAAGATAGATAGTTATCAGGAACATAGGTACGTTAACCTAACGGTGAAGTTAATTACTCTGAAAGAGGTGTTTCAAAATTAGGTATGGGTGGTAGAAAGAATCCTGTTCTTCCCAATTGTTCTTCCCTTTACTAAGCAAATGAAAAGGAGGGGGTTTTAAACAGAGTTAACAAATTATCAACTATCCCACTTAAAGGAACAATGCAGGGTATACAGAAAATTATATTACCAGGTAAGCAAGTTAACAAAATGGTTACAAAAAAAAGATTAAATTTCCTGTCATTCATACTCGCGCGTGAGGATCCACACTCATATATTCACACACTTACCGATTACAGCATCAGACACTCCAATAGAATTGTATAAACAGCAATTACACTCTTGACCCATGAAAAGGTCTGGTACTTCCGTGTCCCGCCCCAGATGTTGCGAGGTTTGCTGATAGCAACTATTCTCACTTATCGCCGGACTTGAAGCCTAAGAGTTATTGTGTTTTATTATATAAAAGGAGTCTATGGGATGGCACTGACACAGTTCGACACAGGGGTGAAAATGAGCTGGGATCGCAAAGGTTACGATCACTATATTCGCGTATTTAATTATGTATTTAATAAACACTGCGCGAGTTCTAATGGTTAAGACACACATCTATAAATATAGGACTTAACTAAATTCATTAATTATAAATTCCTTCGCGACTTTAAAAGTTAATTACAGCATTTAAGCATCTATTATCTTTTTTGGAAATAATATAGCAGATATATCATTACATTTACAACTGGAACTATTGAGATGGTTTAATTTAATAGATTGAAATTAACACAAAATCCAGTGAAATAGAATGAATGAACTAGACCACTGATCACTTTACACAATATATATATATATTACCGTTTTGCACAGAAATAGAATTCACTGCAAATATATATAAAAATCCAGGGGATAATCTAGCAGGATTTCAAATATAGCTAGTGCTTCTGTAAAGGTCTGGCCAACGAGTGATAAAGTGTATTTCTACGTGGTTTGTATATATCTAACTTAATTGCAAGATGAGTGGGACATGAGAAAATTGACACCTTTTTAGATCTCAGGACACTTTGGGGGTTCTGACCGCCAGATTAAAGAGAGATGCCGCCCCTGGATTTCTGTATCGCCGTTCGCTGAGTCCATTCCGGCTTTCCCCGTTCGCTTTCACTGCGATCGGTTCTGCGTTTGGCACGGAGATGCGACATACCGGCAAGAAACTTGCGTCGCTCGTTTCAGGGACCACTACTGTCTTTGATCGTGGCGCTAGTCTTTCCTGAAATCCCCCAGTCTGTGTCTTTGATCGTGGTCGCTACTATCTGTTTGATTCTGGCGCCGCACCCTCTGGGCCAAGTTAATGAAAATTCTGCATATGATTGCTCAAGAGATGTCCTTGGGCGTGATTTAATCTCTCCTTAAATCAATGCGATGACCAGAATGAACGGTAGATAAACTGTCCACATATTAATCAGCAAACGTGTTTGCCCTCTGTGTGGAACGGTTGCATAACTAATGAGTCCAGGTGAAAAGAAAAATCCCGTTTGAAAGGTTACAATATTCGGGGGCACTGATGTTATCCTAGGGGTCGCTACGAAGGTCGTACTATATCATCCAACACTTCAGGGTCATTCAGGGTCGGCTGAGTTCGTCTGTCACAATCGTCCCCTCTTTTGAGACATGAAAACCTCTTTTCATGTTTGATTTATGACGATGAAGCTGCCCTGAACGGTAGCTTCAGGATGATTGGTATCTTCAACTTCCTCTTCTTCCTCCGTAGTCCAGTTTCTACTCAGGAAATCAGCCCCGACATTCTGTCTTCCCGGAATGTATTCCACTTTGAAAGAATAAACGCTTAGAAGAAGTGCCCAACGCATGACCCTTGCGTTAAATTCTTTTGGGGTATGCAGACAACTGTCCTTTCAAAGTGCTGTATGCGTGTTCGCACTTTTGATCCCACATGACCTTATCCGGACGCCCTTTCTTTGTGAGGTCAGTCAGAGGTGCCGTCAGTCCGTTGAAGTTCTGGATGTACTTCTGATAGTATGTACATAGCGATATGAAGGAACGTACGTCTTTCTTCGTTCGGGGTTTTTTGCTGCCACTATTTTCTCCACGTTCTTTTTAATAGGCCAATTGCATCCGTGAGAAATAGTATGCCCCAGGAAGTCTAACTGTTCAAACCCGATGAGACATTTGCTAGGTCTGGCTGTGAGACCAGTTTCCTGTAGTCTCCTGAGGAGCATAACAACCGTAGCAATATGTTCTTCGTAGGTTTCCGATGCAATTAATATTTCATCCATAAAATTATGGATATGGGGACTTTGCAAAGGTTCTAGAAGCTTCCTCATCATCCTGGTGAACACTCCTGGTGCGTTATGCAAACCGAATGGCATCACATTAAATGTGTAATGTCCTTCACTAGTGCTGAAAGCTAACAAAGGTTTAATTTCCTCCTTGACTGGTATTTGATAATAACCTTTACTGAGGTCAATCTTGGAGAAAATCTTTGCTTTGCTGAGCTTGGTGAACAACTCAGAAACAGTTTGGAGAGGTTCGGGCTGGAATTCCGTTACAGCGTTTAGCAGCCGGTAATCTATACACAGCCGAACTTCCTTATTGGGCTTCTGCAACAGCACTGCACTGGAACTGCAAAGAGGTGTAGGCTCACTGATAATTCCTGCCTGACGCAGCTTGTCTATTTCTCCGCGAAGTGCACCAGGTTTAGCGTACGGGATGGGGTAAACTCTGGTTCGAACAGGGGTCTCATTTGTTAATTTCATATCAAATTCAATGAGATTTGTGGGACCAGGTACATCCGTTAAGACTGCACTGTACTGTTTTAGTAGAGCCCTGGTTTCTGTTTGTTGTTCTGGTGAGAGATTATCGCCGAACTTGACATCTTTAAAGGATTCTGGGGGTTGCAATGGATACTCCATGCAACCATCATCATCTTCCTCGTCTTCCGTTGCTATGGCGACAGCCAGGAGATGCTCGGAGGATGGCACTGGTCTCTCCAAATATTTCTTAAGGAGATTTACGTGGAAGACCTTCTCCTTTCCTTTTATCGAGATCTTGTAATTAGTACGTGAGATCTTTTTAAGGACGGTAAAGGGTCCTTGCCATCCAATGCGAAGTTTATTGCTTCCGGTTGGAAGTAGCAACAAGACTTTCTCCCCTGGTTGTAGTTCTCTCTCTTTTGCAGCTTTGTTGTATCTTTTAGCATGTTTAGCGCGGGCTTTCTTAAGGTTGGTAGTAGCTAGATCCCATCCTAGCTTCAGCCTTTCCTTGAGCTCAGATACATACTTGCTTGCAGAGACGACTGTCTCGTCAGCCTTTTGGTCTGTCAGGGACCGAAGTAAGGCTTCTAGTGGCCCCTTTATAGGTCTGCCAAATAAAAGTGTAGCTGGCGCGAATCCCGTAGACGCTTCGGGTACCTCTCGGTAGGCGAATAAGGCAGCCGATATATATAGGTCCCAGTCTTCCGGTTTCTCCTGACCCAGATTACGTAACATGGTGGTGAGGGTGCCGTTAAAACGTTCCACGAGCCCATTTTTGGCCGGATGGTAGGGACTTGTGTGGATATGTTTGGCCCTCAAGATCTTAAAGATCTCCTCCATTAACAGGCTACGGAATTGGGATCCATTGTCCGTCAAAACTTGTTGAAGGAATCCCAACCGTGTAAAAATTTGCACGGGGGCTTCTGCGACATGCTTGGAATCTGTGCATGTTAGCGGTATAGCTTCGGCCCACATTGTGCAAGTGTCAACTAATGTCAGGATGAACCTGTTCTTTCTTTTGGTCCTTTCCAGGGGTCCAGTGATGTCGACAGCAACCCGTTCAAATGGAGTACCCACTATTGGCATTTGCCCCATAGGTACTGGGGGTGTCAAGTGCTTTGGTGCTACCCGTTGGCACTGGGCGCAGGATTTCACATACCTGATAATGTCAGAGTTCATTCCTGGCCACCAATAATGGTTTTTATTCGCTGAATAGGGGCGTTTTGTCCCATGTGTCCGCTAAAGGGAAGAGAGTGTCCCATTTCTAAGATCTGGCTTCTGTACTGCGTCGGTACTAGGAGCTGGTTATTCCCCGTGTCCGGGTTGCCCGTTCTACTATACAATACGCCGTCCTTAGAAAAGATGTCTCCGTTGTGTCTGGGGTCCTTAGCCATGGGCAGTTTTCTAAAGCAGGGCTCCAGAGTAGAGTCCTTTGTTGCGCCTCCTTCAGTTCATTCGGCAACAAATTTGGCGCAGGCTCCCTCTCCTTCTTGGCTTGCCCTCTTGTGGTTACAGCTGCCACAATCGGCTCCTTTGGTCTCCCAATAAACACATATCTACATCCCAGGATAACTGGGTAGATAGGATCATCCATAATGGCCGCTTTAATAACTCCTCTGACAAAGTCAGAGTGTATTTCTACCAGTGCGATAGGAAGCGTCCTGGGTGCATCACTCCTGAAAACTCCACTAAGTTTGACGGTTTCCTCTGTCTCCTGACCGGGTTTGACTAGGTGCCTAGTGACAATACAACTAAAGTTTAGTCCAGTGTCAAAGAGACAAGTAGTTGTGGTACCATTCAAAATTACAGTTCCTCGAGTTGAGGGTCGGTCCCCTCAGGTTGAGAATCACTGACATTGACTCTACCTTTCGAGGCTGTATGCAAACATCCGATGCGGTTTGGACCGGTTTGTTTGCCCTGATCAGACGTTCCTGGTGTAGGGGTCTTCCCTTTTCCTTGACCTTGGTGGCCGCGCTGCCACGTAGGCTTGGTGGGTTGATCAGAATTGTTGTTAGGGGGGTATCGGGTTTTGTAGAATTTTGATTTTTCCTGGGGAGGTCTCTAGGTATTATTTTCTCGTTGGTTATAATTCTGAGAGGAATTAGAGGAATAGGATGACTGCTCTAGATTTTGTTTACGAGATGGCTCATCTGTGGGTTTACGTTTAGTGCTGGGAAGTTCGGCCATTGCATTGGTATAGCGTTCTGCCTTATTGAGTATGTCCTCAAGACTGACTGCGCCCTGTTCAGCCAAAAATCTACGGGTTTCGTTTGACAAAGTTGATTTTATCTGTTCCACAAGAACAAGTTCAAGTAGTCCCTCATATGTAAGAGGTAGGTCAGATAATTCAATGCACTTTGTCAAATAGCCCGTGAGACGTGAAGAGAACTGCGGGAATGTTTCCGTGCTCTCTTTCCGGCTGTTTCTGAACATTTGCAGAAATTTTCGGGCGGTCATCTCAAACCGCTTGTTAAAGGTGTTTTCGGGTGACTGTTAATGCTTGTAGTTGGTGGCTGTATAAATGTTAATGTTGAATCTTGGAAATACTATTGAAGGCCAGTCGTAGTGTACGAGCCGTCTCTTAATTGTGTAAGGCTCGACAATGTCAATAGTCTTGAACGTCACCGTATGCGTTGAAGCGTGGCGGGTGCTCGTGACCCAAATAGCATAGGTACAGCTTGGCCAATGTAAATATTAAATGTAGAATGTACACGAATGACCAGTAGCAGTATAAAATATGAATCAGCTCAATACAGGCCGATATGAGCGATACAGTCCTTGGTTGGACGCAACAATGCTGGCATTCGTGTAGCTTGTCTTAATGTGTTGTCTTGAGTGAATCTCAATGATTGTTTTGCGAATGCGTGTTGAAAGTTCGTGGAAGTAGAAAGTAGGCAGGAACAGGACATCACACTCTATAATTACACAAGTATGAATTCATAGAGTTCTGGAACAGCTCTGACGTTGACAGGACTTTATTACACCACAAGCGGCAGGTATGCCGACATTAATATCAACAGTTATTGAACAGGTCATGATATATTAATAAAGTTCATCATCCAGCTATGCATGAATCTAGTAAAGCTGATCTCGTACAATGTTCTCAATCATCAGCTTCAGGGAAGATATATCCCCTATGTGAGTTCAACAAAACTCTACTCTGACATCAGTAAGTCAGATATCAGATATCTCCAACAGGCCGTCCAAAATGGCGGACTCACAGTTCAAATGGCCTCTGGGTGATTCTTCATCAAACAAGGGGAATCCCACCTTGTATAATCAGTATCGCCGCCATGCGGGATACAGAACAATATATATATATACTTCGGGCATGCACCAGCCTAGTGCATAATCAGAATACATAGTAAGCTTTCTTTCCAGGATACGTAGGTGGTACGTTTTCCCGCTCAGGGAAAGAATCATAAACTATCGATAATACGAGTCATGAAGATTCTATCAATAAGGGAAACAGTTCAAAGAGTCAATTACCTTCTGTCCCTTCAGAATAAATATAACCACACTCACATCGCCTCAAAGACGCTGAGAATACACATGAAATAATAGACGGCATCTTGTCGAACCACAGAGGACTTATCAAGAGACATCTTGACTCTCTTAAACACCGCCCGGTACTCTAGTCGGTAATGGCTTCTCCCCAAAATCGCCCCACAAGTCACGAATGCGCACTGAGGCGCCAGACCTTTTGAGTACAGCTCAAAGTAGACGGTTTGAAACCATATCAGGCAAAACTGACATCGGTTTTCAAAACAGACCACAGATATAACAGACAAGTGAGATCACTACCCTGTGAACAATCATCCCAACAAAAACCTGGATTAATGCCCGTAGACTAGGAAATACAAAATAATGTCCCCAGCTTTTAATCAGGCACTTTTACATGGAGAGGCTCAGCAAACTGACCGCTACAGTTTACCGCCCCCTCCGGAAAAAAAAATAAATGGAACATTAAAAAAAAAATACAACCAACAGCAAGATACTACAAGCTCGTAACGCACACATAATGCGTAGGTGAGAAGTATTGTAATTAAATATAATGCCTAATATGAGGACAACTTCAAGTCAAGTGAGAATATATCTCACTACATTAGAGAATTATTACTCTAAGTATACACATATCCAGGGAGGAGGTATCAACCTACATATAGTGCTGGCAAAGTTGCAATGTGATCAACATATATATTTATAACATATTATTACGTTAAGTATCTTATTCCCCCATTTATCAATGGACAAATCATCAAAACCCAGTGATATAATCCCTTTAACCAAAAAAGTTACATTATACTAACATGTAATATATAATTTAATACAATGTTATCTACATGAATCATATCATACAAAAAATGCTGTCACTGAACAAATCCTACGTAAGCGTACTCCAGTGCCATGGTAAGAATAGACCTTGTACTACATCAAGGATGACAACACGGAGAGATTCATCGCGCACCAGAAATTATTCTGCTGAGAAAATACAAATAGTTCCATATGATAACTGTAAGATTTTCTAATATATATTAATCAAGCATACAAATCATACTATAACTGTGGCTGTGGGAACTTTTGTTCCTTGTATTGCGATAACTAACCCTTCCTGTTATACTAAAGAAGGAAACAGAGGGAGAAATCACATATTTTACAACACTCAGGTGAACATAAATGTGTTAACGTATATAAGTCAAGAACTGTCATAAGGCTAGACGTGTATAAGGAATTTCTAGGAAAGAATAGTTAAGTGGAGTCATGTGGGCATCTAGACAGTATATCCGCCATGACATTATCCGAACCACGGATAGCTCGTACCGTGAAATGAAAAGGTTGAAGAGCAATGACATATCGAGTGGATCTCGAGCTCTTCAAGTTTTTACTTTGAATAGCTGTAAGAGCTTTTTGGTCGGTTTTTACAATGAAATGCGCGCCCAGAAGGAATCTTTGTAACTTGAGAATTGACCAAACCATAGCCAACAATTCACGGTCTAAAACCGAGTAATTCCTTTCTGCCGCATTTAGCTTCCTAGAAATATACATCACCGGATGCAGAGTATCTGAATACTCCTGCATTAGTGCTGCCCCAATCCCAGTCGATGAGGCGTCACTTCGAAGAACAAAAGTCTTCTCAATAGTAGGTAACCTTAAGATAGGTGGAGATAAAAATAAAGTTTTAATCTGGTCCAATAAGGATTGGCATTCTTGAGACCAGCGGATCAGATTAGGCGATCCTTTTTTCAATAAGGTTGAAAGAAGTGCCACAATCGAGGATAGATTCGGAATGAATCGTCCGTAAAATTGTATCAAACCTAAGAGACTACGTACTTTTTTTCGTCTTAGGGACAGAAATGTTTAGTATCTTTGAAATATTGTGGTCCTCTATCTTTAAGAGACCCTGACCAACACGGTGACCCAGGAAAGAAATTTCACTAAATCCTATAAAGGCTTTAGAGGGTTTTGCAGTTAAATTATACTCACGAAGAGTAGACAGCAATTCGTATAAACCCAAATAGTGATCTTCCCAGGAATCACTGAAGAGACAGATATCGTCTAAGTATGCTATGACATCTGTACGATATGAGAGAATTCGACGCATCATGCGTACGAATGTAGCAGAAGCGTTCATAAGACCGAAAGGCATGAAATTCCATTGGAATAGACCCCTAAGTGTAGAAAAAGCCGTAAGAGGTTTGGCGCGTTCAGTTAAAGGAAATTGCCAATAACCTTTCGACAAATCGAGTTTGGTAAAGAATCTAGAATTAGATAGTTTGTTTAGTAGCTCTTCTAATGAAGGCATAGGTTCAGCATCGAACTTCGTAACTTGGTTCAATTTGCGATAATCAACGCAAAGGGGAATGTTATTGTCTTTCTTTCGAACAATAACCATGGACGAAGAGTATGCTGAAGTGGATGGTTCAATTATTTTCAATTGTATCATTTCATCCAATTCTTTTTCGACTTGTGACTGAAAATGGATAGGTATCGGATAAGGTCTGACTCTGATAGGATTATGGTCAGTAAGTATTATGTCATGTTCGATGACATGTGTGTGTCCAGGAATGTCGGTAAGGACATCCTGAAATGTTTGTAACATCGAAGAGACTTGTCGGTGTTCCTCAGCGGAAAAATTAGAAGAAACAGTAACGTTTTTCCAAGATTCCGTAGCATGAAGTGGGATTACAGGAATAGGAAGATTGACATCTGAGAAGGTAGTTTCCTCATCCTGTATAACCGACAGGGATGAGTAATGACCATGAGGTACAGGAGAATCGTCCGTCGCCTGGAAAATAGGCTGCAAATAGTCCGGTCGTTCATTAAATTCCGTGAGCATATTTATATGGAAAGTTTAATGCTTCTCATCAATATCGACAACATAGTCGACATCGGAAATTCTTGAGACTATCGCATATGGACCTTTCCATGCAATAAGAAGTCTGTTCTCCCTAGAAGGAAGTAGAACGAATGCTTTGTCACCCGGACAAAGTTGTCGTAGACATCTATTCTTATTTGCAAATTGCCTTGCCTTTTCTTTAGCAAATTCGGAAGAAGAAGTTGCTAGTTTGCATGCCTCGATGATCTTTTGCCTCAGAGCAATGACATACTCATATGAAGATTGTGTGTCATCGCTAATATTATCGACAGTGATAAGATCGTGGAGCAAAGACATAGGGCCGCGCGGTTGCGCGCCAAAGACAAGTTCAAAAGGAGAAAACCCTGTGTGTTCATTGGGAACCTCTCTATATGCGAAGAGAGCCGCGGGTAAGACCATGCCCAATCCTGAGGATGATCCTCAGTTATCTTCCCAAGTAAAGTCTTGAGTTTTCTATTCAAACGCTCAACTAACCCGTTTGACATTGGGTGATAAATACTGCTGAGAGACCTTTTAATTTGTAGAGTAGACATTACCTGTGACATAGTGTCAGATATAAGTTGCGTGCCATGGTCTGACAATATTTCTCTTGGGAAACCCCAACGAGAAAATTTCAACCAAAGAGCGTCTGCGATATCGGCAGTAGAGATGCTCTTAAGAGGTATAGCCTCTGGCCAACGTGTGCACATGTCGACACATGTAAGGATAAACTGATGTCCTCTGGCCGACTTGATCCTAAAAGGGCCGATAATATCTATTGCCATTTTCTGAAACGGCCGAATAGGAATGTCAGCAGCCTGGATAGGCGCTGCATGTCGTGGTCCTCTAGATTTGACCTCTTGACATATTTTGAAGATCGGCAGTAAATACTATGTCCTTGTTGATAAATGGCCAAAAGAAAGCCGCAAGGACTCTCGACTTTGTACGGGAAAAACCCATATGTCCAGCACATTGCGAGTGATGAGCATGTTGCAATATTTGCACTCTTATACTCTTAGGCAGAAGAATTTGTGAATGTGTAGACGCAGTCGAGTCTTGTACCATACGCACAAGTACTCCGTTCTTCATGGTAATCCAAGACTTTCTATTTGTATTTTGATTTGGATCACCTTTTTATGCTAGAATGAAGAATTTTTGTAAAGAACGATCTTCTTCTTGCAACTTTATGAACGAGTCACGTGAAATAACCAAGTGACTATCTTGGCTATGCACTTCATTATTACTAGTCAATGAAGTCTGGGGTGTCTCCAGAGCTTGTGCTCTTGTGACCACTGCATTGGTAGCATGCATATTTTGATCTTCCCAAGCAGCAATCTGCTGTGGGGTACATTCCCTAACTCCGTGAATACGACCGATAATAAGGTCCGCAATAGGTTTCGGTAGAAGACACGCGTGGACATCTCCCATAAAGAAGGGAGTAGCAATATGTATTATGGCAGTAGGATACTTTTCCAAAGTGCCACCAAATGTGACACATTTGATCACCTTTCCTGTAGCACAGGATGGATCTACTAGAGATTGCTTAACCCCAATCGTAGTGCATCTAGAATCAAAAAGGACTGAGACTGGATTACTATTTACTAGACCTTTATGTAGGATAAGAGAACCTCTCCCGTCATGCACAACTGCAGCGGGCAGAGCGGGAAGAGGGTGACCACAACTCAAGGTAGTTACAGTAGTCGGCTCGAACAAAGTAAAGCATTGGGGGCATTTAGTTGCTCTCCCAAAGTCAAAGGCAGAACAAGTGATAGCGCTAGAGTTTTTATTATCATTATCCTGCTTACAGGCTCCCTGAGACTCTTGCTGTACAGAGTTTGCCTGTTGATATCTCTTTTTTTATGTTGAGATCTACCGCGACTATTATTGCCTCTGAAATTATCATTATTTTCTCAATTGTAACTGTTATCCTGGTTTGAATCCCAGTTTCCATAGTTATCATTATCGTTCCCATATTGATGAAAACATCTATTAGTTTGGTTTTGAGGTCTTCACGAAGAATAGTTTTGACCACCTCTATTATTATAACCTCGTCTAAAATGTCTATAATTATTGGGTGTGGAATAACGAGGGCTGTCAGCTCGTCTCCAGTTCTTCGAAGAAGAATCACCATGTGATAGATTACCCTGATTCTGAGCATAATTTCGGTTACTCTTCCTATTAAAATTTTGTTGAGTACCCTGAAATTTACTCAGGAAGTTTGTGCCATATGGTGCTGCCGAAGCAACTGGCAAACCTTCCTTTACTTTAGAGTTGCTAATGGTTACATGGGGGTGCGCAGTAACATACTGGCAACAATATTCTTCCATTTATTTTATGCTTTTAGGCTAACGATCATGAAGAAAAGCAAGAAAAGACTCGTTGACAGAAGACATAACTTTGTCTCTAAGTAGTAAGTCCATAAGTGCTTCAAATGTATGTTCTGTCTAAGACAGTTCAACCCAACGTGTAAATGTGAGACGTATTTTGGAAATGAATACAGAGAATTCTACTCCAGTTTCTGGCAGCATATTTTTAAATTGAAGACGATAGCCGTCTTCGTTAAGTTGGTATTTCTTTAACAAAGCCGCCATGACAACCTCATAATTGTTCTTGTCAGGCTCATCTACCATGTTTAGCATACTCAGAGCTTCACCTTTAAGTATATTCGACAACTGATCCACATATAGTGATTTATCTATATTATGTGTTTTACATGAACGTTCAGATCTATCCAGATAAAACGTTATGTCGTCACTGGAAGCATTGAAAGCTGGTAGCTTAATCTTGAAAGTCCTAGCATTAGCCTTATCAGAAGATGACACCTTATTTGGATCATTAACATTACCCATGTTCATCACCTTCGCCTTCTCTATCTCCAAAGCTAGAGTTTTTCTTCATGATCCATTTTTCTTTTTCCTTTCGCTCCTCAGCTTCTCTTTGTAACTTTCTGTCCTCAACCTCAGCTTCTCTTTGTAACCTTTTCTCTTCAGCCTCTTTTTCAAGTCTTTTATTTTCAGGCTCTGCTTCTCTTTTTTGTTTTTCCATTTCCATTTGGAATCTCCTTTCACCCACCTGCATCTGCAATTTCTTTTGTTCAGCTTCCATTTCCATTCTCTTTTCTTCCGACTTTAATGCTTTATCATATTGAGTAGCCGCATATTCTTCCAATTTATCACCAGTCTTACCAAGGGATTTACCCTGCTCAATAAAGTAATCAAGTGTAGACATATTGTCTAATAGTATGAGTCCAAAACCTGAATTAATTTATTATCTTATTTCAACCTTAATGGTAACAAGTCTTAACTAAAGTACTTGTATAATCACATTATATTAGCGCAGTCTCTGTGGAAAACAAGTCTTTGACAAAGAACCTGCATAATCAACTGTATAATAATAATAATAATGATACCAGTCAATTCTTTATTATACGTGCACTACACAGCTAATAGTGCATGAGCAAATCCACCAGTTTGTTATCATAAGTGCACTACACAATTTATAGTGCATGACCATATATTTATTAATATTAAATGCTGACCAAGAACAATGTAAACAACAACAAAGATCAGAGACAATACGAAAACATTCGCAGAGGTTAACTAAATAAACAGCAAAACTATAAAAAAAATGTCACAAAGGATGTGATGATAACTGCGAGAAAGAAAACAATACAAATGACGTCACAGTGTATAAACAAAAGGGTGTATATAACTAAATAATAGAAAAGAGGAGACCTACAAATACAAACAAATGAAATCAGAACTAAAGAACAGAAAAAAAATAACGAAAACAACGAAAAGGTACACTTCGTCACACCTAACAGAAATAGCAACCAAAGTCGCTAGCAAATTTCACAAGCTTATATCAGACACCGCCCAACAGATAGACCCACAGATATCAACATAAAACAACACATGTAAACATGCAACACAAAAGCATGAATAAGTATATACAAATGTGGAAGGCTTAGTTCATACACAAGACAAGGCACAGTTCACGACACGAAATATGCCACTTATCTTTTTAGTCTTAACGTCCACAACGCTGAAGATCTATCGTCAACGTTCTAAGGATTAAATGATCTAACGCTGAACACATCTGAACTTGCTTCCAAAATGATGATGATAATAACGGTACTTGACCTTCTTATCTACCGTAGCTGAACTTGCTTCTCAAAATGATGATGATAATAACGGTACTTGACCTTCTTATCTACTGTAGCTGAACTTGCTTCTCAAAATGATGATGATAATACTGCAGCTGAGCTTGAAAACGGCACTCGACCTGATGACATAGTTACGTCCTGTGAGCTGGTGTAGTGAGTGTGTCAACAACTACACAGTGCTGAGTACATTCCATTGTAGGCGAACTTGAAACTTCCGTTAAGCCCTATCGAAATTGGTACACCATAAATGTTAAAGGTGTTTTCGGGTGACTGTTAATGCTTATAGTTGGTGGCTGTATAAATGTTAATGTTGAATCTTGGAAATACTATTGAAGGCCAGTAGTAGTGTACGAGCCGTCTCTTAATTGTGTAAGGCTCGACAATGTCAATAGTCTTGAACGTCACCGTATGCGTTGAAGCGTGGCGGGTGCCCGTGACCCAAATAGCATAGGTACAGCTTGGCCAATGTAAATATTACATGTAGAATGTACACGGATGACCAGTAGCAGTATAAAATATGAATCAGCTCAATACAGGCTGACATGAGCGATACAGTCCTTGGTTGGACGCAACAATGCAGGCATTCGTGTAGCTTGTCTTAATGTGTTGTCTTGAGTGAATCTTAATGTTTGTTTTGCGAATGCGTGTTGAAAGTTCGTGGAAGTAGAAAGTAGGCAGGAACAGGACATCACACTCTATAATTACACCAGTATGAATTCATAGAGTTCTGGAACAGCTCTGACGTTTACAGGACTTTATTACACCACAAGCGGCAGGTATGCCGACATTAATATCAACAGTCATTGAACAGGTCATGATATATTAATAAAGTTCATCATCCAGCTATGCATGAATCTAGTAAAGCTGATCTCGTACAATGTTCTCAATCATCAGCTTCAGGGAAGATATATCCCCTATGTGAGTTCAACAAAACTCTACTCTGACATCAGTAAGTCAGATATCAGATATCTCCAACAGGCCGTCCAAAATGGCGGACTCACAGTTCAAATGGCCTCCGGGTGATTCTTCATCAAACAAGGGGAATCCCACCTTGTATAATCGGTATTGCCGCCATGCGGGATACAGAACAATATATATATATATATATATATATATATATATATATATATATATATATATATATATATATATATATATATATATATACTTCGGGCATGCACCAGCCTAGTGCATAATCAGAATACATAGTAAGCTTCCTTTCCAGGATACGTAGGTGGTACGTTTTCCCGCTCAGGGAAAGAATCATAAACTATCGATAATACGAGTCATGAAGATTCTATCAATAAGGGAAACAGTTCAAAGAGTCAATTACCTTCTGTCCCTTCAGAATAAATATAACCACACTCACATCGCCTCAAAGGCGCTGAGAATACACATGAAATAATAGACGACATCTTGTCGAACCACAGAGGACTTATCAAGAGACATCTTGACTCTCTTAAACACCGCCCGGTACTCTAGTCGGTAATGGCTTCTCCCCAAAATCGCCCCACAAGTCACGCATGCGCACTGAGGCGCCAGACCTTTTGAGCACAGCTCAAAGTAGACGGTTTGAAACCATATCAGGCAAAACTGACATCGGTTTTCAAAACAGACCACAGACATAACAGACAAGTGAGATCACTACCCTGTGAACAATCATCCCAACAAAAACATGGATTAATGCCCTTAGACTAGGAAATACAAAATAATGTCCCCAGCTTTTAATCAGGCACTTTTACATGGAGAGGCTTAGCAAACTGACCGCTACACCGCTCTAGCAAGGCCTTTTTCAGCATGTCGTAATCATGTTGGTTGGTTCCCAGCTTTGTATATACGTCATAAGCAGTACTTTTTAATGACGTTGAGAGTTTAAGTGCCCAGCGGGAACTCTCTAACACATACAGATTTGCGAGCCTCTCGAATTTTTCTAGATAGCTGTCAATTTTCTCATTGGGACTAGGAAAAGACTCTAAAGCAAAAGACATCGCAGTTAATTGGGCAGATTGAGTGCTGGATAGGTCCATTGACTGAGACTGGGGCGAAGACGGCTCTCCGTTATTCGAAGTAGAGGCGCCCCGACTCTCTAAAGCCATAAGCGCCAGTTCATGCTGTCTTTCCCTCTCTCTATCCCTTCGAGCTTCCATTTCTGCCTCAATTTTCTTGTTCTCTGCCTCAATTTTCTTCTGCTCTAATAGGCGTTCTTCCGCTTCTTTCCTATCTGCCCTCTCCTGTGCTTCTCTCCTCTCTGCTCTCTCTTTCTCTTCCTTCCTTTCTGCTTCTGCTCTTTGTTGCTCCGCGTCATATATTTCCAGTTCCTGGTTGACAAACCGGTTCGCAGCTTCTGCGTCTAGTACTGCCTCTTTCGCTTCCAGCCTCAGGATGGATCTCATCTTTATCCTCTCTGCCATTGTCAAAGAATAAGATGTAGTATGACTAGAGAATAGTACGAAAGAACACGAAAGGAACAAAACTCAAAGCCGCTACGAGAAAAAAAAGACACAAAGTATAAATTTACTTGTGTTACCTCCTATTTGAAATGTGCAAACTTATCGCTGCTATTATTGTCACTTAAGACTCTTAACGCAAGCGACTATGCCACTAAAATGGTAAGTTACACTAGAAAAGAATCTACTTTTACTAACAGTAGAGAAAAATTTTATATTAAAACAATTTAAAAGGAAAAAAAAAATTTCCCCTAAAATTTTAATTCTCCGTCACAAAACTCGCCCCTGAAGTCAATTTATGAGAAGAGACGATGTTAACTAGACTTAAAAAGTCAGAACAAGGCGTCTTTAGCTAAGCTCAACTCTTTTTAACTTCAAAAAAACCTTTAGTGACTGTAAAACCAATCACGCAATCCCAGCAAATCTTATAAAGAAAAAAATTTAATTTTCTCCGCCAGTGGATAATTTAGCTAACCGAATTTATGATTATCCGTAGTTTCTACTGCTGTGGAAAGAAAACAACCTGTAAATATGCTGTGTGGACGACCCAAATACTAAAAGGCGTTGTCTAGGGGTGTAATTAATTATTAATTTATTTCCCTAAATCACAAAGACAGATCACTCACACTCTATCTAGTTAGACCCAGACTTAGATCAGACTCAAAATATCTTTATCCCGGCTATGCGATTGCCTCAAATGTAGCTCAAGATCCCAGGACCAGCCCACAAATATTGTCGTAAATTTATTTAGAGAGAAAGAGTCTTAAAAATAGTGATCCGGTTTAGAGTGTAGAATGATGGTGAAACGCTCAGTGATAGAAATGTAGAGAGTAAATAGTTGCTTCACAGAGTGCTGGAGGAGAGTAAAGACAGACTTATTTACGACAAATCGTTTCTCTCAATCTACTCTTCAGGCTCTCCTGGTTAAACAATTATTTGCCAGTTTCCAGACACACACCTGCTCTCACGCCGATTTGGTGCTTCAAACACACAGACGACGCGGATACAACTATATTAAACAAATAGGGGAAATTTTGGGCTTTGCGTATTCCAACACAGTAACAATTAAGTTTATGTTGTTTATTAAAGTTAAAAAAAACAATCACTACAATAATCATGTGTTTACAGCAAAAATTATCATAAGTACAGAAAAATGCAAATAACAAGGTAGGGAGGGGGTGAAGAAGATAGGTATCGACTAAGCCCGTCCCGCTTATTAGACAAAGATAAACTCAGTCCAAAGATAGATAGTTATCAGGAACATAGGTACGTTAACCTAACGGTGAAGTTAATTACTCTGAAAGAGGTGTTTCAAAATTAGGTATGGGTGGTAGAAAGAATCCTGTTCTTCCCAATTGTTCTTCCCTTTACTAAGCAAATGAAAAGGAGGGGGTTTTAAACAGAGTTAACAAATTATCAACTATCCCACTTAAAGGAACAATGCAGGGTATACAGAAAATTATATTACCAGGTAAGCAAGTTAACAAAATGGTTACAAAAAAAAGATTAAATTTCCTGTCATTCATACTCGCGCGTGAGGATCCACACTCATATATTCACACACTTACCGATTACAGCATCAGACACTCCAATAGAATTATATAAACAGCAATTACACTCTTGACCCATGAAAAGGTATGGTACTTCCGTGTCCCGCCCCAGATGTTGCAAGGTTTGCTGATAGCAACTATTCTCACTTATCGCCGGACTTGAAGCCTAAGAGTTATTGTGTTTTATTATATAAAAGGAGTCTATGGGATGGCACTGACACAGTTCGACACAGGGGTGAAAATGAAGTGGTCTCTTTAATCTTCCGCTATGGTAAAATTCCTTCAATGCGTGATGATAGTAACTGACCGGTAAGTTTATTAATCCAGTGAGGAAAAACTGAAGCCGTCACAGTTCAGGAAAATATGTACTCTCTCACAGTAGGGCAGTAAATCAAGTATCGCTACTGGCACGGTTCAACTTCCAGTTTATCTTACAGATTTGTAATTTTAATATGATGATTGTTCTTTAAATAGTCTTGGGTAGGCTTTCTTTCATGTAAGTATGATAGCTAGGTCGCATCGAACCGCCACAAAACTAAATTTAAAAATGTTTCATCAATATGTCTGGAAGTTTTTAAGATGATTTCTTTATTGCTGGGATCGCAAAGGTTACGATCACTCTGTATGAAAGAAAAAGACATGTAATATACCGAAAAATCAAATAACATTCTAAAGCGCGATGAATTTCCCGTTAAGACTATATATATATATATATATATATATATATATATATATATATATATATATATATATATATATATATATATATATATATATATTGATATATATATATATATTCGCGTATTTAATTGTGTATTTAATAAACACTGCGCGAGTTCTAATGGTTAAAACACACATCTATAAATATAGGACTTAACTAAATTTATTAATTATAAATTCCTTCGCGACTTTAAAAGTTAATTATAGCATTTAAGCATCTATTATCTTTTTTGGAAATAATGTAGCAGATATATCATTACATTTACAACTGGAATTATTGAGATGGTTTAATTTAATAGATTGAAATTAACACAAAATCCAGTTAAATAGAATGAATGAACTAGACCACTGATCACTTTACACAATATATATATATTACCGTTTTGCACATAAATAGAATTCACTGCAAATATATATAAAAATCCAGGGGATAATCTAGCAGGATTTCAAATATAGCTAGTGCTTCTGTAAAGGTCTGGCCAACGAGGGATAAAGTGTATTTCTACGTGGTCTGTATATATCTAACTTAATTGCAAGATGAGTGGGACATGAGAAAATTGACACCTTTTTAGATCTCAGGACACTTTGGGGGTTCTGACCGCCAGACTAAAAAGAGATGGCGCCCCTGGATTTCTGTATCGCCGTTCGCTGCGTCCGTTCCGGCTTTCCCCGTTCGCTTTCATTGCGATCGGTTCTGCGTTTGGCACGGAGATGCGAAATACCGGCAAGAAACTTGCGTCGCTCGTTTCAGGGACCACTGCTGTCTTTGATCGTGGCGTTAGTCTTTCCTGAAATCCCCCAGTCTGTGTCTTTGATCGTGGTCGCTACTATCTGTTTGATTCTGGCGCCGCCCCCTCTGGGCCAAGTTAATGAAAATACTGCATATGATTGCTCAAGAGATGTACATGGGCGTGATTTAATCTCTCCGTAAATCAATGCGATGACCAGAATGAACGGTAGATAAACTGTCTACATATTAATCAGCAAACGTGTTTGCCCTCTGTGAGGAACGGTTGCATAGCTAATGAGTCCAGGTGAAAAGAAAAATCCCGTTTGACGAAAGGTTACAATATTCGGGGGCACTGATGTTATCCAAGGGGTCGCTACGAAGGTCGTACTATATCATCCAACACTTCAGGGTCATTCAGGGTCGGCTGAGATACTCCATTACATCACTCGATGATGATTATTGTTTGTTAAAGAATTATTCATTTTTAAACTGTTAACCATAATTGATTATTACATTTGTTACTTGTATAAAGACAAATCTAAAGTTGATTTAATCATTTTGAATGTACTTCATCCGTATGTCTCAGACAATTTCTTAAATACACTTAAACAGAGCTATACAATAGTAATACGACGAATTTCGCTGACTTCACTCAGCTGGTGGCTTGAACGAGCTAATGAAATATAAGAAAACCCTAGCCTTCACATACGTTGACGGCAGATACTAGAGTTACTATTTGTTCAGCCTCATGCGGCATTGTTATCGCTTTTCTAAAAATCGTGTGGTAAAAGCACCTTGAGGTAGAAGCATCATTATCCTTCTATCTACAACTCTGCCAAGAGTAATCTTGTGCGAAGGTAGACACCTTTGAGGACCCACATTAGTTACTCTTGAGTTTTGGCTACTTTTGGACCACTACTACAGAGCTAAGGCGAGGCAACCCGTGACAATCATCATTCCATTTTCCTTTTCGCTCCCTGTGGAGTATGTATCCACAATTGCAGCTGGCTTCGCCCCAGGAAGCCTGCACGAAGCATACTCATGTTCATGCTGCAGTAGTTTATGTGGAAGCTAGTTTTAAATGATGAGGTTGCCAGCCCTATCAATAACCTCGTATTAATCGCCTTGTACGACATGCTTAAGGGAGCAGTAGTCGTTATATTTATTGATGACGTAAATGGGAGCCGCGCTAGTGTAATGGCTTCGGCGTTGTACTGGCGACCAGGTGTTCATGGTTCAAACCCAGGCGTCAGCGTTTGAAGAAATGTTTACGGCCGGGAATTTGACTGAATAGCCTGAACGGCTCCTGTGATAAACCCTCTGTGGATGGGAAGGAGCGAAGCTCCTGACCGGGTTGGAAGGAAAGTCCTCAGGTTCCCCAGCCTCGCAATGACATGTCATTGGGCCGAAGGGCTGAAAGCCCAAGTGCCGCTGGTTAAAAAAAAAAAAAAAAAAAAAAAAAAAAAATGATGACGTAAGAAACCCTCGGAAGATACTTAAATAGTGCATTTTTCCTCAATGTTGGTTCTACAACGGGGGCATATTCTGTCAGTGGCCTCTTTTTTGAATGACGTGCTCGAGGTTTGTGGGACCTTTAGTTGATACTGGGAACCTGGCTTGACAAATTTACCTATGCAAATAATGGCGAGAGATGCCGTACATAGTACCTTCTGGCCCGTTGCGCTCACAGAACAGTGATGATTGTTTGACCTTTATCATGTGGAGACTAAGGAGATAGAAAGAGAAGTTGTCTGTAGCCTTGTCTACGGTTGCCTGCCCTTCTGCGAAGTAGTCAGTCTTTCACGTAGAAAGCTCCATTTTGGAGGAAGGGAATCGGCTGTTTGCAGTTTTCCATAACAATGCGCCAATGTACTATCATCAGCTTGGGCCTTCTTAAGCTCCACTTGGCCAGTGTTTCGAAGATTATAGTACAGGGGTCCCTTATTGATAAATTGTCCTTTGAAAATACATTACAGCTACATTGTAAAGCAGTGTTTCCCAAACTTTTTGGGTCACCGCCCCCTTGGCTTCCAGGACATGTCCCTAGCGCGCGCCCCCCCCCCCCCCACATTTCTCCATAGTACATAAATTAAAGTATAAAGAGTGAAAGATAAGAGCAACTGCTAATTCAAAACAGTGACAACTAATTGTTTTATTTATTACATTGTAATATAAAGCTACAGATACGCTTATTTATTAATTTAATGTAAAAAGAAAAACTTAATTACCTAATCCAGTATTACAAACAGAAGTATACGAGAGTATTTTAGTAACAAACCTACTTCATTGTTCTTTTAACTTCAGTGAGATGGATGTTCCTAGTGCAGTGATATCAGCTTCTCAACATCAGGCTGAAAGTTACTCAGAAGGAGACTCAGATCCCCCGTTCAGTAATTTGCTGAAACCGCGCTCTACTAAATACGATGTTGGAAAAGTAATACGGAACATATTAACCTTTCCCCCACACTGCAGGATAGCGTTCAGAGACTTCTTTCTGCAACTAAAAGTCTTGATATGATTTTTTGAACATTGGCTTAAGCTCAACTTCATTTTCCAGCGATATCAGTTCTTCTTCCATCCTTCCTAGTTCCTCACTGCACGTGTCTAGCAATGGATTTATTATCCAATCTGGAATAGTGATCAAAAGGAGATCCTGAAACCTCTGAGACATGTCTTTAAGCAGCATCTCTAGGTATGCACAATATACTTGAAGATTATCCTCCGGTATTTTGCTTTTC
This sequence comes from Oreohelix idahoensis, assembly GCA_024509875.1. Taxonomy (NCBI): domain Eukaryota; kingdom Metazoa; phylum Mollusca; class Gastropoda; order Stylommatophora; family Oreohelicidae; genus Oreohelix; species Oreohelix idahoensis. Next base: position 283,701 of record JAMPIV010015039.1, on the reverse strand, counting down.
TCTTCCAACTCGAAGAGGCTGGGAAATTGGATTAGCTCGCAACGGCCAATATTGCGTTTGAATAGCGTTTTGGCCAGTACATGGTGACGACAGATTTGACTTTTAAAAGATTAATACCATTTCCTTGCAGTTGCAGAGTTATGTCATTAAACTTTTGAATAAAAATGACAAACATGCAATGTCATGCCTGATATTCGTTAGTTCTGTACTGAGCAAAGCATCTGTTCTTCTTTGATCCTTAGCCGCCGACCGTCAAAGCAGTCAGTGGCCATCACGCCTAGTGGCGTCTTGTAGGGCAACAACAAATTGATTCCACTTTGCTCGGTTGGCGGCCATCCTTCGTACAGTGCCCCAACTCTGGTTCATTCTTTGCATCTCAGCCTCCACAGTCCTCCGCCAGGTTATCATGTTTTGCGGTCAGGACGTCCGTTCTCATGTCAGTGGCTTCCCTTCGGCTTTCACCACTGACAGTCATACGAGCCACAGACTCCGGATGTCCGTCCCACAGCAAAGTTTGTTTATTCGTTGTTGTTTCCGTAACTTCAATTTTTTTTTTTTTTTTTAACATAGACAGGGTTGTCAGCCCTATGCTAAAAACCCCCAACCTGGAGGACCAGGGTGTCTGCTTTCGTCTGACCCCTGCCCGCGCAAACCTGTCCAGCTTGGTAGAACCTTCCAGGAGTAAAACTCCCGCTGGCATAGCTCTGGGGGTAATCAGGGTACGCAAGCCGCCATACCTCGACAAGGTATTGACACCGGTGATGGCAGTGAGCAAAGCAAGCGAGTCTTTAAAGAATTCTACAAGTTTCAAAAAGAGCGTAAAACGTCTCAGACTATTTCCTTTGAGAGCCATTTGACTTCTGTGTGCACCAGCAAGCGTTCAAATTGTTCTCCATTCTCAGTACAAAAGCTCTCGAAATCGTTTATAATTAAGAACATGAAACTTAATTCTATTAATCGCTGTTACAACAGTGTTTAATGATTTGTGAAGCCAATCACTTAAATTTTTTGCAACAAGATGTTGTCTGTGAATTACAGTGTTTTGTAAATATACCAGGTACAGCTTTTTTCAAGAAAGGGATAAACCCGCGGTAACAACCTATCATTGATGGTGCCACATCTGTTGCACAAGCAAGAGTGTTAGTAAGCGGAATGTCCTTCTCTTTGAAGAATCGCTCAACTACACGAAAAATTGACTTCCTTTTCGTATCTGTAACTAGTTGCCTTGCAAACAAGAACTCCTGAGCAGCCAAGCTTTCATCTTTTACGAAGCGAACATACGCAAGAAGTAAAAATTTGTTGCCCGGAAAAGTTGACTCATCCAACTGCAATGCAAATTCTGTTGTCCGAAGTATGTTTCACAATGTGTCTTCAACATTCTCAGCCATTTCGTCTGTTCTTCTTTGAACACAGGTATTTCTGCACGGAATAGCCTTAATTATTTGTTCAGGTGACCTATACATAACTGTACTCACACCTCCAGTTGTGTCAGGTTTTCCAGCTTGTGCTATCAGCAATGAAATGTATGAAGCTCATAAACCATCATAATTTTGTTGTGAAGTGCTGGCAAACATGTTGCGAACAGTTTTCCGTTTCTGAAAGTTTTCACGAAGTAACTAAAAATTTGCCAAGCTTTTGTCTGCTTTATTGGACGGCATTTTTCTTCAAATATTCAAGAAGTCTTGAAGGTATCATTGCTTCATTTGAAAAGGACCTCTCACTAAACAGAGACATTGGCAGCTGTTGGTTATTCAGTACTGGAATAAATCCATATTTCAGATAGTCCACACTGTATTATCTGCATTCTTTTTCTGCCATATTTGTTCTAGATTCTGGAATTGATTTAACAATTTTGCAGCTAGAAAAATATGCATCAAGTATGCAACAAAAACTGATTTAAATGTGGCTTTACATAAATTTTCACACAAACGTACTTTCCAGTTTACTCTTCTTTTTCATAAAGTTTCGTAACCACAGCCATTAATAAATTAGACAAAAACAAAACAAAACAAAAATTAGAAAATGTAAAACAACAATTAGAAACAAAACACAATCAGCAACAGCCACAACAACATTGAGGTATCCCAATAATGATTTCTTAAAGTATACTATGAAATAATATAAAATAATTCACTTGTGAAGATAGGCCTAAAGATTTTAAGTTTGGGAGCCAGTGGCGTAATTATACTGTGTCGAGCTACCGGGCACAAATTAAAAGGATATAAAATAATGGACTGAACAATAATATTCAATATAGACCAAATCTATATCAAAATGTATCTGCTTAATTAATAATTAGTGTTTGAAAAAGCCGAGAAAGTTTGTTGGTTTTGATCAAAGGCAGCGCCAAGATGCAATAGATGGGAAACGTACGTCGCATCGGTCGATTTATGAAAGTCTGAATGAAATGTAGGAAAGCCAGTTCAGGGGTTCAAAGACTGATTTCTACTGCCAAGTAACACTTGTCTCTATTTAACCTTTTCTCTTGTTTATTAACGTACCGCGAATATCATGCTACCACTAGCCTCCGTAAATACTGAGACATTAAAATTCGCAACAAAGCAAAGTCGGTCCTTTCTGAAACACCAGCAGGTATCTAATTTCGTCTACTGCCGGATGAAATACGCTCGGTCACACCTCGCGAATTCCAAAGTTCGTATTAAACTAGTAAACACTACTTGGGACTGGTTTTCACCTTCCAAGATTCTGTTTTAATCTTAGAGAGCCAATCACAGACTTCTCGTTGTTCGTTTCAGCAATGACCTAATGGACAATAGTTATTTTGTTAACCTCGATTACGCGGTAGTTCCGGATTACTATTTATGATCACCTATGGTTACCTGAGCTCAGGATGGCACATAATGACGAAACTATGCCTTGCTTAATGATCCTACTAATACACTCATCCACATCTTTCCTATCTCGTTCCCGCCTCATTGATGTCTCTCAAATCTATAACTGCTTTCCCTGCGCTAACGCTGCTGCTTTATTTTTCAAATAGGATAACCCATTTAGTTATAAAATATATACCGAATTTAGCCTGTCAAATCCTCAACTGTCCCTTATTCCTGAACGCCCCCTGTTTACTACTGAACGCCCCCCAGTGACCCCTTTTTTCGTATCGCCCCCTTGCATCCTCCTAACGCCCGCAAAGGGGGGGGGGGTACCACCCACTTTGGGAACCACTGTTGTAAAGTATTCTCTGTGTCAAAATGCAAATTTCTTGCATTAGCGATGAATTATTAATGTGTTTATTCGTTTGTGATCTGCTGCATTTCATGTAAAATTATGTTATTCACTCGCAAGTTTCTATGAAAGTACTTAGCCTCTGAGCGCATACATGAGAAATTCTATTTCAGAAATCACATGCTGCTCATAATACTTTGGAATATGAGTAAATTGACTACATGGATAACATATATTTCACGATCCTAAGAGAACTTTACATTTTCCACAACGACGAAAAGGTGAATTGGCAGAGTGGTAAGAGCGCTTGCTTCTCGGGGCATCGATGCCTGGTTCGAAACCTAGTAACGTTACATTCCAGTCTACCCAGCTGTAAAAAGGTATCTGACTCTGCTCTTGTCTAAGGCAGTGAGGAATGGGTCATCCTATCTCGTCAAGCTGAAACGTAATATACGTGAATTCACTAACACTTCCACAACTATACGGCAGTACATGACACTGGTCAACATGTTATAACTGGAAAGAGGCCGAAAACCTGTCAAGGTAACTTTAACTGAGCGAAGAAAGAGAACCTCACAGGCTTTTACCTCCATCATTCCGTCTGACCCTTCGTAATTACGGCAGCAGTCGTTCTGATGCTCTGCTTTCCATCTTTTTAATTTGTACTCCATACTCAAGACAGTCACTTTTCCGAAAGGAAAATTTGTCATTAGAGAGTCTTTCACGTGCGAATCCAGAAACCTGATTTATGCTATCATCTGCAAGAGGTGTGGCATTATCTATTGTCAGGAACTAGTTATACTGTGGATTTTAACACAATAACACTTTCATACTTGGCTCGTCCCGCTAGGAGACGACCACAGCATACACTACTTGACAATAAGTAAGTGAAACCCCTTTAACAGGTAAGTTCCCTTTTATTAATAAACTGCACACAATGAAGCCCCACACGGCTTGTAATAGATGTGAAATACACTGAACATAAATGCCAATACAGCTTACACTACTAACAACTTAATCTATCAGTATCATACCCACTGGTATTGTCGTAGATTTGTGATAGGGGAATTAAGACTTGGGTTGGTCCCTTCTGAATAGATTAGAATAAGTGATAGCCACAGTGAGAGATAATAATAGAAATAGATTTCCACGAGTGAGATGGTAGAAATTAATAGAGTCTGTCCCTGAAATCGAGAATCTTCTCTCTCTCAGCCTATCTTCTACAACAGATCTAGATGAGTCAGACAGTCTATAAACTATATATATATATATATATATATATATATATATATATATATATATATATATATATATATATATATATACCCAGAGCTACTCTGGGAAGGTTAAGGCGGCCGGCGTGATGCCGACCACATCACCCCTCGTGTGCCGACGGTCAAGATAAGATGGGCCTAACACCATATTCCCAATATGCCTCAATGGGCGTGTAACGGGTTCCTTTACCTTTACCTTTATATATATATATATATATATATATATATATATATATATATATATATATATATATATATACCACTCACTATCTCAAACACACAAGTGACGACAGTTAGACGCACAGACGTGGAAAAACTATAACAATGATTATATAGATATTTTGGAACGAGCTGACCGACACACTGATTAAGTTTAAGTGAATTTTAATTATCATTATAAAATTCCATCACAACACATAAAAATTACATCAAACATATACAAATTAGTCATAAAGTCAATGAATTGCTACGAGAATGATAGACCCATTGGTATGATCTTTTCCCTCGATGTATAGCCCACAGTCCTGTTAGAAGAAAAGAGATAGCCCCAAAGAGTCACGGATACAAATGATTTAGTCTAAGATTTCCCTTTAAAGGTATGAACAGAGTTTGATACTCTGATCTATCCTAAGGAAAATATTGTTAGCAACCAAACTTGCATAAAGAAATTTAAGACCGCAAAATGGGTGCCAAAATACAACAATAAAGGAATCAGTCAGTCCTGCATTCACTTTATTCAGTCAGCCGTGATCACTAGCTTTCGTTCGTACTTACAGCTTTGGTAGCAACTTCTGGACAAACAATTTTTAGGACATGCACATACAGAATCTCCAGGGTTAGTCATTGGCCAAGGGAACCCCAGCTCCACAAAGATAGGTTCAATTCGCTACTTCAGGGAACGTTTCCTTGGTATTTCTTATTTTAGGATATCTGGTTATGTCACATTAAAATTGTCCAGGCACGAACGTTAACAGCGAGCAAAGTGTCAATAGCTTAGATTTCTAGTAACTAGGAATGTCAGGTCGGTGCCTTCTCTCAGTATAGGACTTTATTTGGTCACACCACAAAGTAGTCACAACTCCGTCGGAATGTTACTGATAGTAATATTTTACTTGCCACAAGGGCTGAAAATGTACTTGAGGTTTTTCTCAGGAAGAATTAAATCTGGCGCGATAGGCCCGTTACTTCATTTAATCTTAAAATTCATGTAATGGGTACTCTGTCGTTCTGGATGCCAACGCAATGCCAGACAGGTTTTACTTTATACACCCAAGTCTTTAAGAAAAAATGTTTTTGTTCTTCACAGATATTTCTCAGTACTTAAACGCTGGTAGAGTTGGGCTACCCCAGTTTTCACTGAATAAAGAAAAACAACATATAAAATACTTATACATACTATTCCCTTCGGGTATAACTTACATTATAAACTGCAAGCGTAGAACTTGCCTTATCATTAAAAATTCCCGTGAAATAAGTTATATTCATAAAATCAATCATCATGAATTAGAAATACATAAGTATTTCGTCAATACTCAATGATGAATCAATGCAGTTATAAGTTAGTTAAAATATATATATATATATATTATATATATTATATATTATATATTATATATATATATATATATATAATATATAATATATATATATATACATATAATATTTACCTCAACACAGAACTACTAAGAACTAAATCCACTTCGACCAACTAAATGATGCATCTATTAACAGAGATCTTTAGGAATCGAACGCTAGATCGTTCTCATCTTGACTGCGGAGTACTGAGTGAATGAAGTATAAAACTCTGGGTAGGATATATGAAAACGGACAAAGGATCCCCCGCTATTACGAAAACCCGAAATAGCGCCGGTCTCTCTCTCTCTCTCTCTCTCCCCCCTCTCTCTCTTAACACTTCACATACTTAGACGCTGGCCATAACTGCCAAAACGCGTCTTCACACCTCCTACGACATGTCTCATTTCTGAGCGCTGCAGATTTGGCGCCTTGCACACCTCACGCCGAGAAACTCCGAAGAAAAACTAGTGTCAGCTTGAAAATATAGACAAATGTCTGCTCTCTATGTCTGACTAGACGAATTTTCACACTATTACGTTCACATCCAGGGACTGACATATTATGCAATAAAATGCGTTTCTAAATGAGAAAAGAAACAGGCGAAAGTTTGAATGGGAAAGTAATATTTTGTCGCAAACGAACGAGTGCGAAAAACAGGAAAAGGATAATCGAGCGATAATAAAGTAGAGGACACGGGTAGAAAAAAAAAGAATATAGAAAATTTACTTACTTAGTCGTTCCCCTTCTACCGTGAGGTGTAGAGGTTTGGAAGAGAGAGCGCCAGACCATTCTATCAGCTGTCTTCTTCCTGGCCTGGTTCCATTCTAGTCCTCGGTCCTTCAAAGATTGTCTAATGTTGTCCTCCCAGCGGACTCTGGGTCGTCCTGGAGGTCTGGATCCCTGGCTCTTTGTTTCCCATGCTTGTCGTGGTAGCCGATCTTCTCCCATTCTGCAGACATGGCCAAACCATCTTAGTTGGGATTTATTGATCATAAATCTCTATGCGACAGGTATGGCCATACTGAATGAACATCACAATGACTTTCGCTCACCGGCGAAACCCCGTGCTATGATATAGCAATACCTAATCACAAATAAATCATCAACAACGGCCTAAGGAAATTCCACTAGATAATACACCATTACTCTAGAATTAAGCAATTTAAACCACACCGCATGACGAAATGACAAGCACTATGACTCCACAACCATGGCATATACTTCCCAGCAAAAATGCTGACAGGGAACATAAAGGCGATCCTCATCGGACGCTGGCCAGAACTCTACTGCCTTTTTGCGCCAGAATTTGTTCACTTCCCGTCCGCTGTCACCTGACCAGACGGGTTTTAAATTTAAATCAATGTTGTCACTCTCAACGTAACCAACCTGATATTTCGTTCATGACACCTATATTGGTGAAACTGGCAGACAGGTTTCGTGAGCACTTAAATGACATCTATCATGGCAAACATTCACCGGCGGCCCTTCATTTCAATAGGCCTGACCATTCAGGTAATTCCGATATTCATGTCACTGCCCTCCTTTCATGTGTCGGTGATGACCGGACTCGGTTGTCGTTGGAGAATCGTCTTATTTTTCAAATGGGCTATTTATCTCCAAAAGGCCTTAATGTCATTTTGCATAAATTCTGGTGGCTTTTCTCTCTTTTTCATTCTTCTTTATTCGTTGTTTTTTCGATCTATCTTCTTATGTTTTTGTTTTGGTTCGTTTCGTATCCTTTTGTATCTTTTTAAATTGTCGCTATGTAATTCGTCACTTCCGTAGACGATTTCTTGGACAAGGTACCTCAGTGTTCTATTCCAAGCATCTAGGAATCTAGCTAAGTGACCTTTTACTTGTTCCGAAGTTTTGTTCATTCTCTTTTTTTCGTTTCGTTGATTATTTACTTTCTTGTTTCGGTATTTGTTTCAGGTTTTACGATTTTCTTGTATTATTAATGTTCTTTTTTCGCTCATCACTGTGGGTTTTTACTTTTTCCATCTGCTTGTATCGCTCATTTGGTGTATGTTTCTCATCATCGTATGTTTTTGTAGTACCTATACGTAATTCTTGGCCTTGTCACATATTTGTAACCGTGGCTGACGAAGGGTAAAACCCGAAACGTCTTTTGTTTCATGTAAACCGTTAATTTGTAGAACTGATTCTATACCGTTTTATTGGTTTATATACTTATATTTCCATTTTTTAAATTTGTCAGGCTGATTTTTCAGTTGCCACTGTCCAGTGTTCTCGCAGGTGTGACAGAAGGAAGACATAACGTGCATATCGATGACCATGCCGGTCAAGATGTCAATAACACTGCCAACACCTATCAGTGACTTATGACCTCTAGTTAGCCATTGTTGCATCAAAGCTGACAGCGATGTCAATGACTTCTTTTTTATTAATGGTACGACGCTGACTCTTAGCATGTTCAGCTCGGACGATGCTGACGGCACGTTGAAATACTGTAGAGTGCATGGTATCCAAATGATCACAAATTTGATCTGCATATTTCTGAAATGTTTTCTGGTGCAGGCCAGGGAGGTCTAGGTTCTCACAGAAGAGATTGAACGTAGATGGGCCCATTCCAGACATGAGGGCACCAAAAACCGCAGATTTGTTGATTGCATGCCCCCGAGGGCCGCGGCATTCTGGTTCCCTCTCGGATGTGTACGTTCCAGAAATTGCTTTTTCACATGTGTGACACACAACTTCCAGGAAGAGAGAGAAACCCTTTGACTTGGTGTTGTCAGTTCTTGTTTGCAATATGCTTATCTTGCACACATTGCAACACAAATTTTTAAGAAGGTTGTTGAAGAAAGAAATGTCCAAAATGGTTCTATACGTAGGGTTAGGTTGGGCGCATACAGTGTTATGAGATGCAACATTCTTGCTCGCGCTCAAGTTAATTTTTATATCAGATCGACTTGGGCCAGTGGTGAACGGCACTATTGGATCAGCAATTTGAACTACAGACCTATCGGATACTAGTATGCATAATTTCCACGTTGAGCATAGATCAGTTTGCTTATCATTCACCGCTGATTCGGTCTTACCATTACCATTGCTAGAAATTACATGATGTCGACGCGATCTTGCACCAGATAGTTGCTTTGCTCTCTTACCTATTCTTCCCATTTTGAAGTAATGGAACACAATTTAATGAAATTTAATCAAGAGAAAAGTATCGAACACCCCAGTCCATGCAAACAATTAATTTGTTTACGGCGGAAGTAGCTGTTGTTATCTTCCACATTTGCGCACACACCCAGTGTGTTGTTATGACCAATCAAAAAAGGTGTTTACGAATGCGTCATGCACAACGTTACCACTCCTTATAAGGAAGTTAGCTTAAAATTATGGAAATATTCAAAGCCACATCACTCAGAGCTATGAGAAAAAAAAAGGTTTCGAATTTGCTATAATACGGCAGACAACGAAATTCCCTTTTTATCTATACCACATACTCCACGATATGAACAGCGTAACTAAGCTATTATTGAGCGGCAAATCTTGCATTTTCGGCACAAATTTGCAAATCATATTTTGGGGGTAGTACGGTACGGAAAATATGCTTTTTGACACATCAAATCCTTTTTTTATGTCATAAAACCTTGCTCAATCGATTCCTCGATGATTATTTAATAAAATAAGCTCAAAAGTAAAAAATCTATATTTTGTGCCTGAAACCCGATTTTCACTGCCGTTCATCCCCTTAAGCAGAAGTAATTTTAACACTATTCTTTATAAGTAACTAGCGGTCATATCCGGCCCAGCCCGGGTCCATGTCGGAATGAGTGCAAGTCGGGTTTGGTGCGAATCGTTTTTGGAAGGTTTAACTTTCTTTGGTTTTAAATGTAGTTGCATTGAGATGTGCTTCTAAGGGAAACAGTTTAAGGAAGGGTTTCTTTGCAGACGACATTGGTATTACAGTCACTTGACGTGTAAGTGTTCCGACGCAGGGAAATCATCGGGATTATGCAGACTTTCTGCCCGCTACCACATCCACCAGTGTGCTTTGTTTATTTTTTAATTTCAAGGATGAGATGTTTTTAAATCGTAAAATGTCAAAGCATTTAAAAACAGACATAAAGAAGAGAAAATACATGCACACATGTTGCACATTTTTTGGAAAGAATCTAGACTTACAGGCTGATCATTATTGTAATTTATATGAGGGTCATAACGTACAGCAGATCGTTCTTTGTTTAACCAGAGAGTTTCAGCTGGCTGGACAACCTGAACTACATTAGGGTTTGGGGGAAGCACTCTTTGAGTCCCCAAGTCTATGAGACGGACCGATCGCGCTGCAGGCGGGCCGATCTCCTAGGCAAAGACTGAGCATGTCTTTGAATAATATGGCTGTGGCGTGAGGTTTTTATTGGCTCTAAGATCAGTATAGTACTGACAATTACAGAAATAGAATTTCTGCAGAAAATGGTGAAGTCCCAGTGTCTGAGAGAACTACTGGTATCACAAATTAGTTACGGCTGTGAATGATCTGATCTCGAAACAATAGTAGAGAGGAGACCGACATAAAGTGCCACCTCCGCTGTGTAACTAACTGTGATATTAAAAAAAAACAAGGAAACAGATTTTACTTAACAAAGATAAAATTGACAAGTCGTTCAAATACAATTTCCTTATTATTTATTTAGTATATACACTATCTACTCTTGTGCTGAAGGGTGAATGTTGAAAAATGGAATGTAATGGATTTGTAAGTTTACATATGATTTACAAATATTTATATAGATATATAAATATATTACAACAAGTTTTCCAATTATAGGAACAATAATTATATCAGCTGTGCTGTTATTCAATTATAGTACAAGTATCAGCTGTGCTGTTAATTAGGTATATAACATTTATCAGCTATGCTGTTAATCTTGTCTCTTTCTACGCTAAATCTCTTTCTCGTCACTGACACTAACTTTTGCTCACAATGCTGACAGAAATGGTACTAATGTGTACTCATCTCTCTAAGGTCTGTTCTTCTTTGTTTGGTTCACACAACAACGGCTGAGGATCGTTCCTTTAGCCCACCCAAGACTGAGGGGGACCAAAGATGTAGATTCTGTGCAACCTCTATGCTCCTGCGGAGTTTCAGGCAGCTGGATTGACGACCCACGATCTCAGTTTTGATGACACGAATAAAACCTGTAACAAGCAAAAATAGGGGCTAATTTCTGTCCTCAAGCCCACCTATTTCTAGTGTGGGTGAAATGAGCGTATCTCAGGTGTCTGCATGTAGGATGAATGACAACATGGCTCAGTATGAGTTAGCAATAGCGAGACAAGACAGGTGTCTACTTGCAAAACATTCTTTCTGATAAAATAATACATGGATACATCCAATAATATAAATTCAATACATGAATACATCCAATAATATAAATTCAATACATGAATACATCCAATAATATAATTCAATACATGAATAAGACATCACAATTTTGATGGGTGACATGAATGCAAAGATAGGTACAGTCAACACTGGATTTGAAGAAGTCATGGGAAAACATGGGCTAGGAGTAATGAATGAAAATGGAGAGCTATTCGCAAACTTCTGTGCTTCATATCAACTGGCTATAGGAGGAAGCATGTTTCCACATAAGAGAATACACAAGGCAACATGGATATCACCAGACCATAGAACAGAAAATCAGATTGATCATATATGCATAAACAAGAAGTTTAGATCATCATTGCAGGATGTAAAGGTATATAGAGGAGCAGATGTGGCATCAGATCACCATCTTCTGATAGCCAAAGTAAAAATGAAACTCAAGAGATATGCAACAATGCAAAATTATAGACAACAGTTTAATGTAGGACAGCTAAGAAATCAAGAAACAAGAGACAAATTTGCGGTCACAGTATCCAACAAATTCCAAGTGCTCCAACAGATGGAAGATGTAGAGAATACAGAAGACTATTGGCAGCAGGTCAAAACAGTATGGAAGGAGACATGTGAAGAAATACTGGGGAAAAGGGAAAGACAACAAAAAGCATGGATAACAACAGAAACCATCAATAAGATAAAAGACAGAAAAACAAGAAAGCAGAGTTAAACACAAGCAAAACTAGAAGCTCCAAAGCCAAGGCTCAAGAAGTGTACACAGAAGCAAACAAAGAAGTAAAAAGAAGTATCAAAAGAGACAAGAGGAAGTATATTGAGGAGTTGGCAAGAGAGGCAGAAGATGCTGCAGCCAAAGGAAATATGAGAGAACTGTATAGCAGCACAAAGAAGCTGACAGGGAAATACAAGCAAACAAGTTGCCTCATAAAAGACAAGAATGGGAAACTGCTCAGCAATATACAAGAGCAAATGAAGAGGTGGACATAATATTTTGGGGACCTTCTCAATAGACCAGCTCCACAAAACCCGTCGGACATCTAGCCAGCAGAAGAAGAGCTACAAATTAACGGTGAAAGACCAACGAAGGAAGAAATAAAGAAAGCCATAAAGCTTCTAAGAGAGGGAAAAGCGTCTGGACCTGATGGCATTCCAGCAGAGGCCATCAAAGCAGATATCGACACGGCTACAGAGATGTTATATAAATTACTTGGTAAAGTCTGGGAAAAGGAAGAGATACCAGCAGAATGGAAGGAAGGATATCTGGTTAAGTTGCCTAAGAAGGGAAATTTACAAGAGTGCACAAATTTTAGAGGAATAATGTTACTATCAGTGCCAGGAAAAGTATTAAACAGGATTATCCTTGAGAGATTAAAAGAGTCCATAGACAAGAAACTGAGAGATGAACAAGCAGGTTTTCGACAAAACAGATCATGTACAGACCAGATAGCCACTTTGAGAATAATAGTTGAACAAAGTCTGGAATGGAATTCACCACTATACATCGGATTTGTGGACTACGAAAAGGCATTTGACAGTGTAGACAGAGAATCACTTTGGAAATTGATGAGGCATTATGGAGTTCCCCTGAAGATCATTAATTTAATAAAGAAAACATATGAAGACATGACATGCAGAGTTCTTCACGAAGGACAGCTTACAGAACCGTTTGGGATAAGAACAGGAGTGCGACAGGGATGCCTCTTGTCTCCATTTCTTTTCTTGCTGGCAATAGATTGGGTTATGAGATCATCGACAACACACAACAGAAATGGAATCCAGTGGACTCTGACTAAGCAGTTGGATGATCTGGATTTTGCTGATGACTTGGCTCTTCTGTCCCATAACCGTAATCAGATGCAGGACAAATTGAAAACACTCGATGAGAGGTCACAGCAATTGGGTCTGAAAATACACAGGAAAAGACAAAAATAATGAGAATAAATGCAGGTAATGATAACAGGGTTGAACTTGAAGAAACACCAATTCAAGATGTAGAATCATACACATATCTTGGCAGTAATATAGACAAAGTTGGAGGGACAAACAGCGATATCAAAATAAGAATACAAAAGGCAAGAGGAGCTTTCATTGCATTGGGAAATATATGGAGATCAAGAGAAATTGGATCCAACACGAAAATAAGAATCTTCAACTCAAATGTGAAGTCAGTCCTATTGTATGGCTCGGAGACATGGAGAACAACAAAGACAACAACCAAAAAGCTACAGACTTTCATAAATGGGTGCTTGCGTAGAATAGAGGGATTAAAATGGTATGACAAGGTTACCAACGTGGAACTGATGACAAGAACTAGACAAGTGCCAGTGGAACAAGAGATGAGAAGAAGACGATGGCGATGGATAGGACACACACTGAGGAAACCTGTTGATAGCATTACAAGGCAGTCCTTGTTCTGGAACCCCCAGGGCAAGAGAGGCAGAGGAAGACCAAGAAGTACATGGAGAAGAGAGTTGGAAACAGAGGTGAAAATGATGAGGAGAACATGGAAAGAATTTGAGATGATGGCACGGGAGCTATGCTGTTAATCTTGTCTCTTTCTACGCTAAATCTCTTTCTCGTCACTGACATTAACTTTTGCTCAAAATGCTGACAGAAATGGTACTAATGTGTACTCATCTCTCTAATGTTCTGTTCTTCTTTGTTTGGTTCACACAGCAACGGCTGAGGATCGTTCCTTTAGCCCACCCAAGACTGAGGGGGACCAAAGATGTAGATTCTGTGCAACCTCTATGCTCCTGCGGAGTTTCAGGCAGCTGGATTGACGACCCACGATCTCAGTTTTGATGACACGAATAAAACCTGTAACAAGCAAAAATAGGGGCTAATTTCTGTCCTCAAGCCCACCTATTTCTAATGTGGGTGAAATGAGCGTGTCTCAGGTGTCTGCATGTAGGATGAATGACAACATGGCTCAGTATGAGTTAGCAATAGCGAGACAAGACAGGTGTCTACTTGCAAAACATTCTTTCTGATAAATTAATACATGGATACATCCAATAATATAAATTCAATACATGAATACATCCAATAATATAAATTCAATACATGAATACATCCAATAATATAATTCAATACATGAATAAATCCAATAATATGTACACCTAGGTGTGATACAACCATTTCCTTCCCCCTATAATATACCAGGCCCTCTCTGACAAGTGCTATACAAGCTGGTAACATATATCCTAACAATATTGTTATGTTCTTATGATAGGAGTATATGAGACGATGACTGTTTGGTGATATATCAGGTGGGAGTTATAGGAGACAATAGATTGAGTCCTAACAAGGACTGTTTTGGTTATATTTCAGTTGGTTTTATCTGAGATAATAGACTGAAGTTATAGGAGACAATAGATTGAGTTATAGGAGACAATAGATTGAGTCCTAACAAGGACTGTTTTGGTTATATTTCAGTTGGTTTTATCTGAGATAATAGATTGAAGTTATAGGAGACAATAGGTTGAAGTATGAGTCCTATTAGTCTTCGTCTTCATCAATCCATATCAGGAAATACAATCCTTATACCTAATGCCCCAAGATACAATCAGTAACCTGATACATTCATAGTGAACCAAAATATATTAAATATATACAGGTGTAGGTATTATAAATGACACACAACAAATACCAACATTATAGACCTGCTGTACCTATTTTCCTACCAGTTTATAGTGAATTATATTTACCCTCTAAGATTCAAACAGGCCAGTTTTTGACTCGACTAGCGAAGCAGGCTGCAGGTCAATGCACTGCAG
This sequence comes from Oreohelix idahoensis, assembly GCA_024509875.1. Taxonomy (NCBI): domain Eukaryota; kingdom Metazoa; phylum Mollusca; class Gastropoda; order Stylommatophora; family Oreohelicidae; genus Oreohelix; species Oreohelix idahoensis. Next base: position 268,519 of record JAMPIV010015039.1, on the reverse strand, counting down.
GTAAGCTATAAATCAAAGCTGACAGCTCCTGTCTTCAGTCGGTCGGTATCTGGCTTCGTGTCGGGTTGCGTGCTTTTGCATAAAATCTCGCCCGATTATATAGGTAGGTGAATGCTTAAGCAAAGCTTTTGGTTGGTTCCTGGCGGAGCAAGCTGATTGGTTTCCTGCAGTTTCGTCTCATGCCCCGTACAGCCTAATTTTATTCAGTTTTCTTCCGCCATCTTGCGTGAACAAGATGGCCACGACCCACATCCGAAAAAAAGGGCTTAAGTTTTTCCTGGCGTAACTTCTTGTAATTTATTCCGGCTCAGCAACTGTGCGTTGATTGGCTGGGCTCTCGACATAATGATTTAACAAAGTAGTGGGGTTACACACACTCGTTTCACGACATAGCCCCATCCTTTCCTAGCTGTGACCTGTCATAGCTGAAGTGTAAACCCCTGCTGTAGTTAATCCTTTTGCGTCTGTCCTTCCATAGTAATAGGGTGTCGACTTAAAAAATCAGCTCCTACATTGTCTCTTCCCGGAATGTAATTCACGGTAAAGGAATAAGGCGCAAGAAGCAGACTCCACCTTAACAATCTCGAATTTAACTTTTTAGATGCAGCCAAGAATGTTAAAGGCTGATGATCGCTTTGGACAATGAAGTGTGTCCCATACAGGTAAGGTGAAAATTTGTCGATGGACCAAATAAGAGCCAAACATTCTTTCTCTATGGTCGAGTAGTTCAACTCAGCTGCATTCAGCTTCCTACTGGCGTAGGCGACTGGTAAAAGTTCCTCCGGCTGGGCTTTTGATTTCTGCAAGAGAGTTGCACCAATACCTATACTGCTAGCGTCCGTCCTTAATACAAATTCCTGTGTGATATCGGGTAGTGTAAGGATTGGTTTGCTGGTGAGTTTTGCTTTTAGCTCTGTGTAAGCTTTTTCACAATCAGCATTCCATTGGATTTTATCAGGCTGTCCTTTCTTCGTTAAGTTAGTTAATGGTGCACACAGAGAGTTAAAGTGGGGTATGTACTTCTGATAGAACCCACATAATGACACGAATGATCTCACATCTTCTTCGTTTGAGGTCTGGGTGCCTTCTTTAACTTCTCTATATTCTTTGGGTCAGGAGACATATGACCTGTAGAAATAGTGTGACCTAAGAATTCCAACTCCTTACAACCGATATAGCACTTGGTTGGACGTGCAGTCAATCCAGTGGCTCTCAGTCTGTCAAACAACATGGAGAGCGCTACTATATGCTCTTCAAATGTGTTTGTAGCAACAAGAATGTCATCCATAAAGTTAGTGATATGGGGATTTTGTAGAGGTTCCAATAATTTCCTCATCATTCTTGAAAAGATACTGGGAGCATTTTTCAGGCTAAATGGTAGTACATTAAACTCGTAGTGTCCGTCTGATGTACTAAATGCCAGCATTTTCCTAACTTCTGGTTTCACTGGTATTTGGTAGTATCCCTTGCTTAGATCTACCTTCGATAAATACCTAGCCTTACTCAGTGTATAGAACAGCTGGTTGGTGTCAGGTAATGGGTCCACCTAAGATTCTGTGATCGCATTAAGCTTCCGGTAGTCAATACATAACCTGTGTTCACCACTCGGTTTTCTCAATAGCACCACACTTGAGCTATAGGGAGAGTCTGACTTCGAGATAATTTTCTCCTTCAACAGATAATCAACTTCCTCCCTTAGTGCTTGGGCTTTCGCATAGGGTATAGGGTATGTTCTCATGCATACTGGGGTAGGGTCTGTAACCTTCATGTCGTACTCTAACAGATTCGTACGACCTGGCTTATCTGTGAGCACATCAGCATGGGTTTCTAACACTTTCTGAACCCTCTTCTTCTGCTCTGGAGTTAAATGTTCACTAATATTTACTTGAACATAATCCTCTGTAGTTGTGAGTGGATATTCCATAGAGTGAAGTGGTTCACCGTGCATTTCTGTTGCAATGGCTAGGGTCATGATATGTGCAACTTCTGATGATTCCTTGTCATAGTATTTTTTAAGAAGGTTGACATGATATACCTTCTCCTTTCCTTTCTTGTCAATCTTATAATTGGTCCTGGAAAGTTTCTCCAGTATGACATAGGGTCCCTGCCATCCAATCTGCAATTTATTATTGCTGCTTGGCAACAGTAATAACACCTTTTCACCCACCTCCAGTTCCCTATCCTTTGCTTTTTTGTTGTAGTACGCAGCATGCTTCCTCCTGGCCTGTCTTAAGTTATCATTGGCCAGTTTCCAACCTGCTTTCAATCGAGATGTCAACTCGTTGACGTACTGGTATGAGGAAGTCACTGTTTCCTCTGCTTTTTCATCAGTCCATGTCCGCAGCAATGCTTCCAGTGGACCTTTTATTGGTCTTCCAAACAACAATGTAGCTGGAGCCAATCCAGTTAAATTGTGGGGTACTTTCCTATATGCAAATAGTGCAGCGGGTAAGTATGTATCCCAAGTATCAGGTTTTTCTCTCGCCAGCTTTCTAAGGATTGAAATTAGCGTACCATTGAACCGCTCTACTTGACCGTTCCCTTGGGCATGGTAGGGACTACAATGATAGTGCCTGGCTTGAAATATCCTGAATACTTCTTGTGTTAGCTTTCCCTTAAACTGAGACCCATTGTCAGTCAATATCTGATGCGGGAAACCTAATCGGGTAAATATTGTCAACAGGGCCTCTGCCACGTGCTTTGAATCTATAGCTGACATGGCCACTGCTTCTCCCCACATAGAGCAAGTATCAACCAAGGTTAAGATGTAAGCATTTCTCTTCTTGGTCCTAGTGAGGGGTCCAACAATATCTACTGCAACACGTTCAAAAGGGGTTCCCATAATAGGCATTTCTCCCAGTGTTGCTGGTGCAGTCCTATGCTTAGGAGCTACTCTTTGGCATTCTGGACAGGATCTTACATATCTTTTTATGTCCTCTGTAATTCCTGGCCATAAGTAGTGACAGGCTATCCTTTGTCCAGTGGCCCCTATTCCCATATGTCCACTGAAGGGTATAGCATGTGCTAGAGTCATAACCTTCTCCCTGTAAGATTTTGGCACTACAAGCTGTCCATGCCCTTTAGGTCCTGTTCCAGCTTTTCTGTATAGTAGGCCATTCTTCATATACAAGTCTCCTTTCTCTGGAGGGTTATGTGCTTTAGGCAATTTGCCAAAACAAGGCTTCAATGTGCTGTCTGCTGCTTGAGCCTTTTTCATCTCTTCTGGATGAGTATTGATAGGATTCTCCTCCATTTTCTTGGAGCTTTCCCTGGTCTGGACTGTTGCCATAACTACAGGTTTTATGGGTTCTCCAAGGAAAACATACCTACACCCCAAAATCAAAGGGTAAATAGGGTCGTCCATCACTGCTGCTTTGATTTCTCCTTCCACATAGCGAGATCTTATGTTGATTCGAGCTATGGGTAGTGTCATGGTTCTTGCTCCCTTGATCGGTTCTCTGATTTCCACTGTTTCTGTGGTTATCTGGTTAGGACTCACTAGGGAAGAGCACACAACTGAATCAAAGTCCAATCCTGTGTCATATAAACACAGTACTTGAGTGCGATTCACGGTCACTTCCTCACAGACAGGGGGATGATGGAAGTCTTTCTGACTTACTGCCATTTCCTTCCTTCCCTGATTCCCTGTTGTAAGACATGCAGCATGATGAGGAGGATTCTTCCTTCTGCAGTCCGCAGTATTGTGGTTACTCATTAGACAAGTTTTACACCACTTTCCTTCCTTCCGGTAAGGTGTCTTATCCGATCTTAGAGGGTTTTTGTCCTTTTGGTCAAATCATTGTTTGTTCCTTGTGGTATGGTCCTTTTGTTCATATTTGGTATAGTTTTGTGATGATTTTAAGTTTTCACCCTGCTTCTTCTTATTTCCTAATAATTCTGCCTGAGCTGCTTGATATCTCTCAGCAACAGTTACAATATCTTCTAATCTCTCTGCTCCTTGTTCCATGATAAACTTCCTCATTTCTTGAGGCATGGACTCTTTCACTTGCTCCATCATTATCATTTCTTTCAGATCCTGACACTTTCCTAAACTACTCCATTTTTCCAAATAGGTTTCCAATCTAGCAGAGAATTGGTGATAGTTTTCTCCTGGAAGAAGTTTAGCTGATTGGAATTTCTTTCTATATGATTCCGAGTTCTTTTCATATCTCACAAGCAGTGCCTGCTTCAGGATTTCGTAATCTTCCTGGTCATCTCTTGAGAGCTTCAAATATACATCGTAGGCCACACCTCTCAATCCCTGAGATAGTTTAAGACTCCACTTTTCTTTCCATAAGCCATAGGTAGTGGGAAGTCTTTCGTATCTATCCAGGTACGACTCAATGGCGTCTTCTTTCTCAACAAATGGGTCCAGATGAAAATTCATGGCCCCACTTGAGGTGCTCTGGCTGGAGCTTCTCTCAGAGTGAGGTGAGCTACCACCATTATTGCCAGTATTTGGCTGAATTTCAAGCTCTTTTAATCTCAACTGATGGTCTCTTTCTGCTTGTAATTTCCTTTCCTCATTTTCAGCCTGCCATTTCTTGGCTTCAATTTCTAACCTTTTGGTTTCTCTCTCAGCTTCCAGTCTTTTGTCTTCTCTCTCAGCTTCCAGTCTTTTGTCTTCTCTCTCAGCTTCCAGTCTTTTGGCTTCTCTCTCAGCTTTCAGTCTTTTGTCTTCTCTCTCAGATTCCAGTCTTTTCGCTTCTCTTTCAGCTTCCAGTCTTTTGGCTTCTGTCTCTAATTGCAACTTTCTTTCTTCCCTATCCATGTGTTTGTCCACTTCTGTTGTGACATACTGAGTAAGAGCATCACCTGTCATGTTTAATTCCTTACCCATCTGCATGATCGGAGTCCTGAACTTCACTAGATCAGCCATGGCGTTACTAAGAGAGGGTATGTAATTTAACTATAACCAAATACTATAATTAAACTTAATTAATTTAAATGAACAAATAATTTCCGTGCAACTTTGTGAGCATCAACTATTTACTGAGTACTAAATGGTACTCCTCCTAAGAAAACAATAAAAAATCCTATTATAGAATTTTTTTTTTTTTCAAAAATCTGTTTCTTATATTATCTATGGGTGGCACAAGATAGAGTGTAGATAGATGAATAGACTACGTATGGCTCAAGATATACAGAAATATCCCAGGAACGAGCCCCCAGTGTGGCGTGAGGTTTTTATTGGCTCTAAGATCAGTATAGTACTGACAATTACAGAAATAGAATTTCTGCAGAAAATTGTGAAGTCCCAGTGTCTGAGAGAACTACTGGTATCACAAATTAGTTACGGCTGTGAATGATCTGATCTCGAAACAATAGTAGAGAGGAGACCGACATAAAGTGCCACCTCCGCTGTGTAACTAACTGTGATATTAAAAAAACAAGGAAACAGATTTTACTTAACAATGATAAAATTGACAAGTCGTTCAAATACAATTTCCTTATTATTTATTTAGTATATACACTATCTACTCTTGTGCTGAAGGGTGAATGTTGAAAAATGGAATGTAATGGATTTGTAAGTTTACATATGATTTACAAATATTTATATAGATATATAAATATATTACAACAAGTTTTCCAATTATAGGAACAATAATTATATCAGCTGTGCTGTTATTCAATTATAGTACAAGTATCAGCTGTGCTGTTAATTAGGTCTATAACATTTATCAGCTATGCTGTTAATCTTGTCTCTTTCTACGCTAAATCACTTTCTCGCCACTGACACTAATTTTTTTCTCACAATGCTGACAGAAATGGTACTAATGTGTGCTCATCTCTCTAATGGTCTGTTCTTCTTTGTTTGGTTCACACAACAACGGCTGAGGATCGTTCCTTTAGCCCACCCAAGACTGAGGGGGACCAAAGATGTAGATTCTGTGCAACCTCTATGCTCCTGCGGAGTCCAGGCAGCTGGATTGACGACCCACGATCTCAGTTTTGATGACACGAATAAAACCTGTAACAAGCAAAAATAGGGGCTAATTTCTGTCCTCAAGCCCACCTATTTCTAGTGTGGGTGAAATGAGCGTGTCTCAGGTGTCTGCATGTAGGATGAATGACAACATGGCTCAGTATGAGTTAGCAATAGCGAGACAAGACAGGTGTCTACTTGCAAAACATTCTTTCTGATAAAATAATACATGGATACATCCAATAATATAAATTCAATACATGAATACATCCAATAATATAAATTCAATACATGAATACATCCAATAATATAATTCAATACATGAATAAATCCAATAATATGTACACCTAGGTGTGATACAACCATTCCTTCCCCCTATAATATACCAGGCCCTCTCTGACAAGTGCTATACAAGCTGGTAACATATATACTAACAATATTGTTATGTTCTTATGATAGGAGTATATGAGACGAGAACTTTTTGGTGATATATCAGGTGGGAGTTATAGGAGACAATAGATTGAGTCCTAACAAGGACTGTTTTGGTTATATTTTAGTTGGTTTTATCTGAGATAATAGACTGAAGTTATAGGAGACAATAGATTGAGTTATATGAGACAATAGATTGAGTCCTAACAAGGACTGTTTTGGTTATTTTTCAGTTGGTTTTATCTGAGATAATAGATTGAAGTTATAGGAGACAATAGGTTGAAGTATGAGTCCTATTAGTCTTCGTCTTCATCAATCCATATCAGGAAATACAATCCTTATACCTAATGCCCCAAGATACAATCAGTAACCTGATACATTCATAGTGAACCAAAATATATTAAATATATACAGGTGTAGGTATTATAAATGACACACAACAAATACCAACATTATAGACCTGCTGTACCTATTTTCCTACCAGTTTATAGTGAATTATATTTACCCTCTAAGATTCAAACAGGCCAGTTTTTGACTCGACTAGCGAAGCAGGCTGCAGGTCAATGCACTGCAGGTAAGCTATAAATCAAAGCTGACAGCTCCTGTCTTCAGTCGGTCGGTATCTGGCTTCGTGTCGGGTTGCGTGCTTTTGCATAAAATCTCGCCCAATTATATAGGTGGGTGAATGCTTAAGCAAAGCTCTTGGTTGGTTCCTGGCGGAGCAAGCTGATTAATTTCCTGCAGTTTCGTCTCATGCCCCGTACAGCCTAATTTTATTCAGTTTTCTTCCGCCATCTTGCGTGAACAAGATGGCCACGACCCACATCCGAAAAAATGGGCTTAAGTTTTTCCTGGCGTAACTTCTTGTAATTTATTCCGGCTCAGCAACTGTCCGTTGATTGGCTGGGTTCTCGACATAATGATTTAACAAAGTAGTGGGGTTACACACACTCGTTTCACGACAATGGCGCGTTCTATCTTGAGATAGACGATCCTCTCTTTCTGCAAGGGTCTCAGAGGCACTGTTTGTAGCACGACGCTGACGATCTCCGAAGAGACGGTCCTTCCTTTCTGTGCACGTTTCGGCTTCCCTTCTCATTCTCATTCTCTTTGCTGCGTTGCTAACTCTCCCAGGTGATTATAAGTTCTCTTGGACGATGTGATAGGCGTAGAGTAAAACAAAAATGAAATTGGTAAAGTACCTAACTGAGGATAAATAATCCTATGTGTTAAACAAAAACTAAGAAAATTAAACCTACTACTTCCGTAAAGTGAGATCATAATGCTTAAAAATGACGCCAAAAAAACAAAAACAACAACGTAAGTGCTTTTAAAAGAGGCACACAAACCTTGTCTACGATACAATTAAACAGAAAAAGGTAACGAAGAAATGAAAGGAAAAGTGAAAATAATTAAGTAGTAAAGTTACTAAGTAGTAAATAAACTTAATAATGAACTCTGAAAATTATTATGTAGGTAGGTAGCTAATATTCCACAGCACAATAGTAACTGAAAAAAAAAAAAAACTAAAGCTACTTGCCCTTTCGCCATATCCAAATGAATCGCTAAGCAATTATAATGTCAGAACGTACAGAAATCTTCGAGAACATACACACATTTTCTAGGACATATAATTTACATGATAGCTTCTGTGTAGACGAAACTGCTAGTAAGAGCTCTACATAGCTGAGAATTAATCGAACTTTCCAGACACGTTGTTGTTGTTGTTTTGAAGAGGTGATGGGTGGAGAGCGGGCACTTAACAGCTGACCGTTATTGCCTCTTCTCGTTCCATCTTGGTCTACCCTGTTCAACCTGAAAATTGGTTATAATTGGGGTATTTAGTATAATTTTATTTACTAATTTTGTATTAAATTTAAATAACTGTTGTCTTTCGCAGTTGCTGGTTTTAATTTATATTAGTATTTGTCATTTTATTTTCAGTTTTGTATTGTATATAGATAACTTTTGTCCTTTACACTTGGTTTTAATTTGTATTAGTATTTGTTCTTTCCTTGCCCTATGAGTAGTTAGTAAGTTTTTCTTTACCCCTGTTGTTTTATTTTTTATTTTTTAATGATTTGTTAGTTCTTGTTGCTTAATTTTTATTTGGTTGACTGTCTTTTCTGAAGTACCATACTAACCTTATATGTTTTCCTTTGTTTTATGTATATATCTTTTAAGTATTGATTGGGCATCTCCTGGGGCATCTATACTTAAAACCTTATCACCTGTCATGTCTATATTGTGATTTCTATAGTAAGTTTTTAATTCAAGCCTTTGTTGTTCGTACTTTTTACAGTGGATCAGGTAGTGGTCTATGTCATTCTCTTCCTAACATTCTTGGCAGTATGGTTCCTTTATCATGAAGTATGCTGCACCCGAGACGGAGACGCGTCAGTTTTTTGTTCGATGGTATCTTTAATTCTTCTCTGACCTGGCACGTCCTTGTTGGTTCTTTCAGCAGTTTGAACGCGTGTCTGCCTTTTCTACTGTTCTTCCATGTTGTCTTCCATTCCTCGTTTATAGTTAGCTTCACTTGACTCTTGATCTTCGACCTTCCCAGTCCTGCTCTTAGATTGTTTTTACTTATTCTTCCATTCTTGGCGTTCTGGTCTGCCAACTCGTTACCAGCTATACCTATGTGTGCTGGAACCCACACTAGCTTCACACTACATCCTCTGTGTATCTGCTTGGGACTCAAAGCTGCTCACCTGTGGGAACATTTTCCGCATGCGCTGACAACACACGAAGTCCCAGGTCATTCAGCAGCAGATTTCCTATATGTCACGAGTTCTTATAATATGCCACCATAATCTGATTACGTTTCGAATAATGTCTAATATACTGTATGAATGGTTTAGATTTTGTTTGTTTGTATGTTTTTTTTTAACATACTTAAATTTGATTATGACTGGATGTTACAAATGTATGTTATTATTTTACCTTGGTAATGTTGTTTGCTTAAATAATGCTCAAAATACATGTGCGATTGAAAAGATACGGCATGTAAGATGACACATAAGGAAGGGCAACCCGAGGCCTGTAAACAGTAAATTAATATGCGACAAGCATAAAGGTATGTTTTCAGGCACTCGTAAGAAATAAAGATAAAATCGTAAGAAATAATTTATGTAAGATGACAGAGTTTCAGAAGGGCAGAATGTAAGACGGGCCTGCGTGCCCAATTCTTAACCCTTTGAAAATAAAGTTCGTTCGCTCCCTAGTGATGTATTAATTGCTAGAATTTCTTCCTTTATGTCTGGCCGGCTACATTTACCTGGGTGTTCTAGTGCTTGCAGTGATGATAGAGAGTCTGTAAATATCGTAACAGCTTCTGGTGGGTTATCTTCGATTATTTCGAAACATTTTGGAATTGCTACCATCTCCGCGGTATAAATCGAATTTAAAAAAAAAAAAAATTTGCCCCTTCTGGGGTTCAAAATGAGGTCTAATGATTTTATTATGTTTAATGTGTTAAGGTGTGTGATCCCGGCCCTGGATAAGACCCGGCATACTCTAGAAATGATCCCTAGAACTATGACACTTTGATCTTAACCAAAAGGCCGAAAATTTTTTTTTATTTTTTATTTTTTTTTTAAGGTGTGTGATCCCGGCCCTGGCTAAGACCCGGCACACTCTAGAAAAGATCCCTAGAAGTATGACACTTTGATCTTGGCCAAAAGCCAAAAGAACAGATTTTTTTTTTTTTTAAATTTCTTTTTATTTCTTCACTTCTGTGAGTAGCATGGTTATATTTCGACATAACAATGGGCAACAATGAGACCTTAAAACATAATTAGAATTTCCAATATTTTTTCCATCACAACTATGAGTAGCATAGTTAATTATTGACATAACAATGGGACAAATGGAACCTATAACATAGTTAGAATTTCTAATCATTTTGCACACAATTGTTCACAATTACAGATAGCATTGTTAAATTATGACATAATAGAGAAATGAAAACTATAACATAATTAGAATTTCAAAACATTTTCCTTCAAAATAATGAGTAGCATGGTTAAATATTGACATAACAATGAGAGAAAATGGAACCAGACACAATGTTAGTGATATGGGTGGATTTAGACTGACTTCTCAATGATGATAAGGCCACGCCGTCTGGCCACTATGGACGTGGTAAGTATAAGTCCAAGTACGTTGTAAATCTTTAGCTCTGTCCAATACCACCCCTATCGACACCAGGTATATTATAGTTGAAGTTTAGGGTGTCTTATCTGGTTTGTTGTTGTTGCTGTGTGTATAGTAGTGAGGTAGTTCACAGAGTTACAGCACATGAGATATGACATGCGAAGTCATAAAAAGGGTAAACTGCTCTTGACGTTTCATCATTTATTTGACGCCACAAGCACAGATACGTTACATAAGTCATAGACATCAATAGTTCAATGTATTCAGCATTCTAACGTTTCTTCATGGATCTGCATACATAAGTTCATCAAAATCCTGCAACTGTGTCAGCTGCATATCATCAATGCTCATTAAATAATAATCAATACTCCTCTCTGATGCTGGCAGATCAGATGTACAAATAAGTCTATTATTGTCCGCACGAGAATGACATTTTCAGGAGTACAGGTCAAGCTGACCTTTATAGCGTCCCTAAGTCTAACCCTCGACATAGGTGCAATCGCTGGCATAGCGAATCCTAGAACATAGAAATTGTTCTGTGGGCCTAGAGCGACCCGTGTATATATATATATCTCAGGTATAAAGATACCGGTGGTGAAATTTCCTAGTCAAAGAACCTCTCCGTTCTGTAACACACAAGCGAGCAGAGATCGACACAATGTCTAACATCTAGGTAGATCACAGAGTTCAATAAAGGAGGGTATTACCTTTCTTCAGAATCAACACCACAAAAACATATGCCTCTAGGCGGTTTTGAATCATACAGGGAAAAGCCTCGTTAGATAACTAACTCACTTTAAAAAAAAAATAAAAGCCTTTATTAGGTCGTGATTTCAAACACCATCAATGTTATTTACAAGAATGGAAATTTGTAAAAACATGATGTAAGATATAAGATATAGCATTTTCCTCTCTCTCCCCCCCCCCCCCTCTCATCCCTAAGTAAGCAGTACAACGAAGCAATATTCATACCACAAAGCAATATTCACAAAGGTAAAAGATAAAGGATAAAAGGTGAACCTCCCCCCCCCCCCTCATTTCCCTCCCAATCTTAATCTTTTTAACAAAACATATCAAGCTTTAACCAAAACTCTATTTCTAAACAAATTTAAAACAAAAATTATCTCAAAAATTACAACAATATTAATTTTAATCGATACTTAGTAGAGGAAATAGTAAATTAATAACTATATCATATGCAAGTGGCAAACCATAGTTGATGGGGGATGAAAATATGAATGATTGATGGTACAATGGATATTTATAGTGTGAAACCAACAAACCATTTACAATCTGGATTGCATGCCTTCCGTAAGACCGACAGGGTCACGGAAGGCGGAATGCATAAAGCTTAAAGTATATCAAACAAAAGTTATCTTTTAAACTTGTCCTGTTATGTTATTAGTTATGTGTTCATATATTTGTGAAAATATTCTGCTATCGTAATGTATGCCGTCATGTACTGCCCTATTTCTACATGTCCATACTAAGTATCTATATTCCGCTAATAGGGTTAGGAGTATAAGCTCCGTCTGTCTCGGTAACGTCGGCGAAGTATTCAACATGACCGCTTGATACATGTTGAGTGATTGCGGTATTTTGGAAGCTATCAGTGTTCTTAGTTTATTTAATGTAGGGACCACTGTTTTACATGTGTAAAACAAATGGTCCTCTGTTTCTATTGTGTTGTTGCTGCACAGTTTACATTTTGGTGGCGCTTTGCCAGCTTTTTTTGCCGATTTTTCGCTCACAATAGGCGTTAAACTGTACAGCAACCTGTATGTGACTTGTTTGACTTGTGGTTTTACGTCTAATGCATGAATGTTTGTGAAGCTTTGTGTGTGGTCTGTTATGAAAAGGTTGTACCCTCGTTTTATCCGTGTACCTAAGTAAGGTTCCTGTGCTGCCACTAACAGTTTGTATATGAGTGTGGTGTCTTGTTTTACTAAGTGTTCATTCCCTTTTAAATATTTTAGGCATATCTTATAAAAGGGTGGTGGGGTCCCAAAGAAATGTGGTTGATTATTTTCTAACTTATGTAACTTAATTAACTTAAGTCCAATGTAGTAGTGTGCTAATGGGTAAAGACCTGGATTTTTTATAATCTCCCCAATATATTTAACCCTTAAAGCTTTAATCTTAGTGTTAATGTCTTGTAAAGCTATCCCTCCCTTGTTCTTAGGTTGTATTAGAGTTGAATGTTTTATGCTTTTCCAAGTGTTCTTAAAAATAAAATTCCTAATCAACACATTTATTTTAGTTACCATTGATTTTGGCATAATTTGGACATTTGCTGTATAAATTATTTTTGGCATAATGAAACAGTTCACTATGATGCTTCTCCCAAAAATGGTAGCTGTCTTATATTTATACTTTTCTAGTATGTTTTGAATTTTATCTAATAATTTTACCCATGTTTCTGTATTGGGGTCATGAGGGTTGCAGGAATAATTTATTCCATAAATTTTGATTCTGTTAACTTGCGTTAACTGAAAAGGGAAATCTGTTTTATTTGCCCATCTGCCTAATCCCATTATACTAGATTTCCGAACATTTAGTTTGGATTCATTAGCGTATCCAAATTCTGTAAAGGTTTCTAATATATTCCTTATGGAATCCACAGTTGCTGGAAGGAATAATGTATGGAATCCACAGTTGCTGGAAGGAATAATGTATCATCAGCATACGCTAATGATTTCCTTTCCCCTTTCCCGGGTACAAAGGTTCCCGTGATGTTTACATCGTGCCTTATTCTTTCCAGAACTGGTTCTAGTGTTAATACATATAAAAGGGGAGACAAAGGGCACCCCTGTCTTACTGACCTTGTCAGCTTAACTGGGTCAGTTAAACTGTGGTTAATTAATATTCTACTATGGGTTTTTTTTGTATAAGATTTCTCCCCATGTTCTAAAGTATTCCCCTATGTTGTTTTCTTGTAAAGTTTTATGTAAGAAGGAATGCGATACTCTGTCAAAGGCTTTTTCCGGATCTAGTGATAATATTGCACTTTGACACTGTCTATCGTGCGTGTATGTAATCAAATCTCTTATGAAGTGTGTATGTCTACAAATGTTTCTATTGTTTACGCTGCATTGTTGATCTTCGTGTATCATGATCTGCATGAATGGTTTAAGTTTTAAGGTGAGAGCCTTGGCCAGGATTTTATAGTCAGTATTTAAAAGTGAAATGGGCCTGTAATTTTTGATTGACTTTTTGTCGGCATTGTCTTTAGGTATTAAAGTAATAAAGGATTCATTTAGGCTGTTGGGAAGCTCTCCTTTCTGGAAGGCTTCCTCAAATACTTTAATTAAAAGGGGGCCTAAAATTTGAAAAAAGAAAACGTAAAATTCGGCAGTTAAACCATCTGGCCCGGGTGATTTATTTTTTTGGAAAGTACTGACAGCTTCCCTTAAATTTTCCAAAGTTAAAATTTCATCTAATTTTTTTGCTCTCATCTTCACTCAACCGCTTTGTATAGTGTAGAAATTTATCCTGCGTGTTTACATTAGTGTGTTCTTTAGTGTATAATTTTGTGTAGTATTCAAAAAAGGCGTGTTTGATACTATTTTCCTCTGTCTGCTGTTGCCCATTCATATCTATTATTTCGTGAATCTGTCTACTGCTTTGTACATTTTGTTCTATCTGTAAATACTGTCTACTGGGTATTTCTTGTGTAATAGTATTTAATTTTGACCTAAGTAGAGCCCCTTGGTAAGTGTGTTGTTTGTAAAGGTCTAATTGCTCTTCTAAAGTGTGAATGTGTGGGTTAGATTTATCTATCTGTTTGGTTAAACTTATTGCATCTTCTATTATATCTTGTTCTTTCCTAAAAGCCCTGTGTATTGTTGTTGCTAAAATCTGTGTTCTGTCCCTTATTGTGTTTTTTAACAGGTCCCAATATTCTGCAATGTTGCTATTGGGAATGTCCTGCGTATAACCCTGAATGAGTTGTGCTATTGCATCTGTGAAGAAATTATTTTTTAACAAGTTGTTGTTGAATTTCCAGTGCGGGATCTCTTTAATTTTGTATGTGTGTGTCCCGTACTTAGAACTGTGTATACTGCTTGGTGGTCTGTAAACTTAAGCGTATTTTTTATGTGGTAAGTTTTGTGTATATTGTAACTATTTGATGCATAAAACCTGTCCAGTCTTGAGGCCTGTCTAAAGTATGGGTTTGTCTTGTCATGGAATGTGAAAGCTTGTGTGTGCGGTTGTAATTTTCTGTAAACGTCTACTAGGCCATGTTTGTCAAGAATAGGTTGCAAGTGTCGTATTGATAAGGGTATCTGAATTTTCTTTCTCTGTGATTCGGGGCCAAAGGAACTACTGTCTAAACTGGTCAAAACGCAATTAAAATCTCATCCTAGCACTATTTTGGTTCCTTTGTAATACCTATCTATAGTGTCATACAGTCCGTCATTAAATTTAGGTTGGTCAGTGTATAACGCAGGTGCGTATATGTTAATAAGTGTGTGTATGTCTTGTTTGTTGTTTTGGTTTTTTATTTGAATAATGACGGTTCTGCCACAACCGTCCGTTCTATAATGTACTGTTTCCCAATCTTCATTTATTTGGAGGATGGCAGCACCCCCATGGCAGGTGCCCCGGGCGAACCAACCATGTTTCAGTCCTAATCTAGTTACTATCTGACCGGCATGATAATCAGAAGTAATCCCTGTCTGTTGCAAAAACAAAAAATCGGGTTTATCTTTTTTAATCAGTTTAATTACATGGTCTAGTTTATTTCTCAAACCATTGATATTGAGAGATATTATCACTAGACTGCATGACGGAGTGGTAAGCAGAGGTTGGCCACCCGCTGTAAACTGTCTACCTGGCAATGTGGCAGAGTGGTCACTTGCCATATCTAAACTATCTGACGGAACGGGAACTGAGTGCAGACCGCCCGTCTTTCTTGAATTACAAGAATTACAAGAATTACAAGGCACAGTATTGATCTGGGGCTGGCTACCTGCCATAAGTGAAGTTCTCAACAAAGTGCTAGTTGATGGCTTATCATGTGTTATAATTGTTGTACATGGTAAACAGGTAGGTTGGTCACTTGTAATTAGTCTACTCGGCAGAGTGGTGTCTGAGAGCTGACCGTTTTCTGCTATGACTAAACAACTTGACACATCCGTGACTACACTTCTTGACAAAGTGGTGCTTAAGGGCTGACCACTTTCTGTATTTGAACTGCTCGACACATTAGTGACTGGTTGCTGGCTAAAGGTCGTTGTGCCCTGATGATTTGGGCCTAGTGCAGGCAAAGCTGCACTGTCAGACCCTCTTGCCCTGAGGGGGGGGGGGGGGTTGGCTGCCTAAATAATACTGTGCGCATTTAAAAGTGTAAAAGTGCGTGCGTGTAAGAACCAAACATCAAAAAACTATTTACATATAACACAACTCTTAAAATCCATTTTAACACCACTCCTAAACTATAGGGGTTGTCACACTTTACTATAGTAAAATACATTATTTTATTTATTTTTATTTTGAACATTTCCACTTGGGTCAACTGGAGAGGGCACTTCTTCCCACACACTGGTAGCTTACTGTTCAAACTTCCAACAGGCTCACAGGGGAGGATAATTTCGGGGTGCAGCTTGGGCGTGCCTTCGCGTGCACCGTTCGACATCAGACCTCTCACTCGTCTCACCTGCTCGAAGCTTGAAACTTGAAACATTCCGCACTGGGCCTCAGTGCAGGGAAGAAAGGCTTGTAGGGGTACGCTCATCCGTCGCTTACATCTTCAAACAGTTGCCCGTCGATGAACAGGCTTGCTGGCGACAACACGGCTTCCATTTCGTCATCTGCTGTTGCTGCCGCCCAACTCACTTGTGTGTTCATCGGCGTTGGCGCCTCTGGAACCTCAGAACTTGACCTTCTAGGGCTGTTTGGCATAGACATCTCGCGCCTCTCAACCACAGGTGTCGACACGATCTTCCTCGGGGAGGGTTCTGACGAAGACGCCCTAGGCGATGGTGGTAGGGCTTTCCTACTTGGGAAATACTTTGTCGGCGACTTGCTGTTGCTGCGCCTCACCTCCTTCAACTTTACAGGCCCTGTTGCCTGTAACAAAAGCCTTTTTCTGTTTTTCTCCCCTCTTCTGGAGAGCACATCTTGAAATTTCGCTTCGTTCCTGCCAGATTCTGATTCGGGGCTCTCTGGTGCGGGGCTCTCTTCTGCGAGGCTTTCTATTGCAGAGCTCTCTTCCCGGCAGTTCTGCTCTGCCGGTGTTTTTTCCACAGCTGCCTCCTCCTCTCTGATTTGTTTGACCTGGGTGGTGGCCGCCTGCTTCTTTGGGCACTGGCTGACCCAGTGCGTATCAAGCCCGCAAATGGCGCACTGTATTCGGCGCCCTGGCAGCGCCACCCACACTCTCTGGACCTTCTCACCTTCACTTTCCATTTTCAGGTGAACAAAATGCGGCACCTGGTGTGCTGAAGGCTTGAACAAAAAGTTCCATTTATCATATGCGGTTTTGATCCGCGACACCTCTGCATCTTTATCGCCTGATACCGCTGCCGCGATTCTTTGCACTGCCTCCGCCTTCATCGTTGGAGGGATCCAATGAAGGACTCCCTTGGATTTTTCCTTATCCAGATGTTCTATATACACAGTCATCTGGGGATTCGACCATTCCAACTTCTTCCCATGGAGTCCTGCGTAATGCTTCATTTGGGCTGCCGACGTTAAAGTGGCAAACCACTTGTAGGGCCCTGAGAATCTATAGAGAGTGGCAATGCCACTGGTTCCAACCCCGGCTGGTCCGGCTAGGATGCTGGTTAATAGCGAGTAGGACGCACGGTTGGCTTGTGGCCCTGCAATGGTGATCACTAGAGTCCCCTTTCTATGCACCTCTCCTCCCTCCAAATCATTCTCTCTATTAATCATGATAACTGGCACGGATGGTGCAGACATTTTATTATCTATTTCTCTTGGCTGAACCAAATTGAAACAACAAAGTCACAGATGCTAGCTAAGCTACGCTAAGCTAACACCACACAAACAAAAGTCCTGGAAAGCACAAAAAATAGTCCAAGAAACGAAACTGAGCAAGGCGTCCTTTCTCTGCTCAGACCATCTCGTCGAATCCCTGGGCGGAAGATGATTCTAACTCTCTTAAAGTTTAGACATGCGCAGAACGCATACATCTGACCAACACTCACAACGAAACGATAAAGGAACCATTTCAACAAAGCTATGTTCAGAAATCATGCCTTATATGGAAAGGAATAAAACCTCAACACTAGTTTCAATCATTCCAAGAAACAGTTGACCGATACTACCATATAAGGAGACATCGTTCGAAAAAATGAATCAGCGAGTCAAGACACAAGATAAGATAACCAACGAGTCAACCAACAAGAGAAGTTAACTCCCATAGTAAAATGTACCCATAGTATAAACAAGGGTTATCTGCCTTAGATCATAAAAAATTTAAAGTGTACAATTCAGACAAGTTAATTATACAATGTCTTTAGAAAATAATTTACACAATGTCTTCGGGAAAAATTCTGTGCGTAACAGTTAGCAATTACCCACGGCAACAAAAGATACATTTTCAATGTGGAATATCACTAGTACTCTCTGTCAAAAATCAACATGTTAAAAAAGAATCGCTACATGTGCTGAAATCTCAAATAAAAATATACAACAGAATGATATACATGTCAATTTTAAACTAGCAGATACAATTTTTTAATCTGTTAAATCTGTATTCGTTGTACCACGTACACAATACATCTGTAACTCTTGTGGTGCCTGGGGAAGGGGGGAGATGGTGTATCAGGTGTTGAATGAAAAATTACTTGTGTAGGCTGTTTCCTTGTTCTTCGTCATCTTTATCTGCTGGGTTTCTTGTGAGGTCGATGATGAGCTTGCTGCGTAAGTCTAATTCAGGTGGGCTTGTCTGCTCTGCTCTGATAATGTACTTTGTCTCAAGAGTCTGGGTTGCTGGTGGTGCTGCTTTCCTAGTGGTTGGTGTGGATGTCAGTTCTGGTTTCTATTCTGTTTCTGTGTCGTCTGTGTCGGGGCTGTCTGGTGCCGAGTGTCGTCTTTGTCTTTTTTTGTCCCTTTTGTTGTTTCTGACAAGCTCGAAGTCCGCTGGTGGTGAGTCTCTTGTCTGCTTGGGTGCTGTTGTCTGCTTAGGTGCTGTTGTCTTCCGTGGTGGTGGTGGTAACGAGGTGGTTTCTCTTGTAATGGTTGGTGCCGCTGCCTCTGCAAAGGACTTTGGCCGTTGGACCAGTTTTTGTGTGCAGCGGTTGGCCCAATGGGTGTCCTCGCCACAGTGATGACACACGGTTCGCCGTCCTGGTATGGTCACTAGCAGATTGAGCGTGTCCCCTTCGATTCTGAGATCCACATAGTGTGGTATCTCTCTTGTTGGACGGTACATCACGCCCCACTTGTCGGGAGCGTTCCGGATCTTGTAGATCTCCGCCTCTGGATCGCCGGTAAAACTCGCTGTGCTTTGAAAACGAGAACAGTGTCGGTTGCAGGAGCACGTGGAATAAATAATTGCTCTGAAATAATGAATAGTTGTACGTGGCAAAAGGTAGTGGATAACGGCGTACTTTGTATTTCTGAGACATAAAACAGATTATTGCTCGTCGGCTGGTGGCCTTGTTGGTCTGAGATAACAGATACAGTTTGTCGTCTAAATCTTGGTGGTTTGCTCTGAGAAAAACACTGTTAGTATAATTCGTAAATCAATGGTTATGTTTGGCTTGGAGAAGAACAGTGTTGAACTCTGGTGTGATAAAACGGCCGGTGCCCGTATATATGGTGAAAAAAGAGCTAATATCATTAAAAATTTGATTATAGATAGCCATAAATATAAATAATTAATAAAATAGTAAATTGAAAAAAAAAAGGGGTAAATAAAAAAAAAAAAACCCTTAATAAACTTTGAATAAAATAAATCTAAAAAAAAAAGGGTAAGAAAAAAATCCCCGGCCCTGGCAATAAAAAAAAAATTACCTTAGAAATTATAACATAAAAATAATAATAAAACTAAATAATCCTATATAAAAAAAGTAAAAAAAAAAAATAAAAATAAATAAAATAAATTATATGGTAAAAAAAAAAAAAAGAAAATAGAAAAAATGGGTATCCCTAAAAAATAAAATATATAAAAATTTTTGCCTAATATAAATAAAAAGTAGTAGAAAAAAATCCATACTCCCAGATGCGAGTAAAAAAAGCTACCAACAGAATAAAAATAGAATAAGACAAATAATAAAAATAGGTAAAAAAAAAAATAAAAAAAAAAAAAAAAACCTTTTGAGTAAAAAAAAAAAAAAAAAAAAAAAAAATTAATAATGCTAAAACTAAAAAAAAAAAAAGAAAAAAAAATAAAAAAAAAAAAAAAAAAAAGCGCTGGGGCATAAAAATAAAAAAAAAAAAATAAAAAAAAAAATGGGCTTCTTCAAAATCTATGGATAAAAAAAAAAACGTAAAAAAAAAAAAAAAAAAAACTGCTTAGAAAAAAAAAAAAAAAAAAAAAAAAAAAAATAAAAAAAAAACTGTATCAACAATATAATAATTATTCTAAATATAAAATAAAGAAAAAAAAAAAAAAAAAAAAAAAAAAAAATAAAAATGAATAAATAAATAATATGAAAAAAAAAATTCTCCCACTAAAAAAAAAAAAAAAAATGATCTGTAAAAAAAAACGTAAAAATAAAACAAAAATATATAAAAACAATAAAAAAAAAAAAGCCGTAAAAAAAAAAAAATCTAAAATCTAAAAAACTAATCTAAAAAAAGAAAAAAAATGATAAAATGGATTCTTAGCATAAAAAAAGCGCGGATTAGGATAATTTTTCGATAAAAAATATAAAAAAAAATAAAATAATAAAAATATGAATAAAGAAAAAAAAATCAAAAAAAAAATAATAATCTAATTATATATTATACTTATTGTGATCTCTTCTCTTATCTGATTCTTAGTTCATTATTATCGTTAATTATTTATTATATATTGTTCATATATATATATATAGTATATTATATATATATATAGTATATATGTATATGATATCTATTTTATATACATATTTGCTTTTATATATATTATATATTCCTTCACTGGCGCAAAATACTAAGGGCCATCATGATAACCGCCAGACTATGGATCCTATATTATAAACTCTGCATACCTGGTTGTAAACACAATTTACTACTAAACATAAAACTAGGTTTTTATATTCATGTGCCGTGGAGGGAACTATGGACTTCATGTCTCTTGTGTTTTTGTATAGAAAGTGATCTTCGGTGATCATATTGCAATGTTATTTATCATTGATGTGGCAATCACTTTATAAGACAAATGGAATTATTTCACATCTTTAATAACTGATCTCAGAGAAATGTGTATGACACTTTCTGTGTGAGCACTAGGTTATATCTCTACTTCTTCTTTGACAACATGGCTCAATCAATCTGGGTCTCACTGTTATCTCCTCTGCTCTGGGATTACTCATGTGCCATCTAATGCTGCAAATAAACCGCTAGCGTGTGAGTGACGTTGGCAACACGCCCCCACTTATAGTTCAATAGGTGAAAAAGTCTGTTAGAAGTGCTTTTTGTTAATAAGTGTTCTACACATTATTAAAAAGAACTAACGTGACTGAATCTGATCTATCCAGGGATGAAATCGCGCACTTTCTTTTGGTGTTGATACAAATGTTTTACTGTCTCAGTGTTGCGAGTTATTTGGTCCATATGGTGATGTTTTTGCTCTTGGTTGGAGCCCTTAACTTTTTGTATCTCCCGATTAGTCTTATATCAGAGATTCTACTCCGCAGCCCGTGGAAGCTCTAGGTTCACGCTAAGAACTAGTACTGGACTCTAAAAGTTTACTTATAACAATTACATTCTTTGCAAACTTGTTCAATTAACCGCAAAGGCGTTTATTTTTGGACCAGGCGCATCATATTCTTTATAGAGCTTTCGGATCACCACGACTGCTATCAGGTTAGTAGAGAGAGGAAACAGGAGCGCGGTCTATCCCTTCGCCAACGAGTAAAATCTTCTTACCTCTTTAAAAATATATTATATATATATCTCTCTAACTATCTGCTTGAAAAAGTGATTCGCATTGGGGCAGCATCTCTCATGTAAATCACGTTCTGAGCTACATAAACACTACTTTAGCTTCAAAGAGCGAATGGACTGAGCCTTGATTGCATGCTTCCTATCAATGTAATAACCAGCTTGCGAAATGTGGTTGAGCTTCTGTCTTTAAGAATGAGATCGAAAAATGATCATAAGATAACAGAACAGACGTCATAGAGTATCTGTCTGGTGTTGTCTCAGTTTCTTTCTTCCCTTTCTTTTTTGTATCCCTTCAGACCAACTCCGTCTAAAGCATATTTCAGTGGCCATCACGCCTGTCGGAGCTCACTTTCTGTAGGGCAGCAACAAATTGACTCCACTTTGTTCGGTCGAGTAGCGGCCATCTCTTCATGCAGTGCACCAACTCTGGATTGTCACTTTCGGCCTCTTCCACATTTTTCTCCGACAAAGTTGTATGTCTTTTTTGGCGATTCTAGCCTCTCGACATCGCGTTCCTGCGGGGGTCTCTAGATTGCATTGGGTTGTTCTTACATTGGGATCTTAGGGTCCTCTTTCGTGTGTACGTTGAGCCCAATCTACTCTACTCCCAGCGTCTGCCAGCTCTCTTATTTAGCGGTTCTGCATGTTGGTCGCCTGGATACTCTTTTCTCATATGTAGGGAGGAGTTCATTTGGTTGCTGATGGGTCTCTTCGGGCCTAAACTAGATTCAGTAAGTGGAGATAAAAAATTCTCGCACCGAGGAGTCTCAGGCACGTTATTGTAGAAGCGACCTCCCCAGCACTGGTCTAATTAGCATTGACTAACTCCCCTTTCGTGTTTTTTCTTCCTTATTATATTCTCAATAGTAAAAGATTTTTAATCAATAAATATCATATATCTGATTCTCTATTACACTATGGGCTGAGTTAGTGTCACGTACTAAACCCACAAAATGCAATGTGGTCCCAAGGGGTTGGTTTCGTTCTGCTTGAGTCTAGTTCTGACAAATTGTAACAACTGCAATCGTGAGTCATACATGTTTGTCCTGGGGCGCTGACATGTCCTCTCATAACTTAAAATCTTTCTAACTCGTCAGCGCGCTTTTACTCTCGTCTCATTTGACTCTCCTAGGGACTTAAATACATGTTGATTGAGCGCGTCAAGCGCTCCCTTGGCGTCTGTTCTTGATGTTCAAAAATTATTACTTTGTTTTTAGTGCATTTAAAGCCCTTGGTTGTCTACATAGAACTCTCAACTTTTCTGTTAAATTCTCTTTGTGGTTAATTTGAAGGCCAAATGTAATCGAGCCGTCTAAGGCGCACTCTCTCATTTCTTATTACGATAATCGATTCCTCACAGCACAGGATCTAGGGGAGGTATCATTATTGAGTCTCTCTGTATCATCTCACTTATCGGAGAAAGGAGTAATACATTTAATTTGTGTAAATAACTGTATTTCTAGTATCGAGTGTTGAGTAAATGAACAGATGTGTCGGTATAAAGTTATTTTATCAGCAACGGGGGTGTATCTATGTCTCTGGGTGGGGGGACTATGGGGTGGGTGGGGTGTGGGGTATGGAGGTGGGGGGGAGTAGGGGGTTGAAGACGTTCAAGAGAGACTAATCGTGATGGGAGATTTAGTTGACTTCCTATCGAGTATGTGGCAGGTTGTCTGTAGCGGCCCAGTGATTAGTGATGTTTTTTGTATGATCAAAAAAAAAAAAACAAATAATATTAATTTAGCAATTTTATTAATGTGATATATGAGTTTTACGACTGAAGTGAGTGTATTGGTGAGCAGTCTGGAGGGGGACATACGACAACACTATGCTCAATTTTGTTCAGTCTAGCTATTGTGGCCGGGTAGGCAGGGGTATTCCCTTTTGAGGGGGACACGAACGGCACCGATGATTGCTCTTATCATGTGGTCAGTCGGATCCGGGGAGTGCAATATGAGCCAGTACAAATTTTCAGTCTACTTGTTACGAGAGAGCAAGATGTTTTAATACAACATGGCCCACAGTTTCCTGGTCCAAGAGCCTCTAGATTTCTCTTTTTTCCTAATCAGTTGGAGATTGTTATCCCAGGTTCTCACTCTTCTCTCCTTCTCTTTTCTGAGAGGTGTGATGTGTCTCTCTTAATCGACATCTTAATCTTCGAAATCAGGATTAGACATGTCACTTAGACCTTAATCACTCCAAAACTGTATAAATTCCTCCTCTTTTCTCCACCAGCGATCTTCTAGATTCTCTCTCTCTACGATCAATTCTCTTTACTCTACATCTTTCCCAAGCAGCTCTACTTAAAAGTTCAACAACTAGTAGCTTGGAACATCAGAACATTTTTTACATAATAATAAGCATAATAAAGTTTTTACATCGCAGCAGATGCCTGCATTTGTCATCCGATTAGCAAAAAGTCCCTTTTTGCATCTTTGTCCTCAGAGGGTCCCTACTCAATTGATTAAATTATCGGAGCGAACTTTTTGCGCATTTTAATTTCCTTCTCGTGCTTCTTCCTTTTTCCGTTGAGAACTAGTTATTTCACGTCAGCTTATCTTGAGTTCGACGAAGCATTGTGTACCCATGCTGTCTGTTCAGATTTGAGTCCTTGTTTTTTCTTTCACATCTCATCTCATCTCTAGATTCTTGAGCTTCAATCTTTCTTCTTTTTCCAACACTCATAGGATAGTTTGCTGCGGCTCTCTCACAGTCTAGCAAAAGGACGTCGTTCTGGGTTTGAGGGTTAGGACTTAGGTTTTGTGTTGGCGAAATTGACGATGATCAAATGCTGCTCGAATCTCTTAGTTCGGCTGCGACTGCTAAGGGCTGGGACAGCTGCTCATTCAAGATATTACAGTGACATGTATAGTATCTCTACTTATCGCAAGTAAGAACAATAGAAAAACCCTTACTATCAATCTATTGCCGGAAATGATAGCATCATTCTTTTATCACTTCTCTAATCAGTTGAAGTGTTGTACTTCTCCTCATAACGATGATACATATTTGTAACATGCTGGACCTAGATATCGAACCGCAGCTTGAGTTGAGCTCAGTTTCATTCTATGCTATTTATCGCCACAGACATGGCAGCCTGTTCTATATATTCACTCCGAGGGGTAAATCCGGTCGCAGCAGCCTAGGCTCTGTCTCTAAGGAGTATGGACGAAGCACGTCCTCTCATTGATTAGAATGGCGTGTGGAAGCGCCTCGACGTCCCTAAATATTTCTGACACTATAGATTATTTGTTTTGCTTATATCGGTTTTCTTCATCAATAATATTATAATAATTATGGGTCTAAGTCTGTTGCTTTCACCTCCGTCTTGTTGGAGTGATAAGCTGGGTCTCATCTCAAAAGGAACAACTATGTCACAGCAGGCCACAATATTTGCGCCCATCTCGAGAAGTGCATTGCAATAAACACTTCGATGAGCAAGATCTTTGTCATAGGTTAGACTCACATCTCAGATGTGACATTACGTTGAGAGGTCTGAGAGAGCATCTAAGCTACCTTGTCTAAAAAAAATACAGCACACTATGGTAACTCATTCAGTTATCGACATGATAGCTGAATTCACATTTTGGTAACTCATTCAGTTTTCAACATTACAGCTGACAGCACATTTTGGTAACTCATTCAGTTTTCAACATTACAGCTGACAGCACATTTTGGTAAGCCAATCAGTTGTCAAAATTACAGCTGACAGCACATTTTGGTAACTCATTCAGTTGTCAATATTACAGCTGACAGCACACTCATGCAGTCATAAAATATTATGAGCAATCAAACTTTTCCATGAAAGTATGAGGTCTTTACTTGGTGAAAGTCACTGAAAATCGTATACAACTGAGAGATCTTTAAAATATATATTACATCACACCATAAGTGTGTTTCTCACAATACTAAGAAAGAGATACAACGGTAATAATTAAAATTTGTAAATGGAACAAGACGAATAATTGTATTGGAAGTGATGACAAGAACCAGACGCCAGTGGAAAAATAAAATTGATGAGATGAAGACGTTGACGATGGATATGACACACAATGAGGAAACCTGTTGATAGCATTACAAGGCAGTTCTTGCTGTGGAGTCCCCAGGGAAAAAGAAACTGAGCAAACAACTGGAGACAGAAATGAAAATAATGAGGAAGATATTTAAAAAAAACTTGAGCTATTGGCACGTGACAGGAAGACTTGGCAAACGTTTGTTGATGACCAGTGCACATTGGGGAGCTAAAGCTTAATGGATGAACACGAATAATTTGACTAAAATTTCGAAATACTCTTTGTCAGCAACTACAAAAACTGAAAATACGTAGAAAGTACATGGAATTTATAAATAGAATAATAACAGAAGTTCTAGAAATAATAATAATAATCATCATCATCATCACTTTTCAACTCAGTGAGAAGCACATGCCTCTAACAAAATCATATCAAGCCTTCTTGTCCATTTAAGATCATCCCATGCCTTTTTTCCTTTCAAGTTTGTATCAATTTCCATCTCCATGTGTTTCTTTGTCACACTCTGCTTCAATCCCCTTGGAGATTCCAGATCATGGACTGCCTTGTGATACTATCAGTATGTTTATCTATCACTATCAGTATGTTTATCTATCACTATCAGTATGTTTATCTATCACTATCAGTATGTTTATCTATCACTATCAGTATGTTTATCTATCACTATCAGTATGTTTATCTATCACTATCAGTATGTTTATCTATCACTATCAGTATGTTTATCTATCACTATCAGTATGTTTATCTATCACTATCAGTATGTTTATCTATCACTATCAGTATGTTTATCTATCACTATCAGTATGTTTATCTATCACTATCAGTATGTTTATCTATCACTATCAGTATGTTTATCTATCACTATCAGTATGTTTATCTATCACTATCAGTATGTTTATCTATCACTATCAGTATGTTTATCTATCACTATCAGTATGTTTATCTATCACTATCAGTATGTTTATCTATCACTATCAGTATGTTTCTACAGTGTGTGTTTTATGGAGCGGCACCCTCTTTCACTTTCCAGAAATAAAAAAAGCAATATATTCAATCATTACTCCTCAGATCCATGTAGGTCATAGACATTCAACAAATAGACATAAAGCCCCACTGTTATGTGCCAAGCTTTCGAGATCTTTCCATATCGTCTTTATGTCTCTGATTTCCTTCTCCACACATAGACAAATATAAATGCACACACATAGACATAAATATAAATGCACACACAAATAATAGTGAAAATGAATGAAGCTCTGAATGGACTGAGTAAACTGACAGATAACAAACAGCAATATTGCGACACTGAAGAAAACGTAACAGCTGGGAGCAAAGAACAGAACCATTGCGCCCTTCCACCCATGACGTAAAGGGCGTATAAGGAAGATTGTGCATGGAGCTAGGAATCTTTCAACGTAAAACAAATTGCTACACAAAAAAAAAACACAATAACAACAACAACAACAACAACAAAAACATCGCTTGAAGCAGGGTCGATTTTAATAATTGCGGGGCCCAATTGGGACCACTCTGGTCTCATGGACGTCAGATTATAGTTTTGTTGTAACAAGATTTATGTCAAAAGGTAGCTAATAAATATGGCTGTTGTTTTATTTTTAATACAATTTAATAGAACATGTTCCCGATAACTAATTAGAACAAATCTTCGTTCCTTTTTTTTTTTTCAAAGCCGGTGGTGGGAGCCCGAGTACGGGGCCCCGTGTGAGCGCAGTGTTCGAATGAGTCAATCATCCTAAGGCCGGCCCAGGCTCAAGAGAACATGAAGTGTCTTGGGGCTGGCTACTTGCGTAAGGTCAACTGCAATCAAGTCTTTGTACTAGTATAGCTGAACAAGGTGATAGGCAGGAATGTTAGAAGAAGACATTAAGACATCAGTTATTATCACCACGCGAATGCAACGTGCAAATTTTATGAATTGTGATACAAAAGAGAATTCTTTTCAAATGATATGTCAAGGCCTAAAAACCGAAACCCTGCAGATCCAAGTAGAACAGTCCCAACTAAGTTGGTTTGGCCATATCTGCAGAATGGGAGAAGATCGGCTACCACGACAAGCATGGGAAACAAAGAGCCAGGGATCCAGACCCCCAGGACGACCCAGAGTCCACTGGGAGGACAACATTAGACAATCTTTGAAGGACCGAGGACTAGAATATAACCAGGTCAGGAGGAAGACAGCCGATAGCATAGTATGGCGCCCTCTCTTCCAAACCTCTACACCTCACGGTAGCGGTAGAAGAGGAAAGACTAAGTAAGTAAGATACAAAAGCGATTTCATAATACAAATGGTGGAGGCAAACTTTGATTCAGAAAAACTGCGTGTTATAACAGTTAACTTTTAGACTCTTTAATCAATTCAGCCCCGTAAAGTTAACAGGGTTGGCTGATGAGATGAAGACAGAATATGACTTCTGCTCCATCAGGCATGTCGTACAAGGCGACTAATATGAGGCTGAGCATTCCCATTGTAAATGCTGCAGTAGGGGAGTGAAGTGTTAGAGACTTCATTATACCAGGTCCAGCACTGAGAGGGAGGGGAGTGACCAGTTCCCTTCCTCGCTGCCTTTTCCGTCCCTAACCCAATAGGAGAGCCAGATTCCCTTTTACCTTTGCCGCAAGAGGCGAGTACTCTAACCAACCTGCCAATCCGACGGTGGTTATGATGATTTGAAACGCTATAGAAAGCATTACGACTGGAGACATTCCGATCATCAGAAGCGCCCCCCCCCCCCACCAGTTTGACAACTTTCTTGACCCCTTTATTTCCTTGATGCACCAAGGATCAGGCCCACTTGGGTCATGGCTCCTAAGTGTCGCCCTTATGTTGTTTTTGTTTTTATCCGCCCGCGCTGTGATTTGAACCTAATTCACTTTGGTTGCAGCTTCAAAACTGGCTGCTATTTCTGTTGTTATATATTCTGAAAAACACGAAGCAGTTGTAAAAGTAACACTTTTATTGTACATAAACTTACTGTTCTGAATTCCGTAGCTCTTTACTGTTGATATATACAAGGGGATTGACATAAGTCTTGGGCTTGACCATGAAGGACATGTCACAGAGAGCTGAAATTGTGTATAGTGTTTATTCCTTTTCAATATAGCCACCGTCTGAATTGACACACTTCTGCCATCTCTGCTTGACCTTGAAAAGACCTTGGGAGTAGAACACCCTATTTTTCAAACTAAACCAGTCATCACATGCCAGTATAACCTCTTCATCGCTGTCAAAATGATTTCCTTTTAGCTGTTTTTTAAGATTTGGGAATAGAAAAAAGTCTGATGGAGTCAAATCTGGAGAATATGGTGGGTGTGGAAGAATTTCAATATTCAAATCGTTGGCTGCTAGCTGCACAAGCTGTGCTTTGTGAGAGGGCGCGTTGTCTTGAAGCAAAGGAAGCTTTTGAGTTCGCGTTATCCCTCGTTTCCTGGTCACAACTTTTCTTAGTTTGGTGAGAAGATCTGCATAGTACTGTCCATTAACTGTGTTGCCGAGAGGCAGATAATCTTTCAAAAGGACACCTTTGCCGTCCCAAAAAACAGTCAGCATCACTTTTCCTGCAGATTTTGGCGCTCTCGGCTTGACAGGTGTTGGGGAGCCCGGGGTTTTCCATTGCATGCTGGCAATTTTGGATTCGGGGTCATAATGGTGTACCCAAGTCTCATCTACTATCACCATGGTCTCCAAAAAATTTTTTGACTGACACTTTTTGAGCAACTGTTGACAGCAATTTACCATCGTTTGCTTCTGTTCACGTGTCAACAGTCGCGGAACCCAGCTGTTGCAAGGGTGGTTTGCTCTGAACAATGTTCCATGTGATATGAATAAAACAATTATAAATTTCTGGCCATTGTTTTTTCTTGATATGTTAGTTTTTTCATTCAGTGATAGTGCATCGTGCCTTCGATGGAAGATTAGCGAATGCGGGGGTGGAAGATTCCAAACAATACTTGAACCTTGGAATACGATTGATTTGATAAGTCATTTCATTGAGTCCATACATTTAATTCACAGTTGTACACACATGATGATCATTTCAATTAGGGGTAGAGCATAAGTCCATATAAGTCATGCATAAATTAATCAACAACGTAGACTGCTGGTTATGTGTCAATGTCCGTTTAAGGATACAATGCAGTATTGTCGTCAGAACATCACAGCTATATGCACGAGCAGCTAGACATGGCTACCTGCCGACAGTGAGACTGCGAGTCTGAATATACTCATACGAATTTGACGATTATTCTTCTCCTTCTGAGAATTCTAGTTAAATACTAACCTCCATAAATTTCCCTCTCATATAGAGTTCTAGGACTGCCCCTGGTCCATCAAAAAATGCATATATAAATGGCTATATCATGCCATTGAATTGGAAGGTTAGAAAAACGCAGCTATTCAGCTTGGCGGTCAAGTAACAAAGGGTAGCGTTTCTTAGTTACCGACTGTGACCCAAACAACGCTATACACGTCATAATCGATCGTGTATGGAGCGTTCAATAATTGAAACATCTATCGCAATATATTAAATGCCTTAACCTTTACAATTGCACGTCTGATAACCTTTAGCAGACGGCGTTAATATCATATACCGTAACAATTCCCTGTACACCGGGGAAAAAAAAATCGATAGATTTTTTTTCAATATCTATCCGACTTAACAATTTTTCAAAAAAAAAAATTTAACACAATTGTGACATATGGCCGACGATGTTCTGAGTAGAACCGTGTTGCGGTCATGTCAACTAACTATTTGTCATAGTCATCTAACATTAATCACATTATATATCAATTATACATATTATTATATTAACTAAATAAATGTCCAATGTTAACAGTGAATGATAGAATTAAATTAAAGTAAGGTCTGTCGTATTAGTATGTCATATAGGAATTAATTTGACTAATTAAAATTAAATTAATTAATTAAACTAAGAGTTAAATTATTAAGGTTCTAATGTAACGCGATGTTATGAGAGAAGAAAAGACAAAATAAGTGAGAAGAAATAGAAAGAAATTCGAATATAAGTTTAACTTAATTGTGTGTTAAGTGTTAGTGAATGATAACTATCTAATTTAACTAACTAAATAATGTATAAGTACATTTAAAAAAAAATATTAATCTAATACTTGTGTGAGATTTATTTTCTCTTTTCATAATTTCTTCTTTTTATATTTCGTTCTCTTTTTTTGTTCTTTCATTTCATTTTTTTCTCACATTTCATTTTATTGATAATAATTCAATTAAGAAGTTGAGTTAACTAATTAATTAGTATAGGATATGATGATCCATCCGTAGTCTTGATCCTGATGAATTCTTTTAGGCAAAAATGTTCAAACGTTTACGTTGGAAAGAAATGTCATTTATCCCAGCATCCAAGAATTAAGTGCACATAGGATAATAAGTTCGACTTGTCGTCAGATATTGTTCCATGATTGTTCAACGAATATTCATATATCGTGTATGGACGTTAGACGAAGTTTGAATGTCAATATGTATACCTTGATTGTCTTTAGTTCCATTCTGTGATGCATATAGTGTTTATAAAGTTTAAATTGAAGGCAAGGTTAGTTCCTTTATGGTTGATATGTTTTAGGAATGTTAATGTTGATTATTCGTCGTCAATAGGATTACGTGACAACGCATCAGCCACAATGTTTTCAGTGCCAGGAATATGTTCAATGGAGAATTCAACTGGCTGTAGGATGATTGAATATCTGGCGAGTTTCTGGCTTTTATGATTAGATCGACGCAAGGATGCTACAGCACGTTGGTCCGTCTGTATGGTGAAGGGAGCACCAAGCAGGAACTTTTCAAGTTTAGTTATTGCCCATATCACGGATAAAAGTTCCTTGTCAACTGTTGAATACTTTGTTTCTGCCGGCTTTAGCTTTCTTGATATATATAAGGTAGGATGTAGAATGCCATCATGGTTCTGGAGCAGGCATGCACCAATGCCGTAGTTACTAGCATCTGTTCGTAAGAAAAATCTTTTGGAAGCATCGGGAAGTCTTAAAATTGGTTCATGCGAGAACAAATTTATAATTTTGTTGAAAGTTTCATTGCATGTACCAGTCCATGTCACCTTCACCGGCATGTCTTTTTTTAACAATGAAGACAATACAGCCGTGATGGATGACAAGTTTGGTATGAATCTACTGTAATATTGAACAAGTCCTAACAAACTCCTGACCTGTTTCTTCGTCTGAGGAACTGCTATGTTTAGAATTTTGGAGACTGTACTAGGTAACGTTCGGATATATCCCGATCCAATGATATGTCCCAAAAAGGTTATCTCATTACACGCGATTTGCACCTTTGTAGGTTTAGCAGTTAGATGATAATTCCTTAGAGTGTCGAAAACATATCTAAGTCCCGAAACATGTTCCTCAAACGACGAACTAAACAAGCATATGTCGTCAATATATGTAATAACGTCTGGTCTACCTGATAAAATTTGTCGCATCAGGCGAATGAAGGTAGCTGCCAATAACCTTTAGTTAAGTCTATCTTACTAAATATAGTTGCGTTGGATAGACGTGGCAGTAAGTCGTCGATAAGTGGATGTGGTTCGCTGTCAACTATAGTCTTAGCATTTAATTTTCTATAATCAACACATAGTCTGATGTTATTGTCCTTCTTCCGGACAATCACTAATGGAGAAGAGAATGGCGAATTACTAGTCTCAATGATTCCCAGAGACAACATCTGTTCAAGTTCCTTAGTAGTTTTAGCAAGGAAATGTAAAGGAACAGAATAGGGATGTACACGAATAGGTGTATCATCATTGAGAGTAATGTCATGACTGATAGCCGATGTGCGACCCGGGACGTCGGTCAATACATCTGGATAAGATTGTAATAGATTAGCAATCTGTAGACGCTGTTGCGGTGTAACCGTTGAAGAGATGGTTACATCCCGCCAAGATTCAGTAGGTTGAACTACTGGTACCGGTAACGGTAACTGTACCTCAGGAAAAAAAGATTCTTCTTCCTGGATGACAGATAAGTTAGAATAATAACAAGTAGATACAGTGTTGTCATCTAGTTCATGAAAAATTGACTGTAAGTGTTCAGGACGTGTATGAAATTGCTTGAGCATGTTAATATGAAATATCTTTTTGTGTCCCTTGATATCTAAGACGTAATCAACGTCGGAAATTTTATCAATGACTTTGTAAGGACCATTCCAAGATATCAATAATTTATTGTTATTGTGAGGAAGTAACACATAAGCCTCGTCGCCTGGGAATAATTGGCGTAATCGTCGAGACCTATTTTGTAGAGATCGAGCCTTAGCTTTTGCAGCCTCAGAAGAAGCTGTTGCCAACTGGCAAGACTCAATAATGTTCTTCCGAAGATTAATCACGTACTCGTAAGATGACTGAGTGTCCTGAGTCATCTCCGCGTCAATTAATAAGTCTTTTATTAGTCCCATAGGACCTCTTGGGGAGCACCAAAAAACTAATTCAAAGGGAGAGAAGCCAGTTTGTTCATGCGGTACCTCCCGATAAGCAAATAGAACAGCTGGGAGTGCTCTGTCCCAGTCATGAGGGTGCTTAGCAGTAACCTTATGTAGTAGTTGTTTAAGTGTACGGTTAAGTCTTTCAACCGCCCATTACTCATAGGATGATAAATACTACTTAAATTCCTATCAATGTTCCAAGTTTTCATGACTTCCTTCATGGTGTCAGATATAAACTGTGACCCATGGTCTGATAAAAGTTTTCTAGGAAACCCTATTCTAGAAAAGATGAGATGTAGTGCATCAGCTACATCTGTGGTAGTGGTGGTCTTTAATGGGATAGCTTCTGGCCATCGTGTGCACAAATCAATGCACGTAAGGACGAATCTATGTCCTCTGGCCGATGGTAGCAATGGACCAATAATATCTATGGCCATCTTGTCAAAAGGTCTTACTGAGATATCGCAAGCCTGAATAGGCGCCGTGTGAAAAGCTCCACGTGCTTTCACTTCTTGGCATGTAGTACAGGAACGTACATACTGCGAAATATCTCTTGACACTCCTGGCCAAAAGAATGAAGACAGTACTCGAGATCGTGTTCGAGTATATCCCATATGTCCAGTACAATGTGAGTCATGTGCATGTTGAAGAATGTACCGTCTAAAAGTATACGGGACCATAACTTGTTGTTTCATTTGTGATTTGTCATTAAAACATCTAATCAATATGTCATTTTTAATAACAAAACAATGTTTGTTATTATTACCTGAGGATAGATTGTCAACTTTATCAACCAACTTAAAAATTTTTTTTAAAGATTTATCCTCTTTTTGTTTGGTTGCAAATGTTTCCCTGTCAATAGGTGAATTGACTACAAATTCCTCTTGGTTGTCTGCATCCATTTTATTATCATCAACTTTCTCCATGAGTTGAGTCTGCGCTCTAGTCGTCACGGCGTTTCCAGTGCATAGGTTATGTTTCTCCCATTCTATAATCTCATCTGGAGTACAATCTTTACTGCCGTGTATACGACCAACCATCAGATCAGCTATAGGCTTTTTTAGCATACATACTTTTACGTTCCCTGCGAAAAAAGGTGTGTTAACATGAATAATAGCTGTGGGGTAAAACTCAATAGTTCCCCCAAAAGTCATGCAACGGACATATTCCCCCGTTGCACAGCTAGGATGTACCAGCGACTGTCGTACACCAATCGTTGTGGATCCTGAATCCCTCAGCACTGAGACGACGGATCCATTAACTAATCCCCTGTTAAAAAATTAGTAGGC
Source organism: Oreohelix idahoensis (assembly GCA_024509875.1). Classification (NCBI taxonomy): domain Eukaryota; kingdom Metazoa; phylum Mollusca; class Gastropoda; order Stylommatophora; family Oreohelicidae; genus Oreohelix; species Oreohelix idahoensis. Next base: position 234,141 of record JAMPIV010015039.1, on the reverse strand, counting down.
CTGTTCCATCGTTGACTGCAAGACCTACCTCTGGTGTAATATGTCCGCAGTTAAGCACTGTTTCTTTCGCCTTCTGAAAAATAAGATTGCATTGTTGGCAACTATTTGCCACATTATAATTAATAGCAAAACATGCAGCAGAAGACTGTGTTGTATTATTGTCAAGTGGGACCTGAGCTATAGGGGTAGTATTATTTGTAACTGCCGCCCCTGTATTATGGTTGTAATGAGATGATCCCCGAGAATGAGATCGATTCCGAGTATAATTGTTAGAATTATCTCGTCGTCCTCTATAGTAACTATTATCTCGATGTCTCGAGCCATGATTATTACTATTCCAGTTACTATTATTATTGGGAGTATGTGATCGATTATAATTAGTGTTATGTTGACCATTGTGGTAGTTTGTTTGAGGTGAATAATTTCTATCTCGTGATCTACCTCTGTTGAACTCATTTATATTGTTGAAATCATTATTATGTCCCTTCTGAAAGTTAACATTGTGATTTCTTTGGAACCTGCTTCTGTCTACACTGTGATGTCTTTGTTTGTTATTATGATTGTAGGCCATATTAGACGCCACAGGTAGAGGTTCTCTTAATGAGGAGTTAGAAATGGTTGCATTCGGATGTGCCGAACAGTAGTTTAAAGAAATTTTTTCTAACTCGTCCATAGTACCTGGTTTACGCTCCTGCAAATATGCAAAAAATGGCTGGCTAACCGAAGATAATACCTTATCCCGTAGTAGTAAATCAACTAATTTGTCGTATGATTTGTTGACTTCTGCCAGTTCAACCCATCTATTAAATGTATTGCGTATGTTCGCAATGAATCCTGCAAAATCTTTTGGAGATTCAGGTAAAATTCCCTTAAATTTCAACCTACAGTGTTCCTCGTCCAGGTGAAACCTTCGTAAGAGCAAGGACTTAATAGCACCGTAGTTATTTGCTATTGATGGGTCAGCATTTTGAGAAGCCGTCAATGGTTCTCCAACTAAGAATTCATTTAACTTGAGTACCCATGACTCTTCAGGCAAATGATTTGTTTTGCAAGTCTGTTCAAAACGTGACAGGAACGATGAAAGGTCGTCCACGTTCAAGTTGAGAGTGGGTAATTTAAAGTTGTAGAAATGTTTAGTTTGGCTGGATGACGATCCATTTTGTGCGTTATTATTCTGGTTTGCATCAGCACTTTGTGCTTGTAATTTTGCTGTCTCCAATTTGATACGCGCCAATTCCATTTCTTGTTGTAAAATAATGTCCTCTCGTTTCAATTTATTCTCTTCTTCCTGTCTGGCGATTGCTCTTTGCTCTTCTCTTTCACGTTGAGCAATCTCTCTCAATCTATTTTCCTTGTCAATTTGCTTCATCTCACGTTCTGCTTCCTCTTTCTTTAATGCAGCCTTTTGTTCCTCTTCCTCTTTCTTTAATGCAGCTTTTTTCTCTGCTTCTTTTCTTTCATGTTTTTCCAGTTCTGCCTCAGCAAACTGACGAAGTTCTTGAGATTTATAACCATATTCCCGACCAATTTTAACGAAATGGTCTATAGTAAGCATTTTGACTTTTATCTGTAAGTAATTATTGATAATTACTGATTAAAATAGTCAATAGTAGCTTCAGAGTAATTATTATACTTACTCAACTTAGGAATATTCAATATAAATAATCACAATAGTACTGAACTCTAATGTCTAAGTTCAACTAATAGACAATATTTTGTAACAATATTGTATCTAAATAATACTATATCATAAATAGTTATGATATCTGTTAACTATTATGTAATTACTTCACACAATTAATCTTAATATCCAATAATGTTGGGTATGATTCCTAGTAATTATATTGTTCAATGTACTAAGTCACTCTCTTAGTACCAGAAAAGTATATTAAATAATATACAATGGGTCTATTACCTCAAAGGTAGACTATAAGATTATTTTATTTGGTCAATATATATATTATATTATTATGCCCTAGGCATCTCTGATAAATTGTAGTGCTACTTTCTTGGACTATCACTGCATAATTATGCAATGTCCCATATTAACCTTAAATATCAGAAAAAATTAATTAAATTAAATTACAGGTGTATTATTGCATATAATATCATATTATTAATGTAGTATTAATATATATCATGAGGACAAATAAAACAATGATGCAACTAAAGGGTACAAACAATGTTAAGACGCAAACAAGACATTTTCACAATTAAAAATGACTTTATGAACTAAATAAAACAAGCGGAAGTATCACAAGCCAAATGAAGGGTCAAGGTCTGACCCGAGGTCAACTTAATATTCAAAGTACACAAAAAAAAAATGACTGCAAAAAATGATGACATCACAGGACTCATAACGGACGAAAATTTAACAATCATCAAATAAATGATAGTAAGAGGAGACTGGACGAAATAGTTAACGAACATGATACAGAACTGAATCGAATTGTTAACTGAGTACGAATAAAATACACCAGTTATCTACGGAACGGTACAGCTAACACAAAATCGTCAAACGACAGCAGATTTGGACAGATAGTCCAATGGCAAACCTCAATGGGGCTTCCAAAAGTGCAATCGTTTAACTGCCCTAAGACCGACTGAAATCTAGGTGGTCAGCTGTTCGCGACATTCCCCAGAGATTTCAGTTCCCTCCAACCGGCCCACGAATTAACAACACATTAAGACAACAAAAAATACATTAAACATAGGTAAAAACATGCCGATGTAGGCAGAGGGCATGGACTCAGTTAGCACTGTTTGCAATAACAACAGTTAAACACCTAGACTTATCTTTTCCGTTGCTTATATCAGTGCTAGAGGTCGTCAACAGCTAGGCTAAAGCCCCTGACTGTCTGCTCCTGTAGTCCATATCGTGTGTTTGCTTCAATGGCTCATATTTCCCCTGGTTAGGCTTAGAAAGTGACTTTGGTTTTCTCCGACGGTTCACCTACACGACTTTCAGTGACGTCACGTTGTTAGGCATTATAATGAGTACTGCGTCATCTTCGACTGGATCATGTGATCGAAACTTGATCATAAATAATTCATTCGAAAGTCATGAAAAAATTTTTTGTTTTTTGGTTGTTTTTCGTCCCCACGTACCGGGCACCACTGTTGCAAGGGTGGTTTGCTCTGAACAATGTTCCATGTGATATGAATAAAACAATTATAAATTTCTGGCCATTGTTTTTTCTTGATATGTTAGTTTTTTCATTCAGTGATAGTGCATCGTGCCTTCGATGGAAGATTAGCGAATGCGGGGGTGGAAGATTCCAAACAATACTTGAACCTTGGAATACGATTGATTTGATAAGTCATTTCATTGAGTCCATACATTTAATTCACAGTTGTACACACATGATGATCATTTCAATTAGGGGTAGAGCATAAGTCCATATAAGTCATGCATAAATTAATCAACAACGTAGACTGCTGGTTATGTGTCAATGTCCGTTTAAGGATACAATGCAGTATTGTCGTCAGAACATCACAGCTATATGCACGAGCAGCTAGACATGGCTACCTGCCGACAGTGAGACTGCGAGTCTGAATATACTCATACGAATTTGACGATTATTCTTCTCCTTCTGAGAATTCTAGTTAAATACTAACCTCCATAAATTTCCCTCTCATATAGAGTTCTAGGACTGCCCCTGGTCCATCAAAAAATGCATATATAAATGGCTATATCATGCCATTGAATTGGAAGGTTAGAAAAACGCAGCTATTCAGCTTGGCGGTCAAGTAACAAAGGGTAGCGTTTCTTAGTTACCGACTGTGACCCAAACAACGCTATACACGTCATAATCGATCGTGTATGGAGCGTTCAATAATTGAAACATCTATCGCAATATATTAAATGCCTTAACCTTTACAATTGCACGTCTGATAACCTTTAGCAGACGGCGTTAATATCATATACCGTAACACCAGCGTGCACACATTTTTCTCATGTTCAGTCTGTTGTGTAAAATTCTATAAACTGTTCTTTCATTTAGTTTTACTCTACTAGCTATCTCCACAATTGTCATTTTTCGATCCTGGTCAATGATTTTCTTCACTTTTGTTGCATTTTCATCGTTGCACTCTGAGACTGTCTACCAGATCTTGGCAGATCAGCAACATTTGAGCGGCCGCACTTAAACTGTTGACACCAGTTTTTTACCGAAGTATATGAAGGAAAAGAATCACGAAACACTGGTTCCATCTCCCTGTGTATTTCTGTAGGTGTTTTTCCCTGAAACATCAGAAATTTTATCACAGCTCTGGCCTCTTTCTTTTCCATTGTTTTGTCAAATCTTTGGAGCAGCAGATCAGGTCAATAGGGTACATTGCGCCGTGCACCGTAGCGGGAAAACCCATTGAAGAAACAAACGCGTACTTCACAAATTCAGTGCAAATATGATGAACTTTAAATGTGCCAAGTTTCATCTTCCTCCTGTGACTCCTTCATGGTCAGGCCCAAGACTTATATCAATCCCCTTGTATATATATAATTTTTCTTAATTTATAGAACTTATACTATTAGATTTTGCATTTACAGTAGCGCGTCGACTGTACAAACTAATGAAATCAAGGTTGGTTCGGTTAGTCAAATAGTTCGAATAATCAAACATACAGATTACTCAGTTTATACAAAACAATGTGTAATTAGGTCTACAATTAAGGTCACGGGAGACTGCTCAGAGTCCACAAAGTATCTAAAGCGAAAATCTGATGTTTAATTCATGTAATGACATATTAAGATTATTTCCATGCAATACTGCACATATCTTCAAAATAAATAATCAGAAAAGAATACATTGAGCAGTAGGAGTAATCATTCAGCCTAAAGATTAGTGCATTAAAATAAGGTACTGTAGTTCTTTTTGGCGGCAGCGGTGATTCAGATAATTGAATGTTCGGATAACTGACGTTCGGATAATCGACGATCTAGTGTACTCTACATTTTCCCTGTGACGCTTGTTAGTTTTGTTGCTGATGAAAGATTTTGTTGAAACGTTCGTGTAATTTTCTGTGTTGTTCCGTTGGAATACTTAGAAATAATTTCCTTTCTAACTTAGCCTGATACTGTATTCAGAGCAATGCCATCAATATAAACACATCTTACATAGCCTCTATATGTCTCAAAGAGTATCACCTCCAAGCTACAGACATTTGTAAATAGATGTCTCCGACGGATCCTCCGTGTAAGATGGCCAGATGTAATAACAAATATAGAGCTAAGGAAAAGATGCGGACAACAGCCAATACAAACAGAAATTAAGGCAAGAAAGTGGGGATGGATAGGACATACACTCAGAAGAGAAAAATCAAGCACAGCCAGAATTGCCCTTGACTGGAACCCACAGGGGAAGAGAAGAGTGGGGAGGCCAAAGAGAACTTGGAGAAGAACTGTTGAAGAGGAGGCTAGCGAAATTGGAATGACTTGGGCACAGCTGAAAAAAAAAAAACAGCCCAGAATAGAAATCGATGGAGAGCAGCTGTTTCTGCCCTATGTTCCACAGGGAACGAAAAGGAATAATTATGACATAGCCTCTATGATGTGTGATTAACACAGTGACGAGTTGTGGGGATCTATAGATCATGAAGACCTTGTGTAACTCTATCAGTGCTTGCCCAAACTTTCCGGCCGTATCTCTTGCCACCAAGCGGCGATTCGTCTAGATTGTCCGAAACAGCAACCTGCACTTGGTCTGAAACCGGACTTAGCCGAATTGTGCCGGTGCGAATAGCTGAGGCGCCGCCCTCTGAGGCGTAGTAACCGTTCAGGTTGTTAGTCCTTCTTCTGCTGTGTCTGTTCTCTCGTCCTCGGCGTCCACTGCTGGAGCAACAGACGCAAATGGCTTCACGGAATCCGCGCCGGAAATGACGTGACATGAAACCGTAGACTAATGGGTTGAGACTGGAGTTGAGATACGATAGAAGGAATATGGTCTGTCGCAGAGGTTTTAGGTGACCAATATGGAGCTTGTCCAGTACGTCTAGGGCGACCAGTAAATTGTTGATTAATATAGGGCCCCAGCAAACAGCAAATAACACTACGACAACTATGAGCATGCGAATAACCTGAGGAAGACAAGAGATACACCATTAAATGTTAAAGTTGTTTCTTTTTAAGCCATGCAATTATAGGTTAAAACTTTATTATGCAGGAAAAAGATAATATTATTTCTCCATCATCATCGTCATCACCATGATCATCATAAATCATCATCATCATTTTTCCTTTAAGATTCTTAGTGCCACCACTGCATGATGCCCTCCCGCAGAAAGGATGCGCTAAAACAAGACATCTGCTTTTGCAGCGGTGATGTAATAATATTACTATAACAATAATAATAACAATAACATGTGGGCGACGAGAGTGGTTGGTTGTTTTTTAGCTATCAAGGTCACTGCACTAGTAGCCAACAGTGTCTTTCGTTCATGAATTATCCTTTAGCTTACCAAGGAGCATGGTTCTATCCCTAGTTGAGGTGAGATTTTTTAGAACACAAACGGCTCCGGGGTCGACCCAGCTTCATGCAATGGGTACCAGAGCAAATCTGGGAAGGTTAAGGCGGCGGGCGTGGTGCTGACCACATCACTCCTAGTGTGCTGATGGCCAAGAAAATATGGGCCTAACACCATATTCCCAATATGCCTCAGTGGGCGTGTAACGGGATCCTTTACCTTTTTACGTTAACAAGCACAGGCCTTCAAAAACGCATGCTACGCTACTATTCTGTCCCGGGCCATCATCTCTAGAAGTTTCCAATTCTTTCTCATCCTTTTCAGTTCTGTTTTCAGTTCTCTTCTATGCGTGATTTCAGTCATCATCTACCTTTCTTACCTTGAATATTCCAGAACAAGACTGACTTGTAAGGCTATCAACAGATTTTCTCAGTATGTTTCCTATCTAGCACCATCGTCTTCTTTTCATCTCTTGTTTCATTTGCAGTTGTCTCGTTCTTGTCATCAGTTCCACATTGGTGACCTTGTATCATTTCAATCCTTCTTAGAACCCTCAAGTCTTGAAGAACTGGTGTGGATTTACTGTCCTGGTCATGCAGGAGTACGTGGCAGTGAGAGAGCTGATAGACTTGGCTCGAGAGCACCCATAGTGGGGACACTGGATATGGATAAGGGAGAGATACTAAGGGCAATTAATGATCGCCTGCTAGATAATGACACTGCAATGGATGAATCAACAAGGTTGAGACTGTTGGAGTTTGGCATCAAACGTGGGACTAGCAGAGGTGGACGTGAGAGAGAATGTATCCGTCGTATGTACAACCAGCGTGCTAGAGGTACAATTATCATTTATACTCTTCGACATTTCCTGAGGGAGACTGAGCACCTATGGGATTGCCCTGAGTTCAGTGAGGTCAATTATGATTAACAATAACAATTCAATCCTTCTGTTCTGCGCAAGCATCCATATATGACAGGCTGTAAATTCATGGTTGTTTTTAATGTAATAATATTACTATGATGTGGGCAATGAGTGTTGGACTTGGCATGCTAAGGTTTAAGGCATATGCTCTTGGGGGAGCTAAAGGGTATTGGTTGATTCAATAAGAGTTGCCGTTTCGAAGTTATCAAGGCGGTTTCTCCATTAGTCAACAATGTATATTCTTATAATAGGGTACTTTTAAAAGATGAACCATTTTTGTAAAGATTGCTGTGTCAGATGCGCATTCAAAAACCACAGCTACAGTACATCTATAGGAATTATGAAATAACCCAATTCTTAGTTGTTTTGAACAATTTATAATCAACTGACTTTCTTGATGGCAAGATGGCGAAAGGAGATGGTGTTAAGTGACAGAAATAAATTCTGTTCAACTGAAAATGCAAGTAAAAATATGGTTCATCCCAACAAAACAAAAAAAAAAAAAAGCTCCACTCTGCAATATATTAACTGACATTAATAATATCATCTCAGACGTTCCCTCTTTAGTCCGTTCATTATCACATGCACGTATTTTATCATCTTAAATATCGGTGTGGCCTTTCTCCCTCTGTCATATCATCCAGTTGTTGTCTTTCGATAAAGTCTGCTAGTTTTTGTTTCGTTTTTTTTAGTCATTGTCAGACACTTTGTATACATTCAAGTTTTCTCTAAAACACCCTCTCTAATACAAACCTTTCTTTCATTGATTTCCCTTTGACTATGCCAACAAAATCTGTCCGTTCTATTAGACTTGAGATCCCATCCTCTCGCTATGCGCATTACATAAGGTTGGTCTGACAATGCCCGGGCAAAATTCAATACGAAAGGTCTCTTTAAGCAAATATGTGTCGCTAACGTTGTTTCGAGTTTTTGTTGAAACAAAAAAAAAAACACAAAAAAAAAAAACACACAAAAAAACACTAATGTAAGTAACTCTCCCCTGTACTGTAAACTTCATCACAGAAAACGCTCCGAATTTTTACAGTGTTTCTTTGAGAATTAAATATGTATCTGATTTTCATGAACTAATTAACACATACAATTACATTGCGCTCTTTCTTCTTCTTCTTCTTCTTCTTCTTCTTCTTCTTCTTCTTCTTCTGCTGCTTCTTCTTTCTCTTATTCTTCTTCTTCTTCTTCTCCTCCTTCTTCTTCTCTTGAAAATAAAGTTCGTTCATTCGTTCGTTCGTTCTCCTCCTGCTGCTTCTTCTTTCTATTATTCTTCACCTTTCACCTCCCAAAAGAGCATAGACCTTCAACTAACTTATACCAGGTCTTCCTGTCCCGTGTTATCAGCTCAAGGTCATTCCATGTCTCCATCCTCTATATCTCTGTCTCCAGTTCTCGTCTCCATGTGTGTTCCTTGGTCTTCCTCTACCTCTCTTAACCTGGGGATTCCTGAACAGGGGCTGCCTTGTAATGCTACCAACAAGTTTTCTCAATGTGTATCCTACACTGTGTACTTTGGTCCCTGCGAAATGTGTCAATCGCTGACTTTTTTCTCACCCGCTCTGGCGCCCCCTTTCTCCAAGACCGACTCCGATCACCGTCATACAGTTTCTTCCTCAAAGAGGTGGGCGTAGGTCATGCCTGCGTGAAGGAGGACAGCTTATAAGTCTGTTACAGGTTTCTCTCATTGTTCTGCTATAATCACATATATTTCTCCCATATATTTCTCACATATATTTCTCTCATCACGTTGGCGGTCAGTCCCAGGCTTTTCTCATCGGCATACAGTTTTTCTTCTCAAAGAGGTTGGTAAAGGCAATGCTGAGAGTCTGCTCCTACCGTGAAGTCGATATTCTTGAAGGACATGTTCTACTGTTGCTTGTCTTTCTTCCCTAAACTCGCAGAAAACAACACTTCAGATCTGCATCGGAACATCATGAATCGAAAACGTAAACCAAGTAGCCAAAATCAAATATTTCCTGGATCAGGAAGCAGGGTAAATGTTCTACATTTCTCATATTCAAACACACCTAGACTAGTGTTCCACAATCTGGGATGGTTGTTCAATATCCAACACAAAAATGCCCCATTCGCTTCGTTAGGTTTGGTTTGGTTTTTAAGGACTATCTTCTTCGCACTCGGACAGCTCCATCAGCGCTCCGATCTCCTCTCTTACATCACACAAGGAGGATCTCAGCACAGTGCACGAACTCCGTAGCACTCGTCGAGAATAATAATGTGTGTATATAGGATTTACTCATTCTAAATATTTTTTGTAAAATAGGTAAATTTTTTAAATTCTAAAGTTTGCCAGGGCAGCGGCCTTACAGCCTACTCTTTACGATCTCATACTGGGATTTTTAACGTGCGCAACTTGCACACTGGACCTCCTATTTTTTTCGCCCTTATCCGAGAAGGCTAGGCATCCGACCTGTCACAGAACGTCTGGACATGCTCTTTCATCTTCTCTGAGCTACACCATGTACTCGGGAATTTAATTCTTCTGAGAGATTAACATTGTTGGGCGGACTGCAAGAATGCGCCTGTTAATTGGCAGTCCACATATGTACTTAGCAGAGGCACTGGTTTCCTTTTTTTCTGAAAGTTTGCGGTTACAAGCTATCAGGCGTTTCGAAGTACTGAAGTTACTACGCCACTCGTGTGAGAGAAGTACATTCATCACCAAGAAGTGACGAATACCACAGCTGCAGGACTCCCTTATAAAAGTTAAGTGCTTATAAAAAAGGCACCAGCAAAAAATGACATAAAAATTTTCTGACTAGATCCTCACCCTAAATCTCTGTGAAGAGAAAATTTGATTCCAATATAAAAGTCACCAGCATTTTATTTATTTTAAACTGTTAATACTAATCGATTATTAAATTTGTAACATGTTATTTTAAAACTAAACAAACATTGTTGATTCAGTTATTACATGTATGAAAGCAAACGTATGAGCCAGAATATTATATATATATATATATATATATATATATATATATATATATATATATATATATATATATATATATATATATATATATAGTTACTATTAAATTTGATAACTATTGTGTGAGTCTTATATCGAGCTAGATTGGGCTCTATTTATTATCTCTTTTTACGGAATTACACCATAGGAGGATGTGACGTCATAACGATACGGTACAATAAGCAGACGTCACTTTAGGAGCAGAAGTGAGTGTATTGTCTGCTAGGGACTTGGCCGAATGTGTTGATGGCGTGAGGACGCATGCTTGAGGCTCCTGATGTTTCGTAGTGTATCCCTGGTTATATTCCTTCACCATTACACCAATATGCTTCTGTGAGGTGTACATAGTATTTCTGCTTTACAGGGAGTATGATTTCTAAGTTTCGTGTGTGAATCATATAAAATATAACGAGAATAATGAGATAGCATCTGAGACATGGACGGACTGTCTAATCTATTTTGAATACGACAGCTTAATGCTAAAGCACAAGTGCTTGAAGATTGTATTGAACCATGGAGCCAATATTGAAGTGTATAAATAAATATATTGTCCTCGTCATCCAGTGTGGCTCAGTAATTATTGTGATGTCTGTTCGTTCGCTGTTACTGCTACCTCTACGATTTTAACTTGGCCCAGGACAATTATCCTTCAACTAATACTACTATTAAGAACTGCACGTAACATATATCTAGACATATATTTACCTCTAAACAGAGCTATCCCACTATAAGAGGAAATTCGCTGAATTAGCTTTAACGGGATAAAAACCATTGCTTAAATCATTCACAAAAGGCGACGGACAGATATTAGTTAACAAATGTTCAGCGCTAAGCAGCATTGTTCTTGACTTCTGAATTATCTTGTGAAACATCCCGTAAGGTAGAAGCGTCATTAACCTTCTAAACTACATCTCTGCCAAGAGTAATCTTGTGCGAATGTAGACACCTTTGACGACCCATTTAGATACTCTTGAGTTTTGACCACTGTTGGACCACTACTGCAAAGCAGGGGAGGCAATCCGTGACAAGACCTCGTTACCCAGGAGACAAAAAAATTTCCATAAATTATATTCATTCAACTGGGAATCGAACCTGGTACATCTAGAATTCGAGGCGGACGCCATACCTCTTAGCCACTCCGACCCCGATTTACTTCAAAAACGCGCAGTGCGCCTAGTTGCTGTCAAATACCAAACATAGTGTACACAATCTATATAAGTATCTTTAAATATTAACCCACAGAAAGCGTTTCCTATTTAACAAAGCAAAATTCACTCACAAAATCCTGTCATAGAATACTCCAACGTATCTGTGGCCGCTTTTAAAATACAACGAAAGACCTCATCAGCGCTTAAACAAATTACAGGTGTCCAACCCCAGGCTAGACTTATTCAAGAAAGGCCTGGCTTACTCAGCAGTTCATCTATGGAACAATCTTCCACATTACCTGAAAAACACGCACAGTCCCTACTCATCCAATCGTAGACTGTTCAAATACTTTATGAGTGCTGATTGTATGCCGCCCTAACTGATTATGTTTCGATTTATTATCTAATATACTGTATGGAGGGTCTGGTGATCTGGTTTTTCATTTTAAAATACCTTATTTCTTAACTGTGATCAAATAATGTAAATGTATGATGTTATTCTACTTTATCATGTTGCTTCTTCTTCTTTGATCCTTAGCCGCCGACCGTCAAAGCAGTCAGTGGCCATCACGCCTAGTGGCATCTTGTAGGGCAACAACAAATTGATTCCACTTTGCTCGGTCGGCGGCCATCCTTCGTACAGTGTCCCAACTCTGGTTCATTCTTTGCATCTCAGCCCCCACAGTTCTCCGCCAGGTTGTTTTTGGTCGGCCTCTCTTTCGTTTTCCTTCAGGGGTCCAAATCATAGCTGTTCTTGTGATGGCATCGGGGTCTCTTCTGAGGACATGGCCAACCCAGCTCCAGCGTCTGTCAGCTATGATGGTGTGCATGTCCTCTTGCTTGCTCCGAGTAAGCAGATCTTGGTTGGTGATGGTATTCGGCCAAAAGATTCGGTGAATTTTTCTTAGACATGTTGTGTGAACAGAGGACAATTTCGACATTTCCTTCTCTGTAACTCTCCAGCATTCTGCACCATAGTGAAGCACAGAAAGCACACAGCTCTGATATAATCTTAATTTTATGCTTGTGCTGTATTGAGAGGACTTCCAGATGTTGTTTAGGCTAAAAAAGGCTGTTCTTGCCCTATTCATTCTGATGTTGATGTCTTTGCCTGCCCCGCCGTCTGGTGTTACTATGCATCCTAGGTATGTGAAGGTGTCTGTCTGTACCAGTTGCTGATTCCTTACTGATATGGGCTCTGGGTTGCTCACATTGAGCGTCATGACCTCTGACTTCTTTAAATTGATGTTCAAGCCCACCTGCTGGCTAAACTTATTAAGTCTTTCCGTTTTTTCCTGGATGTGTTGATGTGAATGTGCTAGTAGTGCAATGTCATCTGCATATTCCAGATCTTCCAATGTAGAAAATGTAGTCCATCTTATTCCTCTTGGACTGCCCTCTGTTGTCTGGCGCATCACCCAATCTATGACTGTTAAAAATAGAGTGGTTGATAAGGAGCATCACTGTCGTACTCCTGTCTTCACCTCAAAGGTTAGGTTGCTCTGCCCAACACTACACGTAAAGTTGATAGAGGCTTTTTATGATTGACACTATGCAGCTTGGAATTCCATAAGCCCTCAGTATTTTCCATAAACTGTCCCTATGTATGCTGTCAAAAGCCTTTTCAAAATCAACGAAAGCGTTTCCTATTTAACAAAGCAAAATTCACTCACAAAATCCTGTCATAGAATACTTTAACGTATCTGTGGCCGCTTTTAAAATACAACGAAAGACCTCATCAGCGCTTAAACAAATTACAGGTGTCCAACCCCAGGCTAGACTTATTCAAGAAAGGCCTGGCTTGCTCAGCAGTTCATCTATGGAACAATCTTCCACATTACCTGAAAAACACGCACAGTCCCTACTCATCCAATCGTAGACTGTTCAAATACTTTATGAGTGCTGATTGTATGCCACCCTAACTGATTATGTTTCGATTTATTATCTAATATACTGTATGGAGGGTCTGGTGATCTGGTTTTTCATTTTAAAATACCTTATTTCTTAACTGTGATCAAATAATGTAAATGTATGATGTTATTCTACTTTATCATGTTGCAGTTTGCTTAAATTAATACTTTAAGTACGTTGGAGAATGTCTGGATAACAGCCGCGCTGGTGTAACGGTTACCACACAGCGCTGGCGATCGGGTGATCCAGCCTCAAGCCCGGGCGAGGGCATTTGAACGAGTGTCGTCGACCGGGACTTGGACTGGATTAATTCGAGCCCTGGCGAAGACATTTGAAGAGTGTCGTCGACCAGGGACTGGCGGCTCCTGAGCCGACCCAGCTATAATGAGTACGCTCCGAAGACGGCGAGTATCTGCCTGAATGGCGAGTGGACACCTGTCAGTGTACAGGGGAAAAAAAAGGGATACTCACGCAAAAATCAGTCTCAGGTTAGATATACTAACCGGAGACTCTCGTCTCGAGTAATAGCGGGCGTACGTTAAAAAAAAAAAAAAAGAAGCATTAAAATATGAGCGAGAGGAAGGGCAGAATGTAAGACGGGCCTGTGAGCCCGATTCTCAAACCTTGGAAAGTTTAGTTCCTTCGTATCTATCTGTCTGTCTATCTACCTAGTCTAACTGATTCTGCTCTTGAGTTAGGGAAGGCAAGATTGTGTGGAAGAAAACTAGTTACCCATTTCATAAAGCTGAATCTCGTCTAGTCAAGGCTTTACCACTTCGTTCCCTATGGCAGTATCTGCTATAGGACTCAAAGCTGCTCACGTCTGGTAACATCTTCTGCATACGCTAACAACACACCAAGTCCATAGCCATTCAACAGCAGACTGTATGAATTTTTCACGAGTTCTTATTATAAGCCACCCTAATCTGATTATGTTTCAAAATATTGTCTAATTTACTGTATGGATGATTTGGATAATGTTTATTGTCTTTTTCCCCCTTGATTTCATTACTTTCTTTTATGTTCTGTTTTTAAAACATACTTAAATTTTCTTAGGATTGGATATTATAAATGTTTGCTATTATTTGACCTTTATAATGTTGCATTCCTAAATAATGTTCAAAGCACACGTGTGAATGAAAGCATACAATTTGTAAGGAGAGAGAGAGAGAGAGAGAGAGAGAGAGAGAGAGAGAGAGAGAGAGAGAGAGAGAGAGAGAGAGAGAGAGAGAGAGAGAGAGAGAGAGAGAGAGAGAGAGAGAGAGAAGAAGGGCAGAATGTTAGACGGGCCTGCGTGCCTAATTCTTAATCCTTTAAAAATAAAGTTCGTTCGTTTATACGTTCGTTTATTCCCCACATGGATATGTCTACTTGTCAACATATAGTTTATTTATTTGCTAGTAGTTGCGTCTGCAATGTCCAGTTCTAACCAATGTCGATGAAACATGTGAGCAGAAAACACCGAAAACAAAAGCGTAGATTTTAAAAATAGCTCGCCCGGGACTTCGTTGTGTGGTTTTCTTTTTGTTTTTCTTTTTAAAACATATTTTTATAATTCGAAGAAAGAAAGGAAGAAAGAAAGAAAAAAGAAAGAAAGGAAAAAAAAGAAAGAAAAAAAGAAATAGAAAGAAGTAAAGAAAATGAAACAGTGCAATAAAACGGAAAAAGGAAAGACGCAAAAAGAATGAGAGAAAGGAAGAAAAGTAAGACATGTAATAGGTACCCTGGTGATTCAATCTGCGTCATTAGAATGATGCCATCGCCTCGTTGAGAAAGTGACCTTGTTACGGCGGGCGACTAGCCAGGCAGACATCGCTGGGTATTGCTGTATCAATGACGTTACAACTACGACATTTCTCTTATGTAAGAATTGTTCTATCCCTCCCTCCCTGATATTATTACGTTAATCTTTTACCACCAAAGTTGCAATCTTTTTCATGGCGCGTTTTTCGGGCAGGGAACTGAATTGCGCACCCGTTGATACATTGCGCCTATTGTTTCCATCCTTAATAGTGACAGATGCCTGATTATGGACACAGTTTCTTGGTTTTTCCCAATAGCATTTTGGGTGAGCATAAATAAGTTATGTTATAATTAACAGTTGATAATGAAGAGAGTTCGTTACATTTGTTGTAATTCGGCCGAATTAGTCGTTCAAGTCAACACGGAATAATGATCCGGAGATGGGGTCATAGTGTATTTTATTGACATATTATGTTTTATGTTATTTAATAAGTATCAAAGCAAAATTCTAAAAGGTATCCTTACATTTATAAAACATGATGGGATAAAACAGCTGTTAATTCTTCCTCTTCTTCTTTAATTCTTAGTCGCCAACAGTCAAAGCAGTCAGTTGCCATCAGGCATGGTGACTTTGACGGTACTGTTTTCCCTGCTCCACAGTACATATCCAATAATGGCCAAACTTTCAGTGCAATTATGAGGGTCGTCAAAGGTATCAACCTTTGCTAAAGATTATTATTGGCAGAGATATGAATTGAAGAATGATGCTTCTACTTCGGGGAGCCTAAAAGGATTTTAGAGAAAAACAAGCATAACAACTGAAAGAGTCTAAGCTGTCATGAACGTTTTATTCTCCCGCCTCTTTTGTGAGGAAATATTGACTCGTATTTATGAGCCCCTAGCTGAAGGTGATTCAGCAACTATTAATTTAATAGCTCTATATGGTTATTTATTTTAAACAGTGAGTCATACAGGTGCACACATACAATTTACTCAACAGTGATTAATCCAACTATAGATTTATAGTTAAAGATAAACAGGTTTAATAATCACGTATGGGTTAACAATGTAAAAAAAAAAAAAGTTGTTTATAAAAGAGAAGCGATGATATTTGTCACCACTGGACGATATTAAATCTTTGGTGGATCACAGGAAACGATTTGAAGTGTCCATTGGTTGTGCTGTTATGGTACTTAGCTGCCGGTGTGGGGTCGGTTGGCGTAAGTTCAGCAGCTGTTGGTTCCCACATGTGCATTGGACTGGTCCTTCTCTTCAATAGTCAAATCTGGTGGCTGTAGAACGTCCCATGCAGTAATGCTGGGGTAACTAAAAAGGTTGTCAAGCGGCTTCAAGACCCATCTGATGTTGATGTCTAGCGTCGACTGCTGGAAACTTGTACCACAAATCTGATTATTTGGGGAACACATACTTTTTGCGCAGGAAACGTCCGAATATTATCGCACAACTGATTTACAATGCCGTCTCTTCAGGTGGGTTAGGTGTCTAACTGGGTGCATTTGAAGTAGGATTCGAGATCTTAAGGTGCCAATTGATGTTTCTGGGGTTACTCTCTTCTAATCTTAGAATTCACTTCCAGTTCTATAACCTGTCCTATATTTGGGTCTGATTATCCAGTGTTCCTGGCTGTCTATGATTTCTTCTAGACGAAATTGGAAGTCAGTGAAGTAGTCTTACAACGTGGTAGAATATAAGCGAAATTTGTGCCTACACACCTAGGTTGTGTCGCGAGAGGTTTGGATGTTATTGAAAGTCAAGATATCCTGGACAATTAGGTGTATCAGAGGATACCAGTATAGTGCCAGATAAGAGACTGGTCTTAAAAGAAATACCCCTTTCTCTGAAAAGAGTAAGGGTGTATCGACATCAAAGTGGGGTCAAGCTATGTAAATCGACAGGTATGATGATAGTGGTTGGACCTGAAGATCTATCTGCTACCTCTCCAGATCCCACAATGAGTAATAGTTATATATTTGTTTGTTTGGCTAATTATCTAAGGGAAAATTAAATTAGTTACATGTATTAACTATCAAACAGAACATTAACTTAATTAGAATAATTAAGTAAGACTGAATTAAAGTATTTGCAATTTATTGTTCCTAAACCTGATTTCTTTTGGTTAGGAATTTCAAACTTAGTTTATAATGTATTTACAAGATGAAATAAATAATATGGAATGTTATCCATAAAAAGCAATCATATGCTGTTATATTTATATATATGTATGAAATTACAGTTCAATTAATAGTTCACAATCGTGATATCAACGTCTCTGGCTGGTAACGCAATATGAGTGGAATATGGTCCTTCGTGAATCATCCTGTTATAATGTTTCAATCTTTAACAAGTCTGTATTTTAAGAGTTTTACTTGAATTCTTTAATAGTTTTATTTTCTCTTCTTTTAATTATGTTTATCTTTGCTGGATCATCTGACCAGTGGATCTATGTGTCCACTTAACTTGAATGAAGTCTGAGACACCTCAAATCCTGGCTGGGTTCACACAGAATATGAACTCCAGGCTGGGAAATGTGGCTTTCTTTCTATATTTATGAAGAATAGTACACCACGATAGTTCCTCTCAAGTGGATGTCTCAAGAACTTGCAATATTACCAGGATAAAACCTGGAATGAAAAAGACATTCGCAAAACCTGTAAGGTCCAGTAGTTTTTCCCTACATACAGACAACATCACATACAAACATTAAATCAGTCACAGGACAGTTACCTCAATACCTCACAGCCAGTTCAATTTGATTACTCATTTCCTTAATACATTGTATTGTTAGATCCATTCGTCCATGATTGTCTTCCATACCATAATTAGGTTAAGTACAACATCGTAAGTAACATATTGATTACATCATGGTAATATATCCTGTCATCCTATCTTATGTTCTTGAACAGTGTGTCTTTCCAGCAGGAAATATTCATTCAAATACCCTACTAGACTTACAGTCGCACTTGTGCCATACTTTTTCAAATATCCTACACTGTTTCCATTTCTGGCCTGTCGTCTTTAAAACTACACACGTTGGTAAAGAACTCCGTTACACATTTGGCCTATTTTTTCCGTCTAACACATCAACGAACACATAAGTGGATAAATACAGGCAAATAACATGAATATATATATATATATATATATATATATATATATATATATATATATATATATATATATATATATATATATATATATATATATATATTTGTGTGATGGGGCCGTAAAGACACCCCAGCTTCCCCCTTCATGTTCATGGCATATTTATCGCCCATATATTTTCGGTCATGGCATATTTATCGCCCATATATTTTCGATGTGCGCGGAGCACGCTGGGATGTCAAAAGTCTGACAAAATAGAAGATACATTATTAGGCCATAATAAAGCCTACAAATTAGTTGTGTATATTTGTGTTTTTGCTCTAGAAATAGTTGTGTATATTTGTGTTTTCGTGCCTTCTAAAGCAATAATCGCGAGTGTTATTTAAGTGGCCAAATTAATGCGCGCAGCGCACTAAGTTAAGTGATTCGCCCTAGGGTCTATATAAGAAGGGCCTAGCCGGCGAACGAGCCTCTCTCGTTGCCAGTCGCCCCAAAGAAACCAGAAAACAAGAGTCGATCTACAGTATAGATGCCTTGAACACGTGAGTTTGATTTCAGAGCAAATTAGCATTAGTGTTCTGTAATTCTGAAGTTATATTCAGCGTGAGGCTGTTCTAATGTTTAATGAAATAAATAGATAGATAGATGTGAAAGTTTAAGAGCGATTATTTCATACATTGTGACGTACGTCTAATTCGACAAGTAAATTTTCCCTGATTTGATGGATGATTAAAGGGACTTTTAGCTTTTCATAACATTAGAACCCCTGAACATTTGTTGTAACTTTGTTGTTTTGCCAGAGCGAACCGATTCCACCGGGACTCATTAAGTATGCGGCATGAGATCTAAAGACACTGAGACGATCCCCAGAACAGAGAAGCTAGTTCTCGCAGGAATTTCTCATCTCCGTGCGAACACTGAACCGCTCGCAAGATGGACCAGAGCGGTCAGAAGAAAGCGGAGGCAGCAAACAGAGCAACGTCTCGCAGGAAGATGACACGGCAGTGCGAACCAGAGTATACGAAGAAAGCTTCTTGCAGACCTCGCACTTCTGTGGCAACCGGCAGACTTGCCCGAAAGACTGAGAAACAGGAGAGACGGAGATCGGAAGCCAGAGGGCAATCGCGGTTAACACGACGGCTAGAAACCTCGACTTTTCCTGGGTTCTAAAGAGGCGCTAGAATCTAACAGGTCCCACTCCTCTTGAATTCCATTTAGATATATACAGACCCTGAAGAATGCAACTTTATCACTCGTTTCGCCAGACCTTGACAGAAGCACTAGCATAGTGAAATCCTGTTTGATTCCCTCTGGATACTCAACTTATTTGCAGTGAATTCTATTCTGTGCTAATCGGTATAATATATTTGTTTTAAAGTGATCAGTGGTCTAGTTCATTCATTCATTTTATTTCACTGGATTTTGTGATTAACTTAAAGCTATTAAATAAAACTTATCTCAAATAGTTCCAGTGGAATAGGTAATGAAATATCTATTATATTATTTCCCAAAATGATAGATACTTAAATGCTTAAAGTAACATTTAAAGACGCGAGGGAATTTATAAATAAATTTAATTTAGTTTAGTTCTAGTTTTTACGTATGTTTTAACTATTAAATTTGCGTGGAGTTCTTCCTGAATTTTATAAAAATTATAGACGCGAGTGTATAAATAGTTAACTGTAAATTTATCGCGCTTTGGAAATGAAACTTGATTTTCGGTATGAATTACATGTTTTCTATCTTTTATCTAGAGTGATCGTTACCTTAGCGATCCCAGCAAGAAGAAGTACAACCTGGTAAAGAGTCCCCAGACTCAGTTCTTAAACCCCCTTCCGGAATCTGATGAGACTGTGTATTAAATTTTAAATCTTTGAGGCGATCCTATGTTTGGGATCCAGCTATCTAAATTAATAGAAAGAAAGCACCGCCATTGACAAATTTAAACACCTCACCAAGTATATTCAGTTGTAACTGGAAGAAGAACAATCGCCAGAGTTTTTTTAATTAAAATTACTGCTACAGAGAGAGAGAGAGAGTACATATTTACCTGAACTGTGACGGTACCTAGTTTTTCCTCACCGGATTTAAAACCTACCTCACTGGACAGTTGTAGTCACCTCGGTTTTTTTAAAGCAGAAGGTTCACCACCAGCGGTGAAATCTAAGAAGCCACACCCCATTCTCACCAGTATCTAACTGCGACGGTGCCATCCCATAGACTTTTTTATATCAGAAAAATAAACAACAAGAACATTTAGTCTTCACGACCGGCGATAAGCGGGAATATTTGCTACCAGCCAAACCTCGCTAAATCTGGGGCCGGACATTGAAGTAACAGACACTCTCAATATGTCAAGTGTTAATTGATGAGTTTTTTTGGTATAATTCTATGGATTGCCTGCTTCCAAGATCGGTAAGTCTGTGTGTGAGTTTGTGTGTTGGCCAGCACGTGCGTGCATGACTAAAAGGAGATTTATGTGCAACTATTTTAATTGCTGTACCTAATAGACACTTTGTTAGTTATTCCTTACATGGTTCACTTTATAAGTGGGATTTCTTAACCTCTGTTATTTCCCCTTCCTGGTCTGCTTAGTAGAAGGGAAAATAGTTAAAGATAATAGGACTAGTTTCCTAATCCCTCTTTTCAAGATAGATTAATTGACTGTTGGGTTAACTTATCTACTTCTGTTAACTACCTGTCATTTGGACCGGGTTCCTTTTTCCATTTTTCTGTACAAGAGGGAAGGGCATGTTGAACACTACTCTTCAACACCCCCCCCCCCCCCCCCCCCACCCTCCGTGTTATTTTTTGTATTTTGAAACTTCGATTTCTGCATGTAAATTGATAATTGTTTGTGACTTGATTTTTTTAAATGCTAAATAAAAGGAATAAAACTTTTAGCATTTGTGTTGGCAGGCCCAAACCCAAACTTTCCCATATTCGTTATCGTAGTTTGTATTCACGTGCGTCTGTGTGTCTGAAGCACCAAATCGGTGTGAGCGCAGATGTGAGTCTGGAAACTGGCAAATAATTGTTTGTCCAGAAGAGTTTTTTTGGAGTAGAATTGAGAGGCAAATTGTCGTAAAACAGTCTGTCCTTACTCTTCCCAGCACTCTGTGAATCAACTATTTACTTCTAAAACCATTACTATCACATAGCCTTTTCCATCATTCTCCACTCTAAACAGGACCACTATTTCCAAGACTCTTCCTCTCAAATAAATTTACGACATTCATCAGAAAGGCAAATATAGTATGAAACTATTTCACTTGAATTTAGATAAGATTAACTATTGCTAAGATGGCAGCCACGTGGTGATGACTGTATAAAAGCGGCGCCAGCAAGTCTGAATAACACGCTTCGCGTGGTAAACCTATAATGTTACGCTATTTTATATTGGGTGAATTGACACGTGGGTGAAAGTAGGTTAATATAATTTTCCCCTGTAATAGATCAGACTTTTCGTGTTAAATTTCCTTTTGTTGATGTATTTAGTTCCAGTTTTGTTAAAGTTAAGAATAATTATATTTCATTCTTTGATGCTATGGTAATTGAGTGTATTTTACGATAGCCTACTTATCATAATTCTACTGTACATATTTAATGGGTTACTTTGAAGTGAGAATAGCCATTTAGATTTCTGGTGAGATTAGAGCCACTCCTTTGTGCGTAAAGCACATTTGAGACATAAACGTTCCTGTTTGCTCCTTGCGGAGTAGGGCGACACCAGTGCGGCTGAATCCAACAGAAGCCTGCATGAAGCATTTATATGCTATGGCAGTGGTTTGTTTCTGTAACAATGGTTTTATATGATGAGTTCTCAATCTCATTAGTCGGCATATACGACATGCTTCAGAGTGCAGTGACGAATATTGAGTTGCGAGGTGGTGGTTTATTCTTATTATTGAGAGTATTTGTTGTACACGTAGTTGAAGAATATTATTTTATGTCCAGTTGATTATTATTTAATTATTGTTATGTGAAGAATCGTTTGTGAGAGCACGTGGGCTCACTTGGAGATATATATTTCTCTTCTCCGCTCCTGAGGGAGCATGGGGCCACCAGTGTGGTTTGCCTCCGCATGAAGCATTCAGATGCTCTTGCAGTAGTGGTTTCGGTAGCAACCTATATTACACGGTGAGATTGCCAGCCTCATGCACAACACCATACTAGTATCGCTAAACGACATGCATGAGTGTGTGTGTGTGATAGTTGGGTGTGTGCTCTTGCAGTAGTGGTTTCGGTAGCAACCTATGTTACACGGTGAGATTGCCAGCCTCATGCACAACACCATACTAGTCGCATTGGACGACACGCATGAGTGTGTGCGTGTGTGATATTTGAGGGTGTCAGGTGGCGTGGAAGGACTGTTTGGCACGTGAGAGTATTGTTATTTAACTATAATTTTAACTATTCGTTGCTTTGTTTGCCTCTTCAGATTAGCAATCGAGCACTGTTTGGTGTTTGGTTTTGTTCGCTTTGTTATTTGTTTAATGTTTGCTTCGTGTGTTTAAATGTCACTGATAGGGTCGTAGAAATAATTACAGCCCCTGCCTTAAGAATCAGAGTTTTATTGTTGAATCGGGTCGGTTGCGAGTGTGCAAGAGAGTGATCAAATATCACAACATCATCATCTCGCCCACCTTATCACACACACACACACACACACACACACACACATACACATATATATATATATATATATATATATATATATATATATATATATATATATATATATATATATATATATATCGCTTACCCTCAGGTACAATACAGAAGCAGATACAGGCTTTTAATGGTTCTCTGGGTCTGCTTTTGATACAGGCGGCAAAATATTTTGACAGGCTATATTTGCGCTCTTCCTCGTATAGCTTATGTTTTAAAAATATTAGTGGCAAGAATCCGCCCAAGTTCAAGGCTTTTCATAGCGCTGTGCTCGACCAATCGAAACACAGTCAAAACTGGCGTTAAGAATTTACACCCTAAACGACTTTTAGCCTTCACGTTCAAACTCAAAATGTATCTAACTTATTTTTGGGCCGATTTCAATTATTTTAAGTTCTAATAAAACTGGGAATTGATCTCTATCGTTCTAGCAATTAATATGTTAGTTTGCCCAGTGCATTTAAATTTGTGCAGACCTTAACTGACTAAATTGAGGGCTACCCTGATGTTTAAATGTCACTTAAACTAATTTTTCTCGTGCAATAAAATATTATTATGAGGAAGTCTTTACACTAACCTCTTAAGTAATATCCCCGCTATAAATCGAGTTATTCCTTTCTGTTTACAAATCTTTAGTTATTAAGAAATAAAATATCTTCGTTCTGTCAAATACACAAAATAGGCCCTATTATCAAGCATAAAAAGGTTTCCTATACCTAACAGAAAAAGGAGCGATTCTATTGGTTGTTGTAATTGTATTGTTTATCTTCGATATTTTCGAGCGGTAAATTTGACGTGTTGTAATACAGACCAAAGTACGACAGTTGCTGCTTGGAGAAGTCCAATCAGGAGCAGTCTATCTTAGCATCTAAAACGGCAAACCTATTGCGAATAAGTGTCTGATTTTGGCAGGGGTCACCCTACCACCCTCATGTAGAACATTTATACATGACAATATAAGATATTGCTCTCTATATGTGATTTTAAAACTCCATTACCATGTAAGGTCTTGCCACTTCCGTTGTTACTTATCATGTTTATAACTCACTACTATACAGATCTATCACTGATAATATCTTCCAAGATTTTACTTTCTCGTCATGGTTTATTTCAACAAAGTCAGTCTGCTGACAATGTTATCTCAGAGTTTGCGTCTTAATCTTTAACAAGATTGTCATCTTCCGACATCCCAGTGAAATCGACCGTGTATGTGGGCACGTCAGTTTTGCAGACTAACACCTTATCTATAAATATCGTCTGTCATCCATTTTGGAACACTGAGACGGCATGGTTAGTGGCAATTATCTGCAACCCGTGTCCCCGTATCAAACGTTTCCTCAATCAATCCATCTCGCTTCTTACTGACGCCTTTTCTGTTGGGCGGAAGCTGTTACTTAACGTAAACAATTCACCATGCATAAATAGAAGTCAATGTTTCTTCAAAAAAACCAAAAGAGGTCGGGTAATAGGAAATTAATGACAAGTAGGACAAGATAGGATAAGAACCTTGGTCGAAGAAACAATGAATACTGGAAGAATTAGCACGTAAAAGGAATCGAAGAGTACTGATGCCGGAGAGAATTGCAGATCCGAACAAGAGAACGAATGTATTCCATGATAGGCGTTTTGTAGGGCAGCAAGAAACTGCTTCCACTTTGCTCGGTCGGCTGTCATCCTTTGCGCAGTGTCCCAGCTCTGGATCATTCTTTGCACCTCGGCCTCATCAGTTCTAAGCTAAGTTGTTTTCGGTCCGCCTCTTTTCAGCTTTCCTTCAGGGGTCCACAACATAGCTGATCTTGTGATAGCATCGTGGTCTCCTCTGAAAACGTGACCAACCCAACTACAGCGTCTGCCAGCTAAGATGGTGTGCATATCTTGTTGGGTGCTCTTAGATGGGGATGGTATTCGGCCAAAAGATTCGGAGAAACTTCCTTAGGCAAGAGGACAATTTTGGCATCTCCTTCTCTGTTACTCTCCAACATTCCCCATCATAGAGAAGCACGGAAAGTACACAGCTCTCATATAATCTTAATTTTGAATTTGTGATGTACCAAGAGGACTTCTAGATGTTGTTTAGAGTAGCAAAGGCTGTTCTCGCTTTTTTCATTTTATTGTTGATGTCTTTTCTTGTTCCGACGTCTAGTGTTACTATGCATCCTACATATATGAATATGTCTGTCTATTCTAGCTTCTGGTTCCTTATTCATTGGCGGATCCACGATCCACGGACAGGGCGATCGCTTCTCCTATGGGACTTTGAAACCCTTTATTTTATATCATCCGCTCCAGTATTTTTCTCCCCACTTGGGACTTAAAAGTAAGTAATTGTTAGGTCGGACGACGGACGAATTCAGACATGTCTGGTACTCGACAATGGTAAGCACCCTAAACGTTACGATCGTAGTTTGCAAGTAATTATACGTGGCGGGACAGTGAAAGACAGTATGCAAGTAATTATACGTGGCGGGACAGTGAAAGACAGTAAAGGGAACCGCCATACAACAATAAAACACAAGACGGTGCCAGGCAGGCAATGTAAAGGAACTTCACTCGAGCTGCAAAAACAGAGGACTTTCTGACAAGAGACGGATAATTTCTGTATTGGGCGGCCAATCCCCGCCCACACCCCCCCCCCCCAAAAAAATGTTATGCAATAACATAAAATATGTATGAATTGTTATCAAATGTAGTCTGGGGAGCCGCGCTAGCGTAGTGGTTACAACACCGCTCTGGCGACCGGGTGATACAGGATCAAACCCGGGCGACGGCATTTGAGGATTTTTCGTCGACCGGGATTTGGACTGGATTAACTCGAGACCTGGCATAATTTGAAGGAGTGTCGTCGACCAGGGACTGGCGGCTCCTGAGCCGACCCAGCTGCAATGGGTACCTCCGAAATCGGCGAGTATTTGCCTGAATGGCGAGGGACACCTGTCTCTGTACAAGAAATAAACGGATACTCACGTAAAATCAATGTCAGGTTAGACATAAATAATAACCTGAGATTTCGCCTCGAGTATTAGCGGGCGTACGCAAAAAAAAAAAAAAAAAAAAAAAAAAAATGTAGTCTCTTTGTAGTTGCACGTTACTTTTATGTAATTATGTTACAGTTATATTAAAAAAAAATAAAAATGATTATTTTTGAGTAACTGTATAATAAAATTTTCATGTTGTCACATTAAAAATAATCTTTATTTTATACATTAATTGTCTAAAAATATCTATAAATAACGAGCGGGGGGTTGAGGGTGGTTTGCATTCTGATGTATCGCCCCTCCATTGGACAATTCCTAGATCCGCAAGAGTGCTTATTGTTATGGACTAAGGATTGCCCACATTTATTGTCTTAAGTTCTGCCATAATTAGATACATGTTCAGACCCACCTGTTGGCTACACTTATTCAGTCTATACATTTTTTCTTGGGTGTGTTGATGTGAATGTACTAGTAATGCATTGTCACCTGCATATTCCAGATCTTCCAGTGCAGAGAACGTTGTCCATCTTATTCCTCTTGAACTGTCCTCTGCTGTCTGGAGCATTACCCAGTATATGACAGTTAAAAAATAAAATGATTGATAAGGGGCATTCCTGCCGTACCCCAGTTTTCATCACAGCTTTTAATTAATTAGTTAAATTTCAGTTCACTGGTTTTTTTCACTTCTTCCTGTGCTATTTTTGACGCGTCGCTCCATAGCTTTATAACCAGTGCATACAGATGAATGACCACAGGAGAATTAGTGACGTCATGAGGACATGCAGTGGAAAAGGTCAACCACGATTATTGTCCGCCATATTTTAACGGGTGACGTAATAGTGAAATTAAAAAAAAAAGATTTTGCCTCTTTTTGGCGAGGCGCGTCCCGTTCAACCTGGTCGGTTATATTAGGGTGCATGTCTAACTATAAAAGACCTATATGTCTGATGACGTTAATAATAGCTCTGAGCGACCCAGAAACATTTATAGAGCCTATAACGTCATTAAAAGCCAAATTGTAAAGTATAGGCCAATAACATTCAAGGTAAAGGTCGTACACATATTCGTGACTGGTAGCGGCAGATAACTCGGGAGCAGTAGAGATAAACTTTATAAATACGTTAGCTATCTACAGAATGATGTCTGCAGAATTAGGTGGAAAATCAGTTTCAGTTTTAGAATGAACAATCTCAACATTAATTTCGTGATCAAAGTTATGGCTGACGCGCAGCGCTTCTAAATTGCTGGTGGGAGAGAGCAAGTCCAAAATTTCCTTAAGAATTCTTACTTTTTTAAAAAATCTGTCGCCTAAAGAATCACCCCTTATGATATACCGACACATCGCGATCGACAGGTTGCAGAAGTCTGTCACAGAGGAACAGGAATTAAAAAAAATCGTCGGCTGATGTCAGTAACGGATGACGTCATCATTGTCCTTCACGCTACTTATGAAACATGGGGCCATCACTCTAGCTGTCTCCCTTGCAGGAAGCCTCCCCAAGCACTCACACGCTCTTGCAGCGGTAATTTGTGAGACAGTTTGTTTTACATGAGGAGTTTGTCAGCCCCGTGACCAACCTCATATTAGCAGCCAGGTACGACATGCCACAAGGAGTAGTTGTTACTGTCGACATTTTCCTTCTGTTACTTCTGTTAAGTGTAGAATGTTTGTGGTGGGTGTTGAATGGAAAGATAGTGCTACTGTCTGGCACAGCTGACAATGTTGACGTCAGCAAGGTCGGGCTTACAGTAGTGGCCGACAGGCATGTAAAATATATTGGATGAATGTCATGGGTTCGATAAATGTGTATGTAAGTCTCTGGTATCACCCACACAACAGTAACGTAGGTCAGGAATAGACCAACGGGTAAGACGAGTTCGTATCCAATTCATACACAGTTTATTTATCACAGTAACATAGACATCACAGGTAGTACATTGTCACAGGTTACTACAGCGTACAAAATCCATGGCAAATAGGTTGCAGAACACAGCAACTCGTCATAAATTGTGAAAAGTACATATGCCATCAGTAACTCATCATACATGGTAATCCATCAGAAAAAAGGGTTGCAAAAACACAGCAACTCACTGTTCATTGTAATCCGAAAAATCCATGGCAAATAAATAATATCTTGGGGAAAAACTCTTCCCTTCAATAATATACTCTGGTCACACTAGCGAGACAAACAACCATCTCGAAGCCCTGCCAGATACTTAATGACTGAGATTATAGTTTCTCAGTACAACTCAGTGAAGTCGCTCATGCGCGAACTCACTGCTTGAGATGTGAGCTCAGCTCATCCGTATCTCCCCCTACTACTAAGAACATTCGAACAGTTTCTTTATTTTTAAAAAACTTACACAGACTCAGTTGAGCAATGTTCCAAACGTGCTTACTAGCAAACATCAGACCCGTACATAAAAATCCCTAACACTTAACTCCTCCTCAGAATCATGACTTAACGGTAGTATTACTATTTCTGTTCATTCTTTGCCTCATTAAGGTCCCCGAGAACAAGAGAAAGGGGGGAGGGGACGGTCAGTAACAAATATCTCCTTCTTCAAGTACCATGCCGGTTTGTGTAAGCGATAATGTCTCTCCACAAAATCCTGTCTCCAGTACTACTAATCAATTCTGTTGTTGACTTCTTTCCATGCCATGACGTCAAACTGTCCATTATCTCTTGTCTTTTCTTTCTCTATATGTTTTCCCTTTAATCTGTCCTCTTGTCACAATATATTCTAGCTTTCATCTTCTTATAACATGCCCAAAGAAAGTGGGAGATTAATTGCTTTTTTCTAACATGTGAAATAAACTTAGTAATGAATGTGATAACTGAGAGATTGTGATAAGAGGTTTTGATGTTAATAAAATTAAAGGTTAACAAGGTGAGGTCAAGCTATGTAAGTTCCCTGAGTAAGAGTGATAATGATGTATTTCTCAGGGTCCCTATCCGCTACCTCTTCTGATCTCACCCAGTGTACATTAATCTCTGTTGTGTTATGTGGCTACGTGTCTAGGGTAATGTATTTAGTATGATGGATGAATAATTTCAAACAGAACTTTAACTCAACAAAAGGTAAGGAAGTAAGACTGTTTGTAACCTTTATATATATATATATATATATATATATATATATATATATATAGATATATATATATATATATATATATATATATATATATATATATATATATATATATATATATATATATGGATTAAAAAAAGTTAGTTGCTTTATCCTTTACAGGACGTGGCAATCAACCCCAGCTTTTATTGGCTGTTTGTGATTTTTCTAGGCAATTTTTTTCATTCAGTAGTTTGCCATTGCTTTCTGAACGCTACGGCGCTTATACCATTGTTAAAAATCCACATAAAGCGATCTGCTACCAAACCGCCTGCAGCAGGTTTCGAACCTGGTATATCTGGATTATGAAACTGCGTTCATATCCATTAGGCCACAGACGCCGACATATATGGATACATATATATAATTTAATTTCCTGTACCTCAATCTTTTGGGACAGGAATTGTCAAACTCAAGAAAATTGTTGTTTACAGAATATAAATGAATAAGGTGGAAACTTTTGTCCATCACTTGTAACAAAAGGAAAGGTCACTGTAATGGGTACCCCACAGTCTGATTTCAATGCTTGTTATTAACACTAGTCAGTTATTTGAGAGTCTGTTCTTTACATAACTCCCCAGGAAATTCTCTTTATTGTTGTGGATGGAATTGCGATGAACTATCAATTGCCCGTTCTGAGGGACTTATCTTGTCAGCCTGTCTGATGCTTTTAGCTCCAGAATCTACAAGATCAATCAAATAGTGTTGCCTCGTGGATGAAGATACAGCATGTAGCTTCCAGGTATATTGTAAGCATTCACTGCCCACAGGTTATGTCTTCTCCAGGTTTACTGCAACAACTTTTGTAACTGATAATACCACCATGGAATGAGAAGGAAAAGCAAGTTCCTCCCCTATAGAGCCTGTTTATAACAATTCCACAACTTATCGATAATAATCTTATCTGGGGTCAGCCATGTGTGCTGACCATGTGCACCAGATTCTAAGTTTCCTTGACTACACTCAGTCCTGTGTTTTCATTCTTTTTCCCATATGGCATCAAAGCCACTGTTCCATAAGCATTGATTGTCTTCCATAGAATCAGCAGGGGTGTACAAATATATCTTGTGACCTGTTAATTACTTCTTCCAAACATTCTATGCATGGTTTCACATGTTATTGGAACATTGTGTCACTCCAGAAGTCACTATCAATTTATTTTCTACTGGACTTACAGTCGCAAAATTTTATGGCAAATTTACAAACACATTTATTTTTCACTTCCCAATAAGTCTGCTTTTAGACACATTCCTACTTATGTCGTCGTAACCTCTCCCAATTGGCAGTATCGAAATAAAATAGGGAGGCACACACACACAGCCTGTGGCCTACATGTCAATATATTACAAATAAACTTATTTGTCTTACCCTAAGTAAAGAATAATAACACATGCTGATCACCTGTTTGCTAGTCAATTTGATTACGGAAACAACGGCAAATGGATTAATTTGTTGTTGCCCTAAAGACGCCACTAGGCGTGATGGGATACAACGGCAAAGAAATCAATTTGTTGTTGCCCTAAGACGCCACTAGGCGTATTGGCCACTGACTGCTTTGTCGGTTGGTGGCTAAGGATGGAAGAAGAAGAAGAAGCTTGACTTGTAGTAAATAGGTTTTTAGACTGCTTTATCGTCCAGACGGCAAAAGCTTGGTCACAAGGCTTTCCCGCTGATCTCAACTTGTCAGTGAGTGTTAGTTTTTCAAATGGCGGTTCAAACTACAATGGCCTGATTTTTCAAGTAGTTTTAAATTTTATTACCCTACCCCTAACCAATCAGAAGTCGAGTCAAAAAAATTAACTATTTGTGGATTATAACTGGAGCGATTCTAAGTGTGTTCGTTCGTCTGATTACATTTGGGTATTTTATATCTCCGTTATTTATGGACAGATTTCAAATATCAAAAGTGATAATTAAACGGCCAATATACCTCTATCGTTCTAACTAATTTTCCATTTTGTTATTCCTTAACAGTTTTATCTGGGTAATTTTTTTGTAATTAATTGTAGGTCTATCCTGATCTAAAATATCAGTAAATTAAATTTTTCTAAGTCATGATAATTTTATTAAGTGGGAACCTTGAGGTTAATATATTAATCAATATCAGCGCTATAATTCAAGATATCCCTTTCATTCTAATTCCCTTTAGTTATTGAGAAATAAATTATTTAATTTTGGTCAAAAACACAGAATCGGCATTTTTGCCACTACAACCAAATTTTTTCTTTATTCTATAAAACGAGGTAACAATTTGATTGGTTGTTAATTTTTACTAAGTCCTTCGATAAATATTAGGGTGTGTATGGGGGTAGTAACTTTTAACCTGTGGTAGTAGAAAAATTCAAATTCCCTAGTTAAATTTTTAGCGGTAAATGGACTTTGCCCCTCAGACAAATTTCAAATATTGTGGTTATTTATAGATTTTAAAAAAAAATACGCGGACTGGTTTTTAAGCAGGAAGTTTGAGCATGGGGTTTACACAGATCCATTTCTCTACATATCTCCCCTGTTAAAAAGCGTGAACCACTAGTGCAGCTTTAATATCTGTGTTACCATCACGATCAAATTAACTCAACTATTCTTTAGATTGATGCTGGATTTCTGCAGGGGGGTCATTCACAGTAGGCACTACTCAATAAATCTGCCTCAGACCTCTGCAATCCAAGAATCTATTGCAGGTTGTGCTAATAAACAGCTGCAGGTGCTACTGCCTGTCAAATGCTGATTATCAATCAATATTCACCATTAATTTTTTTCTGAGTCTGTCCCATGACATGTCCAGAGAGTTTTAGATGTTCCTCAAGGTTGCAATAGTTATGAGGAGGAGATCTATAAATATGGTGATAGCTGAGTTATGTATGGGACCCAGTAATTTCCTCATCAGCCTGGATAAAACACTCGGAGTATTTCCAATCCAAAAGCAACATATAAGTTCCATGTGCCCCTCCGAAATGTTCACAGCCAACAATTGTTTTGAGCTCAAGCTTGATTGGAATTTGGGAAAACCCTCTACTAATATTTATATATGACTCTTTAATCTGCCATTCAGATAAAGGCCCTATTCACCAGCTGTTTTCTCAGCCCAACGACAATTGGTGATAATATATATAATATGGGGAAATGAGTTCTTGCATCAAGAATCAATTCCTCTTTTTAGCATTTGCTATAATATGTGTGAT
Source organism: Oreohelix idahoensis (assembly GCA_024509875.1). Classification (NCBI taxonomy): domain Eukaryota; kingdom Metazoa; phylum Mollusca; class Gastropoda; order Stylommatophora; family Oreohelicidae; genus Oreohelix; species Oreohelix idahoensis. The sequence continues at coordinate 201,877 of JAMPIV010015039.1, read as the reverse complement.
CTCACTCCAATGTCCGTACAATACTTCCAATGGACTGTATAGGATCGGTCACTACCACTGTCACCGGTGCCCTTCATAATGCTAAATTAATAGCCGTATCTTGAAATGAGCTTGACATTAGGCAAATTGGCCAAACGCCCGCTCCCAACTTTTCTAAGGTTAACATTTAGTTTCGGTTTCAATGTTGGGCGATTAACCTCATTTCTATTTTTATCCAGTTCCCCAAATTCCGGCGAGGGGTGTGTCGGAGTGGTCTGGACTGTGTTTATTTTTACTCTTTGTGCCATACACAAAGTTGCCATTTTAAAGGTTTTAGTGGAAGACTGTGTGTGAAAAGGTGCATCCCTATTCACGTTATCTACCTTATCAGTTTTATTTCCCTTTTTGTTTTTAGGCCCATGTTCTCCACAATGCTTTGGTAGCATCTGATTATTATTTTCCTTCCAACGTGTGGAAGGTACCTTGCTACACTGGTCACAGGCCTAAACAAATTTTGCAATGTCTGCAGCTACGCCTGGCCAGAAATATTTCACAGATGTTCTTTGACGGGTGGTGCCAATTTTCTGATGCCCACCGTCTGGATCAACATGTGCTTGTGCCATAACTTGTTTCCTATAACTCCATGGCAGTACTAACTGTCTATATCCTTTGGGTCCTGCTCCAGCTTTCCTGTAGAGCAGTCCCTCCTTCAAATAAAATTGTCTTTTCTTAGGGTGGTTATGGCTATTTGGCAATTTGCCAAAGCAAGGTTTCAATGATTTGTCTTTTGCCTGGGCCTTTCTCATCTGTTTGGGATGAGTTTTTAATGGTGGTTCCTCCTCCTTACTGGGGGTCGACCTGACCTGGAGCGTTGCCATGATCACAGGTTTTATAGGGCTCCCTAGAAACACGTATCTCTTTCCTAACACCAGCGGGTAAATAGGTTCGCCACAAACTGCTGCTCTAATCACTACTTCTACGTACCTAGTCTTGACATTGATCTGGGCTACGGGAAGTGTCATGGTGGCTGTATCCTTTAATGCCCCTTGTATCTCCACTTTGTCTGTGGTATACTGGTCAGGGTGCACCAGGGTTGCACTCACAACTGAGTCATATTCCAATCCCGAATCGTATTCCAATCCCGAATCGTAAAGGCACTTGACTTTAGTACCATTACATGTCACTTCTTCACAGATGGGGGGATGATGAAGTTCTGTCTGACTGCCTGTCATGTCCTTCCTTCCCTTGTCCACTGTTATCATGCATGCAGCGTGATAATGAGGAACTTTCCTACCACATTCAATTGTATTATGATTGTTCATCCTACATATTTACACCATTTTCCTTCTGGTCTGTAGGGTTTCTTTTCATTTACTTGAGGGTTTCTGTCTCTATGATCAAATCTAGGCCTATCATAACCTTGTTTAAATCTAGGGGGTTGATCCATAGTATTATAATACTCATCTTGGTCTGGTTGGGTTCTATTACTTTCTGGTTGTTTTTTCTTAATGCCAGCTACTTCTTTCTGTGCTGCCTGATATCTTTCAGCAACATTGAGAATCTCCCCTAGCCTCTCTGCACCTTGTTCCATGAGAAATTTTCTCAGGTCTGGAGCCATGGACTCTCTTAACTACTCCATCATAATCATTTCCTTCAGATCTTGGGTTTTCCCCAGAGCAGTCCATTTCTCCAAATAGGTCTCTAGTCTGTCAGAGAATTGGTGGTATGTCTCCCCAGACAGTAGCTTAGCATTCCTAAATTTCTTCCTATAAAATTCACTATTCTTTTCGTATCTAACTAATAAGGCTTGTTTGAGAGTATCATAATCTTCTTGGTCTTCTCTGCTTAACTTGGAGAAGACTTCATAAGATGTTCCCCTAAGTCCTTGGGATAATTTTAAACTCCACTTCTCCTTCTTTAACCCATAGTTAGTAGCTAACCTTTCATACCTACTGAGATAGGACTCAATCTCGTCGTCTTTCTCTACAAAGGGATCTAAGTGAAAATTCATGGCAGAATTTGAGGCCCCCTGACTCGCACTAGTATCAGAGGTAGATGGGCTGTTTCCATTTTCTGGAATATGTCCTTGCAGTTCCATTTCTTTTAATCTTAACCCATGTTCTCGTTGCAAACGCTTGTCATCTGCTTCCATTTGCAAACTCCTTTCCTCTGCCTCCCTTTGCAATCTCTTTTCTTCTGCCTCCCTTTGCAATCTCTTTTCTTCTTTATCAGCCTCTAATTTCCTAGCCTCTTTATCTGCCTCTAATTTTAATCTTTTCTCTTCTTTATCTGCTTCTAATTGTAACCTTTCTCTTCTTTATCTGCTTCGAATTGTAACCTTTCAGCCTCATTATCGGATTGAAATTTCCTTTCTGCTTCTAACTTCCTATCTTCCCTATTCCGTTCTATAAATTTATCACATTCAGAAGTTACATACTGAATCAGAATGTCCCCACTCATGCAAAGATCTTTTGCCGTCTGCACTGTAGCAGATCTAAATTTGGCCAAGTCTGCCATTCTCTCATACAAATTATCAACACTTCTGTAATAATGTAACAAATACTAACTTAATTAAATAATGGCAATGACAGCTCATCCAGTTCACCACAATTTGTTTAGTTTTATAAAATTTATTTCCTACTGAGTGGGCCCCAGGGTATGATGGAACAAAAATTCCGGACAGGACACCAATATGTGATAAGAGGTTTTGATGTTAATAAAATTAAAGGTTAACAAGGTGAGGTCAAGACGTGTAAGTTCCCTGAGTATGAGTGATGATGATGTATTTCTCAGGGTCCCTATCCGCTACCTCTTCTGATCTCACCCAGTGTACATTAATCTCTGTTGTGTTATGTGGCTACGTGTCTACGGTAATGTATTTAATATGATGGATGAATAATTTCAAACAGAACTTTAACTCAACAAAAGGTAAGGAAGTAAGACTATTTGTAACGTTTTGATATATATATACATATGTATACATATATATATGTAATTTAATTTTCTGTACCTCAATCTTTTGGGACAGGAGTTGTCAAACTCAAGAAAACTGTTATTTACAGAATATAAATGAATAAGGTGGAAACTTTGTCCATCACTTGTAACAAAAGGAAAGGTCACTGTAATGGGTACCCCACAGTCTGATTTCAATGCTTGTTATTAAAACTAGTCAGTTATTTGAGAGTCTGTTCTTTACATCACTCCCCAGGAAATTCTCTTTATTGTTGTGGATGGAATTGCGATGAACTATCAATTGCCCGTACTAAGGGACATATCTTGTCAGCCTGTCTGATGCTTTTAGCTCCAGAATCTACAAGATCAATCAAATAGTGTTGCCTCCTGGATGAAGATACAGCATGTAGCTTCCAGGTATATTGTAAGCATTCACTGCCCACAGGTTCTGTCTTCTCCAGGTTTACTGCAACAACTTTTGTAACTGGTAATACCACCCTGGAATGAGAAGGAAAAGCAAGTTCCTCCCCTATAGAGCCTGTTTATAACAATTCCACAACATATCGATAATAATCTTACCTGGGGTCAGCCATGTGTGCTGACCATGTGCACCAGACTCTAAGTTTCCTTGACTACACTCAGTCCTGTGTTTTCATTCTTTTTCCCATATGGCATCAAAGCCACTGTTCCTTAAGCATTGATTGTCTTCCATAGAATCAGCAGGGGTGTACAAATATATCTTGTGACCTGTTAATTACTTCTTCCAAACATTCTATGCATGGTTTCACTTGTTATTGGAACATTGTGTCACTCCAGAAGTCACTATCAATTTATTTTCTACTGGACTTACAGTCGCAAAATTTTTTAGCAAATTTACAAACACATTTATTTTTCACTTCCCAATAAGTCTGCTTTTAGACACATTCCTACTTAGGTCGTCGTAACCTCTCCCAATTGGCAGTATCGAAATAAAATAGGGCGGCACACACACAGCCTGTAGCCTACATGTCAATAAATTACAAATAAACTTATTTGTCTTACCCCAAGTAAAGAATAATAACACATGCACAAGCTTGACTAGCAGTAAATAGGTTTTCAGACTGCTTTATCGTCCAGACGGCAAAAGCTTGGTCACAAGGCTTTCCCGCTGATCTCAACTTGTCAGTGAGTGTTAGTTTTTCAAATGGCGGTTCAAACTACAATGGCCTGATTTTTCAAGTAGTTGTAAATTCTATTACCCTACCCCTAATCAATCAGAAGTCGAGTAAAAAAAAAAAAAAATTACTGTTTGTGGATTATAACTGGATCGATTCTAAGTGTGTTCGTTCGTCTGATTACATTTGGGTATTTTATATCTCCGTTATTTATGGACCGATTTCAAATATCAAAAGTGATAATTAAACGGCCAATTTACCTCGATCGTTCTATCTAATTTTCCTTTGGTTATTCCTTAACAGTTTTATCTGGGTAATTTTTTTGTAGTTAATTGTAGGTCTATCCTGATCTAAAATATCAGTAAATTAAATTTTTCTAAGTCAAGATAATTTTATTAAGTGGGAACCTTGAGGTTAATATATTAATCAATATCAGCGCTATAATTCAGGATATCCATTTTATTCTAATTCCCTTTAGTTATTGAGAAATAAATTATTTAATTTTGGTCAAAAACACAGAATCGGCATTTTTGCCACTGCAACCAAATTTTTTCTTGATTCTACAAAACGAGGTAACAGTTTGATTGGTTGTTAATTTTGACTACGTCCTTCGATAAATATTAGGTTGTGTGTGTGTGTGTGTATGTATGGGGGTAGTAACATTTAACCTGTGGTAGTAGAAAAATTCAAATTCTCTAGTTACATTTTTAGCGGTAAATGGACTTTGCCCCTCAGACAAATTTCAAATATTGTGGTTATTTATAGATTAAAAAAAAATACGCGGACTGGTTTTTAAGCAGGAAGTTTGAGCGTGGGGTTTACACAGATCCATTGCACTACAGAGATAAACAGAACCTTGAGGTCCAATCAGAACGCAGCTAAACACAGATAATCCGTCTAGTAATTTACATGAACAGAGTACAAATTATTTTTCATTTGTTTACCATCAGCCGCAGGTTTATGGATAATGCATTATCCACACTGAAGTTGAAATCCATCTACATGACATTTTAATGATGCGGATAAGGGGAAATATTTCACAACTGTACATTATGTCTAGCGAAGGTGTCAATTTATGCAGCTCTTAAGTCTTCTAAAGCCGAAAGTAGATAATAGCATAATTATTTTTCTCCAATAAACAAGAAGCTTATAGCGAGCATTAGATTTTCAAACAAGGTATTTATGCATGAAATTCTGTTTTGATATCTAATAACTGTCATGATATTTATTGACTGCTGTTTAATGACAAAATATCCCCTTTCTACAGACATATTTAATTTTGCTGAAAACATTTCTCGTCGAAAATCTCTTTGCAAAATAAATATATGTTTTTGATTAATATTATATTTCATCCCTTCTGTATTTTAAGATTCAATTTCTAGAAACCATTCGTTTTGCACTGACATATTTGTTCAAAATAAAAGGACAAGAAAGTTAAATACAAGACACTCAGAAACAAAATAAAGGAAGGTATATTATGTACTCAGATTAAGTTAGCAAGCCTATTTGTAAAGGAAATATATGTTTGTTATCAATATTATTTTTCGTTTTTGTAGCTATTTTGAACTTTTGAGATTCAGTTTAGCAAAACCATTCGCTATGCACGTAGACATATTTGAAAAAGAAATAGAGTAATACTATGAAGAATTACAACATACACTTAAACCAGTAAAATCTATTGATGTATTGACAGTAGGAAGACAGCCGATAGGATAGTCTGGCGCTCTCTCTCCCAAACCTCTACACCTCACGGTAGAAGGGGAACGACTAAGTAAGTAAGTATGTATTGACAGTTGTGGGTGATGTGAATGAAACAAAGTAGTAAGACAGTATGGATTGGGGACAAGAAATGAAAGAGGAGACAGTTCTGTGAAGAAAACCCATTGGTTGTATGTAACACCTTTTGCGAGCACCATCGAAGGAAACCATAGACATGGAAAAGCACAGGAGATATAACAAGAAATCAAATTGACTTTATCGTGATAAAACATAGATTTAAGGACAGTGTCACAAGTGCAAAGATTTATCCTGGAGAAGACATAAATTGAAATCACAATAAGGTTGTCATTAAAATATATATAAAGCTGAAATAGCAGGAAGCAGAAGAAAAGATGAACCCTGATAGAAATATAAGCACTGAAACAACCAGATATAAAACAGAAATATCTTATCCAGGTAAAATAAATAGTTACTAACACAAAGTATGGAACAATACAGAAGAGAAAACTCAGAACAAAAGGCAACTACAAAATGGGAATGTTTAAAAAAACAACATGCAATCAGCAAATACAAATTTACATGAAAAGGAATTTACGAAAATTGGACGACAGATGATATCTTGAAAGAATGGCAGTGAAGAAAGAGGCACAAAAATACTCCAGAATATAAAACAATAAACAAAGAAATACATGCAATATGTAGACAAGCAAAAGAACGATCGACAGAAACAAAATGCAAGGAAATATAAACCATATAGGCTAAGAACACTGTGGTGGGTTTTGATGTTATACAAGATCAATATTATTTGTCTACAGAGTGAAGTCAGCTATGCAAGTCCCTGAGTCTAATAGTTGATGAAGATGTTCTCAGGGTACCTGACTGCTACCACCCTACGACCTCAATCTGCGATATATTTTGAGTCTATTTTATATTGTTGGTGTCTGTGTGTCAATATGGCTAGGTGTCTAGGGTAATGGAAATGTTGTGATAATTTCGTTAAAAAAATACACATGTAAATTACTAAAATTAATTAAACAAGACTGAGTTTAAAGTTAGGATATATGTGTATATACAATTTAATTTCACGTCCCTCAAATTTTTTAGGACAGGAATGTTTAACTTAAAATGAAAATATGGTTTGATCAAATTAAATACACAATCAGGACATATGTCCAATATATTGTAATATGTTAAAGTTTCTAAACTGTTATTCCCTGGTGGAAAAACACCTGTTATACGAAGAGTCAATATTGGGGAAAAACTGGTTTTCACATCACTTCACATACTGTTTCTGAATAGGGTGGAGATTAAATTCATTTGAGTCTGCATAAGCCCGCTAGATATAGACTTATCTTTTAGTCCTCGTAGACCCTGGATGACTGGTTGAGAAATACACACGATCCACTGCCGTGTATTCTGGAGTCTGCTAATACTTGTATGCTTTTATAAAGAAACAACCGGTAGGTTGCCTCAACTGCTGCAGCTCCGACGTCTGACCAACCTGAAACTGGGAGATGTAACCCTGAAACAAGATGTACAGGTCTTCCTAAGTCCTTAGTTAATGGTCTCCACCACTACCAATTTAACATCATTAAACAAGTATGTGGATCAGTTAGAAGAGCTAACTAAATTAGCTACAGTTTTTAACTTTATTCTGACTTCTTCATAAATAGTGGGTATCTTTTTTCCACATAGTTTCAACGCTCCTGTCAATATACATCATCTTCTTCAGCGGAAATACAATCTTGTCTTTTCTTCAAAGTTTAATATACCAATAGGCCTGCCAGTGACTTCCTGGTCTTACAGTCAAAATATGTATGAAATATTCAATTCAAATTTAGTTTGATTTGCTTCCTAAGTCTTCTTAGACATGCCTCTGCTCCATAGTATGTCGCAATCTTCCACAAAGGCAAAATGTCGTACACACACAATGTTATGGCGCCCTATCTGAGTGTGCCTCTACATCAATAATGAATTAAAAAAGTTATTCATCTTACCGCAATCAATGAAATAATCACACACTTTGTTAAGGTTTAACAGGCTGTCAATGGTCACCTTTAGACAGCCGCTGCTTCAGACGCAAAGGCAATCTGCTTATTAATTGCTCTGAACCTTCCGTGTATGAAAAATCTCTCTCAAGTGGCACCCTGCATCGTAGACGCGTTAGTTTGATTTCCCTCTATGTCTATTCTAACATTAGCCAATCAGTTTACTACAACGATTTGACATTTATTTTTGAAATTCCCAACCTTTATTTACGCGTTTCAAATAAGTTCGTCAGTCTCTTTAGGAGGGGCAAAACGTCACAGTTTTACCTCTCCCTTCCTCCCAACAGTCTACCAAAAAAGAGGCAAGTCAATGTGACTTGTTTCCAAGCAACGGCTAGAAAAATGTTACTTTTAAAATCGAGCTGGGATTTCAGTGTGCTCGTCTGTACGTTTTGTCAACTTTATTTTATTGCGATAACTCAGTCACTTTTAAAGCTATCAAAAAGATGAAAAGTGATTTTTAATCAGGCTAATGTCCTTTATCTATCCAGTATATTTTAATCTATGCCTTTATCTAAGTTTGCATCTTTGTACTTTTCTCTTTATTTATAAGTCTAGATACGTTTTCATAGGAAATATTATAGTATTGAATAAACAACATTATTGCTTTTAATTCCATTGTTACGGTATTTTTATTGAAGTCGTCTGCTATGGTTGGCAGTGTGCAATTTTTAGGGTGACAGCATTTAATATAATTTGATGTTAATAATTCACGGTCTGCTGAACGCTATGTACACGATCGAATTATGACGTGTTAGCGTTGATAGGTCACGCACCGTGACTTAGATACGAGACCCTTTTTACGTTGACCGTCAAGCTGTGAAGACGCGTCCTATATCCTTCCAGTGTTGGGCATTGTATTGCCGCACACACACACACACATATATATATATATATATATATATATATATATATATATATATATATATATATATATATATATATATATATATAGATAGTTACTTCGAAGTAAGGACTCAGGGTCTGTCCAAAGTTATGTGAAAGAGATGAAATGATAAGGTTAGTATATAACCGAATTCAAAGAAGGATTATAAAACAGTCCATAATATTTATATTCGCCAGACTCATACGCTCACTGTCGGCTGTTGGAATCCCCATCGGCGCGTGCATATAGCTATGCTGTTCTGTCTACATTAATTCATTTATTGGACACGGACTGATACTAAGATGTATTGATTTAACGCTCACATGAATTGTATACGTAATATAAAGAATGCTCGTGATGTCTTCAGATGTTTTATCGTAAATAAATGTCGGACTCAAATCAAGGACTTACCACGTTAATATTGTACAGGTTGATTCATCATGTTATATTACTATTTATTATTTAGCACGATGAACTCCTAGACATAGAAGTTAATAATCCACAATACTTCCAACGAAGTTCGAAAGGAACTGAGATTGTAATTGAATTTAATTGCTAACCGATGAAACAAGAGTCAATGACCTTCAATATGGTATTTATAATAACCCATGAACATACACAATCAAACGATGAACCACGCCTCGATGAATAGCAACCTGTATCATCCATTCTGTCTTTTTGTAGTCCCATCCTCTCCCCTGCACTCATGTGTTCGTTAGTTTCAATTTGAAAAAAATACCCAAGTGGGTTTAGACTTTTTCCTACCAACCCCCTCTCGCTCTGTCTGTCTCCAGTCTTTTTTTCAAAGAAACACGTGTTGGCCGTCTTCCAAAACGGTTTCATGTTATATTAAAAAAATTAGTACGTGTAGTAAAATCTGCGAGATAATCGCTCATTTCAGTAAGATTTTAGTCCTATGATAATAAATAACCCAGCCCAATTGTGTCTTACTATAATCATCTCACACGCCAGCATCGCGCTGAATTTTGTGCCATGGTAATGCTTAGAAACGATCCCGCCGTATAAACCTACTCGCTTTCCTTGTGACGTACAATAAACATTTTTAACATTTTGCCCGATCTGATAGAGACTGCGGCAAGACTTATAATTAACGATCTACCAGAAATGTGCCGCTAAACTACTGTCTGAATTAACGTAATACTTTAACTTTAACGCCTCTAATAGTAGTAATCCTTACATTTTTCAGTAGTGTAACACGAGATGGCAGAAATATTTAACGCCAATTCTAACACCCGCCGCGCAAAACCCCGCTTCGCTTGACACGCTGTGGGATTGGCCCGATGATATATACACACAGACAGTTTAAATTCTCGCCGAGTAATGTATTTCTGACGTCACTCAAACAAGTTAGTTATTTGAGAAAAAAAAGGGCTAGAGAGAGATGAGGGGGGTGGGGGGAAGATGGCCGACTTGTGTAAAATTTATATTTGACGATTGACAGTGACAAAATTGAAAATCTAAACCATACTTAAACTGACCATAAAAATCATATGGTAGTATAGCTTAAAGTCCCCTGAGCAAAAATGTGTTTTAAAAAATATGGTAGTCCAAGTATTAGCCAAGTTATTGAGATAATACTATATGTCTAATAACACTAAAACGGACAGACTGTTGTTCCTGCTTGTTTTTTCATACCGTTAGTGGGGACGCTAGTTTTTAAAAAAAAAGAGGCATGGTAGTAATTCAAATTCTATTAGTTGGTATAGGAGTGAAAGGAGAGAGATAGGAAAAATGTAACTAAAAACGAAACATCTTTTTTCTATTGGGCATAACTAACGCAGACTGACCAATCGACTACCAAACACAGAGTTTGTTTGAAAATTTTTTTTGTTTTTCAAAAACTACATTTGAATTCTGGTAGTCGCAAGTTTTCCATTGGCCAGTACTAATAGATATTAGCAAAAAGCTTTCAATGCTCATCGCCAGTTGACAAAAACTTTTTCTATCAAATACGCTGAGATCAGCTGTGTTAATGTATAAAATAAAGAATTAATTCGCAGTCTGGGCAGGGCAGAGAAAAACTGAGGCCATTCTTTGCAAGTCAGCGTTATTTGTTACTTATTTCTTGAAATTGTGAGGTTTTATTTCCTGTTACCAGCCGGTGACAGGAAACCTGATGAGTGAGTGTAACGCCAACAAGTCTCCGGTAAAACGTTTATGCTGTCAGCAGATAGCTGGAGGAGCTTCTACAAAGAATCCCAGGTGATGTGTTAGCATCTGGGTATATCTGACACTTCAGTTACAATAAACTTTGGTATTTTCAATCATACCCAGGGTGTTATGGGGCGTGATGAAACTACAGCCCCCTCCTAACAAATGACAAACAATATTAGATAATAAAGTTGTAATCTGTGAATACACCAACAGGAGAGATAGAGTGACATTATACTTATTGGACAAAGAGTCCACACATTTTAGTTAATCCTTTTTTATGTAAACTATCTTTTCGTCATTTTCAAAGACCTGTCCAAAAGAGATGGCGGGTCAGGCAGATTAAATTGTAAAAAGAAAATATTTAATTTTAAAGAAAAACCTTAACCACTGTTTTCTTCAGTTCCTTATAGTGAGTTAAAGTGTTTTGTGTTTATGTACCATCATTTTCATTTCTCCCCTAGACATTAGGTACATCATACACCAGACACTAGAGCCAAAATAGTGACCGTGTGAGATCTAGGGAGGTAGCGTTAGGTACCCTGCAAATACATCATCATCATTTATTATAGTCAGGGGCCTACATGTGCTTGACCTCACACGGTTAACACAGACACAGATTTCTTTCCTTTTAGGTATAACATCATAACCTCCCCAGCAAATTAAACTTGCTACATATATTGGAAGGCTTGTCCGGGAATTGAATTTCTCCTAGTACTACATACATTGGGGTCTGGGTTTTAGCATTAACATCAATTCTATTTTCCCAGCTAATCCCCATAATTACTATTGCCCAAGATTTGGGAATTTAATGAAGTGTCAGAACCTGGAATTAATTAAGTAAATTTGTACTTATTTAGAAATTAAGTTAGAACAATTTTGTATTTATCAGATGGCAGATTTGGCCAAGTTTCGCTCTGCGGCTGTGCAGACTGCCAGGGAAATGAATATGGGGGGTTAAGTCTTGATTGACTATGTCACCTCAGAATGTGATAAATTTATTGCTAGGGAAGAATATAGGTTAGCTGAGGAAAGAAAAATGCAGGTAGAAGAGGCTAGGGAGATGAAGAAATTAGAGTTAGATAGAGAGGCTGAAATTAAAAGGTTACAAATCGAGGCTGACAAGGAGGCCAGGGCCTTAGAGGCTGATAGAGAGGCTGAGATCAAGAGGGTCCAATTTGAGGAGCGAAAATTGGAGGCAGACGAAAAAGGACTGCAAAGGGAGGCAAAAAAGAAGAAAAGAGATTGACTGCGGAAAGGGAAGCAGAAGAAAAGAGATTGACTACCGAGAGGGAAGCAGAAGATAAAAGATTACAGAGGGAGCATGAGTTGCGACTAAGGAAGTTAGAATTGCAAGGCCTTGCTCCGGACAATGGTCACAGCCCCTCCACTTCTTATGCTACTGATAGTCAGGGGGCCTCCAACTCAGCCATGGGGTTCCATCTAGACTATTTTGTAGAAAATGATGATGACATTGAGTCATATTTGAGCAGATATGAAGTATTAGCCACTACTTATGGGTTAGAAAGAGAAAGGTGGGGCGTAAAGTTGTCTCAAGGTCTTCGGGGAACAGCTTATGAAGTTTTTTCCAAAATGAGCAGGGATGACCAAGACAACTATGACATGTTGAAGCAGGCTCTTTTGTTAAGATACGAAAAGAACGGAGAGTTTTATAGAAAGCAATTTAGGAATGCCAGGCTACTGTCGGGTGAGACCTATCACCAGTTCTCCGCCCGGTTAGAAACGTATATGGAGAAATGGGCTACTTTGGGGAAAACCCAAGATCTCAAAGAGATGATACTCATAGAATAGATGAGAGAGTCCATGGCTCCAGACATGAGAAAGTTTCTCATGGAACAGTGCGCGGAGAGGCTGGGTGAGATAATTAATGTCGCTGAGAGGTATCAGGCAGCCCAGGCAGAGGTAGCTGGCACCAAAAAGAAACCAGTAGATCATTATAAGGCCCCACAAAACTATAATAAATTTGACAATAGAGGTAAGCAAAACGTTGATAGGCCTCGAAATGATTATAAAAATAAAACCTCACATTTCAATGACAGAAAGAATGATGAAAGAAAACCTTTTCATCAAGGTAGATTATATTGTAGATATTGTAAGAGGGATGGACATGACATTAAATTTTGTAAACGTAAACCTGCTGGATTTGCTGCTATGAAAATGAGGAACAAGGAAGTAAAGGACAAACCTGCTGGACAGCAGGAACCTTATCACCCCCCAGTTTGTGAGGATGTTGTATGCAATGATGTCACCATTAGGTGCTTCTATGATACGGGTTTAGATTTTGATTCTGTCGTGAGCTCGCACTTGGTGAACCCAGATCAGTATACTACAGAAACAGTGGAGATACAAGGGGCGACCAAGGACATACCACTCATGACACCTACCATTGCAAGAATAAATGTGAAAACTCGCTATGTGGAAGGCGTAATCAGAGCAGCAGTGATCGACGCACCCATCTACCCTCTGATATTGGGGTGTCGTTATGTCTACTTGGGGAATCCCAAGAGACCTGTGGTCTTGGCAGCCGTCCAGACCCGATCACAATCCAGAAAGGAAGAAGATGAACCTATAAATACTCATCCAGAGGAGATGAGGAAGGCACAGACTGAAGATAGGTCACTGAAGCCGTGTTATAAGAAACACCCAAAGAGCCATACTCCTCCTAATAAAGGAGAATTTTATATGAAGAATAAATTGTTATATAGGAAGGCCGGCACTGGTTCAGCTGGTCACGGACAGCTGGTCCTTCCCAGTTCATATAGGGAAAAGGTGATGGAGTTAGGTCATACTAACCCTTTCAGTGGTCACATGGGGATTAGCGCAACAGGACAGCGTATAGCTTGTCATTATTTCTGGCCAGGGATAACGGAAGATATAAAGAGATATGTAAAATCCTGTCCAGAATGCCAGATAGTAGCTCCAAAGCATTGGACTGCTCCAGCAACTCTAGGGGAAATGCCCATAGTGGGAACCCCTTTTGAGAGAGTTGCAGTGGATATTGTGGGACCTCTCACTCGAACCAAGAGGAGGAACAGTTACATCCTTACTCTGGTAGACACTTGTTCTATGTGGGGAGAGGCGGTAGCCCTGTCGTCAATCGATTCGAAACATGTGGCAGAGGCATTACTTACTATATTCACAAGGTTAGGATTCCCGCATCAAATCTTGACTGATAATGGCTCACAGTTCAAGGGGAAACTAACAGAAGAGGTATTTAGGTTGTTTCAAGCCAAGCACTTTCATTGTAGTCCGTATCACCCCCAAGGGAACGGCCAGGTAGAGAGGTTCAATGGGACACTCATTTCTATCCTGAGAAAGCTGGCACATGAGAAACCTGATACGTGGGACCAATACTTGCCCGCCGCGTTGTTTCCGTACCGGGAAGTTCCACATAATTCAACCGGGATGACACCCGCAACACTGTTATTTGGGAGGCCAATAAAAGGTCCATTAGAAGCATTTTTAAGGACTTGGACAGATGAGAAGGCAGAGGAGACTGTTACCTCATCCTATCAATATGTGAACGAACTGACCACTCGTTTAAAAACTAGTTGGAAACTGGCAAATGGTAATTTGAGACAAGCCAGGAAAAAGCATGCTGCTTATTATAATAAGAAAGCGAAGGATAGGGAGCTTGCTGTAGGGGAGAAGGTACTTCTTCTATTGCCCGGCAGCAACAATAAACTTCAGATCGGATGGCAAGGTCCATATACAGTTTTGGAAAAGGTATCCAGAACAAATTATAAGATAGACAAAAAGGGAAAGGAAAAAGTCTATCATGTGAACCTTTTGAAGAAATATCTGGACAGACAAATCCAGGAAGGAACACACCTAATGGCCTTGTCTATCGCAACTGAAATGAAAAATGACCCTCTCACCTCATTTGAATATCCACTGAAAACCAGTGAAACGTTTGCACAGGTGAAGATCAGTAATCACCTGACAAAAGGACAGAGGGAGAAGGTTCAACAGGTCCTTGAGAAACATACAGATGTGTTAACGGATAAACCGGGGCACACAAATTTGTTGGAATATGATTTGAAACTACTAGACCCAGCACCCTTCTGTATGAGGCCCTATTCTATTCATTTCGCTAAGGAAAAAACTTTGAAAGAGGAGATAGATTATTTGTTACAAGAAGGGATTATTTCTCACAGTGAGTCTCCTTATAGTTCCTGTGTGGTTTTGTTGCGGAAACCATCGGGAGAATATAGACTGTGCATCGATTACAGGAAACTGAATGCTGTCACAGAAGGTCAGGTGGATCCATTACCTGATACTACTCAACTATTTCCCAGGCTGAACAGGGCAAAATATTTTTCTAAGGTGGATCTTAGCAAAGGCTATTACCAAATTCCAGTAAAGCCTGAGGTTCGACCTTATTTAGCCTTTAGCACCTCGGAAGGTCATTATGAGTTCAACATGTTACCGTTTGGGTTGAAAAATGCCCCGAGTGTGTTTTCTAGGATGATGCGAACATTGTTGGATCTCCTGAAAAATCTATGTATTTCGAATTTTATGGATGATATCCTCATTGCTACGGAAACATTTGAAGAACACGTTACCTCTTTGAATATGCTGTTTGATAGACTCAGAGAGGCTAACTTGACCGCTAGACCAACAAAATGTTGTATTGGTTGTAAAGAGTTGGAATTCTTGGGACATACTGTACATCAGGGTAGCATGACCCCTGATCCCAAGAATCTGGAAAAATTGAAAAGAGCACCTAGGCCACAAACAAAGAAAGATGTGCGATCTTTCGTGTCGTTGTGTGGGTTCTACCAAAAGTACATTAAACATTTTAACTCTATATGTGCTCCTCTGACGGATTTAACTCGCAAAGGTCAACCTGATACTATAATTTGGTCCGCACAGTGTGAATTGGCTTACCAGGAGTTAAAAGAAAAACTCACAAGCAGGCCAGTATTGCAATTGCCTGACTTGAATCAAGAATTTATCGTGAGAAGTGACGCAAGCAATGTGGGCCTGGGCGCTGCAGTGTTGCAAAGGTCCTCCGCACAAGATGGAGAATTGAACCCAGTCGCTTATGCAAGCCGCAAGATGAACAAGGCGGAAAAAAATTATTCAACAAGTGAAAAGGAATGTCTAGCTTTGATATGGGCTATACAAAAATTCCAGATTTATCTATATGGCAGGACATTTGTGGTCCAAACGGATCATTCACCTCTCGTATTCCTGTCACAAGCCAAGAATGAAAATTCCAGATTATTGAGATGGTCATTATTATTACAGCTATACTCATTTCTGATTGAATATATTCCCGGCCCTCAGAACGTCGGTGCAGACTTTTTGAGTAGACATCCTTATGATGAAGATCAGAAAAACGCGTAAGACTTCATTTGAGCTAAGTTATCTCGCAGATTATAACCTGCAAATGAATGCATGTTTTAGGACGAGAGGTGTGTAGTAAAATCTGCGAGATAATCGCGCATTTCAGTAAGATTTTAGTCCTATGATAATAAATAACGCAGCCCGATTGTGTCTGACTATAATCATCTCACACGCCAGCATCGCGCATAATTTTGTGCCATGGTAATGCTTAGAAACGATCCCGCCGTACAAACCTACTCGCTTTCCTTGTGACGTACAATAAACATTTTTAACATTTTGCCCGATCTGATAGAGACTGCGGCAAGACTTATAATTACCGATCTACCAGAAATGTAGACCTTGGTTCCAAAAGGTTGTTATTGCCGGGAGTTGTAGTGAGGATAAGCTCTCATAGCAGATAAAATACTTCTATGGCACGCGCCTCAAACAGCCTCTGAAAACCAAGTCCAGCTTCCGGCCTTCACGTGTGGCTCAATTTGAGCCCGGCGGAACTGTTTCCACTGACGGGAGAAGGGGCAAAGGCGAGCGACTGGCGCCTTAAAACCAGCAGCTTCGGGTAGATAGGGCTCGTGATCCTTGGTTGGTAGCTTATCTAAGAGAAGGAACTCTGAATTCAAACCACCGCTGCCTTGCTGGAATATCCATTTATGGAATTGGCTTCGGGAGTAAACCCTGAGGATAAATCCGGAGTCGGTGTCCCTAAGGCAGTCAAATGTCGATTCGACATTATTCTGGCAACTCCTGCGACATGGCTGGTACCAAACTGTATCGGCTACTGCCGTTCCTTTGGATCTACCGGCTGTGTGGAGAGGGGGAACATGCTGCATGGGCAACAGCTTGATCTCCATATAACTGTGCCCAAGCTTGCGCCCTGGAGAGGACACTCCAGCTTCACCCTATAGGTGTCGGCAAAACACGGGAAGTAGCAGTTACCGGTTATAAGCATTTTGCCCAATTGGCGTAGGGCATGGCGCAAGGGGCTACTTCCGACAGTGGGAGAGGTTCTAGGATCTCACTGGACAGCTACCGCCCGCTTCAAGCTGGGCAGCCCCCAGTCAATGCAATAACTACAGAGGCATCTCTCTTCTTAGTATTGTTGGTAAGGTTTTTGCCAAAGTCATCTTAATGCGACTACACAAGTTAGCTGAGCGCATATATCCAGAGTCACAGTGTGGATTCCGAGCTGGCAGATCAACAACAGACATGATCTTCTCTCTCCGCCAGCTTCAGGAAAAATCAAGAGAGCAGAAAAGACCATTATATATCGCCTTTATAGACCTCACAAAAGCATTCGACCTGGTTAGTAGGGATGGACTCTTTAAAATCCTCCTGAAAATAGGCTGCCCTTCTAAAATGCTGGAAATGATAAAGTCATTCCATGACGGCATGAAGGGAACAGTCCAATATGCTGGAAGCACGTCACAGCCCTTTGATATACGAAGTGGCGTTAAACAAGGCTGTGTTCTGGCTCCGACTTTCTTCGGAATCTTCTTTGCCTTACTCTTGAAACATGCATTCAGAGATGCAACTGAAGGAATATGCCTTCACACTAGGTCAGATGGCCGTCTGTTTAATCTTTCAAGGCTGAAGGCAAACACAAAAATTAGAAGGGTCACTATAAGAGACTTGTTGTTGGCTGATGATGCTGCAGTCGTCACTCAAAGCCAACAGGAGCTTCAGAGCTTGATGAATCGCTTCACTAAAGCATGCAAGGACTTTGGCCTCACAATAAGTCTAAAGAAAACGAATGTGCTGAGTCAGGATGTGGGTGCTGCACCAGTTATCACTATCGATAACTATGAATTGGCAGTGGTGCACCACTTCACATACCTAGGGTCTACCATCAATGACAAACTCTCACTGGATACAGAAATCGACAGCCGCATTGGCAAAGCTGCAGCTACCTTTGCCCGCCTCACATCGCGTGTTTGGGGAAACTCTAAACTCACAATGAAGACCAAAGCTGCGGTATATAATGCCTGCGTCACAAGCACACTCCTATAAGGCAGCGAGACCTGGACGACCTATGCTAAGCAGGAAAGAAGGCTCAATACCTTCCATTTGCGGTGTCTACGCCGCATCCTCGGCATCTCGTGGAAAGATAAAGTGACAAATGTCGAGGTGTTGTCACGTGCTGGCCTTCAAAGTATGTATACGCTTCTTAGACAGCGCAGACTTCGCTGGCTTGGCCATGTTCGCCGCATGGAAGATGGTCGCATCCCAAAAGATATCTTCTACGGACAATTAGCAGATGGCAAGAGAACAGTTGAGCGACCACAGCTGAGGTTCAAAGATGTGTGCAAGAGAGATATGAGGGCACTGGACATGGATCCAGCAACATGGGAAAATGAAGCTGCCGATCGCACTAAGTGGCGATGGTATTTACGGCGCCACCTCAGACTGGGCGAAGAGAGGCTCACACAAGAAGCAGAGGTGAGGAGAAAACGTCAAAAGGAGCACCAGGAAAATAAGCAGCTGAGGGCTGTCACCTCAGGGGCGAATTCCCATAGTCAGTTATGACTGAAGGGGCTATTATTATTATTATTATTACCAGAAATGTGCCGCTAAACTACTGTCTGAATTAACGTAATACTTTAACTTTAACGCCTCTAATAGTAGTAATCCTTACATTTTTCAGTAGTGTAACACGAGATGGCAGAAATATTTAACGCCAATTCTAACACCCGCCGCGCAAAACCCCGCTTCGCTTGACACGCTGTGGGATTGGCCCGATGATATATACACACAAACAGTTTAAATTCTCGCCGGGTAATGTATATCTGACGTCACTCAAACAAGTTAGTTATTTGAAAAAAAATGCTAGAGAGAGATGGGGGGGGGGGGGAGATGGCCGACGTGTGTAAAATTTATATTTGACGATTGAAATTGACAAAATTGAAAATCTAAACCATACTGAAACTGACTATAAAAATCATATGGTAGTATAGCTTAAAGTCCCCTGAGCAAAAATGTGTTTTAAAAAATATGGTAGTCCAAGTATTAGCCAAGTTATTGAGATAATACTATATGTCTAATAACACTAAGACGGACAGACTGTGGTTCCTGCTTGTTTTTTTCATAACGTTAGTGGGGACGCTAGTTTAAAAAAAAGAGACATGGTAGTAATTCAAATTCTATTAGTTGGTATAGGAGTGAAAGGGGAGAGATAGGAAAAATGTAACTAAAAACGAAACATCTTTTTCTATAGGGCATAACTAACGCAGACTGACCAATCGACTACCAGACACAGAGTTTTTTTGAAATTTTTTTTTTTGTTTTTCAAAAACTACATTTGAATTCTGGTAGTCGCAAGTTTTC
Organism: Oreohelix idahoensis; assembly: GCA_024509875.1. Lineage (NCBI taxonomy): Eukaryota > Metazoa > Mollusca > Gastropoda > Stylommatophora > Oreohelicidae > Oreohelix > Oreohelix idahoensis. The sequence continues at coordinate 182,276 of JAMPIV010015039.1, read as the reverse complement.
CATTGGCCAGTACTAATAGATATTAGCAAAAAGCTTTCAATGCTCATCGCCAGTTGACAAAAACTTTTTCTATCAAATACGCTGAGATCAGCTGTGTTAATGTATAAAATAAAGAATTAATTCGCAGTCTGGGCAGGGCAGAGAAAAACTGAGGCCATTCTTTGCAAGTCAGCGTTATTTGTTACATATTTCTTGAAATTGTGAGGTTTTATTTCCTGTTACCAGCCGGTGACAGGAAACCTGATGAGTGAGTGTAACGCCAACAAGTCTCCGGTAAAACGTTTATGCTGTCAGCAGATAGCTGGAGGTGTGTGGAGCTTCTATTTTCTGCTACAAAGAATCCCAGGTGATGTGTTAGCATCTGGGTATATCTGACACTTCAGTTACAATAAACTTTGGTATTTTCAATCATACCCAGGGTGTTATGGGGCGTGATGAAACTACAGCCCCCCTCCTAACAAATGACAAACAATATTAGATAATAAAGTTGTAATCTGTGAATACACCAACAGGAGAGATAGAGTGACATTATACTTATTGGACAAAGAGTCCACACATTTTAGTTAATCCTTTTTTATGTAAACTATCTTTTCGTCATTTTCAAAGACCTGTCCAAAAGAGATGGCGGGTCAGGCAGATTAAATTGTAAAAAGAAAATATTCAATTTTAAAGAAAAACCGTAACCACTGTTTTCTTCAGTTCCTTATAGTGAGTTAAAGTGTTTTGTGTTTATGTACCATCATTTTCATTTCTCCCCTAGACATTAGGTACATCATACACCAGACACTAGAGCCAAAATAATGACCGTGTGAGATCTAGGGAGGTAGCGTTAGGTTCCTTGCAAATACATCATCATCATCTATTATAGTCAGGGGCCTATATGTGCTTGACCTCACACGGTTAACACAGACACAGATTTCTTTCCTTTTAGGTATAACATCATAACCTCCCCAGCAAATTAAACTTGCTACAGTATGGAGCAACGAAGAAGTCTTTTGTAAGGGGGTGGATACCCTAGCGTGGCGTTAATAGTTTCAAATCGCCTGCCTCTCGTTGGCGTTTTTGAAAATGCAACGTTCTTGAAAAGAAAAAAAATATAACTACTGTCGCATGTTGTAACTAATAATAGATTCTTAGAATACGTTAGTTAAAAAATAAATTCAAGGAGTGTCCAATTTTTGCATTAGATTGTATCGTCCTTGACAATTTTCAATTCTTATAGTAGCAGTTATAAACGGTAACTTTACGTCACTAGAATTGGATTTTTGAAAAATATGCGCCGGGTAAGGATATGGTAGCTATCTTGGCGTATTGGAACAAAATTCAAATAATGTTTTATCCTTTTAATTTGAGAGGCAGGGTTAAAAACGGTGCATTTTATCACACACCTCCCCTCTTAAAAGGATGCATCCCAATGCATCTTTATAATCCGTGTTAACAATTCTGATCAAATTAACTCAACTATGCTTTATAACTATCCTGGGTTTCTGCAGGTGGATGCCTACTAAAAAAATCTGCCCCAACATTCTGCGATCCAGGAATGCATTCAATGGTAAACGAGTAAGGTTGAATGAGCAAAGACCACCTTAATAAACGGGCATTTCCATGTTTTGCATGGGCCAAAAATACTAATGGCTGATGATCTGATTGTACCACAAATGTTCTACCATATACATAGATCTGGAACTTCTTGATCGCCCAGACTAAAGCTAAACATTCTTTTTCAATTGTTGAGTAATTTTGTTCCGCTCGGTTTAATTTGCGACTGGCATAAGCAACTGGGTTCAATTCCCCAACTGGTGAAGAGGACCTTTGTAACAAAGTGGCCCCAAGCCCACATTACTGCGTCCGTTCTTACCACAATTATCCTGACTGCAAATCAGGTAATTTCAATTATGGCAAGTTTTTCCTTTTAACTCATTATATGTACCTACATTCTGCCGACCATTCAATTTTATCCGGTTTTCCTTTGCGAGTTAAATCCGTAAGAGGCGCACACACAGAGTTAAAGTTTTTAATGTATTTTTGATAAAGCAAAGGGTTTGTGATGAAGGCACATTTGTACTGTGGTGAGTTTTTTCCTTTAAACATCATTATTGCCAATTCACATTTGCCGACCATATTCCCGTGAGTTAAATTCCGTTGCCATAAATTTATCGACCACCTGGTGATACAACGTTTAAATAAGTGTAAGATGTAGGTGAAGTGGTAACTTGCCACCCTTATCTCTGATTTAGGAAGATGTTGCTTCTCTGTTAGGATGTGGTATGTGGTAGTGGAACAGTTCAATGGGTTATCACACAGGCAACATGACGTGTAGAGTCATAGAAAGGGTAACTTCGTTGTATAAGTTTCTTTCATTTATTGCACGCCACAAAACAGTCATGATACTTATGACATCAACATGGTTAACGAGTTCAGCAAGATGATATGGCACATTGAAAACAATTTCTGTAGTCAGCAATGATAGCTGTTGTATATATGCGTCATAAGACATCACAGTTCAATAGATTCAGAAATTCATCAATCATCGAGTGCTAGTTCGTGAAGCTGTATAAATAATAATAATTTCTATAACTTCTGCAACAGTGTCAGCTACAGATCTTCAATGTTCATAAACAATAATAAATGCTCCCATTCTGATGCTAGCAGATCAGTTGTATACAATAAGTCCGTTCACTGTCTGCACGTGAATAGCATACATGGGCTACAGGTCAGCTCGACCTTTATAATGTTCCTAAGTCTAACCATCTGACTTGGACGTGATCTCTGATATAACGAATCCTGGAACACAGACAACAGTCTTGTTGGTCTAGAGCGACCCATATATATTTAACTAGTTCAGGTATACAGATACCGGTGACTTAATCCTAGTCAAAGTACCTCTCCATTTTGCATCACACAGGCGAGCAAATAGGCGACAAAATGACGAACCTCTAGACGATAGCATAAAGTTCGATACAAGAGGAATTACCTTATTTCGGAAAATCAACCATGAACATATGCCTCCAGGCAGGCTGCATAATACTGGGAAATAGTCTAGTTAGCTAACTAACTCACTAAGACACTGTATTTCCCTCAGAGAATCACAAGACGCAGTTGCGTCTGCTCGCTTCTTAAACCATTTCTAAACTGCCCCAACTGGGCGGAACACACAGAACGAACTCCCGGTTTGACATGCGCAGAACGACAATCTCTGAGTTGCCGTTCACAATAAGACGATTCGAAGAACATTCGAGATAAAAGTCTTACACAGTCGCGCCTTTTATGGTCATGAAAAGAAGCGTTAAGAAAGGTTTCAGACATCTACCATAGTTGACTGATACTACCAAATAAGGAGATGTGGTCACGCTTCGTTCAAGAAATTATAGACCGAACGTGTCTCTATACAAGAGAAGGCAACTCCTAACAAATTGTAGTCTCGATAACTCGGATTATGTCCCTTTGACCATAGAAAACATAATACACACTTCAGTCAAAAAAATGATCATACATATGAAAAAATGTTTATACAAACGAAAAATAATAATGATCCGTGCGTAACATTACCGCACCCTCCCTGGAAAAAAAAAAATGGGACATTTTTTTTTTTTTTTAAATCCTGGAGCCGGAAAAAAAATCTAGGCTCCTAACGCACGTATGATGCGTGGATATATACCTAACAAATTAGCTCAACGCATGGAGCGACACTGAGATCATATCTCAGATCCTTAGAGAAAAAATTTATCTAAGTATACGCTGATATATTCCAGGAAGGTGCCACCAACACACGCCACAATGATGGCAACAACATAATGACAATCAAATTATACTCATACCAATATATGAAATTAAATATATTATGTGTTATCATACAATGTGTTGCAAATAGCGGTGTAATTTACTAATATACCGCACTATATTATTACATTATATAAAGTAACAGTAATTAATAAGTAATACATGTGTTGCTCTTCGGTGACATAAAACATTCAATAGAAGAAGATGTGGACATCATCCGCTCCCAATGTAGGACAGGACTTGATATCCTCAAAGTTCCACAATGGACATAAACTCGCAGACTTCAATGATGTGCTGCGAAAATATCAATAACACAAATCTTAAAGACAACTGGTAAATTTCTTAATACAATCCTGAAAATAATTTATTTAAATGTGGCCGAGTGATCTTTTGGCCCGTATATCACTAACTAAGCCTTCTTAGATAATTACATGGTACAATGTTATAAATTTCCCTCAAAAAAAAAAAAGTGAGACAAAATCTACTAACATGTCATTATAACATTGGACTGTATATCAGGAAATATATATATATGACAGAAGAATCATGTGGAATCGTGTGGACATCTGGACAGAATGTCTGCCATTACATTATCCGAACCACGGATAGCTCGAACCGAGAAATGAAATGGTTGAAGAGCTATGGCATAACGAGTGGACCTCGAGCTCTTCAAGTTTTTGCTCTGAATAGCAGTAAGCGCTTTCTGGTCGGTTTCCACAATGAAATGTGCGCCTAGAAGAAATCTTTGTAACTTCAGAATAGACCATACCATAGCCAATAACTCACGGTCTAAAACCGAGTAATTCTTTTCTGCAGCGTTTAATTTCCTAGAGATATACATCACCGGATGCAAAGTATCAGAATACTCCTGCATTAGTGCTGCCCCAATCCCTGTTGACGAGGCGTCACTTCGAAGAACAAAAGTCTTCTCAATAGTAGGTAACTTAAGAATAGGTGGAGATGAAAATAGGGCTTTAACCTGGTCCAATGAGGATTGACATTCTTTAGACCAGCGGATCAGATTAGGCGACCCTTTCTTCAATAAAGTAGAAAGCGGTGCCATAATGGAGGACAGATTCGGAATGAATCGTCCGTAGAATTGAATCAAACCTAATAGACTCCTTACTTGTTTCTTCGTCTTAGGGACCGAAATGTTAAGTATTTTTGAAACATTGTGGTCCTCTGTCTTTAAAAGACCATGACCAACCCGATGACCTAGGAAAGAAATCTCGCTAAATCCTATAAAGGCTTTAGAGGGTTTTGCAGTCAAGTTATACTCGCGAAGAGTAGACAGTAATTCGTATAAACCCAAATAGTGATCTTCCCAAGAATCACTGAATAGACAGATATCATCTAGGTATGCTATGACATCTGTACGATATGCGAGAATTCGCCGCATCATGCGTACGAATGTAGCAGGGGCGTTCATAAGACCAAAAGGCATGAAATTCCATTGGAATAAACCCCTAGGTGTAGAAAAAGCTGTAAAAGGTTTGGCACGTTCAGTTAGCGGGACTTGCCAATAACCTTTAGACAAATCTAGTTTGGTAAAGAATCTAGAATTAGAAAGTTTATTGAGTAGCTCTTCTAATGAAGGCATAGGTTCAGCATCGAACTTCGTAACTTGGTTCAATTTGCGATAATCTACGCAAATGCGAATGTTATTATCCTTCTTTCGAACAATAACCATAGACGAAGAGTATGCTGAAGTGGATGGTTCAATGATTTCCAAACGTATCATTTCATCCAACTCTTTTTCGACTTGAGACTGGAAATGAATAGGTATTGGATATGGTCTGACTCTGATAGGATTGTGATCAGTTAGCACAATGTCATGTTCTATGACATGTGTGTGTCCCGGGATGTCTGTAAGAACATCCTGAAATGTTTGCAACATCGAAGAAACTTGTCGATGTTCCTCAGCGGAAAGATTTGGAGAAACGGTCACGTTTTTCCAAGATTCCGTAGAATAAAGTGGGACCATAGAAAGAGGAAGATTGACATCAGAAAAAGTAGTTTCCTCATCCTGTATAACTGACAGAGATGAGTACTGACCACGAGTTGCTTGTGAATTGTCCGTAGCCTGGAAAATAGGCTGCAAATAGTCAGGTCTTTCATAAAATTCTGTGAGCATATTTATGTGGAAAGTTTTATGCTTTCCATCAATATCGACAACATAGTCGACATCAGAAATTTTGGAGACTATTGCATATGGACCTTTCCATGCAATTAGAAGTCTGTTCTCCCTTGAAGGAAGTAGAACGAGAGCTTTGTCACCTGGACAAAGTTGTCGTAGACATCTATTCTTATTTGCAAACTGCCTTGCCTTTTCTTTAGCAAATTCTGAAGACGAAGTTGCTAGTTTGCATGCCTCGATGATCTTTTGCCTAAGAGCAATGACGTACTCATAAGAAGATTGAGTCTCATCGCTAATATTATCGGCAGTGATTAGATCGTGAAGTAAAGACATAGGGCCGCGCGGTTGCGCGCCAAAGACAAGTTCAAAAGGGGAAAACCCCGTATGTTCATTGGGGACCTCTCTATACGCAAAGAGAGCCGCGGGTAAGACCCTGTCCCAATCCTGAGGATGATCCTCAGTTATTTTACCAAGTAAAGTTTTCAGAGTCCTATTTAAACGTTCGACCAACCCATTAGACATTGGGTGATAGATACTGCTGAGAGACCTTTTAATGTGTAGCATAGACATTACCTGTGACATAGTGTCTGATATAAGTTGAGTGCCATGGTCTGACAATATTTCTCCGGGAAAACCCAAGCGAGAAAATATCAGCCAAAGAGCGTCTGCGATATCAGCAGTTGAGATGCTCTTGAGAGGTATTGCCTCTGGCCAACGTGTGCACATATCGACACATGTAAGGATAAATTGATGTCCTCTAGCCGACTTAATTCTAAAAGGACCGATAATATCTATTGCCATTTTTTGAAAAGGGCGAATAGGAATGTCAGCAGCCTGGATAGGCGCAGCATGTCGTGGTCCTTTAGATTTGACCTCCTGACATACTTTGCAAGAGCGACAGTACATTCGTATGTCCTTGCTCACAAATGGCCAAAAGAAAGCCGCAAGAACCCTCGACTTTGTACGGGAAAAACCCATATGTCCAGCACATTGCGAGTCATGAGCATGTTGCAATATTTGCAATCTCATGCTCTTAGGCACAAGAATTTGTGAATGAGTGGACGTAGTCGAGTCTTGTACCATACGTACAAGTACGCCGTTCTTCATAGAAATCCAAGATTTCCTATTAGTGTTCTGATTAGGATCACCTTTTTTTGCTAGAATGAAGAATTTTTGTAAAGAAGGATCTTCTTCTTGCAATTTGATAAATGAGTCACGTGTAATAGTCAAGTGACTATCTTGGTCATTTACTTCATCATTATTAGTTAATGAAGTTTGAGGTGGATCCAGAGCATGTGCTCTTGTGACCACCGCATTGGTAGCTTCAATGTTTTGCTCTTCCCAAACAGCAATCTGCTGTGGGGTACATTCCCTAACTCCGTGAATACGACCAATAATAAGGTCCGCAATAGGGTTTGGAAGTAGACACGCGTGGACCTCTCCCGTGAAGAAAGGAGTAGCAATGTGTATTATAGCAGTAGGATACTTTTCTAACGTGCCACCAAATGTGACACATTTGATGACTTTTCCTGTAGCACAGGATGGATCTACAAGAGATTGCCTAACGCCGACAGTAGTACATCCAGAATCAAACAACCACTGAGACTGGATTACTATTTACTAGCCCCTTATGTAATATAAGAGAACCTCTCCCATCATGAGCAACATTAGCAGGAAGAGCGGGCAAAGGATGACCACAGCTTAAAGTACTAACGGTTTTCGGATCAAATAAAGTACTGCATTGGATACATTTATTTGCCCTACCAAAATCAAAAGATGAGCATCCGATAGCATTATGGTCTTTATCATTATTAACCTGTTTATCTGCTCCCTGAGATTCTTGTTGAACAGAGTTTGTCTGTTGATATCTTTTTCTCTTATGTTGCGATCTACCGCGACCATTATTGCCTCTGCAATTATCATTAAAGTCCCTACTGTAATTTTTATCCTGGTTTGAGTTCCAGTTTCCATAACTGTCATTACTATCTCTATGCTGTTGAGAACCTCTATTATCTTGGTATTGAGGTCTCTGCATAAAATATTTTCCTCTATACCGATTACCTTTGTGAAAATTTCTAAAGTTAACCGGAGTAGAATAACGTGTAGTATTAGGTTGTCTCCAGTTCTGGGAAGAAGAATCACCCTGGAATTGATCACTATGGTTCTGGGCATAATTACGATTACTCTTTTTATTGAAATTTTTCTGGCTACCCTGAAATTTACGCATAAAATTTGGGCCATAAGGTGCTGCCGAAGCAACTGGCAGACCTTCTTTCACCTTAGAGTTACTAATGGTTATGTGCGGATGCGCAGTAACATACTGGCTACAGTATTCTTCCATTTCTTTTATGTTTTTAGGCTTACGCTCATGAAGAAAAGATAGAAAAGCTTCATTAACAGAAGACATAACCTTATCTCTAAGTAGTAAATCCATAAGAGCTTCAAATGTATTTTCTGTCTTAGACAACTCAACCCATCGTAAAAAAGTAAGACGGATGCCTGAGATGAATTCAGAGAATTCAACTCCAGTTTCTGGTAACATGGTTTTAAATTTAAGACGATATCCGTCCTCGTTAAGTTGGTACTTCTTTAACAATGCCGCCCTGACAACCTCATAGTTGTTTTTGTCAGGCACATCTACCATACTCAACAAAGTCAAAGCATCACCTCTAAGTATCTTGGACAGATGATACACATATAATGTTTTATCTATATTATGCACATTACATGCACTTTCAAATCTATCTAGATAAAATGTTATATCATCGATTGAGGGATTAAATGCTGGTAGATTAAGCTTGAAATCCTTAGCATTAGTCTTATTTGACACCTTATTTGCATCATTAGCATTACCAGTGTTCAATAACTTTAACTTCTCTAACTCTAAAGCTAAGATTTTTTCATCATGTTCCATTTTTGCTTTTCTCTCATCAGCCTCTCTTTGTAACCTTCTTTCTTCAGCCTCAGCCTGTAACTTTCTTTCTTCAGCCTGGGCCTGTAACTTTTTTCCTTCAGCCTCTATTTCAAGTCTCTTATTTTCAGCTTCTTTTTTTCAAGTCTCTTATTTTCAGCTTCTTTTTCAAGTCTCTTATTTTCAGCTTCAGCCTGAAGCCTCTTCTCCTGAGATTCTGCTTCTCTTTTTTGTTTTTTCCATTTGAAATCTTTTTTCCTCCACCTGCATCTGCAGTTTCTTTTGTTCTATTTCAGCCTCTATTCTCTTTTGTTCAGTTTGTTCTTTCATTTTCTTTTCTTCCGACTTCAATGCCTTGGCATATTGAACAGTCGCAAATTCTTCTAATTTATCACCTGTCTTCCCAAGGGCTTTACCCTGCTCAATAAAGTACTCAAATGTAGACATGATGTCCAAAATGTGAGTACAGAACCTGAAATAATTAATTATCTTATTTCAATGTTAAATAGCAACAAGACTTAATAAAGTGCTTGTATAATCTCTATGTTGAACCCAATCTCTGTGGGAAACAGGAGTTGACACCAACTTGTATTATCAAATGTATAATAATATCACAAGTCACCTCTTAATTAACAGTGCACTACCCAAATCAGTGCATAATCATCAGTTATTTATCATAACTGCACTACAATAGTGCATAAGCAAAAAACACCAGTTTGTTATGATAAGTGCACTATAGACCAATAGTGCATGAGCATATATCAACAATAGTGAAAGCTAACTATGCAAGAACTATGTAAACAATAACAAGACAATGTAAACAATAACAAAGGTCATCAACAATGTAAACAATAACAAAGATCAAAGTCAATGTAAACAACAACAAAGATCAGAGTCAATGTAAACAATAACAAAGATCAGAGTCAATGTAAACAATAACAAAGATCAGAGTCAATGTAAACAATCAACAAAGATCAAACAATACGAAAACATTCGCATAAGTCAAATACACAAACAGCAAAACTAAAAAGAAATATGCGAAGATATGACTAACAAATGACGCTACAGTGTATACACAAAAAATATACGTAAAGAACTGAATAATAGCAAAGGGGAGACCTACAAATACAAACAATCGAAATCGAAACTAAAAACACAAAGAAAGAGAGAGAAGAAAAAAGAAAAAAAATATATATATACAAGAAACAAAAATAAAGCACAACTCGTCACAACTAAACAGATATAGCAACGATTGTCGCTAGCAAATTTCACTGTAGGAAATTCGCACAGTCCCTAACGAAAACGCTAACAGTAGAACCTCTGTGACGTGGTATCTTCTACTGTAAGACTCCGCCCAACCGAGAAAACCCGCTGAAATATAAACATATAAATATACAAATAACAAATAACATATTAACATATAAACATGTATCATGAAAACAATAGGAGAAAGTGTGAAAGTACAGAAGGCTCAGTTAGAACATAAGGGCACAGTTCACAAACAAAACAGGCCACTTAACTTCTATAAATCCAGCGTCAGCACGGTGCAGAACAGGATGTAATCAGCATTCTGAGGATAATGATCCAACGTTGATTAACTTCTGCTCCCATAAACAGCCATGACGAAGGAAATGAGCTTCTAATACTGCAACAGTTGTTACGGCACTTGACCTTCTGAATCTTCTAAATTGATTTAACCGGCACTTGACCTTCTGAACCCGCAACAGTACCCCTGAGACCGGAACAGTTGTTACGGCACTTGTCCTTCTTTTCACCAGATCAGGAAATCCATTCGCTCGGTACTTGTCCTTCTAATTTTACATAAACTTCAATATTGCCGAGCAGCGCCGGGTAGTTTCAAAATCAGCAACTGTCAGAAAATCCGGATACTTTCAATAAAATTTCTTGTAAGGTGGTAGTTGATGCTGTAGTTGTATCTAGTATGATGATGATGTCTGGGTTTGCTGACCCCCTTGATAGCTGGAATCAGAGTGAACCAACCTATGGCCACCAAAAATGATATGGTGCGCCAAAATATCAGATGATAGAACCAGCTCTGGCCACCAAAAATGATAAGGGTGGATTTGTGCTGAAGTGGTAACTTGCCACCCTTATCGACACCTGGTGTTAAAGTGTAAGATGTAGGTGTCTTCTCTGATTTAGGATGTTGCTGTGTATGTGGTAGTGGAACAGTTCAATGGGTTATCACACAGGCAACATGACGTGTAGAGTCATAGAAAGGGTAACTTCGTTGTATAAGTTTCTTTCATTTATTGCACGCCACAAAACAGTCATGATACTTATGACATCAACATGGTTAACGAGTTCAGCAAGATGATATGGCACATTGAAAACAATTTCTGTAGTCAGCAATGATAGCTGTTGTATATATGCGTCATAAGACATCACAGTTCAATAGATTCAGAAATTCATCAATCATCGAGTGCTAGTTCGTGAAGCTGTATAAATAATAATAATTTCTATAACTTCTGCAACAGTGTCAGCTACAGATCTTCAATGTTCATAAACAATAATAAATGCTCCCATTCTGATGCTAGCAGATCAGTTGTATACAATAAGTCCGTTCACTGTCTGCACGTGAATAGCATACATGGGCTACAGGTCAGCTCGACCTTTATAATGTTCCTAAGTCTAACCATCTGACTTGGACGTGATCTCTGATATAACGAATCCTGGAACACAGACAACAGTCTTGTTGGTCTAGAGCGACCCATATATATTTAACTAGTTCAGGTATACAGATACCGGTGACTTAATCCTAGTCAAAGTACCTCTCCATTTTGCATCACACAGGCGAGCAAATAGGCGACAAAATGACGAACCTCTAGACGATAGCATAAAGTTCGATACAAGAGGAATTACCTTATTTCGGAAAATCAACCATGAACATATGCCTCCAGGCAGGCTGCATAATACTGGGAAATAGTCTAGTTAGCTAACTAACTCACTAAGACACTGTATTTCCCTCAGAGAATCACAAGACGCAGTTGCGTCTGCTCGCTTCTTAAACCATTTCTAAACTGCCCCAACTGGGCGGAACACACAGAACGAACTCCCGGTTTGACATGCGCAGAACGACAATCTCTGAGTTGCCGTTCACAATAAGACGATTCGAAGAACATTCGAGATAAAAGTCTTACACAGTCGCGCCTTTTATGGTCATGAAAAGAAGCGTTAAGAAAGGTTTCAGACATCTACCATAGTTGACTGATACTACCAAATAAGGAGATGTGGTCACGCTTCGTTCAAGAAATTATAGACCGAACGTGTCTCTATACAAGAGAAGGCAACTCCTAACAAATTGTAGTCTCGATAACTCGGATTATGTCCCTTTGACCATAGAAAACATAATACACACTTCAGTCAAAAAAATGATCATACATATGAAAAAATGTTTATACAAACGAAAAATAATAATGATCCGTGCGTAACACTCGCCCATGCCCGCATTTCCCACCGCCATTCAAACTAACTAGTTAGACGTGCAGATGAAACGGTACCCGTGTAGACGGGAGGATAACGGAGATATAAAAAAGAAAAAATATGACTGAACACGTGTTTGAACCTAATGGGCAAAAAGACGCAAGTTGTAGTTTAAGTAATAAAAGAGAAAAAAAAATCACGCCACTAGTTAACACAAAGTAAGGAAATGGACAGAAAAGACCTTAGCTCTTATTCGAAACAGTCATTTCTTGGACGTTTTACGGTACTTGGTTGTTTTATTTGAATTCAGCGGCAAACGCCGTGGAGAACGTGCAACAACAAATTTCAAAAACTAACCTTGAGAAAAAATATGTTTTTTCTTAATAATAAAGTTAGGAATATAAAACCTAGCTAGTTTGATAGCCCATCTTAAGCAGAGAAATAATATACTTTCATTTATACAGACGGACAGATAACATGGAAGATATTGACGAAAGACTGTATTGTTCACATCAGACTGGCGGACAGTATTGTTGTGCACACTTTCACTAAAGCCTCAAAATTGCGTCCTTGAGACACGGAAACGCAAAAATCTAGCTGTAATGAACAAGAGGGGGAAGGTTGGAGAATCGTGGCTAAAAATAACTTAGGAGGCAGATTTGTGTAGGGGTTTGCGTGTAGTGGGTCCAAGAAACAAGTGTGTTTTGTGAAAAACCAAGTAGAGACAGACGGACCAACAGACAATAATACATACTTGACTGAGATCTGACTGAAATTTGACTTTTGGTTTGAAGATTTGAAAAAGTTAAGGGGGAAGTCTGTGATTGGACAAATGTATTCATATTAGCGGGATAGAGACGCACATTTTTGCCATTTTATATAAGTCTGTCCAAGGGACACAGTCAGTAATTACCAGTGGTGTTTTCCCAGAAGATATTACATACATATTAGTGGGACGCCATACTATAGCCAGCAGCTCAGCTGAGTTTTGCTAGCATTAACTGTGTTCTCAATTCTGAATTCTGGTAAGAATGAAAGCATTTATCTTGTATATTTTAATATTTTGAGTGATTGATACTGCCATATCATATAAAATGATTACGACAAGTAAGTGCTCGCTCTAGGTCCCCAGCCCAAGTTCAGGGTCTAGAGACAAACAAAATATATGGACGCCTAACTAAGACTATGGAAGGCGGATCTATTATTGAGATCAGTGGGAACATATTACCTATCTTATTGAAGAAAAGAGGAAACTATTGAACATATCTCAGATGCAATGCAGTCTTGGGGAACTGGTACTATATGAAAACAACTGGGTAAGATGTGCTACGTTGGTCAGAGAGATCTGACCCATTCTGTGTAATGTTGATGTGTTGTGCTGTGTGTAAGAGTGGTGCAGTGGATAGAGTACTGACACATAGCACAAATTTTGTTTCAGAATTGTGAGTTTCTGTTGTGGCACTAAAGGTAGTGCCACATACTTAAGCAAGAATACACAAGCAGATGTGTGTGCCGCCTAACATTTGTGTCGGTGCAGCCTAGCATTGTATTCCAGCTACAGAGAGGAGTGGGCCACAGGAAGACAGTATCAGATCGTCACAGACAAGATGAGTGAATACGTGGCCTGCTGAAGATTCACCAGTATTAACCAGTATTTAAAACCACCACAAATATTTCCCTATCAAATATAGACTGAATTCTTGGGAAATATAACATTTAACTACAGTCTATAAGTCAATGGACAAAGCTTGTTGTAGTCACAGAGTGGGAGTGATGACATCACCCCAACAGCACATCCAGTAATAGTTCTCCCAGAGACAATAGAAATATTATTAATATTAACCAGTCTTATAAAATACCTATGTACACAAATTCCATTTTATTATGCCATATATTTATGCATTCCATTTATAACTCCATAACATTTCATATGCTCTGACCAAAATAAAACATTGGTTCAGAACTAATAAATTTAGAGAAAATTGTTAAAATCAAAACTAAAACAGTCTGAGTTAGTTCAGTGTGTTATAGATTTTATTAATATTATTAAACTTATTAATTAACCTCAGAAATGAGGTATCTGAGGAAGGTGGTTGAAGTAACAAGAAGAGACATGGTACGCAACCAGACGATACGTCAAGGCCTTAAATCCTACCCCCTGCAGACCCAAGTAGAACAGTCCCAATTAAGATGGTTTGGCCATGTCTGCAGAATGGGAGAAGATCGGATACCACGACAAGCATTGGAAACAAAGAGCCAAGGATCCAGACCCGGAGGACGACCCAGAGTCCGCTGGGAGGACAACATTAGACAATCTTTGAAGGATCGAGGACTAGAATGGAACCAGGCCAGGAGGAAGACAGCCGATAGGATAGTCTGGCGTTCTCTCTTCCAAACCTCTACACCTCACGGTAGAAGGGGAACGACTAAGTAAGTAAGACTTATTAATTACCTGTGTGTGTTTGTATAGTATATTACAACACATTTCATTTCAGTACCCTAGACTTTTTAACGTAGCTACATTCATGATAGTAAAAGAGATATGTTTGAGGTCGTAAGTGGTAGTAAGAAGGGCCTTCTGTAATTCACATAAACATTTATCTCAGGAGCCTTCACAGCTGACCTCATACATTACACTAGATAACATAACCACCACACAATACCATCAAAAACCACTACAGTGACACAAAGGATCGCACATCCTTTTCAGTCTGTGGTCTGGGTGCTCTCTGTAATTTCTCCAGGTTCTTGGGGTCAGGGGTCATGCTACCCTGATGTACAGTATGTCCCAAGAATTCCAATTCCTTGCATCTAATTCAACATTTTGTTGGTCTAGCAGTCAAATTTACCTCTCTGAGTCTATCAAATAGCATATTCAAAGAGTTAACGTGTTCTTCAAATGTTTCCGTAGCAATGAGGATATCATCCATGAAATTTGTTATACATGGGTTTTTCAGTGGATCCAACAATTTTCGCATCATTCTGGAAAACATACTCGGGGCATTTTTAAATCCAAACGGTAACATGTTAAACTCATAGTGCCCTTCCTATGTGCTAAACCCCAGATAAGGTAGGATCTCAGGCTTCACTGGAATTTGGTAATATCCCGTGCAGAGATCTACCTTGGAAAAATATTTTGCCTTGTTCAAACTGGCAAACAGTTGGTTAGTATCAGGTAATGGATCCACCTGACTTTCTGTGACAGCATTCAGTTTCCTGTAATCTATGCACAGTCTATGTTCCCCAGAGAGTTTCCTCAACAATACCACACTGGAGCTATACGGAGATTCACTGTGAGAAATGATCCCTTCTTGTAACTGATACTCTATCTCCTCTTTCAAAGCTTTCTCTTTTGCGAATGGGATAGTATAGGCTCTCATACAGATGGGTGTTGGGTCTAGTAGTTTCATGTCACATTCCAACAAGTTTGTGTGCCCCGGTTTATCCGTTAACACGTCTGTATGATTCTCCAGAACCTTTTGAATCTTCTCCCTCTGCCCTTTTGTCAGATGTTTACTGATCTTTACCTGTGCAGGAGTCTCACTGGGTTTTAGTGGGTATTCAACAGAGGTGAGAGGTTCATTCTTCATCTCAGTGGCTATGGCTAAGGTCATTAAGTGTGTTCCTTCCACATTGTTTCTCTCATTGTATTTCTTTAGAAGGTTCACGTGATAGAACTTTTCCTTCCCTTTCTTGTCTTTCTTGTAGTTAGTTTTAGATACCTTTTCCAAAACTGTGTATGGACCTTGCCAACCAATTTGAAGTTTGTTGCTGCTGCCGGGTAGTAGAAGAAGCACCTTCTCTCCCACAGCTAGCTCCCTATCCTTCGCTTTCTTATTGTAATATGCAGCATGTTTCATTATCATTTGCAAGTTTCCAGCCAGGTTTTAAGCGAGTGGTCAGCTCGTTCACATACTGATATGATGAGGTAACAGTCCTCTGCCTTTTCATCTGTCCACGTCTTCAATAAGGTTTCCAATGGACCTTTTATTGGTCTCCCAAATAGCAGTGTTGCTGGTGCCATTCCAGTCGAATTATGGGTATTTCACGATAAGCAAACAGAGCCGCGTGTAAGTATTGATCCCACGTATCAGGTTTCTCATGTGCCAACTTTCTCAGGATGGAGATAAGTGTCCCGTTGAAGCTTTCCACTGTAGCCGTGTACATCGTTGTTTCTTTAGAAACAGGCTATTTTCTAACCAAAGAAAAATAAAACCCAGATTAGCATATACATTTCTACTTTCCTAGAAACAGATTATAAAGTAATTCAGTGGCATAAATTTTAATTAGGCTAAGAGTCGCGTTACGTGTCAAAAATTAGTCACGTGATTTTTTTACACAATTAGGGAGCTCAGAAGCTTTTCCCCAGCGAAAATGGACGCCATAAGAGCAGTCTTGATTTGAACCGCGATGTAGAAAGATGTGTTCTTTCGGTTCAATAATTCTTTGTTCGAGAACTCAACAAAAAGTATGAAGGTTTATTCAGTATTTTATTCTGGATCATCATGTGGTTATATGATTATTGGGATTTAAAAACCCTTGTAAGTATGAACAAACTTTCATGCATTTGACTTGCCAAGGTATTTGGTTAGACCATGTCTCTGAACGACGACATGAACTTAGATTGAAGAAAAGTGGAAACATGATACAACTCCCTACGGACCAAGGAAAATATGGAGAGATATATAAAGCAAAAAGAAACTCAGTAGCATAAGAAGTGCTAACCCCTGGTACAGGATCACAGAAGGCAAATATATAGGAGATAAAATATGAACTTTGAATCAGCAATAACACATTGCCTGATTATGAATATAAATGCCGCCGGCATGCATGTCTGCACAAACTGATGAACTGCATTTTGTATATAGATTTTGAATTGACTTGTTGCATTGTTGAAAGCAAACAAATAAACATTTGACAATTACCAGCTGTTGATGATGTTAATACAGTTGACTATTGTAAGGACTATGTTACATTTCTACCCAACTTACAAGACTCTTAACAAATAAAACAACACCAGCAATTGAGAGGACTTTAAATAAAATCAATACGAACCTGGTCCACTATACCTAAGTGAGCTAAGGAACACCTCTGGCGAATGGCCAGTTAAACAAACTCACGAGAAAAACATAGAACACTATCTAGTGCCGTGCCGGTACTAATAAGAAACCTACACCCCGGCCACAATATAACCTATTTGGTACCGTGCCCTTGCTTTAAATCATGATTACACGAACTACAAGAGAGAAAACCGGACTGATTCTAAAGGCGACGAACTGGAACGGACTACGGACTACGACTTATGGAACTTGGAATACAAGAAGTATAAATGGGAAGGAAGAGGAGCTGGTGGAAGAGATGAGGAAAGCAAAACTAGAAATCCTGGCTATAAAGGAAACGAAGAAAAAAGGACAAGGAGTCATGGATCTCGATGGCAACACGTTGCTCTACAGTGGTGTACCCATATCTGAAAGAGCTAAAGATGGCGTGGGTTGCATTGTGGCCCAAAATCAAAAAGATAGTATCAAGGGATGGAACTTTGTCTCGGAGCGCATTATGGTTGTAAAACTAAAAGAAGGAGAAACCATAGTCAACCTGGTCATAGTGTATGGGCCAAATGAGGATGAGAGAGCAGAGGTCAAGGAGGAATTCTTCGAGCTGCTTCAAAGGACAGTGGATGACTGCCTAGATGAAGTTATTATGCTCGGAGATTTTAATGCCAGAGTTGGAAATGACCATGCTAGATGGGGTGGAGTTATCGGAAGATATGGAGAAGATACTCTCAATGACAATGGAAAGCGACTGCTTAGATTCTGCAGTGAGCAGAATCTGATCATTACAAACACAAAGTTCCAACATAAGCGCATACATGCATACACTAGATGTGAACCAACCAAGAATGAGAAGTCAGTGATCGACTATGCCATTGTTCGGAGAAGCTCATTCAGATATGTCCGAGATGCAAGAGTCTGGAGGGGGCCAGAGACTGGAAGTGATCACTACCTGCTAACAATCAAACGAACAACTGAAAGAGTTGCTAAGCCTAGGAACTGCCCAACATCACGCAAGAAACCAAGTAAACGAGCAGGAGAAATGAGCATTAGGACCTACAAGCTGAGAGAGCCAGAAATTAAGACCAGATATCAGGGGCTTATTGCTACAGCAGTGAGCAACACAGAAGAACGACCTGATGACTTGGAAACCCTCTGGAATAAATTTAAGGATATCATAAAGACAGCTGCTGCAGAAGCATGCGGTGAAGTCCGACTTGGGAACCAGAGAAAGAGGACACCTTGGTGGACAGAGGAAGTCAAAGAGAAAATAAGAGAGAAGAAAATGGCATGGAAACAATACTTAGGAGCTAAAAACTCAACAGGACAAATGGAAAAATATAGAGAATATGTGACACTCAGAACAGAAGCAAAGAACAATGTGCTAGCAGCAAAACAGAAGTCCTGGGAAGAATTTGGAGAAAAGCTAGAAAAAGATGCACAAGAAAACCAGAAATTATTCTATAAGACCCTAAAGAACATGAGGAAAGAAAAACAATGCCCTCTCAAATTTATAAAGGACAAGCAAGGCAAATTGCTTACTGCCCCGAAGGAAGTAATGGAAAGATGGAAAGAATATTTCTCAGAACTCCTGGATGGTGAGCATGATGAAGCATCAGAAATGATAACCACTAGCACAGAAGAGAAAACCAATGATGGTGAAGATGACATAAAGATGGAAGAACTGAGGGCAGCACTAGAGAAAATCAAGATGGGCAAAGCAGCAGGGCATGATGGTATAACACCAGAAATGGTTAAGTACATGGGAGCATCAGGCGACCTATTACTCTTAAAGGTCCTACAGGCAGCATGGTGCAACAAGACCATACCAAAGGATTGGGAGATTGCCATCATAACACCAATTTTCAAAAAGGGTGACAATCGACAATGTGGAAACCATAGAGGCATATCCCTCTCAGTGTCCCTGGTAAAATCTACTCTAGAATCCTAGAGCAGAGACTCCGACGCCTAGCTGAGCCACAATTGGATGAGGTCCAGTGCGGATTCCGAGCAAACCGAAGTACTCAAGACCTAATCTTCACACTCAGACAGCTGAGTGAAAAGGCCCTTGAGTATAAGAGTGAGATCCATCTTTGTTTCATAGATCTGGAAAAGGCGTTTGACAGGGTCCCCTGGAGCAAACTTTGGGACTGTTTGGCAAGGAAGAATATTCCAGCACCTCTGATTCATGCTATACAGAGCTTCTACAAGTCTTGCAGAAATTATGTGAGGACAGCAAGCCATAAGTCAGAAGAGTTCAGGACCACCACTGGTGTAAGACAAGGTGATATCCTATCACCTTACCTCTTCATACTCCTTATGGACGATGTCATCAAGGCATGTAAGGAGAGAACAAGAAAGTATTCAGTGGGGTACTGGAAGATGAGACAGGTCTATATTTCGGAGCTGGCATTTGCTGATGATGTTGCCCTGATTGCTAAATCAGAGGCACATCTCCAATCCAACCTGCAAGTCTGGAAGGAAGAGCTGGAGAAGAGAGGGATGGTCATAAGCAGCTCTAAAACAAAATCCATGGTGATATCACGAGAAGAAAGAAAACATCAGATTAAGTTGGGAGAACAGGTCCTGGAGCAGGTCGACCACTTTAAATATCTCGGAGCTATTATAGACCGAAAGGGGGGCATCGAAGAAGAGTTGGCCACTCGAAAAGCAGCGGCTGGGAGACTTTTTCAGGCCATAAATCGTGGATTCCTCAGCAAGAGAGAGGTTGGTAAGAAAACGAAGATGGCTGTATACCGCTCCACCTATGTCCCAGTCTTGACATATGGATGCGAGTCGTGGGCAATGACTACAACCCACAAAAACCAGATCCAAACCTCAGAAATGAGGTATCTGAGGAAAGTGGTTGAAGTAACAAGAAGAGACATGGTCCGCAACCAGACGATCCGTCAAGGCCTAAAATCCCATCCGCTGCAGACCCAAATAGAACAGTACCAACTAAGATGGTTTGGCCATGTCTGCAGAATGGGAGAAGATCGGCTACCATGACAAGCATGGGAAACAAACAGCCAGGGATCCAGACCTCCAGGACGACCCAGAGTCCGCTGGGAGGACAACATTAGACAATCTTTGAAGGACCGAGGACTAGAATGGAACCAGGCCAGAAAGAAGACAGCTGATAGAATGGTCTGGCGCTCTCTCTTCCAAACCTCTACACCTCACGGTAGAAGGGGAACGACTAAGTAAGTAAGTAAGTAAGTAAGGTACCGTGCCCAGTTCTGCAAGTAAATAGGAAACACTGGGACGGTAACATATAAGCCCTATTTGGTGCACTGGGACGGTAACATATAAAACCTATTTGGTGCCGTGACCAGGAAGATTTGGAGATTTTGGACATTTCTTGGAATATTGCAGAGTAAAAAATTCTGAGTACATCACACCAGGGCAATCAATCCAAATACAGCCCCTAGCAGAAGAAAGTATTATCGATGACCCATTGTTGCAAATTACAGAGGGAATCGCTGAAGTCTCGAAGTCCAGAGATTTCCCCATCATGATATTGAATATGTCAGGAAAAACTACCACTATAAATAGAGGCACAATTGTAGCACAGGTAGATAAGTCAACGTTAAGACAAACTACAACCAATAGAGACCATTCACAAATTGTCTCAACCACTCTCACTGGACATAGTGCACGAAATCGCAGTACAAATAACCATGGCACACAAAAAGTAAACAGCTATAGTTCCTATAGAAAAATAGACAGAAATACCAGCCACAGTTCTTTTACACCACAGCATACCCTACGCGGAAGGCAGAAACGAACCAGTCCATATATACTGAAGCACATTAAAAACGCACCACTATTATATATACTGATGCCGAGAAGCTGGCAAAAAAAAGTGTGGGAATGGATTTTCCCCGTGTTTGCCATGCGGTAGAGAGCGAATGGCTGCTGGAATGGAAAGTGCAAGATTCAACCCATGGGTGTGTGTACAGACTACATGAAAACGATGAAAGTTACACGTGCAACACGATTCTCAACAGCTATGACCCTGAAAATGTGTACGCGTTGTGGCAGTATACTTGGTATAAAAAGGCCGTTGAGACAAAACACCCAGTACATAAGCTTGAAATGCCACGACTATCTGAAAACGACCGCCAACGAGCCATTGGTATGTTGGAGACCGGGATGAGCTCGCGGGACATTGCCAGAAGGATGAATTGCCACCACAGCACTATTGTACGTCTCAATGAACGTTACGGAACCACTGGCAGTGCCCGGGATAGACTTCGGAGTGGCCAACCACGAGTTACTACCCCTGCGCAAGATCGTCATATTGCGCTGAGTTACCTAAGGAATCGTACTCTCCCGGCAAGTCAAACAGCAAGATCAATAGTGGGTAGACATGGGCAAGTCTCTCGAATGACAGTCATACGACGACTCAGAGATACAGGTCTTACTGCAAGACGACCTTATGTTGGGCCAAACTTGACTCACAGACATCGTTAGCAGCGCCTGCAATGGGCAGAGCAACATATCAGATGGACTAGACTGCAGTGGAATGCTGTTCTATTCACAGACGAGAACAGATTCAACATATCCTTTGCAGATGGACGTATGCGGATTTAGCGACGGTGTGAAGAGAGCTTTGCAGATTGCTGTGTCAACCGATTTCGAGGTGGCAGTATTCACATTTGGGGAGGATTCAGTTTTCACCATCGCTTGCCTCTTCACGTCTTCCGTGGAAATGTTAATGCTGTGACATATCGAGATGAGGTTCTGGATGCACTGGTTGCTCCTGCGTTCACAATTTATCCAGACTTGCAGCTTCTCCAGCAGGATAACGCACGTGCATTTTTTTGTATTTTTGGTTTTCTCCCTTGCCTGCACAGAATGCAATGAATTTCATAACAATCAAATGTACAAATTAATGACCAGCATGGATTCATAGGAAAATGAATAAAGATTCCAAATATGTAAACTTGTACACACTTATATTTACATTTCACACTCTGTTCCTGGATTATACAGGTGGTGCGTTTTTAATGTGCTTCAGTATATAAGAAGAGTAATGCCACGGTATGAAAATGACTATAATCACTCATTTTTGCGCCCCAACACACCAAGAGAAAAGATGAAGTGCTGTATATCACAGAGAAACAGAAATTGTCCTGCCAGGAGGATATCCGAAGCTACAGGACAGAGATACATGCCCCATGGAGTATCTATATAATGCAGAAACAGGCGGATATGATGCAGTCCCAAAACCAATTGAACGTCCCGAGGAAAAGGAAGAATTCTTATATGACTCCACCACAGGAGGATACTATAGCAGCAAGGTTGAAAACGGCAAGAAAAATAAAATTGCACCCACAGAAAGAAGACAGCCCTATAGCACAAGAGAAAGACATACAGTAACGCACGCGGATAGGCGCAGTTCGAGCAGCAATAATCAGAAACAATGGCACAATAATAACTACCCCAGAAATAAAACAAGAAACGTATATACAGTAAATGCAGTGACAAATGAAAATGCATGCGGCAGATGGCAGAGGGAACAATACAAAAAACAGCCCAACGGACGGCAAAGAAGTACTCAAAAGAAAGCCACATACCAGGAGCAGAGATGTTCACAAGATGCAAGAAAAATGCCCCAATACTACGGGAAAGAAACAGAGGCATCAAGACAGACCAGAAATATCATAGCAGACCATAAATACAGAGAGAGAGTATCCCAGTTACTAGCAACCCTGAACACCACAGAAGAAAATAGGCCATGATTGAAAACGTTTGTGGAAAAAACCAGGACGTATTCGCACTCAACGACGTGGAATTAGGCAGAACAAACACTGTCACAATGGACATACAAACAACAACAGAGGAACCGATCTTTACACCTTAACATCACAGAAGTTTCGGAAATTGCTAGAGGCAAAGGTTGATACAGACTTATCAGACAGGCGACAAGAATTTCACAACCTTGTAATCGAAATACTGAATGAAGATGAAACTGAACTGAACATAATAGAACAATACTTCGATCCTGACACAGTAGTCCAAAACTCCAATGAACATGTAGACGACACAATGTCCTGTGTATCGGACTCAGATAGCGGTATCGAATCAATATTCAGCGCACCACCCTCAGAGGTCAACACTGTCAAGTCATGTTTCCCTGGGCCTCAGGAAACGCCTCCCGTTGCCACGTTTGTAAAACTACCACACCCGCCAGTCATGTCACTTCCAGCTACAGTACAGCAATTGACGTCTTCTCCAGTTTACCACCAACCTGTCACCATCAACAGTGAGTCAAATACTGTACCTACGGTCAGTTCCAGTGTCAAAGGCCTGTATCTCCCAAAATCTGAGACATCGCCTCCTGTCACCAAGTGCATAGAATTACAACAGAACGATGTCAGGCGAATAGTCAAGGCGAAACGCCATCATGTTTCGAAACCAGGCCGAGAGGTACTAATCACACATCCCCAGGCCACATCACAGTCGGTACCATTTTCTTCAGCGTACCACCAACCTGTCAAAAGCAACAGTGTGCAAATTATTGTGCCCACTGTAAACGGTGTTAACATACCGCAGAACCAGGTCAGACGAAAAATCAAGGCGAAACATACACCTACTTCCAAATCAAAAGATGTTAAACCATCACCGAATTCGTTGATGTCCTCAGCGCCCCAACACTCAGCCAATATTGTATCACCTACTGTACCCACGGTTCCTCAATATGATGCTCGCCTAACCAGTCGGGACATTGCAAGTTTAGAGATGGCAGAGAAACTGAAGGAACTACTAAAGCTTTGCTGAAACACGCCCCTCGTATCTTCAAGTGCATGCCATTCCGTGCACGGTCTACGCAAAAGTGAAATTAATGTTCTAACTATCTCATGTACTTTCTTTTCAGAGTGAGTTCACAATAACTATCCCAAACCAAATGAACTAGGTGCAGACTGAGATGTTAAAGCCCCATTTGATGAACCTGAATTTCCAGACAAGCAACTGCTGATGACCAGATTACCCCACAGCACCAGCCCAAGTGTGATGTTATTCCTGGATTTGTTGTTGTGTAGTCTTAACAATTGCTCCCAAACATTTTGAAAATGTTCAATAAAAGTTGACACAAGAAGTTAGGGTGTTCTACAATCACAATCACATTTATTACAGATGGTTTGATGTTTAGTCATCTCACATAAATTGCACACAGATGGTTGTCATACTGATAATTTATACCTTGTGACTTCATCATTTTGCCATTTTTCACTTTCTCCTTGACTTGCTATTCCAGAACTACTGATTCATTTTCCGTGCATCGTAGCACACATTCATGCAGGCACCTTGCACGAGTAATTTTCCTCTTACTTGATACTAATATCTTTGTTCCCAATTATCTTACCTCGTCTATTATCTATCACTTCGATCCATCGCACTGATACCACTATGATATCTGCTTAACAGCATATGTAGCATATTTAGTCACATTATAAAAAAAAAAATTCATACCCATATTCGTCATGCTATTTTCTCCACAGGTTTAATTATTTTAGCATGTTCACAGAAATTTGTTTAAAATTATTGCACTTTGCACAAGAAATTGTATATCCAGCCCTTTGATTCACTATTGTAAGATTGTCCTCACTCCACTATCACACCTCCTTAACTTACTATTTTCCTTTCCACTATTTTGAGACGACATTCTAGACTTATGAGCTTTTCTATCCAAATCATTTTCCATCCCTTCGAATTACAATAATGTTGTAATCAGCAGATCTCACATTTTCCCCTATCTATCAAGAACTTACAGTACCCTCTCCTCACTCCTTATTGACAGCAGCTACTACTATGTTAATTCTTTTCTGACCTTAACTATTGCTTGCAGCCCTATTGTTTAGAATTGGTAGTATCTCTAGTGTTTAGTAAACTGATTATTATCATTCTCCTGTAATTGTGATACATTGACAGAAAAGAATTGAAATTTTGATATATTGAAAAGAAAGAAAAAATTTGCAAACCAAAAAAGATGAACAAAACAGAAAATGCAAAGAAAAGAAATCAAAGAGAAAAGATATAAAAGAAAAAAAATGAAAAGAGAAAAGACATAAAGAAAAAATAAAAAGAGAACACATTTTGAATGTTTTTATAGGATGTGTTATATGTTTATATGCCACCCTCGCACATCTTAATGATACTGATTGACAGTTTATTACAAAATTTGTTATGCACATGAATAATGACATGATGATAGGCCAATGCCATATAACATTGACTGCCCTGAGATTAGCAGCTGACATAGAAGAAAAGAAAAAATAAATCACCACATCAGAGTGAGCAACTAGTTTTTGCTCATACTGCCTATGCCAGTCATACCCCCTACCAGCATGATCTCTGATACTCCAGCAGTATTTTGTTGATACTGCCTATGACAAGTACCCCAATGACATTTGCGAATGCTGATTTTTTTGCAAATGGAAATATCCTTTGAGAGCATTTGTATATGCTGACCACAGATTGAATAAATTGCAACTATTTGTTGATGCTGCCTTTGCCCCATGTTAAAAATAGCATTTGCACATGCTGACTTAGCAAATGAAATACCCTTCTATAGCATTTATGTATGCTGACCCCAGATTTGAACACCCCCATTACCGGATGATAACCACTAATGGCACATGAGAGGATGAAGCAACTGTTTAGTGATGATGAAGATGCCATTTTCTATTATGGTGAAACTTTATGTTGACACAACTAATATTTTGTTGTGCGGTTTATGCACTAATGCCCACATTGGAATGGGATAATGAAATTTTAAGTTGTTACGAAATAACAGAGAAAATAATTGAAATTTTCTGGAATCTATGAACATAGAACAAATCAGACAAATATGATTGCTGCATATGAGAACCATAAATGTAGGGATTATCATTGGACAAGAGACACAAATGAATTATGATAATCATATGGAACCAAAGGTGTTAAGGACACAATGGAGATTAAACGAAAAAAAAAAAAAAAGATTGAATGCTGATGCACCCAGAAAATAATGGAACTATACGAGATTTTGATCACCCATAGACAAAGGATATACAAATGGAGTATGCATATCCCATGGAACCACAGAGGTTATAGACAAAATAATAAAATAATGGAATGAAATGATTATATATAAGAGACAAGAGATTGTGTAATACCTCCACATTTTGGGAGAAGACAATTTTTGATACGTTTGCCACTTGCCTTATATTGTGAACCTGATTATAATAAGACAGAATGCACATGAATATTGCTTGCTAATGGTTATATTGAAATGGTTATGGTATTTTAAATTAAATAATAAAACAAACCAGAGGATTGAAATATGATTGAGACATTGTGACAATACTGAGCTTGGATCGCCCTTTACGATATATGGACCAAGAACAATGTAACCCCATGGACTGACGTGTCATGGATCCATATACAATGGATGGATATAAAATTATAAAAGACTACCTAGATTGGACATCCATATTGCTGAATCACGGATTACCATTGGAATACATGTACCCTCATGCCCCATAGGAATTAACTTAAATTGTTATGAATTTAAGAAAAATAAATTGATCATCTGGCTGTAGCAGCAGATGTTATAAACACCATATAGTTCTGACAAGCCTTCGACCTGCGAAGGCAGAACTGGTGTTGACAATGCAAATATTATATAAAATATGTTTTTGTATTATTGTTACTGAGTTAAGATATTCGACTTGATTTTCTATAATGATTGTATGATGTGTCGTTGAGAAATATTGACAGATACAGCCCATAAGGTTCACTAAGGATGTATTTCTAGTTATAACAGGAGAACTAGACATGATCCCCATGGCATGGAATTCTGGAACGCCATAAATGATATACTGAACTTTTTTTTTTTTTTTTTTTTTTCTATAACCAGCGGCACTCGAGCTTTCCAGCTCTTTCGGCCCAATGACATGTCATTGCGAGGCTGGGGGGTCAGTGGACTTTCCTTCCAACCCGGTCAGAAGCTTCGCTCCTTCCCATCCACACGGGATTTATGTGCAGGAGCCGTTCAGGTTATTCAGTCAAATTTCCGGTCGTAAACATTTCTTCAAACGCCGACGGCCGGGTTTGAACCATGAACACCTGGTCGCCAGTACAACGTCGTAGCCATTACACCAGCGCGGCTCCCATATACTGAACTTAAAAGAACAAAAGAAGAAAAATGTTACATGGAACCAAAGATAACAGGGATACATAGTAACCAGAGTGCCAAGAACCTTGTCTTAAATGGGAATATTAAATTTCAATGACATGTTGTAAACATATTGTGTTGATGATTGATTGAATAAGTTGATGTATGATAATTGCAACAAAGTTAGTGCAAAGTTGATTTTTCTTGAAAAAAAAAGACTAGTAATAATAAATAATTTTAAGCTATGGCTCACATAAGAGAATAACAATGACAGAAAACAAGAAAGAAAAAGAAAGATTTCAAACAATTAGAAATGGCTAAATCATAAATAGACAGGATCACCACCAGACGTATTACCTGTATGGATGTTGGAGACAAACATCACATATTTTGAAGAAAAAAAAAAGGTAATAGAGAACATTCTCTACAGTGATGGACTCGGAATGAATTTATACACTTACCATTTGGAAAATGTCAAATACAGGAAACATTCACACAAATAAATAAGGATAAGCCATGAGGTTTTAATGCTTTTATTGTGTAAAATATGATTGCATATAAAAATGATGCTTGTTATATTATCGTTTGAAAATATATGCATATTATGTCTAGAGATGTTTTCCACATGTAATAATGAGCAAGTAGCTCATTCACTAGAGAAAAAAAAAATGATGAGTACCCATGAGAACATTGGCTATTTTATGAAAGTGGATTACCATTACCATAAGGATTTGGAGATTTTGGACATTTCTTGGAATATTGCAGAGTACTTGGAAACTAAAATAAATAAGTACGCCAGGAAAAAAAACCAAACTTTTTTTAAGTACTTGCAGACTTATAATATGGAGCCAATAACAGGAAAAGAGAAGAGATAACACCCCCCACCATATCTAAGAGAATGTAGTCAACTATATTTTTGAACGGAATTTGTGTTGTTCATGTTTCCCAATGTTGCCACTCATCACATTTGAGTGATGACCTTATGAATGTTTTGAAGATTTTGTTGGCCAGTGTTGCCAATTAGTAAATTTGATGAAATAAGGTTGTGATAGGAAAGATGATATAAAATTTTTGGAGATGATGTCCATCAATAAGGCCCCTTTATAGACGACAGTCCTATATAGACATAGGAGCTCAGATATAGGAATTTCGTTAAATTTTCCTGGGAAAAGCTTTGGACTTCGAAAATTTTTGAACTTGAAAATTTTTTTTTGGAAAATTTTTTTAGACTTAGAGATTCTTGGGATGATTTTTGTTATTGATAGTACTCAAATGTCTCCCTACGGGATACATTTGCGGAGCCCCGGGATCTGTATGTGACAGTGAATTCGTCACTTTAGAAAGATCCTTTTTAACAAATACAGACTATAGCTTGGTTGATAGAAATTTGTTAAAATTAAACAGTAAATTTATGTTTGAAACAGATCATAATTAGTAACAACGTAGATAAATTATTGTTCAATCGTGAGATGAATAAAGATGAAGCAACGCTGACCTAGTTTGAGCTGAACCCAGCGGGCTTACCCAGCAAAAAAAGTTAGTTGCAGACAAAAGGTCGAAAGTGTCAGACGCACTTTTTATGCTGCAGATTTTTGAGGATTTTTCAAATAAAACTAAATGAAGTTTTCATTTAGTATTTTCCCAGTTCTAGTGTTTAATATGTGCATTATTTCTAACCAGGAGAACAGTAAGTAGAGTGCCTCAAATGTTATAATTGATTTGACATGCTAAGACAGGATGGCTTTTCGCAGATTGAAAAGCAAAGAAAATGGCTGTAGGTTTTTCCTGTAGACGAGAATTTAAAGAGTTGAATGGTCATGCAGAGGCATTTGAAATTTAGTTGGACATTAACCTATTTGATAAAATGAGAAACTGGATTGATTCATTGAAACTTGTGAGCATGCATTTATTCGCAAAATGGTCTTGTAAGGAAAGAAATTACTAGGAGTTGAATCAGAGTGGCTCATCTGAAGACAGAAGCCTCTGCTGTATTATTAAGAGAACAGAAATGCATTGATGGATACATGAAGCATGCATGCTATTACTCTATACGTTTACCTGTAAAAAGATGCTGTAAATAAAAGTTTACGTTGATACCAAAGGCAGGTCGTCTCTCATTTACTTTGCCACATATTTATGACAGGAAGAAGGGAAACGTTTTGCTGGTAAATAATATTAATGAACCAATACTGCTCTAACCAAATACACCATAGAGGATCATCCCAGAACCTGGAAGACTCCTGTAAGACTGTAGGAGAGCAATTCCAAGCTCTAGAGGACAAGCTAGTTTAGAAATATAACACTCTCTGTACAAAAAGCAACCCCCAAATCCCTGCCCCGGCCACACCACCTGGCCGTTCCCTTGGGAGTGATACGGACTACAATGAAAGTGCCTGGCTTGAAAGATCCTGAAAACTTCCTCAGTCTCCCCTTGAACTGTGATCCATTATCAGTCAAGATTTGGTGGGGAAATCCTAACCTCGTGAATATCGTAAGTAGTGCCTCTGCCACATGTTTCGAATCGATTGATGACAAGGCTACCGCCTCTCCCCACATAGACCAAGTGTCCACCAGAGTAAGGATGTAACTGTTCCTCCTCTTGGTACGTGTGAGAGGTCCCACAATATCCACTGCAACTCTTTCGAAAGGGGTTCCCACGATTGGCATCTCCCCTAGAGTTGCTGGGGCAGTCCAAGGCTTTAGAGCTACCCTTTGGCATTCTGGGCAGGATTTGACAAATCTCTTTATATCTTCCTTTATCCCTGGCCAGAAGTAATGACAAGCTATATGCTGTCCTGTGGCGCTGATCCCCATATGACCACTGAAGAGAATCGCATGTCCTAACTCCATCACTTTTTCTTTATATGACGTGGGAAGTACCAGCTGTCCATGACCAGTGGAACCAGTTCCAGCCTTCCTATACATGAGTTTATTCTTCATATAGAAGTCTCCTTTGTTTGGAGGTGTATGGCATTTTGGGAGTTTCTTGAAACACGGCTTTAGTGACTTATCCTCAGCCTGTGCTTTCCTCATCTCCTCTGGGTGAGTATTTATTGGGTTTTCATCCTCCTTCCTTGCTTGTGATCTGGTCTGTACTGTTGCCATAATCACAGGTCTTTTGGGGTTTCCCAAAAAGACATATCTACACCCCAATATCAGAGGGTAGATTGGTTCGTTTATCACTGCTGCTGTAATCACCCCTTCCACATAGCGTGTCTTTACACTGATTCATGCTATGGGAAGTGTCATAGTTGCTACTTCCTTGATTGCCGCTTGTATTTCCACTGTTTCTGTGGTATACTGATCCGGGTGAACCAGGTGAGAACTTACAACTGAGTCAAAATCCAATCCAGTATCATAAAGGCACCTAATGGTGGCCCCATTACATACTACGTCTTCATATACAGGGGGATGATAAGGTTCCTGCTGTCCAGTAGGTTTTCCTTTTTGTCCGTTACTTCCTGTTTTAAGTCATGCAGCGTGGTAAGGAGGGATATTTTTCTTCCTACAGTCTTTTGTATTATGGTTATTCATTCTACAAAATTTGCAATATTTATTTTCCGGTCTGTAGGGTTTCCTATCATTGAATTGCGGGTTTCTATCTCGAGGGTCAAACCTGGGTCCATCATAATTGGGTTTACCCCTATTACCCTGATCTCTATTGTCAAACTTATTATGGGGTTGAGGAGCTTTATTATTGTCTACCTGTTTCTTTTTAGCGCCAGCTACTTCTGCCTGGGCTGCCTGATACCTCTCAGCAACATTGAGCACATCATCCAATCTCTCCGCACCCTGTTCCATGAGAAACTTTCTCATGTCTGGAGCCATGGACTCTCTCCTCTGCTCTATCATAATCATTTCCTTTAAGTCTTGGGTTTTCCCCAGAGCAGCCCATTTCTCCAAATAGGTTTCCAACCTTGCAGAGAATTGATGATATGTCTCCCCAGACAGCAGCTTAGCATTTCTAAATCTCTTTCTATAAAACTCACCATTCTTCTCATATCTAATTAAAAGAGCCTGTTTTAGTATGTCATAGTCTTCCTGATCTTCCCGGCTCATACGAGGTTCCCCTAAGTCCTTGAGATACTTTCAAGCTCCACATTTCCCTCTCTAACCCATAACTTGTAGCTAACCTTTCAAATCTAGAGAGGAATGATTCAATGTCATCCTCTTTTTCTACAAAGGGGTCCAGATGAAACCCCATGGCTGAGTTGGAGGCCCCTGACTAGCAGTAGCATCAGAGGTAGATGGGCTGTGACTATTGTCTGGAGCATGGCCTTGTAATTCTAACTCTCTTAGTCGTAGCTCATGTTCCCTTTGTAACCGTTTCTCTTCTTTCTCAGCCTCCATCTGTAATCTTTTATCTTCGGTTTCCCTTTCTGCAACCTGTCTTCATTCTTCTTTTTCCCTTTCAGCATCTAATCTCTGTGCCTCAGCCTCCAATTTCTTTTATTCCAACTGTAGCCTTTTAATCTCAGCCTCCATCTCAGCCTCTAATTTCCTAGCCTCCCTAGCATCCTCTAACTGTAACCTATTTTCTTCAGTTAATCTCTTATCTTATCTCTCAATGAACTTATCGCATTCTGATGTTACGTATTGAACCAGAACTTGCCCCTCCATCTCCATTTCCTTTGCAATCTGTAGAGCAGCTAATCTAAATTTAGCCAAATCTGCCATCTTTTGTACCAAATTATATTTACTCTACTAAAATAACTAACAAATGCTATGACTAACTAATTAATTAAGGGGTATGCCAACTCAAACAATTCTCCACTTTATAAATATTATAACTTTTTGTTACTATGGGGATACCCTGGGTCTATGATGTTCCTATCAATTTAAATCCCGGACGAGCCCCCAATATATGTGGTGGGTTTTGATGTTATATAAGATCAATATTATTTGTCTACAGAGTGAGGTCAGCTATGCAAGTCCCTGAGTCTAATAATTGATGAAGATGTTCTCAGGGTATCTGACTGCTACCACCCTACGACCTCAATCTGCGATATATTTTGAGTCTATTTTATATTGTTGGTGTCTGTGTGTCAATATGGCTAGGTGTCTAGGGTAATGAAAATGTTGTGATAATTTCGTTAAACAAATACACATGTAAATTACTAAAATTAATTAAACTAGACTGAGTTTAAAGTTAGGATATATGTGTATATACAATTTAATTACCTGTCCCTCGAATGTTTTAGGACAGGAATGTTTAACTTGAAATGAATATATGGTTTGATCAAATTAAATACACAATCAGGACATATGTCCAATATATTGTAATATGTTAAAGTTTCTAAACTGTTATTCCCTGGTGAAAAAAACCCTGTTATACGAAGAGTCAATATTGGGAAAAACTGGTTTTCACATCACTTCACATACTGTTTCTGAATAGGGTGGAGATTAAATTCATTTGAGTCTGCATATGCCCGCTAGATATAGGCCTATCGTTTAGTCCTCGTAGACCCTGGATGACTGGTTGAGAAATACACACGATCCACTGCCGTGTATTCTGGAGTCTGCTAATACTTGTATGCTTTTATAAAGAAACAACCGGTAGGTTGCCTCAACTGCTGCAGCTCCGACTTCTGACCAACTTGAAACTGAGCGATGTAACCCTGAAACAAGATGTACAGGTCTTCCTAAGTCCCTAGTTAATGGTCTCCACTACTACCAATTTAACATCATTAAACAAGTATGTTGATCAGTTAAAAGAGCTAACTAAATTAGCTACAGTTTTTAACTTTATTCTGACTTCTTCATAAATAGTGAGTATCTTCTTTTCCACATAGTCTCAACGCTCCTTTTAGTATACATCATCTTCTTCAGCTGAATTACAATCTTGTCTTTTTTTCAAAGTTTAATATACCAATAGGCCTGCCAGTGACTTCCTGGTCTTACAGTCAAAATATGTATGACAATATTCAATTCAAATTTAGTTTGATTTGCTTCCTAAGTCTCCTTAGACATGCCTCTGCTCCATAGTATGTCGCAATCTTCCACAAAGGCAAAATGTCGTACACACACAATGTTATGGCGCCCTATCTGGGTGTGCCTCTACATCAATAATGAATTAAAAAGGTTATTCATCTTACCGCAATTAATGAAATAATCACACACGTTGTTAAGGTTTAACAGGCTGTCAATGGTCACCTTTAAACAGCCGCTGCTTCAGACGCAAAGGCAATCTGCTTATTAATTGCTCTGAACCTCCCGTGTATGAAAAATCTCTCTCAAGTGGCACCCTGCATCGTAGACGCGTTAGTTTTATTTCCCTCTATGTCTATTTTAACATTAGCCAATCAGTTTACTACAACGATTTGACATTTATTTTTGAAATTCCCAACCTTTATGTACGCTTTTCAAGTAAGTTCGTCAGTCTCTTTAGGAGGGGCAAAACGTCACAGTTTTACCTCTCCCTTCCTCCCAATAGTCTACCAAAAAAGAGGCAAGTCAACGTGACTTGTTTCCAAGCAACGGCTAGAAAAATGTTACTTTTAAAATCGAGCTGGGATGTCAGTGTGCTCGTCTGTACGTTTTGTCAACTTTATTTTATTGCAATAACTCAGTCACTTTTAAAGCTATCAAAAAGATGAAAAGTGATTTTTAATCAGGCTAATGTCCTTTATCTATCCAGTATATTTTCATCTACGCCTTTATCTAAGTTTGCATCTTTGTACTTTTCTCTTTATTTATAAGTCTAGATACGTTTTTATAGAAAATATTATAGCACTGAATAAACAACATTATTGCTTTTAATTCCATTCTGTCTTTTTTTTTAGTCCCATCCTCTCTCCTGCACTCATTGTTCGTTAGTTTCAATTTGAAAAAAATACCCAAGTGGGTTTAGACTTTTTCCTACCAACCCCCTCTCGCTCTGTCTGTCTCCCGTCTTTTTTTCAAAGAAACACGTGTTGGCCGTCTTCCAAAATGGTTTAATGTTATATTAAAAAAAATTAATACGGAGCAACGAAAAAGCCTTTTGTAACGGGGTGGATACCCTAGCGTGGCGTTAATAGTTTCAAATCGCCTGCCTCTCGTTGGCGTTTTTGAAAATGCGACGTTCTTGAAAAGAAAAAAAATATAACTACTGTCGCATGTTGTAACTAATAATAGATTCTTAGAATACGTTAGTTAAAAAAAAAATTCAAGGAGTGTCCAATTTTTGCATTAGATTTTATCTTCCTTGACAATTTTCAATTCTTATAGTAGCGGTTATAAACGGTAACTTTACGTCACTAGAATTGGACTTTTGAAAAATATGCGCCGGGTAGGGAAATGGTAGCTATCTTGGCGTATTGGAACTAAATTCAAATACTGTATTATCCTTTTAATTTGAGAGGGAAGGTTAAAAACGGTGCATTTTATCACAAACATGATAAGGGATATGCATGAAGCAATAAAAAAATATTGTCTTTACCAAGGAGGAGGCTGAATTTAAAAATAAGAACTGTGTAATCTTTTATGAGACAGACATCATATCAAAAAGATGGACAGAATAAATAAAGTAACTATTCAAGGACACCAGAAGCAAAAAAAGAAAGAAAACCATCACCAAGTTTTAATGAAGGCTCAAACATTCTCATATCAAAAGTAGAGAAAGCTACATATTTAAGACATAAATGAAAATTAGCAGGCCTGGACAACATAAAAATAGAAATGATAGAAGCTCCGCAGAGCTTTGGTACATAATTAATCACACATCTGCAGGACATAAACCACATGACATGAAGACATCAGTCTTTAAAACGCTGCCCAAAAACTAAATGCGACAAAATGTGCATACCTTAAAATAATCAGCCCTAGGAATCACACAATTAAAAAACTGCTCAAAATCATACAGGAGAGAATTAAAAGTAAGGTAGACAACAAAGTCCAAGAAGAAAGTTTGGTTTTCA
Organism: Oreohelix idahoensis; assembly: GCA_024509875.1. Classification (NCBI taxonomy): domain Eukaryota; kingdom Metazoa; phylum Mollusca; class Gastropoda; order Stylommatophora; family Oreohelicidae; genus Oreohelix; species Oreohelix idahoensis. The sequence goes on along the minus strand of JAMPIV010015039.1, from coordinate 146,890 downwards.
ACGGAGCAGCTGAACAAAGAAGCAATATTTTGAATAAGAATATTAGCAGAAAACTATATAGAGGTGAAAAAATAGTATTTACATGTGCTTTTATTGACTATACGAGGGCTTTTGACAGAGTCCACAACGAGAAATAATTGAATGCCTCGAAGACATAGGTATTGATGGACAAGACATAAGAATACTCAGCAAGCTTTAGTTGGAACAAATAAGGAGGGGAACCTGAGGCCTGTAAACAGTAAATAAATAAACAAACAACACAAAGGTATTTTATCAGGCACTCAGTGAGAAATAAAGAAGTAGAAGACTAGACAACAGAAAAACAACAGAAGTGTTAGGCTTACCGGGGATCGAACCTGGACCTTCCGAACGACACCCCTCGCCTAGTACGAAAGTGAATTGCTATTATCCTCTCTGCCACCTGGGCACTACTAAAATACTACAATTCTCATTCTTCTATCATTCACTAGACACAGTATTAAGGTCTTTGACCTGTGTAATCTGGCCTATACTGTTTAGTAGGAAAACTGCAGAAGTGATTCCGTCTATAAATAGTCTGGGTCGTCCTTAGGTACATATCCGGGTTACGTGGGGGCAGGGTCGTGCCAGACCTCTGTCGGCGAAGAACTATTTTAGACAGCGCTATGAGTGGGAAGATAACACCAAGAGATGGACAAGAAAGAATCTTACAGAGTGCACCATCATGACAAGATAACAGAAGACGTTGGAGATCCATTGCAGCTCACTTTCGTTGCGTAAATGGCAACTGATGATGATGATGATAATATTAGTTTTTAATAAAAGGGTAAATGATAAGGGTGGATTTGTGCTGAAGTGGTAACTTGCCACCCTTATCGACACCTGGTGTTAAAGTGTAAGATGTAGGTGTCTTCTCTGATTTAGGATGTTGCTGTGTATGTGGTAGTGGAACAGTTCAATGGGTTATCACACAGGCAACATGACGTGTAGAGTCATAGAAAGGGTAACTTCGTTGTATAAGTTTCTTTCATTTATTGCACGCCACAAAACAGTCATGATACTTATGACATCAACATGGTTAACGAGTTCAGCAAGATGATATGGCACATTGAAAACAATTTCTGTAGTCAGCAATGATAGCTGTTGTATATATGCGTCATAAGACATCACAGTTCAATAGATTCAGAAATTCATCAATCATCGAGTGCTAGTTCGTGAAGCTGTATAAATAATAATAATTTCTATAACTTCTGCAACAGTGTCAGCTACAGATCTTCAATGTTCATAAACAATAATAAATGCTCCCATTCTGATGCTAGCAGATCAGTTGTATACAATAAGTCCGTTCACTGTCTGCACGTGAATAGCATACATGGGCTACAGGTCAGCTCGACCTTTATAATGTTCCTAAGTCTAACCATCTGACTTGGACGTGATCTCTGATATAACGAATCCTGGAACACAGACAACAGTCTTGTTGGTCTAGAGCGACCCATATATATTTAACTAGTTCAGGTATACAGATACCGGTGACTTAATCCTAGTCAAAGTACCTCTCCATTTTGCATCACACAGGCGAGCAAATAGGCGACAAAATGACGAACCTCTAGACGATAGCATAAAGTTCGATACAAGAGGAATTACCTTATTTCGGAAAATCAACCATGAACATATGCCTCCAGGCAGGCTGCATAATACTGGGAAATAGTCTAGTTAGCTAACTAACTCACTAAGACACTGTATTTCCCTCAGAGAATCACAAGACGCAGTTGCGTCTGCTCGCTTCTTAAACCATTTCTAAACTGCCCCAACTGGGCGGAACACACAGAACGAACTCCCGGTTTGACATGCGCAGAACGACAATCTCTGAGTTGCCGTTCACAATAAGACGATTCGAAGAACATTCGAGATAAAAGTCTTACACAGTCGCGCCTTTTATGGTCATGAAAAGAAGCGTTAAGAAAGGTTTCAGACATCTACCATAGTTGACTGATACTACCAAATAAGGAGATGTGGTCACGCTTCGTTCAAGAAATTATAGACCGAACGTGTCTCTATACAAGAGAAGGCAACTCCTAACAAATTGTAGTCTCGATAACTCGGATTATGTCCCTTTGACCATAGAAAACATAATACACACTTCAGTCAAAAAAATGATCATACATATGAAAAAATGTTTATACAAACGAAAAATAATAATGATCCGTGCGTAACATTACCGCACCCTCCCTGGAAAAAAAAAAAAAATGGGACATTTTTTTTTTTTTTTTTTTAAATCCTGGAGCCGGAAAAAATCTAGGCTCCTAACGCACGTATGATGCGTGGATATATACCTAACAAATTAGCTCAACGCATGGAGCGACACTGAGATCATATCTCAGATCCTTAGAGAAAAAATTTATCTAAGTATACGCTGATATATTCCAGGAAGGTGCCACCAACACACGCCACAATGATGGCAACAACATAATGACAATCAAATTATACTCATACCAATATATGAAATTAAATATATTATGTGTTATCATACAATGTGTTGCAAATAGCGGTGTAATTTACTAATATACCGCACTATATTATTACATTATATAAAGTAACAGTAATTAATAAGTAATACATGTGTTGCTCTTCGGTGACATAAAACATTCAATAGAAGAAGATGTGGACATCATCCGCTCCCAATGTAGGACAGGACTTGATATCCTCAAAGTTCCACAATGGACATAAACTCGCAGACTTCAATGATGTGCTGCGAAAATATCAATAACACAAATCTTAAAGACAACTGGTAAATTTCTTAATACAATCCTGAAAATAATTTATTTAAATGTGGCCGAGTGATCTTTTGGCCCGTATATCACTAACTAAGCCTTCTTAGATAATTACATGGTACAATGTTATAAATTTCCCTCAAAAAAAAAAAAGTGAGACAAAATCTACTAACATGTCATTATAACATTGGACTGTATATCAGGAAATATATATATATGACAGAAGAATCATGTGGAATCGTGTGGACATCTGGACAGAATGTCTGCCATTACATTATCCGAACCACGGATAGCTCGAACCGAGAAATGAAATGGTTGAAGAGCTATGGCATAACGAGTGGACCTCGAGCTCTTCAAGTTTTTGCTCTGAATAGCAGTAAGCGCTTTCTGGTCGGTTTCCACAATGAAATGTGCGCCTAGAAGAAATCTTTGTAACTTCAGAATAGACCATACCATAGCCAATAACTCACGGTCTAAAACCGAGTAATTCTTTTCTGCAGCGTTTAATTTCCTAGAGATATACATCACCGGATGCAAAGTATCAGAATACTCCTGCATTAGTGCTGCCCCAATCCCTGTTGACGAGGCGTCACTTCGAAGAACAAAAGTCTTCTCAATAGTAGGTAACTTAAGAATAGGTGGAGATGAAAATAGGGCTTTAACCTGGTCCAATGAGGATTGACATTCTTTAGACCAGCGGATCAGATTAGGCGACCCTTTCTTCAATAAAGTAGAAAGCGGTGCCATAATGGAGGACAGATTCGGAATGAATCGTCCGTAGAATTGAATCAAACCTAATAGACTCCTTACTTGTTTCTTCGTCTTAGGGACCGAAATGTTAAGTATTTTTGAAACATTGTGGTCCTCTGTCTTTAAAAGACCATGACCAACCCGATGACCTAGGAAAGAAATCTCGCTAAATCCTATAAAGGCTTTAGAGGGTTTTGCAGTCAAGTTATACTCGCGAAGAGTAGACAGTAATTCGTATAAACCCAAATAGTGATCTTCCCAAGAATCACTGAATAGACAGATATCATCTAGGTATGCTATGACATCTGTACGATATGCGAGAATTCGCCGCATCATGCGTACGAATGTAGCAGGGGCGTTCATAAGACCAAAAGGCATGAAATTCCATTGGAATAAACCCCTAGGTGTAGAAAAAGCTGTAAAAGGTTTGGCACGTTCAGTTAGCGGGACTTGCCAATAACCTTTAGACAAATCTAGTTTGGTAAAGAATCTAGAATTAGAAAGTTTATTGAGTAGCTCTTCTAATGAAGGCATAGGTTCAGCATCGAACTTCGTAACTTGGTTCAATTTGCGATAATCTACGCAAATGCGAATGTTATTATCCTTCTTTCGAACAATAACCATAGACGAAGAGTATGCTGAAGTGGATGGTTCAATGATTTCCAAACGTATCATTTCATCCAACTCTTTTTCGACTTGAGACTGGAAATGAATAGGTATTGGATATGGTCTGACTCTGATAGGATTGTGATCAGTTAGCACAATGTCATGTTCTATGACATGTGTGTGTCCCGGGATGTCTGTAAGAACATCCTGAAATGTTTGCAACATCGAAGAAACTTGTCGATGTTCCTCAGCGGAAAGATTTGGAGAAACGGTCACGTTTTTCCAAGATTCCGTAGAATAAAGTGGGACCATAGAAAGAGGAAGATTGACATCAGAAAAAGTAGTTTCCTCATCCTGTATAACTGACAGAGATGAGTACTGACCATGAGTTGCTTGTGAATTGTCCGTAGCCTGGAAAATAGGCTGCAAATAGTCAGGTCTTTCATAAAATTCTGTGAGCATATTTATGTGGAAAGTTTTATGCTTTCCATCAATATCGACAACATAGTCGACATCAGAAATTTTGGAGACTATTGCATATGGACCTTTCCATGCAATTAGAAGTCTGTTCTCCCTTGAAGGAAGTAGAACGAGAGCTTTGTCACCTGGACAAAGTTGTCGTAGACATCTATTCTTATTTGCAAACTGCCTTGCCTTTTCTTTAGCAAATTCTGAAGACGAAGTTGCTAGTTTGCATGCCTCGATGATCTTTTGCCTAAGAGCAATGACGTACTCATAAGAAGATTGAGTCTCATCGCTAATATTATCGGCAGTGATTAGATCGTGAAGTAAAGACATAGGGCCGCGCGGTTGCGCGCCAAAGACAAGTTCAAAAGGGGAAAACCCCGTATGTTCATTGGGGACCTCTCTATACGCAAAGAGAGCCGCGGGTAAGACCCTGTCCCAATCCTGAGGATGATCCTCAGTTATTTTACCAAGTAAAGTTTTCAGAGTCCTATTTAAACGTTCGACCAACCCATTAGACATTGGGTGATAGATACTGCTGAGAGACCTTTTAATGTGTAGCATAGACATTACCTGTGACATAGTGTCTGATATAAGTTGAGTGCCATGGTCTGACAATATTTCTCCGGGAAAACCCAAGCGAGAAAATATCAGCCAAAGAGCGTCTGCGATATCAGCAGTTGAGATGCTCTTGAGAGGTATTGCCTCTGGCCAACGTGTGCACATATCGACACATGTAAGGATAAATTGATGTCCTCTAGCCGACTTAATTCTAAAAGGACCGATAATATCTATTGCCATTTTTTGAAAAGGGCGAATAGGAATGTCAGCAGCCTGGATAGGCGCAGCATGTCGTGGTCCTTTAGATTTGACCTCCTGACATACTTTGCAAGAGCGACAGTACATTCGTATGTCCTTGCTCACAAATGGCCAAAAGAAAGCCGCAAGAACCCTCGACTTTGTACGGGAAAAACCCATATGTCCAGCACATTGCGAGTCATGAGCATGTTGCAATATTTGCAATCTCATGCTCTTAGGCACAAGAATTTGTGAATGAGTGGACGTAGTCGAGTCTTGTACCATACGTACAAGTACGCCGTTCTTCATAGAAATCCAAGATTTCCTATTAGTGTTCTGATTAGGATCACCTTTTTTTGCTAGAATGAAGAATTTTTGTAAAGAAGGATCTTCTTCTTGCAATTTGATAAATGAGTCACGTGTAATAGTCAAGTGACTATCTTGGTCATTTACTTCATCATTATTAGTTAATGAAGTTTGAGGTGGATCCAGAGCATGTGCTCTTGTGACCACCGCATTGGTAGCTTCAATGTTTTGCTCTTCCCAAACAGCAATCTGCTGTGGGGTACATTCCCTAACTCCGTGAATACGACCAATAATAAGGTCCGCAATAGGGTTTGGAAGTAGACACGCGTGGTCCTCTCCCGTGAAGAAAGGAGTAGCAATGTGTATTATAGCAGTAGGATACTTTTCTAACGTGCCACCAAATGTGACACATTTGATGACTTTTCCTGTAGCACAGGATGGATCTACAAGAGATTGCCTAACGCCGACAGTAGTACATCCAGAATCAAACAACACTGAGACTGGATTACTATTTACTAGCCCCTTATGTAATATAAGAGAACCTCTCCCATCATGAGCAACATTAGCAGGAAGAGCGGGCAAAGGATGACCACAGCTTAAAGTACTAACGGTTTTCGGATCAAATAAAGTACTGCATTGGATACATTTATTTGCCCTACCAAAATCAAAAGATGAGCATCCGATAGCATTATGGTCTTTATCATTATTAACCTGTTTATCTGCTCCCTGAGATTCTTGTTGAACAGAGTTTGTCTGTTGATATCTTTTTCTCTTATGTTGCGATCTACCGCGACCATTATTGCCTCTGCAATTATCATTAAAGTCCCTACTGTAATTTTTATCCTGGTTTGAGTTCCAGTTTCCATAACTGTCATTACTATCTCTATGCTGTTGAGAACCTCTATTATCTTGGTATTGAGGTCTCTGCATAAAATATTTTCCTCTATACCGATTACCTTTGTGAAAATTTCTAAAGTTAACCGGAGTAGAATAACGTGTAGTATTAGGTTGTCTCCAGTTCTGGGAAGAAGAATCACCCTGGAATTGATCACTATGGTTCTGGGCATAATTACGATTACTCTTTTTATTGAAATTTTTCTGGCTACCCTGAAATTTACGCATAAAATTTGGGCCATAAGGTGCTGCCGAAGCAACTGGCAGACCTTCTTTCACCTTAGAGTTACTAATGGTTATGTGCGGATGCGCAGTAACATACTGGCTACAGTATTCTTCCATTTCTTTTATGTTTTTAGGCTTACGCTCATGAAGAAAAGATAGAAAAGCTTCATTAACAGAAGACATAACCTTATCTCTAAGTAGTAAATCCATAAGAGCTTCAAATGTATTTTCTGTCTTAGACAACTCAACCCATCGTAAAAAAGTAAGACGGATGCCTGAGATGAATTCAGAGAATTCAACTCCAGTTTCTGGTAACATGGTTTTAAATTTAAGACGATATCCGTCCTCGTTAAGTTGGTACTTCTTTAACAATGCCGCCCTGACAACCTCATAGTTGTTTTTGTCAGGCACATCTACCATACTCAACAAAGTCAAAGCATCACCTCTAAGTATCTTGGACAGATGATACACATATAATGTTTTATCTATATTATGCACATTACATGCACTTTCAAATCTATCTAGATAAAATGTTATATCATCGATTGAGGGATTAAATGCTGGTAGATTAAGCTTGAAATCCTTAGCATTAGTCTTATTTGACACCTTATTTGCATCATTAGCATTACCAGTGTTCAATAACTTTAACTTCTCTAACTCTAAAGCTAAGATTTTTTCATCATGTTCCATTTTTGCTTTTCTCTCATCAGCCTCTCTTTGTAACCTTCTTTCTTCAGCCTCAGCCTGTAACTTTCTTTCTTCAGCCTGGGCCTGTAACTTTTTTCCTTCAGCCTCTATTTCAAGTCTCTTATTTTCAGCTTCTTTTTCAAGTCTCTTATTTTCAGCTTCTTTTTCAAGTCTCTTATTTTCAGCTTCAGCCTGAAGCCTCTTCTCCTGAGATTCTGCTTCTCTTTTTTGTTTTTCCATTTGAAATCTTTTTTCCTCCACCTGCATCTGCAGTTTCTTTTGTTCTATTTCAGCCTCTATTCTCTTTTGTTCAGTTTGTTCTTTCATTTTCTTTTCTTCCGACTTCAATGCCTTGGCATATTGAACAGTCGCAAATTCTTCTAATTTATCACCTGTCTTCCCAAGGGCTTTACCCTGCTCAATAAAGTACTCAAATGTAGACATGATGTCCAAAATGTGAGTACAGAACCTGAAATAATTAATTATCTTATTTCAATGTTAAATAGCAACAAGACTTAATAAAGTGCTTGTATAATCTCTATGTTGAACCCAATCTCTGTGGGAAACAGGAGTTGACACCAACTTGTATTATCAAATGTATAATAATATCACAAGTCACCTCTTAATTAACAGTGCACTACCCAAATCAGTGCATAATCATCAGTTATTTATCATAACTGCACTACAATAGTGCATAAGCAAAAAACACCAGTTTGTTATGATAAGTGCACTATAGACCAATAGTGCATGAGCATATATCAACAATAGTGAAAGCTAACTATGCAAGAACTATGTAAACAATAACAAGACAATGTAAACAATAACAAAGGTCATCAACAATGTAAACAATAACAAAGATCAAAGTCAATGTAAACAACAACAAAGATCAGAGTCAATGTAAACAATAACAAAGATCAGAGTCAATGTAAACAATAACAAAGATCAGAGTCAATGTAAACAATCAACAAAGATCAAACAATACGAAAACATTCGCATAAGTCAAATACACAAACAGCAAAACTAAAAAGAAATATGCGAAGATATGACTAACAAATGACGCTACAGTGTATACACAAAAATATACGTAAAGAACTGAATAATAGCAAAGGGGAGACCTACAAATACAAACAATCGAAATCGAAACTAAAAACACAAAGAAAGAGAGAGAAGAAAAAAGAAAAAAAATATATATATACAAGAAACAAAAATAAAGCACAACTCGTCACAACTAAACAGATATAGCAACGATTGTCGCTAGCAAATTTCACTGTAGGAAATTCGCACAGTCCCTAACGAAAACGCTAACAGTAGAACCTCTGTGACGTGGTATCTTCTACTGTAAGACTCCGCCCAACCGAGAAAACCCGCTGAAATATAAACATATAAATATACAAATAACAAATAACATATAACATATAAACATGTATCATGAAAACAATAGGAGAAAGTGTGAAAGTACAGAAGGCTCAGTTAGAACATAAGGGCACAGTTCACAAACAAAACAGGCCACTTAACTTCTATAAATCCAGCGTCAGCACGGTGCAGAACAGGATGTAATCAGCATTCTGAGGATAATGATCCAACGTTGATTAACTTCTGCTCCCATAAACAGCCATGACGAAGGAAATGAGCTTCTAATACTGCAACAGTTGTTACGGCACTTGACCTTCTGAATCTTCTAAATTGATTTAACCGGCACTTGACCTTCTGAACCCGCAACAGTACCCCTGAGACCGGAACAGTTGTTACGGCACTTGTCCTTCTTTTCACCAGATCAGGAAATCCATTCGCTCGGTACTTGTCCTTCTAATTTTACATAAACTTCAATATTGCCGAGCAGCGCCGGGTAGTTTCAAAATCAGCAACTGTCAGAAAATCCGGATACTTTCAATAAAATTTCTTGTAAGGTGGTAGTTGATGCTGTAGTTGTATCTAGTATGATGATGATGTCTGGGTTTGCTGACCCCCTTGATAGCTGGAATCAGAGTGAACCAACCTATGGCCACCAAAAATGATATGGTGCGCCAAAATATCAGATGATAGAACCAGCTCTGGCCACCAAAAATGATAAGGGTGGATTTGTGCTGAAGTGGTAACTTGCCACCCTTATCGACACCTGGTGTTAAAGTGTAAGATGTAGGTGTCTTCTCTGATTTAGGATGTTGCTGTGTATGTGGTAGTGGAACAGTTCAATGGGTTATCACACAGGCAACATGACGTGTAGAGTCATAGAAAGGGTAACTTCGTTGTATAAGTTTCTTTCATTTATTGCACGCCACAAAACAGTCATGATACTTATGACATCAACATGGTTAACGAGTTCAGCAAGATGATATGGCACATTGAAAACAATTTCTGTAGTCAGCAATGATAGCTGTTGTATATATGCGTCATAAGACATCACAGTTCAATAGATTCAGAAATTCATCAATCATCGAGTGCTAGTTCGTGAAGCTGTATAAATAATAATAATTTCTATAACTTCTGCAACAGTGTCAGCTACAGATCTTCAATGTTCATAAACAATAATAAATGCTCCCATTCTGATGCTAGCAGATCAGTTGTATACAATAAGTCCGTTCACTGTCTGCACGTGAATAGCATACATGGGCTACAGGTCAGCTCGACCTTTATAATGTTCCTAAGTCTAACCATCTGACTTGGACGTGATCTCTGATATAACGAATCCTGGAACACAGACAACAGTCTTGTTGGTCTAGAGCGACCCATATATATTTAACTAGTTCAGGTATACAGATACCGGTGACTTAATCCTAGTCAAAGTACCTCTCCATTTTGCATCACACAGGCGAGCAAATAGGCGACAAAATGACGAACCTCTAGACGATAGCATAAAGTTCGATACAAGAGGAATTACCTTATTTCGGAAAATCAACCATGAACATATGCCTCCAGGCAGGCTGCATAATACTGGGAAATAGTCTAGTTAGCTAACTAACTCACTAAGACACTGTATTTCCCTCAGAGAATCACAAGACGCAGTTGCGTCTGCTCGCTTCTTAAACCATTTCTAAACTGCCCCAACTGGGCGGAACACACAGAACGAACTCCCGGTTTGACATGCGCAGAACGACAATCTCTGAGTTGCCGTTCACAATAAGACGATTCGAAGAACATTCGAGATAAAAGTCTTACACAGTCGCGCCTTTTATGGTCATGAAAAGAAGCGTTAAGAAAGGTTTCAGACATCTACCATAGTTGACTGATACTACCAAATAAGGAGATGTGGTCACGCTTCGTTCAAGAAATTATAGACCGAACGTGTCTCTATACAAGAGAAGGCAACTCCTAACAAATTGTAGTCTCGATAACTCGGATTATGGGGATGTACAGGAATGAACGTTTTTTGCCTCCACTTAGCTCTGCAATAGTGGTCCAACAGTGGCCAAAACTCAAGAATAACTGATGAGGGTCTTCAAATGTGTCTACCTTCGCACAAGATTACCCTTGGCAGAGTTGTAGGTAGAAGGATAATGATGCTTCTGCTTTCAGGGAGTATCCCACAATATATTCAGAAAAGCGAGAACAATGCTGCATTGGCTGAGCACGTTAACTCTAGTATCTGCCGTCAACTTTTGTGAAGGATAGGGTTATCTTATAATTCGTTAGCTCGTTTAAGCCCCCAGCCGAGTTAATTCAGCGAATTTGTCTTATATCTGTTGGATAGCTCTGTTTAATGGGACCTCAGACGCGTCAACAGTGAGAAATGCAGTTAGCGACCCATAGCTAGACTGCTTGCGTAAGGGTCAGCGAACCAGAGCTGACCAAGACCCTACTCCACCTCTAAGTGGTGGTCCTGGAAACAGGCTGCATCACTGCAGTCTGGCTGAGTGAGTAGGGATCAAAGAGGGAAAGCTAACCCGGTCCCAAAAATGCGGTTCTGAAGTCGGATGTGTCGGCCGAAAGGCATACATATCGCAGCTTCGCTGTAAACGGACACAACGTAACTAACGTCATTTTCAGGACGAACGAAGAAGAAAAAGAAGAAGAAAGATAGCTCTGTTTAAGTGTATTTAAGAAATTGTCTGAGACATACGACTACAACACATTCAAAATGATTAAATCAATTTTAAATATGGATAGATATAAGTAAGAAATTTATCATTCAATTAGGTTTCAACAGTTATTAAAAATTGAATAATTCTTTAACAAAGATTGGTCATCATCATATGATGTTAATGGGGATTAATATAAGGGGAAGTTTCACTTGGCAGCTTTTATTTGTACACTTAGCTGCTTGGGTTTCTGCTCCCGCTGGTGTTTTGGTTCTTCGCAGATAGGTGACTGGATCGCTCGCGACCCTGATCAAGATTAAGAGTTGCAGCACGTTCAAAGTAGAATCAGGGAGTAGCTGCAAAGCTGGTCTTGCGTCTCAAAGACCCGTCTGCTGATGGTGTCTAGTGTCGACTTCACGCCACTTATACCCTCTATTGTTCCAGAAATAGTACCCTCAACTGGTACCACCAACTAGTATAGCAAAATAAGAGAAACAAATACCCTCTGAGTCTTGAGTTTCCCGACACATACTTATGTGCCCCCCTCTTTTCATTCCGCAATCCCATCTATCTCAGAACGTTACCCTCTCTGAGAATTAATCTTAATCCCAGTGGGCGAAAAACTTTCTTTACATTTAAAATTAATAGTTTTATATTTAACGTTGGCTGAAAATGTTAACAATATAGTTTTGAATATGTTTACATTTACATCGGTTGAAAAGGTTGTAAACTTTCATTACAGTTAGAGTGAATATGTTTTACATTTACACTGGTTGAAAAGGTTGAAACATTCATTACATTTAGAGTGCATTTGTTGTACATTTACAATGATTGAAAAGGTTGAAATTTTCATTACATTTAGAGTGAAAATGTTTTACATTTACACTGGCTGAAAAGGTTAATATTATAACAAGTATGTACATCATTTCTTTCATCATTTCCTTTCCTGCTCCATATGGAACTTGGGACTACCTCTGCTTTTGGTTATTTATAATAAAGTCGGAATAAAACAGTCACCAGCTCCAAAAGTGGTTTATGAAATCATCATTTTATATGCTGAGGTTGCAAGCCTCAAATGAATTGGCCATCCACTAGCATTTTTCACATATCAATATTCACATGTCAATATATACGTATTAGTTCACATGTTAATAATGAAAAAAATATAGAAGTCTTCTTCTTCTTCGTTCACCCTCAGATGTCAATTTGAATAAGTTCAAAGAAAGCAGCCTGAGGCTGTTGATATCTCCGTAGATGTTCTCCAGGAATGAAACTGGTGATGGTCATATGCGTTTTCTCTGTTCCTCATATGTTGGGCACCTTTGAAGCAGATGTTTGGCAGTCATTTTATCGGTGCCACAGTCACACTCATCGGTAGTTCCTATCTTTGTCTTTAATTTGTTGAATATATGGTATCTTAATCTGTTATGACCTGTGTGAAGTCTGAAGATTACCACTTGTTCTCTTCTGCTGAGCTGGTAATACGGATCATTTTGTGTGTGGCCTGGATGCTTTTCTTCCCACTTGTGCCTGTACATGCGCTTGATAAAACTCTTGGACTCCTCATAGGTTATATTTGTGTCAAGTTGAGGACGTTTTCCCCCTTCCTTTGCCAATTTGTGAGCCTCTTCATTTCCAGGGATGTTGCAGTGAGAAGTTATCCACTGTATCACGACTCTTTTGTATTGCTGACATAGTCTGTGAAGTGTTACTCTTAGGTCATCCAGTTCAGCATTACTTTGAGTTTTCAGCGTTGTAATCACTGACAGCGCATCTGATGCAGTTTTTAAGGCCTTTGCCTCTGCTCTGAAGTTACTTGAAAATTTCCCTGTTGCGACTGCTATCTTTTTTTGTGTGCCATTGCGTAAGCTCAGGAAGACTCCTCCACCCCCATCTTCTGTTGCATTAGTTGCTGATCCATCTGTGCATGGATCCAGGTGTTGCTTGGGTAATGTTTCTCTATATACTTTGTGGTTAGGGCTCTCCTTTCTGTTTAATTTTGGCTGTTCTTTCTCTCAATACCAGGAACGTTTTCTATCATTTCAGGGAAGAACTCTTGTTTCCAAATTGGTAGCTTGTGTGCCCTACATATTGGCGTAGCTGTTGGTATTGCGTTTATGGGGTCTGCTCTCATCTTTGTTTTGACTGTCTCTACAAAGTTGCTTCGCTTCAGTCTTCCCCTTCCAAGTCCATTTATTCTCTGGTGCATTGGGTGGTCTATCAGCCTCCTGAATTTCTCGGCTTGCTGCTGGGCTCTGCATATAGAATTCAAAATGTTCAACTTACGCCAATCGTTAGGCTCACAGACTGCTGGTTTCGATAACTAAAGGCACGTATAGAGGCCTCTTACACTTGGTCTGGGGTGTTGTTACTCTTGCAATAAGTTCCCACTTTGATGTTTGTTTCAGTTTCCTCAGATTCCGGTTTTCCATGTTAAAGTAGTAGTTTTCCTGGTTGTAAGTCCTCAAGACGCTGAAACAAGGGTCCGGTCCGATAAATGAAAGCTGGTTTTAGCCTTAACTCTGGCAAGGTCTGGTTGTCTTCTTGGCGCGAGGCAGATTTTCACATTGTTCTTAACTGGTTAAAGTGTCAGGCTATATTGCACTAGTCTACTTTGTTATGATTTAGGCAGGGTCCAATCAGGAATTTGGTTGGTTCTTTATTTCTTTTCCCCGCCAATCGTTTCAAAACTTGCGTGTTTTCTGGGGTAATTCACATTATTTCCACATGGAAATTTCTGCGCGTTAATGCAAAGGTCATGTCTCCAAAATATGGAATGAAAACATCCGATCCTCTCTCGACAATGTTTTCTCAAATACAACATCTTACTTTCATCAAAAGTAATGTCTTTGTAACCAGGTGTACAGGAAATAATTATGTCATTCGTTTCCGCCGAGTGCATGCCAACAGGTCGATAATTTATTGCGCGGCACTCCTAGGTAAACATGACACCCGGTCACTATACGACACCGGGCCCATCTTGGTTTTATCTGCGTCTCAATCTTAGCAAAGCCGAGAAGCGCAAAGGAAACATGATCAATTATCACTGGACGGAGAGTAAAATTGAAAAGAAAATAGCTTATATCTACTTGATAGCAGAGAAATAAATGGGCCGACCACGGAAATTGCAAGTAATTTAGTACACTTACTTACTTACTTAGTCGTTCCCTTCTACCGTGAGTAGTACACTAAAAATGTAACTAAATACTGCCGGAGAGGAAAAGAGATCGACCCAATGTTTATGTGACAGGGGAAGAGAACGACAAAGAACGAAGTAAGGAAAACACACGCCCCAGAGACAGGGAATAAGAATAACAAATAATAAGGACAAGAAAGGAGACGATAACTATTGTAATTACACCAACCAGTTCATAATTAAATCCGCACGATCGACGTGTCTTCTAGTTCTAACGAATCGCAATTTATTTTAGATTATAAACTAAATTATTTGTGTCAAGGCCTGATTTCACAATTTCACTGTTTAATTGTCATTAATTGTCTGTCATGTTCTTGCAAAGACACTCATAGGAAAAGCCGTACAAGTCAAGTCAGGTGCCGTGACTCAAGGTGCGGGCGATCATAACCCGTCACAGATTGCGATTGTTATATGTCCTCTATCAGTTTAGCTGTTGCCCTCTTCATCGCCATCATCATTTTCCTTTTCGCTTCATACGGGGACTCCTTGCAGGAAACCTGCACCAAGCAGCCACGTGCTCTTGTAGCAGTGGTTTGTGTGGCAATAAGTTTGACATGTTGAGGTCACAATCGGTTCTAGATCATTTATACTGCTGGAAAATGTTTAAATGTTTGATCTGAGAGGTTAGTGAAAATCGTTGCATATTTGAATAGAATATGTTTGAAATTCCAGGATGAGAAGAAATCGGGGTTTAATCTTTTATTTCAGCATGACGTCAGAATAATTCATGTTTTGCTTTTACATTTTTAATAAGGTAAAAATTATGTTTAAAATAATTTATTAGCAGACGTTGACATGTCTTGTACAACATGCCTGAGTGAGAGAGTAATTGTCATATTCTGTCTTTGTTTGTTGTTGCTGTCGTATGCATCACAACAAGGTAGGTCAAGGTAAAGGTTCCCGTTACACGCCCCTTGAGACATATTGGGAATATGGTGTTAGGCGCTGCTCCGTATGCATCAAAAAGCAAAACAATAAATGTTCCATACCTTCTATTGCACTTAATAAAAGTTGATGACCAGTCATCAGTAATTTGTCATATACTTCATAGAAATATAAGTGAGTGAGAAATAAAAGTATATATATATATATATATATATATATATATATATATATATATATATATATATATATATATATATATATATATATATATATATATATATATATATGTGTGTGTGTGTTAGGGCTGGGATTGATTAAAATAATCTTAACTGATTAAACGAATTTCTTTAATCGAAGATTAATCGATTAATGTCGTACAATTTGATAAATTAAAAAAACAAACATAAATACAAATTTTTTAAAAATCACTAAGGACTTCATTTATTTTACTTTTTATAAAGCAACATTGTCCTGAAAATATAATGAAAATACTGAAAGTTTACAACCAAACAATTGATTATTATTGACCATACTAGCCAAATTCCATATCACAAAACTCTAACACGGCATATGCTGTCGCATTTACATAAAATATAGCGATTGCTAACAATGGAATAACCGATTTAAACTTGTTTTTATCAATTCATTGTTAAAATAATTTGTTCACAGATTAATCTATTAATGAATCGTTAAAGATCCCAGCCCTAATAAATAAATAATTAATTAAATAAATAAATAAATAAATAAATAAATAAATAAATAAATATATATATATATATATATATATATCTATATATATATATATATATATATATATATATATATATATATATATATATAGATATATATATAGATATATATATACACTCTTCATTAAAGTGGTATATAGGCATGAGCAATAAGCAAGCAGTCTGAAGAAAGAGTAGATGCCCTTGAACTGTGCTTGAATAGAAGAAAAGATCGTGGTGTCATAGAAACGAAATGAAATAAATAAAGAACTCAAGGTCTTTAAAAAACAAGAAATGAAGAGAGAATTTTAGAAAAGGATCTAAATTAGACCAATTAAATTAGGGCTGTTAACGATAAACAAGTAATGAATTAATCGAATGTATGTCTTGGTTAATTTATTGATCAATTTCGAACAATTAAGAAAATGACGGGAGCAATTATTCCGTTGTAAAGTTTTCTTTTTGGAAAATATTATTTTTTTACAACTTTTATATCATTTTATCACCTTGAATATAAAATTTTAAAACAAAACCACAATAAAGAAACAAACACCCTGAAATGTGGTCACTACTGAATACTATTCAAAACTGTCATGGAAGGAAAGGTTGAAAACAAACATGCGGCGGGAAGAATGCGAGTTACAAATAGGAAGAAAACTACAGTAGATATATAGAAGTAGCGGAAGAGACAGAAAATCTACGGATGTCCGTTACAACCAAACTTCGATATGAAGGAGACTGTTCTAGGTTTGGTTTGGTTTGGTTTTAAGTCTATCTTCATTGCACACGAACAACTCTATCAGTGCTCCGATCTCGTCCCTTCGATCACACAAGGAGGATCTCAGCACAGTGCACAAATTCTGTAGCACTGGCGAAAATCCCAATGTGTGTATATAGGAATACTTGTTCTTATCTGCCATTACTTAGTATTACAATTTGTACTCCGTGTACATTGCCCCAAGTAGAAAATAAATCACACAAATTCATAAATATAAGAAAGACAGACCGAAGGAAGGTGAAAAAATGGATATAAGAAAATTGACAAAAGTAATAGTCACTCCGGGGATTCAGTACAAGTCTATACGAACGGTGCAATCGCTACGGTGCAAAAGTGAGTCGTGTCAGGACACACAACCAGCTAAGCAACCCAGAAAAAGTGCAACACTTAAAGTAGTCACCTTGACGACAATTTCGCAACTATAGAATATAGGACATGAAAGACCTGGGCCTTTTTGATAGACTATTACTTTCATAACTTGCCTATTCACAAGTTTAGGCTGAATAACACTGACGAGGAAGGCCGTAATACTATGTCTAGTAGATAATAGAAGGACGAGAGCAACAGAGAATAATGCTGCTTGGTTTAGTAACAAATATGTATTGAAGATGAACGTAAACGAATAGCCAGACAACCGCAGCTGAGGCACAAAGATGTGGGCTAGAGAGACATGAAGACCCCGGGCCTACATCGAGCAGCCTGGGAGGATAAAGCTGCCGATCGCACCAAGTTTCGATGCTCTCTACGGCGCCACCACAGACTGGGCAAACAGAAGCTATCGCAAAAAAAAAACAGAAAAGAAACGAACACGCTGAAAGAAACAATAGGTAAAAAAAAGCAGCTTACGTCTTTCACCTCATGGGCGCATTCCCACAGTTACTTATGACTGAAGGGAGCTATTACTACTTTATAATAAATTAATATGAGACAAACATAAAGGTATGTTATCAGGCACTCGTAGGAAATAAAGAAGTAGAACACTAGACAACAGAAAAACAACAGACATGAGTGGCTTACCCAGGATTTGAACCCTGGACCTTCCGTGCGACAACCCCGCCTAGCCATGCAAGCGAATCACGCTATCCTTTATAATGCAGCATATAGATTCTTCAGTTTACGTTTGTTTACGTCGCTGTCTGTTTGGAATTTCCCATGCGTTGTTCAGTAATGAATTACCCTGTGGAGCGCAGACACTCAACAAACTCACACCAAGCCATCTAATCATGTGCCATCTGTTCCAATGTCTTTTTATTCGTTCTTCTTTTGCGTTCCTTACGGAGCATGGAGCCAGCACTGCAGCAGGTGCCCATGCAGGAAGGCTGCACTAAGCCTTCACATTATCTCACAGCGGTGGTTTCTGTAGCAATTTGTTTTATATTACGAAGTCGTCAGACTCATCTACAACCTCATATTAGTAGCCTTGTACGACATGCTTGAGAATGCAGTAGTTCTATTCTTTCTTTGTCTCTTCCGTGACCTCCGGGAACTACAGAAGGTCAAAGTCTTACCACATCTTATTTATCTCTTCCGTGACCTCCGGGAACTACAGAAGGTCAAAGTCTTGCCACATCTTATTTATCTCTTCCGTAACCTCCGGGAACTACAGAGGGTCAAAGTCTTACCACATCTTATTTATCTCTTCCGTGCTTGTCTCTGTTCCGTTCTCCCTGTGTTTTTCAATCTCTCTATTTCTCTTAGCCTGGTGGTTTATAGAACAAGGACTGCACCATGAAATTCTTTAATAGAGGGCGTCTTTGTATGGCTAACTTGAATTTCTTACGTTGGATGACTTACTCAAATGTTTGAAGTTTTTATTTTTAGGGCTATACGTTCCTACATTTGTAGCTTGCACTAAGCCCAACTCTCTCCTTTGTTGCCTTCCACAACACGCCTGGAAGAGTACCAAGTGTCACAAAATGACATTCGTTCATTAGATTGTTTTTTCTATCTTTTCTTCAACCTTCCGTTTTTTTTCATCTACCTGTAATTTTTTTTTCTTTTTTTCTTCGTGTTGATGGTTTAAAGACCAGACAATTAACCTTGGTAAGTTTCGAGTAGTCGCATATAATTTAATATGGAATTAAGACGGTCGATTCCTGTTGAAATATCTTATTTTGTTGTCTGTCTGGGAAGGAAAGGAGAGGAGATACCTGACCAGAAATTTATGACGCAATTAGTTAACTCGGTCTAATGAATTATGACCGCGTGGTAGATTAGTGAAGTCACTCCCACATCCTTTCGTTATAAAAAATATCATAATAAAAAGTGTAGGCGAAGGTGTGTAGGCAAAGTTGTGTATAAAATCTCACACATCCTGATAGGTAGGCACATTTCTATCCACGCCAGACGTGAAATCTAACAGAGATTTGAAGGGCAAACTGTTGCGGTCAGTTTGCTGAGTCTATAGTATGTAAAATGTACCTGGTCAATTTTGGAGACTTTAATTTAATAGTTTCTTGATCAAAGGGGAGGTACTCATGTTTTACTGGGATTGTAGTTAACAGTGGTGGTTGTCCCACTTGTCTGTTAACCCAGCGTCTAATTTTAGAACCGATGTCAGCTTTTCCTGACATGTTCACCCATCTGAGTTTAGCTCAAGGGTCTAGGGTCACGACGCATGCGCGAAGAATCTGGCGCGATTTAAGACATCCTGTGTTAGGAGAGTCGAGCTGTAGTTTTTGAAAGGGTCAAGACGGTTTTGGGGAAAGTCCTCTGTGTGTTCGACCAAGATGGTTAAAGATTGTTCCCCAATGTTATATTCTGATGCACCTAGGAGGCGAGTGAGTTTTTGTGATATTTATTCTGAGGGACATTAAGGTAAAAGTAAAGGTAAAGGAACCCGTTACACGCCCATTGAGGCATATTGGGAATATGGTGTTAGGCCCATATTATCTTGACCGTCGGCACACGAGGGGTGATGTGGTCGGCATCACGCCGGCCGCCTTAACCTTCCCAGAGTTGCTCTGGTACCCATTTGGGGCTGGGTCGACCCAGGAGCCGTTTTTGGCCTAAAAAATTCCCGCCTCATCTGGGGATCGAACCATAGACCACTGCGCTAGGAAGCCAGTGCACTAACCACTATGCTACCGCGGCTCCCTACATTAAGGTAATTTACCCTTAAAACAGTTTCTTTATTGCCAGAATGATATATGACTTTTTGTAGCCAGCTAACGACTTTTCCCTGGGCGGGAAAGAGTCCATCTATGAATACCAGTAATGGGGCTCACGAAGTATTCTAATATTATATGCACTGGGCTGGTGTATGCCCAAAGAACTTTACAGGTGCTGTATCCCGCTATCTGCGGTGATGCCATTTAACAAGGTTGGACTCACCCTGTTTGTTATAGAAATATCACGAAGGCCATCATATCTATAAGCCCGCCATATTGCGCGGCCTGCTGTAGACCCATATATATATATATACGGAGACATATTTCTGCCTAGAGTCTTCTCTTATTTGTCGATTAACTTCTTTTGAATTCATACATGTTCATGAGTGTTTTCCTGAATTTGTTGTATTCAATGACTATTTTCCATCTCACAGTTGATGTTAACACTGTCGGCATTTGAATTACCTGACGAAGTTGTGATGTATATTCAAGTCAATCAAGATAATCTATTGAAGGCGTCAGCTGGTTTATGGATTTCTCTTGTTCTGTCACCATCCTGAGTCATTTTACTGCCTAAATAATTGAAACTTTCAACTTTCTGTAGTTTTTCCCCGTTCAAGATGATATCAAAGGTCTCGTTAGAAAAGTTCATAGCTTTAGTTTTAGAGGCATTTGGAGACCAATTTTAACCGAGAGATGACACAAATTATTTATTGCTTCTTGGGATTGTCTTGGTGTTGAACTTAAGAATGCTACATCATCTGCGAAATCCAGGTCCCCCAGGAATTTTCCATTTGTCCATTTTATACCCAATTGTTCATTGTGGGTATAGTTTCTCATAACCCAATCAATAGCTATTCCAAAAAGTAGTGGTGACATAATACAGCCTTGTTTCACCCCTGTTTCTACTGTAAACCATTCTGTATTCCCTTTATTTGTTCCACAACATCTGTTGTCTTAGCGCTTTGTTTCCATATTCACATATTTTGTTGGAAAACTGATTGTAAGTATCTTCCACAATGATGGGCGGTGTAACTCAAAGGCTTTTAAAATCGGTGGTGATAAAAGTGGCGATTGCCTTTCCACTGATTCTTCTATAATTGTTCTTAGTGTGAATATTTGATCAATACATGATCGTTTCGGCCTGAAACCCGCTTGTTCTTCTCTGATCTTTTCGTCAGCATGCAATTTAAGTCTTTCTAACATCATGTAACATAATAATTTTCCAGGTACTGATAATAGGAAATACAACGCAGTTATTGTGATTTGCAACAGTCTGATAAACCTTTCTTCGGTAACTTTACAATAATACTGTCTTTCCATTGTTGTGGTGGTTGTTCTTCTCTCCATACTTCATTTATAATATCTAAAATTCTCAAGAGGTTGTTGTCATTAACTGCTTTAATCATTTCCCCTGAAATTTCGTCAACTCTAGCAGCTTTAAAATTTTTTAATCTTTTAACGGCTGTTTGATCTCGTCCAGCGTGAATTCATCGCGGTGGCAAAGTGGTTGTGATTAGAAAATCAGAAGGTCTGTTTAGGCACCTCCATGAAGTGTCAGGCCCATCTCTTCATTTGCTAAGGTAGGAATTCCCTTTTTTTTAAAATTTAACAAGATTCTAAAAATAGTTCGGAATTTGATAAAGGCACCTACTGCAACAGTTCAATTTTAATTCTACACCATTATTGAAAATGTCTTTTAGCTTCGAGGATTTTTCTCAGAATCGACTTCTTTTATTTAACAAGTTATAAATTAGTTTGCAAGATTCAACTGCATTATGTGTACTTGCCTAATTTTACTTGTTTTCTTTTTACGAGATATTACATAGATTCCGTGTGCTGCTTAGACAGTTTTCCCATGTATCGATTGTCTTGGTGGTGATCTCGGCCAGCCCTAAAGATCGTAAGTCTGTATCATTATATATATATCTGACTTACTGATGTCAGAAAGGAGTTGTGTGTAAAACTCACATATTTGCTGTATTTTTGCTTAGTGACGAAGGTGGAATTGTACGAGATCGCTTATTATATACATGCACCACTGGCTGATGAACTGTATTCATACATGCTATGTCCTGAATTTCAATGACTATTTTATGTTGATGTCGGCGTACCTGTCGTTGTGATGTATTAAAGTCAATCAAACGTCAGAGGTGTTCCAAGAACTATGTGAATTACTGCATGTAATTACTACAACAGGTGTGATGTCATGTAGATGCATTGTCTTCCACGAACTTTCATACACGCATTTGCATTCATTGAGGTCTACTCACACTCTATATTAATACAACACCTCAACACTTTCAAGTCATCCAAACGAATGCCAGCATTGTTGCGACCAACCAGGGCCTATACATAATTATGTCCGCCTGTGTGGCTTAGAATCGTTTCCAACACTGATACTGGACATTCTTCAACATTCAACTCTACATTTACGGTGGCCAAACTGAGCCTGTCCTATTTGTGTCACGGACACCTGTTACGCTTGGACGAACACAGACCATTCCTGACTGTTTACATGTATAGTGGTCAGTACGGGCTTCTACATTACGGGTGTCAACATTTATGATGACAAGTATTGACTCTCAACATTATGGCGCTCAAATAGCTCTCAACACACATTTTATAAGATTAATAGTGTTAAAGCTAAGGAGGATTCCTTTTTTTTTAAATTCAAGATCTAAAATTTCGGAAATCCATTGCAACATTCAATAGAATCTCTCACATTATAATAGAGCTAGGATTTTGCAGATTAAACAAATTAGCAACAGCCTAAACTTGTGGATGACGAGATTTACATAGATTCCGTGTGTGCTTAGACATTCTGTCGGAAATCTCGGCCAGCCCTAAAGAGGTAAGTCTGATATGTTTATAATAACATTTATATGTTTATGTATGTAACGTTGTGCATGAGGTCGGCAACCTCATCATGTAAATTATTATAAGACACATATCGTGCTGGATATAGATTATCCAGTCTGTTGTCTACGAGTCTGTTGTCATTATTGTCACATAATAACCTTGCAGAAGAGTGGCGAGAATAAAAACCTAGCAGAAGAGGAGATAATGCTGCTTTTTTTTTTTTACAGTTGCAATCCTTCAACTGCAGGATGTCTATATCGGAATGCTATTATCATATTTAGTCTACTTTCAAGAATAATTCTTGAGTAAGAATAAATCAACAGAATATTTTTTAAAAAATGTGTTGTGGACGAAGATTATTTGATTACGTCTTATTTAGTTGTAATAGCAAAAGCGAGCTCTTAACTTAATTCTGTATTTTAGAAATGAAAGCAAATCTGTATATACATACGCAGGGACGGTTCGTCAAATTATAAAAATTACGCTGTACAAATTTGTGACATTTTTTTCTCCCATTTCGTCTTCACAAATATATAGCTTTCCTATTAGCAAGTATAAGCCAAATAAAAGACAAACGCTGACATAGTTGAGTCTAGTAGATCGTAGAAGAAAATTAACAATACAGAATAGCGTGGCCTTGGCGTCGTTCGAATGGACCTCGCTCGAATCCCATGAGTACCGATTTCTTCTCTAACTCTTCTGTTGTCTAGCTTCCTCTTTAATTAATTAATTAATTATTCAGTCTTTCTTTCTTTTTCTTTCTGTCTTACAAGTGTATAAATTTATATTTTCTTTACTTACGGCTCACAGACCTCTGATTTCCGACTTTGTTTATTTCTGTTTTAAAACTATTTAGTCGCTTTGGATTTTCTTTCTGTTGCAGTTTGGCTCTTTTTTCTTTCAATTGCAGGAATGTTTTCTATCATTTCAGGGAAACGATTTTGTTTCCAAACTGGAAGCTTGTGTGAAGTGTAGATGAGTTTAATAGTGGGTATTTCATTTATGGAAACTGCTCTCATCTGTGGTCACATCCAGGTCACACACAGAACGATGTTTACTACCAGCTCAACAGAAGAGAACAAGTGGTAATCTTTAGACGCACTGGCCACAACAGATTGAGATACCATCCATTCAACAAGCTAAAGATAGGAACTACCGATCAGTGTAACTGTGGCACTGATAAAATGAATGCTGAACATCTGCTTCAAAGTTGCCCCTTATATGCGGAACAGAGAAAGCGCATATTGCCGACGCCAGTCCCTTTCGTGGAAAAGCTTTACGGGGATTCAAATAGCCTCAAGCTGACTATTGCTTTCTTTGAGAACATTCAAGTGGACGTCTGAGAGTGTACGAAGAAGAAGAAGAAACTATTAATTTTGATGATTTTACCTACAGAAACGTATATTGTATTGATCAGATTTTGGCCAGAAATTTTCAAGAATTCTATTCGTTCTCTGCTGGTATGTGTAAACATAAGAAGGAGATACATATTTATACATACCGGCGATACTTTTTGCTGGGAAATCTGTGTAACGTGAAAATTGCACCACGAACAAAATTTAAGGCCTGCAAGTTCTTTTAATGTGTGTTCAATTACGTTTTTCACAGTGCGGTGCGCTCCTTTTCCCGAAAAAAAATAGTGAAAATGTATCATCATTACTCATTAGGTTTCACTTGGTTCCTAAGAAAACTCTTAATGTGTCTTCTATATCACAAAAAGACTTACTTGTACATTGAAAAAAATGGATAATATAATTTTTATTTTAAACTGCTGAATCCTTTGTAGTATGATTGACACTTTTATTTGGCTTCATTTTATTAACCGATTTCTAATTCATTTCATTTTCTTGCTAGAGGTAATGAAACGCTTCTAAGGTTTGAAATAATCAATTAGTGTCGATAGAGCTGCATCAATAAGTGTTAACCGTATTCCCAGGCAAAAGGAAACAATAAGTTTTCTACAGTGTATTTCTGTATTTTCTCACTTTCTTCTACTTCTTCTTCGTTTGCTCTCAAATAACTATTCCTTTCTCTTTTATATAGCCGCCAGTCCATCTCAGGCTCTTCTCGTCATCATACATTTTCCACCTCAACTTGATTGGATGAGGTGATGCTGCCACTATGTTCCTCTAATGGGGCCGATAATCTTGGAGGACATGTTCTATTGTTTGTTTGTCAAGCTGCGGCTGAGTGTTTCTTACGGTCAAACCAGCTCTTGACAAAGTTTACTGTTTGTCAAACTGCAACATAAAATATCTTACGGTCAAACCAGCTCTTGACATAGTTTACTGTTTGTCAAACTGCAACATAAAGTATCTTAAGGTCAAACTAGCTCTAGACATAGTTTACTGTTTGTCAAGCTGCGGCTGAGTGTTTCTTACGGTCAAACCAGCTCTTGACATAGTTTACTGTTTGTCAAGCTGCAGCTGAGCGTTTCTTACGGTCAAACTATCTCTTGACATAGTCTACTGTTTGTCAAACTGCGGCATAAAGTATCTTACTGTCAAACCAGCTCTTGACAAGGACTACTGTTTGTTAAGCTGCAGCATAAAGTATCTTACGGTCAAAACAGCTCTTGACATGGTCTACTGTTTGTTAAACGGCGGCATAAAGTATCTTACTGTCAAACCAGCTCTTGACAAGGTCTACTGTTTGTTAAACTGCGGCATAACGTACCTCACGGTCAAACCAGCTCTTGACATAGTCTACTGTTTGTTAAACTGCGGCATAACGTATCTTACGGTCAAACCAGCTCTTGACATGGTCTACTGTTTGTTAAACTGCGGCACTATGTTTCTTGCGCTCAAACAATTTTCTTATCTGACAATTATGACCTTCCATTCTTTTAACAATCCTTTGTCTTGTTCGTCATATATAAAAATGAACGAATGCTCATGAACTTGTTCTGAGAGAATAATTGAGGAGCTAAATTTGTACAAAGTAAATTATCCCCATCCCGTGTAGTTCCAGGATGTCGTATGAGGAGACAAAGAAAGAATATGTGTACTCTTTCCTCTGGCATGTCGTAAGAGGCGACAAATATGAGCTTGTGCATGGGTCTGGTAACATTATAATTTCAAGCGATTTGCTACATACGCTACAGGCGCCACGGCACACGCATGTCTTGATGCAGATTTCCTGCAAGACGACCTGGGCCAATAGTGGCGACATTCTCCGTATGGTACTAAAAAGGGAAAGAAAATTGTCGGCACCGGCTGACATACAACACAATCAGGGGCGATCGCTTTGGACACTAGGGGCAAGGGGACGCCGCAGCTGGTGAGGGTAAAATACTATTATTTTTTTTTCTTAAAATGTCGACATTTTTCCAGCTGTGAAACAATTCGCTCAGGTCGAAGCAGGCAATGTAAAAATTTGGTTTAAAAAAAAAACATCAAAGTGTGCCATTTATTTCTAACATTATGTTTTTATGTGTTGTTGTTTTTGATAAATAATAATTTCAGATACGTTGTTTTTGGGAAAGAGTAACTATCTGAAACGGTTCTGCAATATTTTATTCACGAATCTAACTTAATTTTAACAGCTTAATTAACTTTCATGTTTAAATGTTTGGAAGAAAGAGGGCGCATGTCTAAACACTTGCCTTAATAGCTGCAAGTGCTGCAAGTCCGGCTCTACATAGCAGCATATGTTTTTCGTTGTCATACTTTCTGTTTTTAAATAAGAGTGTTATACAGGGTGTTTATAAAGTCGCTGTGCAGTGAATTTGAAAAAAATATTTTAGAAATTACGTCACGAATGATGCAAATTTACGTCATGATATTCTGTGTTCCAATGCTGTGTTCCACAATCCCGTGTGCAGCATTACACAACAAGCCCCAATTGAAAACCACATTTCTGGTGACGTAGTCTCGCCCGGGCGTAAAATTCACTGCACAGCGACTTTATAAACACCCTGTATGTTTCCCAAAGCCTGGCAGCTTACGGCAGTAGTTCGCAAACGTTTTAACCGATGATACTTTTTTTTTGTATTACGTTCACTCCTGGCCACCCTTAGAGAATCTCGTTTCCCATTTCTATCATTATTTTTCGAGGCCTCCCCCGGCTCCACTGAATACCTTCGCGCCCCTGGTTTAGACGAACACTGGTTTACGGTTATTTGAAATGCATGTTCCCGTGTAGTTGCCTGGGGATGGGGGGGGGGGGGGGGGTGTAATGTGGGGAGACAAAGAAAGACTAGAACTAATACTCACAAGAGACAACTAATAAAAGGTTGTACGTGGGACTGGTTACCTCATCATATAAAATACATTGCTACTTAAACGACCGCGACAAGAGCGCATGAATGGTTGGCGCGCGCAAAGGAACCAGCTACAGTGGGCGCTCTATGCTCCACGCGGAGAGAAAAGGGACATGAATGAAAGATGTATGCACACACACACACACACATAATATATACTGATGCACATTAAAAACGCACCACCTGTATAATCCAGGAACAGAGTGTGAAATGTAAATATAAGTGTTTACAAGTTTACATATTTGGAATCTTTATTCATTTTCCTATGAATCCATCTTCTTCTTCTTTGATACTTAGCCACCGACCGTCAAAGCAGTCAGTGGCCATCACGCCTAGTGGCGTCTTGTAGGGCAACAACAAATTGATTCCACTTTGCTCGGTCGGTGGCCATCCTTCGTACAGTGCCCCAGCTCTGGTTCATTCTTTGCATCTCAGCCTCCACAGTCCTCCGCCAGGTTGTTATACATTGTCCTGACATTCCAAAAACCTATTCTTGTATCCTGTTTTGCGGTCAGGACATCCGTTTTCATGTCAGTGGCTTCCTTTCGGTTTTCACCACTGACAGTCATACGAGCCACAGACTCCAAATGTCCATCCCGCAGCAAAGTTTGTTCATTTATTATTGTTTCCGTAACTTCATTGTTTTTTTTAAACAGACAGGGGTGTCAGCCCTGTGCTAAAACCCCCAACCCGGAGGACCAGGGTACCAGCTTTTGTCTGACCCCTACCCACACAGACCAGTCCAGCTTGGTTGAACCTACCATGAGTAAAACTCCCACTGGCATAGCTCTGGGGATTATCAGGGTACGCAAGCTGCCATACCGCTACAAGGTATAGGTACCATTGATGGCAGCTATGAATCCATGCTGGTCATTAATTTGTACATTTGATTGTTATGAAGTTCATTGCATTCTGTGCAGGCAAGGGAGAAAACCAAAAATAAAAAAATTCATTCACACTATCCTCAGTATCTGGTATGTCCACCGTGTGCTTGCAAACAAGCTTGGCAGCGGCTCCGCATGGAACGCACAAGTCTCTGAAGGAAATTCCGGGGAATCAAGTCCCATTCACGTGTAAGAGCAGCTTCGAGCTGTTGCAGATTAGCTGGAGAACCTTGCCTGTAGACTCTGCGTCCAAGCTCGTCCCACAGATGTTCTATAGGGGACATGTCTGGTGATAGGGCAGGCCAATCAATCGTCACAATGTTCTGCTGCTGTAGATATTGCTGCGTAATGCATGCGGTGTGCGCACGTGCGTTATCCTGCTGGAGAAGCTGCAAGTCTGGATAATTTGTGAACGCAGGAGCAACCAATGCATCCAGAACCTCATCTCAATATGTCACAGCATTAACATTTCTACGTAAGACGTGAAGAGGCAAGCGATGGTGAAAACTGAATCCTCCACAAATGTGAATACTGCTACCTCCAAATCAGTTGTGCTGACGAACACAGCAATCCGCAAAGCGCTGTCCACACCGTCGCCAAATCCGCATACGCCCATCAGCAAAGGATATGTTGAATCTGCTCTCGTCTGTGAATAGGACAGCATTCCTGTCACATAGGTTATGGTCATTAAATTGCCTAGATCTTCTTCCTATTCTCTCACGCGCATCCTTTTATTTTATTATCTTTCCATACTTGTTTTTCCTGTATTTTTTCGCATCACTCGGTTGCGAAAAATATTTTCTTCAGTTTTTTTAAACTTTACCGGTTTTGTTTCTCAAAACTGAGTATCGCACTAGATGGTATTACGTGGATGTCAGTCAGACGAGAAGCGTTATAATGCATTCCGTCAGACCGGGAGAGCCGACAGCTGTCTGCTGTTCCCACGGGGACAGTGTTTTCTTCGGCCGAGTTCTGAGCCGTAGTGTGAAAATTCACTCCGCCAGAACGGGCAGGCAGACAGAGGGTCTGGTTTTTCACATATGACACTCATGCTCCACGGGCCATGGTCAGCTTGTAGTGTGAAAACTGCCCTGCCTTTCAGACAAGTTGTTTACCTTTGAAATTAACACGCCCGTTTCTCGGTCAGTTTGTTAAACGAAGAGTGAGATTACTCGTGGCACGGCAGACGGTTGTCTGAGATTTGCAACTGACACGCGCTTTTCCCGGTCAGTTTGTCAACGAAGGTGCGAAATCGCACCGGTGACAGTTACGACATGCTTCTAAGTGTAACGTAGCTGTTATGAGAAGGGGGAGAGATCGGGGCGGGGGGGGGGGGGAAATAGTTCATCCTTTGTCTGATTTTAAAATATTAACCTAGTTTGAAACTTTATTTTCATTCTTCTCAATAAATCGCAGTAGACAGGTGGTTCGCGAAGAGTAGAGCTGTATAAGCGAAGTTTCTTAGTTTGTTGCGACAATTTGTCGAACTTCTAGACTTCCATAAATATGAGCGTAAAAATTCTTAATTGTGCGATATCCTGTAGTGCTGTGTTTTGAGGTAAATATTATATAGTAGTTCTCTAGAATTTTGTGAAGTGATTTAGTGTTAAAATCGCCTATTTCATTCTAAACTAGTCCTGTGTCCAGAGTGCTTAATTTATAGTTTGTATTATTTTCTAGTGACGCATACAGTGGAAATACATAATAAATTATATCTTTAGCTTACTAAAACTAGTAGCTATAAGGAATTTAATTTAACGGCTAATACTCAGTCGAGAATATTTTAAAACTAAACTTATAACGCTAGATACATCATTGAGTGTTGACGAAATACGTATGTATTTTCTAATTCAGGATGTTTGATTTATTTAATATAACTTATTTTACGGGAAGTTTTAAAGATAAGTCAAGCTGTAGGCTTGCTATATAAAATGTAAGTTATATTGAGTACATATATGTAAATTATTTGATATGTGTTCTTTCTTTTATATAGTGAAACGGTGGTACCCAACTTCCCAGCGTTTAGTAGCCTGAGAGACATATTTGTGAGAAGCATAGACATTTCCTATCTTTAACCACGTGGGTTTTTTGTTTGTTTCAAGTAACACGGGTCTGACAGTGCATAAGCCATCAGAGAGAGACAGTAATAGCAATCCCACTAACGGTTTCTAAAGACTAGAAATATATATTGGGCTTTTGAGCCAGTTCATATTGCTCCACAAATTTAAATGTACATGCTGCCTGGCGGCGAGAGAATATTACAAGAATAACATTTACCTTCCGACAGAGATTGTGACTAGTATTGTGGTGACCAAATATAGTAACTTCCTGAAAGTAGACACCGATCTGACATTCCTTAAATTCTAGAAACCAAAGCTAATGACATTGTGCTCTGCTAACTTTCGTGCCTGGACAATATTTTATGTGACTTAATCAGACATTCGAAAAATTAGAACACCCAAGGAATCGTTCCCTGAGAGTTTAGTACGTCTTTTGGAACTGGGGATTTCTTGGTCAAGGACTGCATTTTCGGGTCTGTGTGAAGGTCCTAGAATTGAGTATGTTCCCAGAGGCAGCGAGCAAAGTTGTGAGTATAACTGTGTACCCATGGCCATGGCTGAATGAATGAGTGTACGCAGATCAGAGTGTTATTTTACAGTTATAGATTGTCACCCATTTACTGTCTTAATTCTTTTTTTTTGTTTAACCTGCAGAATTTGTTACTATTTGCTAGAGTTTCTTTACTTCTTAGGCTAAATCGGATTATTCAACTCTGTGCATACATTTACGAGAAAAGAAGAAAAACTCTTAGCCTCAACCCTACATATCTATAACTCTTTGGGCCATCATCTGTTCTCTTAACGGGGCTGTGGGCTAAACCTAGAGTAAGATTTTAACGGGCTATCATCCTTGTAGCATTTTCTTAAATTTTATGACTATTTATATATGTTTTTCCTTGATGTATTTTTTGGTGTTGTGAGAAGATTTTTTTTTTGATGATAATAATAAAAAATCTCTCTCTTGAACTAAATCAGTGCGTTGGTCAGCTCGTTCAAATACATATAAATTCATTGTTATAGATTCCCACGTCTGTGTGTTTAACTGTCGTCACGTGTATGTGCGTGCCCGTGAGTAGATAGAGATATATTAATATATATATATCTGTGTTTTGACTGTCTGACGCCCTTTAAAAGCGGTCGTAGAAGATAGGTGAGAGAGAGAAGATTATCTCGATTCTCAAAGACAGCCTCTATATCACATTCTATCATCTCACGTGTGGGAAATTCTATTGTGTTTTTCACCAGCTCTCACTGTATCTATCACTCATTCCAACCTATTCAGAAGGGACCTAACCTAAGTCTTAATACTCCTATCTAAAATCTACGACAAATGGGTTCTCGTCCGTAGGATTTTTGAACTTAGAATAGGAAGACGAGTACGACAAATGGTTGCTCGTTTCCGGTCTTTGAACTTAGAATAGGAAGACGAGTACGACAAACGTGGACTCGTCTATCTGGATTTTGTATTTAAGATTCTTTATTCTGTAATAGAGTAAGAGTGTGATGTCTTGTGAGTTTTGTATCTTTTAAAAATAATTTATCCCCTAGACTAACGATCTGTTTACGGGCGTGCTGACCACACAAACTGATAGTTTTTTCCACAGCATTTAGAAATAATATACATTTCAGTTACAGGTTGATTGTCGGAATATATGTTAATTACTGATTTTGTAATACTAAACGCTGGTAAAGTTTTGTGAGTGTATAACATTCACAAGGGTTCTGAAGCAGGAAGGTGTTTGAACTAAAGTTAAGGAGTGCGTTTCGGACTATTTGTCCAGATTAATTGCCTCCCTCACCCTAACTGTCTTCAGGGGCAAACTTGATAGTGGATTTTAAAATTAAGGGATTATTTTTCTCTTTAATTTTTACAATAATTATTTTGTTTCCACTGTAGCAACTTATTTTTCAGAAGTAATCTTAACTACCATTTAGTTGGCGTAGTCGTGTTTTGCATTAGGTGCTTTATTGCCGATTAATAGCAGCGATAGTTAGATTTTAATTTGGAGGAGGTATCCCAGGGTTAAGGATATAATCTTTTAAATTTTTGGAAATTTTTTTCTCGTAAGTGGTAGGAACCAGTGTATCCTTTTTCCTAGTTTTTTTCTCCACTAGTCTCAGTCACTGACATAATATGGCCGAGAGGGCAAAGCTTAGACAACTTCTCAGGGACGAAGCGAGAGAGGAGGGACTGGAAGGAGAGGAAGCGAAAGCTTTTGTCAGGGACGAACTTGAGAGATATGATGCGGAGAGGAAAGCAGCTGAAGCTTTGCAGCAGAAGAAAATGGACGAGGAAATGGAAATTCGCAGGATGCAGCATGAGGAAAGAGAGAAGGAGAGGGAGAGACAGCATGAGAAGGAGAGAGAAGAGAGACAGCATGAGTTGGCTCTTAAAACTCTAGAATTCCAAAGTCGTGGTGCGGCCTCTACCACCAGCAATGGAGAGTCTTCTCCTCATTCTTCCTTAACTGATCCTTCTAACAGTCAATCTCTTCACCTCACGGCTATGTCTTTTCCGCTAGAATCTTTCCCTTGTCCAAATGAGAAGATTGACACTTGGCTAGAAAAATTTGAGAAAATTGCAACTCTGTACGGTTTAGAGAGGTCGCGCTGGAATATGAAACTTTCCCAGGCCCTAAAAGGTTCTGCTTATGATGTTTATTCTAAGCTGGAAAGTAGCCAACAAGACGACTACGACTTGTTGAAGAAAGCGTTACTGGAGCGCTTTGAAATGAACGCTCAAAAATTTTTGCAACTGTTTCGCAACAGCCGGAAAGAGAATTCTGAAACTTTTCACCAGTTCTCATCTCGTCTAAAGGGATATCTAACAAAGTGCCTTGAGCTTTCGCAGCTCCCCTCTACCTATGAAGGTCTTGAGGAATTTGTTTTAACAGAACAAATAAAGAACACTTTGTCTGCTGATACCCGGAGATTTCTAGCTGAGCAAGGGGCAGAAAAACTTGAAGACATTTTGGAAAAGTCGGAGCGTTATCACAATGCGCTGGCTGAACTACCGGCCACAAAGCGGAAACCGACAGAGGAGCATTTTCGAAAACATAACCTAGAGCAATCTTCTCAGGCTTCTAACCAAAATAACCACAGAGAAACTGGACCTCAAAACCCCCCTCCTGAAAAATCCAAGTTCTACAAGAACAAGTACCCCAACCACCCCAAACAGTCTGATCAACCCGACCGTCCTTCATGGCAGCGTGGCCAGAAAGGACAAGGTGGCAAAGGGAGAACCCCTGAGCACGGGACATATGATCAGACCGAGCACACCGAGCCGAAACGCATCGGATGCTTATTAACAGTCTCGCAAGGCGGAATTATTGACAGTGATTCCCAACCTGTTGGGGATAGACCCTCAACGCGAGGTACGGTTATTTTGAACGGTTCTCAAACTTCTTGCTTATTTGACACGGGGCTTTCTTACGATTGCATTGTTGCCAGAAACCTGGTCAAACCCGGTCAAGAGACAGCAGAGACCGTCCAACTTTGTGGAGTTCGTAAGAGTGATGCACCTACAGCGCTTCCCATTGCATTGGTGGAGATACACTCTGATTTTGTCAGAGGCATGATCAAAGCAGCTGTTATGGATGATCCCATCTACCCAGTCATACTCGGCGGGAGATACGTGTGTATTGGGAAACCGGAAGAGCCGATTGTGGCAGCGGTAACTACAAGAGGGCAAACCAAGAAGGAACGGGAGCCTGCGCCTAATTTGTTACCTATGGAACTTAAAGAAGCGCAATACAAGGACCCTACTTTGGCACCCTGCTTTAGGAAACTGCCCATGGCTAAGGAACCCAGACAGCACGGGGACATTTTTTCTAAGGATGGCGTACTTTATCGGAGAACGGGCAAGCCTGACCAAGGTTACAACCAGCTCCTAGTACCGAAACAGTACAGAAGCCAAATCCTAGAAATGGGGCACTCTCTTCCCTTCAGCGGACACATGGGACAGAACGCCACAAACCATTGTATAACCACTCATTATTGGTGGCCAGGAGTAAACACTGATATTATCAGGTACGTCAAATCCTGTGCCCAGTGCCAACGTGTACCACCCAAGCAACGGACACCCCCAGTCCACATGGGTGAAATGCCAATAGTGGGAACACCATTCGAACGGGTTGTGTCGACATTTTAGGGCCTTTCGAAAGGACTAAAAGAAGGAACAGGTTTATCCTGACCTTAGTCGATACATGCACTTTATGGGCAGAAGCTATCCCGCTAACATGCGCAGATGCCAAGCATGTCGCAGAAGCCCTCGTGCAGATTTTCACTCGGTTGGGATTCCCGCAGCAAGTGTTGACGGATAACAGATCTCCATACCGAAACCTGTTGATGGATGAGATCGTTAAGATCTTGAGGACCCAACACATCCACACTAAGCCATATACTTACTTACTTACTTAGTCGTTCCCCTTCTACCGTGAGGTGTAGAGGTTTGGAAGAGAGAGCGCCAGACCATTCTATCAGCTGTCTAAGCCATATACTCCGACCGGAAAGGGGCTCGTTGAACGTGCTAATGGAAACCTCAACATGCTGCTAAGTAAACTGGCACAAGTGAAACCTGAAGATTGGGACCTTTGTATTCCTGGAGCTTTATTTGGCTACAGAGAATCTCCTCATACTTCCACAGGATTTCCGCCAGCGACACTCTTATTCGGCAGACCCATTAAGGGCCCGCTTGAAGCCTTACTTCAGTCTCTGACAGACGAGAAGGCGGATGAGACAGTTGTCTCAGCAAGTAAATATGTGTCGGTTTTAAAGGAAAGGTTGAAACTAGGGTGGGACCTAGCAACGACTAACTTTAAGCGAGCACGCACCAAGCACGCTAACCGATACAGGAAAGTTGCGAAAGAGAGAGAACTGGAAACAGGAGAGAAAGTTTTGGTGTTACTCCCGACCGAGAACAACCAACTGAAGATCGGATGGCAAGGGCCGTTTACCGTCCTGAAAAAGATTTCTAAGGCTAACTACCAGATCTCTATTCAAGGAAAGGAGAAGGTTTTCCATTTAAATCTGTTAAAGAGATACTTGGAAAGACCAGTGCCAACCTCCGACCATCTCCTGACGATCGCCAAAGCTGACGAAGATGATGATAGTGGCAGGGATATTCCACCGCAATCACACGAAATCTTTCAAAATGTCAGAAACGGCGACGCTCTTTCAAGCGCGCATGGGAGACATTCCAGAGGAAGGAAACTTGAGTAGGAATTGGAGAGAGATGGAGGGGGAAGATGAGAGGGAAGAAGACAGACACCCCGAAGGTACGGTTATAGGAAATTTAATTCCATAACGTAGACATGGAGTGCTTCCATATCTTAAGGGGGGACGTTCTGTCACATAGGTTATGGTCATTAAATTGCCTAGATCTTCTTCCTATTCTCTCACGCGCATCCTTTTATTTTATTATCTTTCCATACTTGTTTTTCCTGTATTTTTTCGCATCACTCGGTTGCGAAAAATATTTTCTTCAGTATTTTTAAACTTTACCGGTTTTGTTTCTCAAAACTGAGTATCGCACTAGATGGTATTACGTGGATGTCAGTCAGACGAGAAGCGTTATAATGCATTCCGTCAGACCGGGAGAGCCGACAGCTGTCTGCTGTTCCCACGGGGACAGTGTTTTCTTCGGCCGAGTTCTGGGCCGTAGTGGGAAAATTCACTCCGCCAGAACGGGCAGGCAGACAGAGGGTCTGGTTTTTCGCATGTGACACTCATGCTCCACGGGCCATGGTCAGCTTGTAGTGTGAAAACTGCCCTGCCTTTCAGACAAGTTGTCTACCTTTGAAATTAACACGCCCGTTTCTCGGTCAGTTTGTTAAACGAAGGGTGAGATTACTCGTGGCACGGCAGACGGTTGTCTGAGATTTGCAACTGACACGCGCTTTTCCCGGTCAGTTTGTCAACGTAGGTGCGAAATCGCACCGGTGACAGTTACGACATGCTTCTAAGTGTAACGTAGCTGTTATGAGAAGGGGGAGAGATCGGGGCGGGGGAAATAGTTCATCCTTTGTCTGATTTTAAAATATTAACCTAGTTTGAAACTTTATTTTCATTCTTCTCAATAATCGCAGTAGACAGGTGGTTCGCGAAGAGTAGAGCTGTATAAGCGAAGTTTCTTAGTTTGTTGCGACAATTTGTCGAACTTCTAGACTTCCATAAATATGAGCGTAAAAATTCTTAATTGTGCGATATCCTGTAGTGCTGTGTTTTGAGGTAAATATTATATAGTAGTTCTCTAGAATTTTGTGAAGTGATTTAGTGTTAAAATCGCCTATTTCATTCTAAACTAGTCCTGTGTCCAGAGTGCTTAATTTATAGTTTGTATTATTTTCTAGTGACGCATACAGTGGAAATACATAATAAATTATATCTTTAGCTTACTAAAACTAGTAGCTATAAGGAATTTAATTTAACGGCTAATACTCAGTCGAGAATATTTTAAAACTAAACTTATAACGCTAGATACATCATTGAGTGTTGACGAAATACGTATGTATTTTCTAATTCAGGATGTTTGATTTATTTAATATAACTTATTTTACGGGAAGTTTTAAAGATAAGTCAAGCTGTAGGCTTGCTATTTAAAATGTAAGTTATATTGAGTACATATATGTAAATTATTTGATATGTGTTCTTTCTTTTATATAGTGAAACGGTGGTACCCAACTTGCCAGCGTTTAGTAGCCTGAGAGACATATTTGTGAGAAGCATAGACATTTCCTATCTTTAACCACGTGGGGTTTTTTTTTGTTTCAAGTAACACGGGTCTGACAGTGCATAAGCCATCAGAGAGAGACAGTATTAGCAATCCCACTAACGGTTTCTAAAGACTAGAAATATATATTGGGCTTTTGAGCCAGTTCATATTGCTCCACAAATTTAAATGTACATGCTGCCTGGCGGCGAGAGAATATTACAAGAATAACATTTACCTTCCGACAGAGAT
Organism: Oreohelix idahoensis; assembly: GCA_024509875.1. Lineage (NCBI taxonomy): Eukaryota > Metazoa > Mollusca > Gastropoda > Stylommatophora > Oreohelicidae > Oreohelix > Oreohelix idahoensis. Next base: position 109,668 of record JAMPIV010015039.1, on the reverse strand, counting down.
TGTGACTAGTATTGTGGTGACCAAATATAGTAACTTCCTGAAAGTAGACACCGATCTGACATTCCTTAAATTCTAGAAACCAAAGCTAATGACATTGTGCTCTGCTAACTTTCGTGCCTGGACAATATTTTATGTGACTTAATCAGACATTCGAAAAATTAGAACACCCAAGGAATCGTTCCCTGAGAGTTTAGTACGTCTTTTGGAACTGGGGATTTCTTGGTCAAGGACTGCATTTTCGGGTCTGTGTGAAGGTCCTAGAATTGAGTATGTTCCCAGAGGCAGCGAGCAAAGTTGTGAGTATAACTGTGTACCCATGGCCATGGCTGAATGAATGAGTGTACGCAGATCAGAGTGTTATTTTACAGTTATAGATTGTCACCCATTTACTGTCTTAATTCTTTTTTTGTTTAACCTGCAGAATTTGTTACTATTTGCTAGAGTTTCTTTACTTCTTAGGCTAAATCGGATTATTCAACTCTGTGCATACATTTACGAGAAAAGAAGAAAAACTCTTAGCCTCAACCCTACATATCTATAACTCTTTGGGCCATCATCTGTTCTCTTAACGGGGCTGTGGGCTAAACCTAGAGTAAGATTTTAACGGGCTATCATCCTTGTAGCATTTTCTTAAATTTTATGACTATTTATATATGTTTTTCCTTGATGTATTTTTGGTGTTGTGAGAAGATTTTTTTTTTTTATGATAATAATAAAAAATCTCTCTCTTGAACTAAATCAGTGCGTTGGTCAGCTCGTTCAAATACATATAAATTCATTGTTATAGATTCCCACGTCTGTGTGTTTAACTGTCGTCACGTGTATGTGCGTGCCCGTGAGTAGATAGAGATATATTAATATATATATCTGTGTTTTGACTGTCTGACGCCCTTTAAAAAGCGGTCGTAGAAGATAGGTGAGAGAGAGAAGATTATCTCGATTCTCAAAGACAGCCTCTATATCACATTCTATCATCTCACGTGTGGGAAATTCTATTGTGTTTTTCACCAGCTCTCACTGTATCTATCACTCATTCCAACCTATTCAGAAGGGACCTAACCTAAGTCTTAATACTCCTATCTAAAATCTACGACAATTCCATTGCAGTCTAGTCCATCTGACATGTTGCTCTGCCCATTGCAGGCGCTGCTGACGATGTCTGTGAGTCAAGTTTGGCCCAACATAAGGTCGCCTTGCAGTAAGGCCTGTATCTCTGAGTCGTCGTATGACTGTCATTCGAGAGACTTGCCCACGTCTACCCACTATTGCTCTTGCTGTTTGACTTGCCGGGAGAGAACGATTCCTTAGGTGACTCAGCACAATATGACGATCTTGCGCAGGGGTAGTAACTCGTGGCTGGCCACTCCGAAGTCTATCCCGGGCACTGCCAGTGGTTCCGTAACGTTCATTGAGACGTACAATAGTGCTGTGGTGGCAATTCATCCTTCTGGCAATGGCCCGCGAGCTCATTCCGGTCTCCAACATACCAATGGCTCGTTGGCGGTCGTTTTCAGATAGTCGTGGCATTTCAAGCACATGTACTGGATGTTTTGTCTCAACGGCCTTTTTATACCGAGTATACTGCCACAACGCGTACACATTTTCAGGGTCATAGCTGTTGGGAATCGTGTTGCACGTGTTACTTTCATTGTTTTCATGTAGTCTGTACACAAACCCGTGGGTTGAATCATGCACTTTCCATTCCAGCAGCCATTCGCTCTCTACCTCATGACAAACACGGGGAAAATCCATTCCCACACTTTTTTTTCCAGCTTCTCGGCATCAGTATATATAATAGTGGTGCGTTTTTAATGTGCTTCAGTATATATTTAGCGGGTTGTCTCCCTTAATATGCAGTACTGGTCCTAAACTCGATTAAGAGGATGAGGTTTTCTCAAGGTAGCAGCCTTCGCTCAAGATTACTCTTGGCAGATATGTAAATAAGAGGTTTTATGTAACTATTTTAGGGAGTCTAACAGGGATTTTTAGAATAGCAAGTACAACAACTGCGTCGTCTAAGTTTATTGTTAACTGTATATTCCCAACCCCCTTCTGTGAGATATATATTCTTTGACTTGTATTTAATTAATGAGCCCCCAGCTGAAGGTAATTCAGAAAAGTATTAATTATATGCCTTTATTCGTCAGTCTTAATTATATTATATGTATATATAATAGCCTCATAAGTTTTATACCATCATATATGTATATATAATAACCTGAAGCATAAGGGTGCAACCATCACTCAATCATGTTATAAACTTCAACTACGGATTTATATTTACATAGACAACAAGAGGTTTATTATGAAAGCATTGCTGAAAGAAAGGTAAACAATGAAAATGGTTAAATTTAAAAAAAAAAAAAGTTTAGTATATGATTTTAAAAAAAGACGATTATTTCATCATCGAGAAGGTTACGAGAGGAATACTTTTAGGGTCCAGAATCTGTGTTGTTCAGATCACTTAACTGTCAATTTCCAGCAACGGGTTATTGCTGTAGACTGGTGAAGTAAATGCTGGTTCTCCAGTGACTTCTTGTCTTGATTGTTCCTTCTCTCCTCAAGCGTCGAACGGCTTGGAAGAAGTATGTTCCTTGTGTTGCCTAAAATCTCGACACTTCGAATATCCTCTTGATTCGTCTGCTATAGATCATGCCAGTGTTGAATTCTGGTAACTAGTACCAGAAACTGAGAGAAAAGAGACAATCGTATCTCCCTTAAGTTTCATGTCTTAAGTTTGATGCAAGCATCAGCCGAACTCTGCTTTCCCCCACCATATCATCCTCCTCTGCATTTTATCTACTGCCCATAAGCATAAAATCTCAGACACTCGAGTCAGATGAAAGAGTGTCAGGAGAGCGAAAGGAGACAAATTTATCATTTTCAGATATGCATAATAAATCTGAGCATAGAAAAGGTCGACATAAAAATATATACCTTGATGCCATCACCATCCTCTTTATGCTCCCTATGGAGCCTGGAGCTACTACTGTTATTGGTTCCTTGTGGGGAGACCCGCACGAAGAAGTCAACAGCTCTTCAGTAGTGGTTTATGTGGCAAGTTATTTTATATGATGAGGTTGTTAGCCCCATATGGAACTCTACATCAATAAGCAATTCATACATATACAATGCAAATGTAAAATAAGAGAATGTACATGTTACATCTCACTCCAGTATGAATGTATTCTATTATCCAGGCTTTCGTGCGCATGTTGGCCGATAGAATGTCCTGCAGCTATTTAAGATGAAGTGTTTCCCACGCCGGCTAATGTTAATTGCTATGTTACAACTATTAGCTTTTAACATACGGGTAGATTTGTAAGGGTCGGAATTATCGAAGTTCTCAGCAGCGAACATTACCACTTATAAACATTTACGTTTGGCTAGCAAATCTGTCTGCCCTCTTCTAGTCTGGTCGCCTTGATGAAGATGGAAAATGCAGTGTGGAAACTTCCAAAACACGCAGGTTTCAAAGTAAACATTTTTGCCTACGGTTCTCTTGGGTGGAACCCAATCACAATTTAGTTTAGTTAGCTAAAACCAATGGCGATTCAGACAAGTTCATTTTCAATTAAACGCCACACAGAAGGTAGGTCGTCTTATATTTGTAAATCTCCTCTACTCATCATCATGATAATTATTGACATGACCATATTGCAACTCATTATTATATGTCATGCTGTCGTAGATTTTCGATAGGAGAATTAAGACTTGGGTTGGTCCCTTCTGAATAGGTTAGAATAGGTGTTAGACACAGTGAGAGTTAGTAAAAAAAATAGAATTTCCACAAGTGAGATGATAGACTGTGATATAGAGGCTGTCTCTGAAAAATCGAGGAAATCTTCTCTCTTTCACCTATCCTCTACGACAGCTTTTAAGGCGTCAGACAGTCTAAACACAGATATATATATTACATATATTTCTATCTACTCACGGGCACGCACATACACGTGACGACAGTTAAACACACAGACGTGGGAAATCTATAACAAAGAATATATATATATTAGAACGAGCTGACCAACGCACTGATTTAGTTCAAGAGAGATTTTTATTATCATCTAAAAAATCTTCTCACAACACGTAAAAAAATACCTCAAGGAAAACATATACAAATAGTCATAAAATTCAAGAAAATGCTACAAGGATGATAGCCCCGTTAAAATCTTAACTCTAGGTTTAGCCCACAGCCCCGTTAGGATGACAGATGATGGCCCAAAGAGTTATAGATGCATATGGTTAGGGTCTAATATTGTCCCCTTTCTTGAAGGTAAGAACTGTCTTATGACAGCAGTATCTATTCTAAAGGGACAATTAAATTTAGCAGCAAGTCTTTCATAAGGAAAAATTACAAAGTGAGTGCATTAAACAACGAACATCCTTCCGTCACTTTCACTCGGTTCTTTCATCAGGGTACCCTGGCTTTCATGCTTACCTAAAAAAACTTGATGTTGATCACCGTCTGGCGCAACCTTAGGACACTTCTCTACAGTGAATCTGGATTCTTTGGATAAAGCGAATCCCAGCTCTGCAAATACAGGTTTCTTCCACTGTCTTTGGGGAGCGTTCACTTTACCAGTTTAAATTTTAGATTTACTGTTAATGTCACTTGAATCAGTTTTGGGTAAGCGAGTTTACACGGGCACACAGAGTCTAAAACACGAGGATTCCCTTACTTTGGAAAAAGTTGACCAGTGGACAACTGCTCTCAACAGATAGTCTTGGTTCACTATCCACTCTTTCGATAATGTCGGAAATGTTAATGGTATTTCTTGAAATTTATTCTCGCCGCCAGGCAGCATGTATATTTAAATTTGAGAAGAAATATGAGCTGGCTCAGAATCCCAGTATAAACATTAGTCTTTAGCAACCGTTAGTGGGATTGGTATTACTGTTTATCTCTGATGGCACATGCACTGTCAGATCAGTGTTACTTGAAAAAACCCCACGTGGTTAAAGATAGGAAATGTCTATGCTTCTCACAAGTATGTCTCTTTACTAAACGCCGGCAAGTTGGGTTCACCCCAGTATTCACTGAATGAAGAAAAACAACATATAATATACTATACAGAATATGTACTCGTTATAACTTACATTTTAAACGGCAAGCCTACAGCTTGACTTATATTTAAAACTTCCCGTGAAATAAGTTATAGAAAAAAAAATCCCTCATCATGAATTAGGAATATCTGCGTATTTCCGTCACCACTCATGATGCATCTAGCATTTATAAGTTTGTTTAGAAAAATATACTCGACTGAGTAGTTATCAGTTAAATTAAATTCATTATGGCTACATGTTTGTTAAGCTAGAAATATAATTTATTCTGATTTCCACTGTATGCGTCACTAGAAAATAATACAGACTTATAAATTAATCGCTCTGCACCAAATCTAACTAGGGAAATAAATAAACGACTAACCACTTTAAACATTTCGCAAAATACTAGATATACTAGATATAATCACGGTCTTCTACTACCAACAACATTTTTGTTTGTCGCTTTAGCCTGCTGGGCTGAAGCAGATTACTCGCTTATTTATCAATAGCCCGTCTATCTAACCTATAAGACCGGCGTCAAACAGCAAAATAAATGTATATTTAATAGTATTGTCCCACCTAGCTAATCGTTGACTGTCCACATCACAAGTGGGTGGACGAGGTGTGTACTTCTGAGGATCAAATAATTATCAGTAGACGGAAGCAAGAAAAAAATAATCCTTCGACCGTATATGAGTGTATTATCACACCCCATATACAAGAGAATAGATATATAACTATATGTTAAAATATTCAAGTTCATTCGGCCAAAATATGAAAACGGGGGGGAACAGGATAGCATCCCCTGCCGAACATCCTCAACAGGGGTTTTTTTGAAAAAATTCTCCAAGTTCATTCGGCCAAGATGTAAAATAAAAGTTTCTTATCTTATCTTGCTGAATTCCCTTACTTTATTAAAGTACCATACCTTATTGAAGTCCTCTATTCTATTGAAGTGCCTCATCTTTGTGACGTATAATGGAAATATAGCCTACAGTATCCGACAGTCTTTCGTGACCTCGTGGCGTTCTATGATTCGTTAGCAAAGTCAAGCATTTGACAGCCTGCATAACTCACCTTTAATCCACGCCTCTTTTCCTTGAGACGTAAACAAACAGACAAATTACCAACTTCCGTGACTTGCCTGTTCTAACGGAGAGTTAACCTGTTTGTTTACATTAGTTTCTAACGCGCGTTGATCTGTCAAACATCAGACACCAGACAGATCTACGTGGAAACATCGGACCTCTGTTGAAGTAGCCGCACGGCTAAAACAAATTCCTGTGATGTTCGTACATACAGGGAGAGATAACGCTTTGATCTCGAGAAGGGGGAAAATCTCGGAAGGAAGCCCGCTACACGGTTTAAGCCTCTGTTGTCGGTTAGCAACGCCGAACAGAGCGACCGAAAACGTTTTATCTGGGGAAACGTAGTTTTCAAATTTCTCTGCTAGGAAACACAGTGTGAAAATTAACACCTTCTAGAGATCATAATAACATGATGTATATAAACTGTGGATCCTCAAATCGATTATCAGTTGTCGCTCAGAATTTTTCGGAGAGTCTAAACACGTTATCTAGAACCATTGTGAATAGATGTGTTAATAGTTACGTGGGGATTTTATTCTGAATTTTTGGTAATATAAATTTGTGCTTAAGCGTGCTAATGTGTTAAAAGTTTTATGATCTTAAATTCACTGTAATTTTCTAGATGTTAGAACTAGAGAAATAAATAACGCGTAGCTATTTTCTTGCCAGTTGTTCAGTAATGTATTTCCATCATCATCCGCTTTCTTACACAAGGAGATACGGTTTAGCTGACTGAATTAAGAGGCTATGTGACTGATAGTGGACCATAGAATTCACGTTATATTTCATTGTGTTTGATTTTAGTAAGTGACTGTTGTTTAAATACCATACGACTTAACAAACAGACGCCGACAATCTAATAGTTATTAATGACAGGCGATATTTGTTAAAGTGCGCGTATGGATAATTAAATAATAACTGACATTGTACGCTGATTGTTAGCGCGCGCAGAAGGAGCGGGGAGGGCAAATATCTTCACCTGACCTAGAGACGCCGCGCTGTCGATAACTGACCAGATAGGAAGAGCTAGAGACACCGTGTGCTTATATGTAGATATTTATTAGCAGTAATTCTTTCATAATGTTTCTCTATCCTTAGGCATGACCTGATCAAACGGGGACCAGCGGTATTTATTTTGGTCTTTATTTTTTTGGGGTCTAATTTGGTCCATTGTGATCTATGTTGGGCCTTTTCTCCATTTACTGATTGGATTAAAGTTGTCTTCTTTTGGCTTACGCGACTCCAAGTTCAGTTGTGAACAGGACCGGCCACAGAGACTAACTAACATTTAAATAGTAAATTTAACTGGACTATAAACACCAGAAATTATTTATTTAATTTTATCAGCCCATTGTGGAGTAATACCAATAACTGTTCTACTGACTTTTGATAGTCGTAGCCAAGTGGATTTTTATCCAGAAGCGTTACGCTATTTCAGAATCGGCACTCACCAGAGTCAGCCGATATGATTTACCACCATCATCAATTAACAATAATTAACAGTTTTTAGCAATCAGATGTTTTCCCACTGTTTACTGTGATTACCAGATCTCAGAGAGTTTCTGTATTAACTATTGGAGGTGACATATTTTTATCCAGGAATCACCCACCAAATTAGGCGTTCCCCTTATAAAAATTAATTATCTGAGGAGGGACTGGGGCCCAATCTGGAAGATAAAACCACTGGAATATATCTATTCAGACATTGCATGTCAAGAGATTTTTTTCACCAAGAGTAAGTAAGAAGCGAATGTGTGGCCACGTATGATAGAGAGAGAGTGAAATATTTTTCTTTGTTACAGGAAGATTTGTATCATCTAAATTCTGTTTAAATCTTGTTTACTTTACGGGATAGCATTTAGTAGGAACCTTGTTCTTTTCTTTACGGTCTATTCGGTACCATAGTGTTAACCTTTAACCTTTGGGGCTATTAACTTGATGGGTCTTTTCTTCTCAATAAGGGGGAAGGCACGTGTATTCTGTTATTTTTCTATGCATTACATTCTGATTTATTTGATCTTTCTTTAGATATTCGATGTTGTAAAGTTTAATGATAATTCACCATTAAAGAACTAAACTTTGTGTGTTGGTCAGACCCATACCCAATTAATCATAGTTTTTTCACGTTTGTGTGTCTGGCTGTCACATAGCTGTTTGTGAGTGTTTAGGTAAACTTATATTTCTAGATATAGGGAGGTGCAAGATTGTCTTATACTAAAATTATTGTCGCATAGATAAGCTGGACTAGAGAAACTACTCAGTCCAGAGACAGATCTTCTCCTTAAGCTATCCACTCGTGAAAATCTATTTTCTTACACCTTTACTTATCACGTATTATCACCATCCACTATACTCAGGCGGGACCATAAATAACTTTAAAAAACCTATCTAAGCACGACAATCTTATTGAAGTCCATGATCTTACTGAGGTCTGTTTTCGTATTTAATCCCTTATCTTATTGAAGTTCCTTATCTTAATGAATTCCCTTATCTCTGTTATCTTATTGAAGTTCCTTATCTAACTGAAGTCCTGTAACTTAAGTAAGTACCTAATCATACTGAAGTCCCTTATTTTATCCCGTGTTAAATTATTCACAATAAGACATACAAAAAAGGACAGATGATCTCTGAAGCTGACTATTTCTGAAGTGCTCATTACCAGAATGGAATTGACGTTTCCCTAAGGTGCTCATCAGAAGAATGAAGCAAACATTCCTCTAAGGTGCTCATCAAGAGAATGAATTTAATCTCTCTCTAAGGTACTTATCAGAAGACTGAGGTGACCGTTTCTCTATGGTACACACCAGAAGACCCCTGCGCCTTAAACTGACTCTAATGAAGTCCCCTGCTGTTGAGTTTCGAATGAAGCGTACAGTTACGGTTCCTTTTAGAAATAGTAATGTTGTCTTTCATCTCTCATAACCCTCCACTCCCAAAGGAGCATAGACCTTCAACAAACACATACCAAGTCCTCCTGTCACGTGCCATCATCTCAAGTTCCTTCCACGTTCTCCTTATCATTTTCATCTCTGTTTTCAGTTCTCTTCTCCATGTGCTTCTTGGTCTACCTCTACCTCTCTTGCCCTGGGGGTTCCAGAACAAGGACTGATATGTAATGCTATCAACACGTTTCTTCAGTGTGTGTCCTATCCATCGCCATCGTCTTCTCCTCATCTCTTGTTCCACTGGCACTTGTCTAGTTCTTGTCATCCGTTCCATGTTGGTAACCTTGTCATACCATTTTAATCCCTCTATTCTACGCAAGCACCCATTTATGAAAGTCTGTAGCTTTTTGGTTGTTGTCTTTGTTGTTCTCCACGTCTCAGAGCCATACAATAGGACTGATTTCACATTTGAGTTGAAGATTCTTATTTTCGTGTTGGATCCAATTTCTCTTGATCTCCATACATTTCCCAATGCAATGAAAGCTCCTCTTGCTTTTTGTATTTTATTTTGATATCACTGTCTGTCCCTCCAACTTTGTCTATATTGCTGCCAAGATATGTGTACGATTCTACATCTTGTATTGGTGCTTCTTCAAGTTCAACCTTGTTTTCATTACCTGCATTTATTCTCATTATCTTTGTCTTTTCCCTGTGTATTTTCAGACCCAATTGTTGTGACCTCTCATCGAGTGTTTTCAATTTGTCCTGCATCTGATTACGGTTGTGATACAGAACAGCCGAGTCATCAGCAAAATCCAGATCATCCAACTGCTTAGTCAGAGTCCACTGGATTCCATTTCTGTTGTGTGTTGTTGATGTTCTCATAACCCAGTCTATTGCTAATAAGAAAAGAAATGGGGACAAGAGGCATCCCTGTCGCACTCCTGTTCTTATCCCAAACGGTTCTGTAAGTTGTCCTTCATGAAGAACTCTGCATGTCATGTCTTCATATGTTTTCTCTATTAAATTAATGATCTTCAAGGGGACTCCATAATGCCTCATCAATTTCCAAAGTGATTCTCTGTCAACACTGTCAAATGCCTTTTCGTAGTCCACAATCCGATGTATAGTGGTGTTGCTGAGTTATTTGCCGGTTGAAGATAATGTGCTGAGTATAGTTATTTTAGTGATTTCTTGTTCATCGTGCTTGTTTTATCATTACGCGAATTAGGGTGAAGCGTTCATACAACTCAGTAGCATGGTATGAAGAAGTAACATGTAATACTTGAACTCAGCAACATTAATGAAGTAATTAATGCCTTCAGGTTGAGTCCGTAATATTTAATCACATGTACACACAGGATGATCATTTCTAATATGAGCAGAACATAAGTCCGTATAAATTAATCAATAACGTAGACTGCTGGTTTACGTGTCAATGTCCGTTTAAGGATACAATGCAGTATTGTCGTCAGAACATCACAGCTATATGCACGCGCAGATAGACATGGCTACCTGCCGACAGTGAGACTGCGAGTCTGAATATTTCATACGAATTGGACGATTATTCTCCTCCTTCTGAGGATTCTAGTTAAACACTAACCTCCATAAGTTTCCTCTCATATAGAGTTCTAGGACTGACCCTGGTCCATCATAAATGCACATATAAATGGCTATATCATGCCATTGAATTGGAAGGTTAGAAAAACGCAGCTATTCAGCTTGGCGGTCAAGTAACAAAGGGTCGCGTCTCCTAGTTACCGACTGTGACCCAAACAACGCTAGACACGTCATAATCGATCGTGTATGGAGCGTTCAATAATTGAAACATCTATCGCAATATATTAAATGTCTTAACCTTTACAATTGTACGTCTGCTAACCTTTAGCAGACGGCGTTAATAACATATACCGTAACAATTCGTGAATTCCATTCCAGACTTTGTTCAACTATTATTCTCAAAGTGGCAATCTGGTCTGTACAAGATCTGTTTTGTCGAAAACCTGCTTGTTCATCTCTCAGTTTCTTGTCTATAGACTCTTTTAATCTCTCAAGGATAATCCTATTTAATACTTTTCCTGGCACTGATAGTAACATTATTCCTCTATAATTTGTGCACTCTTGTAAATTTCCTTTCTTAGGCAACTTAAACAGATATCCTTCCTTCCATTCTGCTGGTATCTCTTCCGTTTCCCAGACTTTACCAAGTAATTTATATAACATCTCTGTAGCCGTGTCGATATCTGCTTCGATGGCCTCTGCTGGAATGCCATCAGGTCCAGACGCTTTTCCAACTCTTAGAAGCTTTATGGCTTCCTTTATTTCTTCCTTCGTTGGTCTTTCACCGTTAATTTGTAGCTCTTTTTCTGCTGGCTGGATGTCGGGGGGGTTTTGTGGAGCTGGTCTATTGAGAAGGTCCTCAAAATATTCTGTCCACCTCTTCATTTGCTCTTGTATATTGCTGAGCAGTTTTCCATTCTTGTCTTTTATGAGGCAACTTGTTTGCTTGTATTTCCCTGTCAGCTTCTTTGTGCTGTTATATAGTTCTCTCATATTTCCTTTGGATGCAGCATCTTCTGCCTCTCTTGCCAACTCCTCAATATACTTCCTAGTGTCTCTTGTGATACTTCTTTTAACTTCTTGTAACTTCTTTGTTTGCTTCTGTGTACACTTCTTGAGCCTTGGCTTTGGAACTTCTGGTTTTGCTTGTGTTTAAATCTGCTTTCTTGTTTTTTCTGTCTTGTATCTTATTGATGGTTTCTGTTGTTATCCATGCTTTTTGTTGTCTTTCCCTTTTCCCCAGTATTTCTTCACATGGCTCATTCCATACCGTTTTGATTTGCTGCCAATAGTCTTCTGTATTCTCTACATCTTCCAGCTGTGTTACCGGGGCCCGAAAAGGGAGCAAAGAATAGTAACACTGTTCCCTGCCAAGAATGTCGTAGAAAGCGGCTAAGGAGGGTTGGGCATGGGGCCGGTTACCCCATCCCGTAAAAAATTTAAACCACAAAAAACTTCAACAAACATGGACAAGTCAATTAAAGAAAATAAAACACAGCCATCCAAGACAGGGGAAGGTCCTCTCACAGGGAGGCGTATGATGCAACACAGAGAAAGCCGAAAGGAGTCTGTGTTACTGACTAACCTTCTTTCTTCTAGGAGAACTTCCAGGTTTGGCACCTGGAGTATTCGGACATTAAACGAACAAGGGAAAGTGGCACAAGTAGCAGCAGAGATGAGGGAATATAAAATCGAGGTTCTGGGACTGTGTGAAACAAAGTGGAAGGGGGTAGACAGGAAGAAACTCATCACAGGTGAATTGGTACTGTCCTCAGGACATGAAGACGAAAGTTCACACCACAGTGAAGGGGTAGCTCTTATGTTATCTAAAGAAGCACAGAAAGCACTCATTGAATGTGAAGCCGTTGAATCGAGAATAATAACAGTTACTTTTAAAACAGCTAAAAAGAAAATATATAAATAAAATAAGTGTTGTCTTTAGCTGACTGAAATCATTTGAGTCAGCCAACAATGACAGTACAGTCATGTGACTCCGTATATATTTTATGTACAGGATTTTGCTCTCGACAGACGCCGATTCTTACATTCATTGTCATCATCATCATTTGTGTATCTCTGTTGATCACGACATTTAACTGAATAGGTTATCCAGGACACAATGAGCCTGCATTGCGTGGTAACAGAAATGTTTATAAATTTACAATACCAACTGTCGTGAAATATTCTAATCCACATATATAATTATTTAGGAATTATGGATATTTAAGCCTAATAAATAAGGATATTAATAAGAAAAGAGCAATGGTAAAATAACAGTGCTGTCACAAAGAATGTACTCGAAATCCCCCTTTGTTTTATGCTTCGTCTGCAAATTGTAACGTTTCCACGTTAAATATAAGCCACTGCATAAATACAAGCGTTTCCACAACACATTATCTTTGTACGGGTATTGCATTTTTAACTTTAAAAAACATTTGAGAGGCAACTGCGTAATGACCTAAATTAATCCTAACATTAATTATAACTACGTTACCAAAATACGAAAACAGATGATGGACTCAATAGGATATGAAAGGGGAGGGGCAGAAAACTAGCCGAAAGCATTGCAAAATTAAACACGCGTCTCGCTATTAATGCCACCCCAACAAGCGTAACGCGATACACAATTACTACTATCACGCGTGTAAGGCCACATGCACTAACTTTATTTCAGACGGACAGTGATAAAAACACTAACCTTCCCAGAGTTAGGTTTATAAAATCCTGAAAAACTCTTATTAGAAAAGATAACATTAGATCGGTTTACGTTTGAAAACATTACAGTACCCAGACAGCACATCTTCGAAACAGGAGGTAGAAGAAATTGCATATTTTGAACGCAGCCACTTAGCTCTTTTAAATTTGTATATTTGGGTTCCTTAGGGCTGCTGACAAAGAATATGTAAAACGTTACGCAAATAGTCTAGGAATTAACAAGTTATAGCCAAAATAAAATGATGGTGCTGTCAGACAACACCCAAAATCAGAATCGCTCAGTGGTAGATTTTTTTGAAAAACACCATTGTACGGGAAAATGGGCCACAAGTTACATTTCCAAAACTGATTGGCTGGAATGATATGTAAGGCTAAACACGATTAGTCGGACTATAAATGCTATCCTTGGTTGTTAGGGGAGGACGTAGGAAGGTAAAATTTTTCAAATACACTTGTCGAAACGTGGCTCCATTGGCCAGACTCGCTGATATATACTCACTTAGGAGCGTTAGTTCGAGACCACTAGTTCAAATAAGCTTGATAAAGCAACAGTGCGTTGAAGCCAGCTCATATTTTTGCTAAATAAAAGCCTGGAACATAAGCAGATGGGAATTTGTGCCAGTATTTGTGCCAGAATTCATTGCTAGTCAACGTATCTGTGTTTATTCTATGAATTGTGGTAAGCTTGAAACATTCAGTATCTTTTAATGAAAATTGAATGTGAATTGTTAATTTATGCCTGTATATATGTGTAGTTCAGTAGCAAACATGATGTAAAGCCTATAATGCTCCAGCCTGAACAGAAGGTGTCGGAGGAAAGTAAAACGGCATGGAATGGCCAAACAGTACACTGACACCTAGATGATTATCTAGAAAGAAATAATGCTGGAATTGCAGAGGCGTAGTAACCATTAAGGAGGTTAATACTGGTATAAAGTATTTCAGATGAAGCTGACAGTTGGCCTAACGCTCTGAACTCAATGTTTGTGATGTATTGTGCTCAGTGTAGAACTAGAGTATCAATTAGTTATGAAGTAGAAGGTACATCCTTCTTGTTTTCAGGGACCGTGGTCTTGATGGTATTGAGCAGCACCTGGTCAGAGCTTTGCTGAATCCAGAGTCGGACAGCAGACTCCTTGGTCCATTTAGCTATCAGTGAGGTGTCTCCAGAGCCCAGGGGAGAAATCGAGCAGAGGAGTCTTTTCCTGCCGCCATCACGCATGGTCAGTTGGGAAGTGGCTGTATGGGCCAAATGCCGTTGTACTACACAACTTAGGGTTGACATAGATACTTTATAATTTATCTGGACTGTCACGGCTTATGTGCATATTTTGATAAATTCTGTTCGCACATATACTCGCTGCGTTTATGTGGGGTTGGTGTTGATTTGGTGTTCATTTTGTTCCCTTTGTATTTTGAATCAGGACACATTGTTCATGATATTTCACGCTGGCAGGAGTTTGGTAATACATGTGATTTTATTGGTTGAAAACGTTATTCATGACAGTCCTTTTAGAGTTTGTGTTATCCTCGTTAGAGTGTATTTTGTATGTGTTGCCATTTCCTGTGTCACTGTGGGTTTGGATGGACGTCGTATGGTCATATAAAAATCTTGGCCCGTGATTATGCTGTTGTTATCGATTACGATAACTTATTTGCAGTGATTAGCTTTTCATGCACATACACATACCCTAGATGGCATGACGTTGCTCATTCACATTATTCTTGACGCAGAGGATTTTTCTGGGAACAACACATGTTTTGCAAGAGTGTGGGTTTGCTGATGTTGACACTAGTAAGGTACCCCTATACTTTTTCTGTGGAGTTCTTAAGAATACGTGCGGATCCTTGAGAGCTGGTCTTGGGTCAGTACACATTATGTTCACTAAGGTCCCCCTACAGTTACATACACCTGAGGGGATTAACATCCCATTTGGACAGGGCACTTTGTTTTATTTTTCAGCATTTATGGTATGTGTTCTTGTTGATTATACTCAGGTTCGCGGTTTTAGACATCACCCACTGGGGGGCGTTGGGTGGTGGGTGGGTTAGGAGTGTTGCTATGTGGGTCTATCTCAGGCTATTCGGTGTGAGGTTTGTATTCCTTATGATAGAAGGGCGTTCATCACTGCGATGTGTGTATCACTCGTGTGGCGGGTGGGTGCATTGGGCTGGAGGGGTTTAGTGGCGTTATCAAGGTGGTAGGGAATGGGGTGATTTCATAGATCGGGTACTAAAGGGGTGGGTGGTTTCCCATAAATAGGTCGTACTGGAGGCGTTGGTTGGTATAACAAATTATGGGATGGGTTTAATTTTCAGTGACCGTGGATCGTCTGCAAGTTAAGTCGGGTAGGTCTCGTTAGGCACATTAGTTATACTCGTGAGAAGGACTGTGGAGATTATTACTGTGATGTCCTTGGAGGGGTTTGGGTTTGGGGGGGGGGGGGGGGGGGGGGGGGGGGGGGGGGGTGGGGTTGGGGGGGTGTGGGGGGGGGTGGTTTATTTGGGGGGGGGGGGGTTGGGGGGGGGTTTGGGGTTTTTGGGGGGGGGGGGGGTGGGGGGGGGGGGGGTTGGGGGGGTGGTGTGGGGGGGGGGGGGGGGGGGGGGGTGGGTTTTGGGTGGGGGGGGGGGGTGGTTGTGGGGGGGGGTTTTGGGGTTGGGGGGGGGGGGGGGGGTGGGGGGGGGGTGGGGGGGGGTTGTGGTGGGTTGGGGGGGGGTGGGGTGGGGTTGTTTGGGTGGGGGGGGTGGTTATTTTTATTTTGGGGGGGTTGGGGTTTTGTGGGGGGGTGTTGTTGGGGTTGGGGGTGGGGGGGGGGGTGGGGGTTTTTTTTTTTTTGGTTTGGTTTTGGGGGGGGGTGGGTGTTGGGGGGGGGGTTGGGGTTGGGGGGGGTTTGGGGGGGGTGGGGGGGTGGGGTGGGGTTGGGGGGGGGGGGGTGGGGGGGGGGGGGGGGTGGGGTGGTTTTGGGGGGGGGGGTGGGTTTTTGGGTGGGGGGTTGGGTTGGGGTGTTGGGGTTTTGTGGGGGGTGGGGGTGGTTTTGGGGGGTTGTTGGGGGTTTGGGGGGTTTGGGGTTTTTGGGGGTGGTGGGTGTTTGGTTTTTGGGGGGGGGGGGTTGGGGTTTTTGGGGGTGGGGGGGGTGTTTTTGGTTTTGGTTGGGGTTTGTTGGTTGGGGTGTTTTTTTTTGTTGGGGGGGGGGGGGGTATTTTTTGTTGGGTTTGAAGGGTGGGGTTGTGGTTGGGGGTGGGGGGGGGTGGGGTGGGTTGTTTGGGGGTGGTTGGTTTTGGTTGTTGGGGGGGTGTTTGGGGGGTATGGGGTGGGGGGTTTTGGGGGTTTTTTTTTGGGGGGGGTGGTGGGGTTGGGGGTTATTTGGTGTGGTTAGGGTTGGTGTTGGGGGTGGGGTTAGGGGGGTGGTTGGGGTTTTTTGGGTTGTGTGGGGGGGTTAGTTGGGTGGGGGGGGTTAGGGGTTTTGGTGGTGGGGTGTTGGGTTGGTTATGGTTTTGGGGGTTGGGGGGTGTTGGGTGGGGTTTTGGTTGGGGGGTTGAGGGGGTTGTGGGTTTGGTTTTTTTGGTGATGGGGGTGGGGGGGTGTTGGGGGGGGGGGTTGGGTGGGTTGTGGGGTTTGTGGTGGGGTGGTGGGGTTGTGGGGGGTTATGGGGTTTGGGGGGGGGGGGGGGGGTTTTTTTGGGGTTGGGTTTTGGGGGGGGGGGGGGTGGGTTTTGTGGTTGTTGGTTGTGTTTTTTGTTGGGGGGGGTGTGGGGGGGGTTGTGGGGGGGGTTTGGTGGTGGTTTTGGGGTGGGGGGTGGGGGGGGTTGTTTTTGGGGGGGGTGGGGGGTTGGGTTTTTTTTGGGGGGTGGTTTGGGGGGGGTTTTTGGGTTGATTTGGGGGGGGGGGGGGGGGGGGGGGGTTTTTGTTGGGTGGGGGGTGGGGGGTGTGGGGGGGGGTGGGGGGGGGGGGGGGGTTGGGGGGGGGGGGGGGGGGGGGGGGGGGGGGTTGGGGGGGGGGGGGGGGGGGGGGGGGGGGGGGGGGGGGGGGTTTGGGGGGGGGGGCGGGGGAGGGGGGGGGGCGGGGGGGGGGGGGGGGGGGGGTGGGGTGGGGCGGGGGGGGCGTGGCGGGGCGGGTGGGGGGGGGGGGGGGGGGGGGGGTCTGGGGGGGGGGGGGGTCGGTTGTTTGGGTGGTGGGGGGGGGGGGGGGGGGATTTTTTTTTGTGGGGGGGGGGGGGGGGGGAGGCGGGGGGGGGGGTTTTGGGGGTGTTGTTTGGGGGGGTTTTGAAAATGGGGGGTAGTGGGGTGGGGTGTAAGGGGGGGGGGGGGGGGGGGGTTTGTTTGGTTTAGGGTTTGTGGGTTGGGTGTGGTTTGTTTTTTTACCATTTGGGGGGGGGGGTTTTTGGGGGGGAAATTTTTGTTTTTATTGGGGTTGGGTGGGGGGGGGGTTTTGGGGTGTAAGTAATTGGGGGGGGGGGGGTTGGTTGGGGGGGGGTTTTTAATGGGGGTTGTTTTGGGGGTTTTTTGGTTTGGGTGTGGGGGGGGTGGGTGGGTTATTTGGGGGGGGGGGTTGGGGGGTATGGGGTTTTTGATGGGGGGGGGTGGGGGGGTAAAATACATGGGGTTGTGTTTGTTTGTAGGGGGGAGATAATGGTTGGGGGGGTTAGACTGATCGGGGGGGTGGGTTGTGGTTGTTTTGGTTAATGGGGGGGTAGGGGTTTTTTGTGGGTTTTTATATTTTTAATTTGTATTTGTAGGGGGTTTGTTTGGGGGGGGGGGGGGGTTATTTTTGTTTTTTAAACATTTTTTATGGGGGGGGTGGTGGGGGGGTTTTTTTATGTTTTATTTTTTTTTTTAGAATGTTGTGTTTTTTGGGTTTTAATTGTATTAGTTAAGTTTGGTGGGGGTGGGTTAGTTTTTTTGGGGGTGGTGGGGTAAGGGGGGTTTGGGGTGTTGTTTGGTTGGGGGTTATAATTGGGGGGATGTTTGGTTTTTGGGGGGGGTGGGGGGTAGGTTTTTTGAGGGGGGGGGGGGTATTTTTTTTTTGGGTGGGGGGGTTTTAATAATTTGGTTGTTTCCCATTATGGTTTTTTTTGGGGTATTGTATTAAGGGGGTTTTTGTGGTTTTATTTGTTTGGGGGGGTTTGGGGGGGGGGGTTGTGGGGGGGGGGGGGGGGTTTTGGTGTTACGTGGGTTTGGGGGTTATTAGAATAATTGGGGGTTAACAATTTACATTTTGTAATTTTTTTTTGGGTTTTTGGTTGTTAAATGGTTGGGTTTTATTGATTTAATTAAATTGTTTGTATTTGGGGGATTCGGGGGGTGTGGTATGGGTGTTTTTGGAATGGGGGGGGGGTGGTAATTTTGGGGGTTTTTTTTTTAATTGTGGGGTTTTATAATAGGGTAAATTGGGTTTTTGTTTTAAAATTTAAAAATTTATAAATTGGTATGTTTAACGTTTTTTGTGGTTGGGGTTTTTTGAAAAGGTGTTTTATTTTTTTTTTTTTATTTTTTTTAGGTTTTTTTTGGTTTGGATTTTTTTTTTTTTTTTGTGGGTTTTGTTGTTTTTAGGTTTTAAATATACCATATTTTTAACATTTTTTTATTTTATGTTTTGTGTTTTTTAAATTGTTGTTTTTAGGGGATTGGAGGGGGTTTTAGTATAATTTTTTGTATGGTTTTTTTTTTTAATTAAATTTTTTTTAATTTTAAATTTTTTTTTTTTTGTTTTTTTTATAATTTTTGTTGGATAGATAAGGGTATTGGGTTTTATGTTTTTTATTTTGTTGGTTTTTGTTTTTTTAATTGTTTTTGTGTTTTTTTGGATGTTTTGTGGGCGTAGGTTTTTATTTTTTTTAAAAAATGGTGGTGTTGATAGAATAAAAAAATTTTTTTAATTTTTTATGGGGTTTTTAATTTTTTGGGTTATAATTATTGGGGGGGGGTCATTTTATTTTTTAATGTATCATATTGGGTTATTTTTATTTTTGTTTGATGGGGTTTGTAAAATAATGGTGATTTTTATAATATGAGTTAAATAATATGTGGGAATTTGTTTATGTAGTTTTTTTTTATAATTGTTTTTGGTGTGGTATATTTTTTTATTGTTTAATTTTGTTTTGATATTTTTAGGGGTTATAAGTTTGTATAGGTTTTGTGATAATGTTATTTTATTTTTATATAATTTTTTTTTTTTTTATTGAAGATTTTATTTTGTGGGAAAGTGTGATATTATTTTAGAAATTTGTTATGAAAACACTAGGGGAGTGTTATAATATTTTTTATTTGGAAGGTGTTTTTAATTAAATATTATAGTATTTAGGGGTTGTGGGAATTTTGGTGGTATTATTTTTTAATATTTTAATTTGTTTGGGGTATATTGGTTTTTTTTTTAATATTTATTATTTAATTTAAAGATATATGGGTAATTTATTAAATAATAATATTTTATTAGATTAATTTGGAGTTTTTTTATATTCTTTTTAAATTATATATTATTATTATATTGATAAATTTTTTATTATATTGTGTAATAACTTAAATTATGTAAATGGAGTTTAAATTTTTATTATAATAATAATGGTTGATTAGTTGTATTGGTGTAATTTTATTAAATATTTATATATTTATAAATAAAGTTGAAAATGGAAATTATAAAAAATTTAAAAAGCATATATTTATTATATCCCAATTTAATAATGGGGATAACAATTTAATAATTTATATTAATTTTTTTGGAGTTTTTTTTTTAAAAAAATTATTTTAAAGGAATTAGGGATAAATAAAAAAAATTTAATGGTATATATTTAGGTATTTAAAAATATTATTATATAATTTTTGCCGAATATAAAAAAATTTTTTATAAAATATATTTTTTAAAAAAAATATTTAAATTTTATTTTTAAATTTATTTTATTTAGTTACCATATATATTTGGGTTTTAGTTTTAAATTTTTTTAATGGGAGGTTTTTTTGTTTATTGGGGGGGGTAAGTTTTATAAAAATATTTTTAAGGGTAATATTTTTTTAAATTCAGATTTTTTTAAAATTTGGGTGATATTTTATAGAAAAAAATAAAATATTATTGTAATTATGGGTTTTTTTGGCTTTATTTTTTTTTTTTTAGTTTATGTTTTTTATATAATTATTATTTTTTTATTTGGAACAAAATATTAAGAAACGTTTTTTAATTTTTTTTATGATAATATTTAATTAATTATATAATTAATGTATTTATTGTTTTTTGTTTCTAAATGATTGTAAAAAAATTCTAAATTTAAAAATTATTTTAATCTAGTAATTATAAATATTAACAATATATAATAATTTTTTTTTATTAAGAATTTAAAATATTTTTTATTTTTTTATTTTTTAAAATTTTTTTTGTATTTCATAAATAATTATTTTTTAAATAATATTTTAATTTTTAAAAATATTTATTAATAAAATTTTTTTTTTTTTTTTTATAATTTTTTATTTTAATAATTTTTTTGTTTTTTTTATTTTATGATATAAATTTTATTTTTTATTATCAATAAATTTTTAACCAATAAAAATATTTTTAATTAGATAGTCAGTATATTTTAATATTTTATTTTTTTTAATTTATTTTTTCTATTTTTTTTTTAAAAAATATTTGAACATTTAATTAAATTTTTTTTTTTTTAATTTTAAAATAATATATTATTTTAATTTTTTAATTAATAAATTTTATTTTTGAATTAAGGGAAAAAATATTAATTAATAAATTTATATTTATATATAATTATTAATTAATAGAATAAAAAAATTAATTTAAAATTAGGTTTTTAATTTATTTTATTAAATAATATTTTTTTATATTAAAAATTTTATTTTTAATTTATTTTAATTAGATGAAAAAATTTATATAAATGGTTTTAATAATATTTAATTTTTTTTAAATAAAATATTTAATTTAATAATAATTTTAATAACAATAAATTTAGATAATATTAATTTTATAAAAAAAAAAAAAAATTTAAATTAATAAAAATGATTATTAAAATAAAAACTAATTTTTATTTATATTATTAAATTATAGGTATTTAAAATATTTTTTTTAATTTTGATATTATTTTTAATAAAAATAATTAAAGAATTATAAAAATTAATAAATTTAAATATTATTAATATTTATTAAATTTATTATATAAAAAAATTTTATAAAATAAAAATTATAATATTTAAATATAAATAAAAAGAAAAAAAAGAAAAAAAAATTAAACTAGAATATAAAAAATAAAAAAAAAAAATAAACAAATATTTAAAAATAAAATATAAAAAAAGTTATTAATATAATAAAAATGAAAAAAAAAAAATATTATTGAAAAAAAAAAATAATTTAATTTTTTAAAAATTTATAAAAAAAAAATATAAAAAAAAAATAAAAAAAGTGGGGGTGTGGTGGGGGGGGGGAACCATTATTGTTTTTGTGATCAGGACCTGGGGACCCTCGCCACGGTGGCCCCAAAATTAGGCTGATAATAAAAAGGGAAAAAATAGATTTGATTTTTTAAATAAAATAGTGGACTAATATGGTATTGTGGGGAATTGGGAAAAAAAGCCCTTTTCACGGACAAGCTTCATTTAACTGTTTTACATTGGCCTCTTTGCTGTGGAGGTGGGGGGGCCCAAACAGAGGGGGCTGTCCCAGGAATAAGCCAGCCGGACAATAGTCCCCCTCAGTCGGGGCGGACTTTAAAAACAAACTGGAGGGGAAGAGGATTTGTTAGAGAGGAAATCTCCATTCCATTCAAGAAATATAAATAATTTTTAGTGGGAGAGAGACACAACAGCACCCCAGAGGAAAAATTGGGGTCTAGCTCTTGGGTCTTTTGAATGTTTGCCTATGTAATAATTTGGGAGGGAAAAAATTCAGCACATAATAAGAATTAAAAGGGTATACCTTGGTGGAAATTAAATAAGGTTGAGTCACGGTGCCTGTGTTGTCCATTAGTAAATATCATAGAGATTGAATTGTTGGTTTTGACATTGTATTAAGAAGTTACCATGATAGACAATGGCGGACCTGGCCCCCAACATTTCGATCTTTGCTGCGGTTCAGACTGCAAGAGAGTTAGGATCCTAGATGGGCAAAGTTATGGTTGCCTATGTCACTAGTAAAATGTGGACAAATTTATTGAACGCGAAGACAAGAAGGAAAAAGAAAGCAACTTAGAATTGAAAAGTTGAGGATCAGAAAAAGAAAAGCGATTAAGAGGTTGCAGATTGAGGCTGAGGGTAAGAAATTGGAGGGAGAGAGAGAAGACAAAAGATTAGCTGCAGAAAGAGAAGAGCCGAGGAGAAAGAGAAAAAAGCTGCAGAGAAAGGGAAGAGATAGTGCAGGAAAAAAGGAGGAGAAGATTACAAAGGGAACATGAGTTACGACTAAGGGAGTTTGAGTTTCAGGGCCATGCTCCTGAAAATGGTGCCAGTCCCTTTGCCTCTGATGCCACTGCTAGCCAAGGGGCCTCAACCTCAGCTATGAATTTTCATTTAGATCATTTTGTTGAGAAAGACGATGATATAGAGAGCTACCTAAATAGGTATGAACTATTAGCTACCACGTATGGGTTAGAGAGAGAAAGGTGGAGCTTAAAGTTATCTCAGGGACTTCGTGGGGCAGCTTATGAAGTTTTTGCAAAAATGCGCAGAGGTGATCAGGAAAATTATGACATGCTAAAGCAGGCTCTTTTGTTAAGGTATGAAAAGAATGCAGAATTTTATAGGAAAAAATTTAGGAATGCTAAACTACTGTCAGGTGAAACCTATCACCAGTTCTTTGCACGAATAGAGACATACTTGGAGAAATGGACTTCTTTGGGGAAACCACACTGATCTGTATGGATTAAGTATTGGTCCACACTATTCGAGGTCCACATGTAGCTAAGTTAAGAAGGGGGACTGAGGAAAAAGGCAGAGGAAAACATTACATCATTCATAACCATATGTGAATGAGCTTTAGACCAGACTGTTGAAAAAGACTGGCTGGAGGAGGACTTGCAATGATAAATTTGAAACAAGCCAGGAAGCAATTCATGCTCCTATTTATTAACCAGGAAGGCGAAAGACAGAAATTTGGCTGTGGATGAGAAAGTACTGACTTCTTTTGCCCGGGGGTATAGAAGATAAGTTAAAATTGGATGGCCAGGGTCCCCATATACAGTTACAGAGAAGGTATCTAGAACAAAATATAAGAAAGATAAGACAGGGGAAGAAGCATTTGCCCGGAAAAATCTATCTGTGAATCTCGCCTGAGAAATATTTGGAAAGAAACATCAGGAAGAGACACACTTGTTGACCTTGTCCATCGCCATGGAGATGAAAAAGGAACCACTTTCATCATTTGAATATCCATTACACCCCTGTGAGACAGCAGCACAGGTGAAAATCAGTACACATTTAACGAAAAATCAGAAAGAGAGAGTGCAACAGGTTCTAAATAATCATGCAGAGGTGTTAACAGACCGACCAGGGCATACAAACCTATTGGAATATGATATGAAAAATGATAGACCCCACACCTGTCTGTATGAAACCATATTCGATTCCGTTTGCTAAGGAGAAAGCTTTGAAGGAAGAGATAGGGACTATCTAATTGAAGGAGGGAATTATTTTTTCACACAGTGAATCTTCATATAGTTCCGGTGTTGTACTCTTAAGGAAGCCCTCTGGAGAACATAGACTCTGTATAGATTACAGGAGACTGAATGCTATTACAGAAGGACAGGTGGATCCATTGCCGGATACAAATCAGCTGTTTGCCAGACTAAATAAAGCTAAATATTTCTCAAAAGTGGATCTGAGTAAAGGATAGTATCAGATTCCAGTAAAGCCTGAGGTTAGACCATACCTAGCTTTTAGTACCTCAGAAGGACACTATGAGTTTAATAGATTGCCATTTGGATTGAAGAATGCGCCTAGTGTCTTCTCTAGAATGATGAGAAAATTGTTGGATGTAAACATTTCGGAGGAACGTAATGAATCCCTGAGTTGCCTCTTTGATTGAGGATATTCCGAATGTTTCATACAGGATAATAAGAAGATTATGGGATCCACTACGAAAACTCTGCTATCACCAGGTATATGTTATCTCCTCATAAAGTACATTTTGAGGGAAATATAATGTTCTCTGGACATGTCATTGCGCAGACTCAGAGAAGAGAAATGGTGAATACGGGTTGCGAAGCAGCATTAAGACAAGCACTCACACTTGCGGCTGTTCAGTAACATAACCGAAATATATTATTGGTTGTAGAAGTCTGAGGCAGATTTCATGAGTAGTGCCTACTCTGAATGGACCCAACTACATAAAACCATGATAGCACCACAGCAGAGTAAAGTCAAGTTGACTTACATTTATCTATGTGTATATAGAATAAAGGACCTGACATGGGATGTCTGTTTTAAGAGGGGAGGTGTCGTGTGAAATATTCTAATCCACATATATAAAATTATCAGGTAATATAAAGCCTAATAAATAAATTATAATAAAGAAAAGAAGCAATGGTAAAAAATAACAGTGCTGTCACAAAGAATGTACTCGAAATCCCCCTTTGTTTTATGCTTCGTCTGCAAATTGTAACGTTTCCACGTTAAATATAAGCCACTGCATAAATACAAGCGTTTCCACAACACATTAAAACGGGTATTGCATTTCTTAGAAAACCATTGAGAGGCACAATGCGTAATTACCTAAATTTAAATATTAACATTTCATTATACTACGTTACCAAAACGAACGAACAGATGGACTAAAGGAAGAGAGAGGGGGAGAGGCGAGAATGCAGGAAAGCATGAAATTAAACACGCGTGCTCGCTAAATGCACCCGTCGCGCGATACACAATTACTACTATCACGCGTGTAAGGCCACATGCACTAACTTTTTTTCAGACGGACAGTGATAAATTCACTACCCTTCCCAGAGTTAGGTTTTTAAATCCTGAAAAACTCTTATTAGGAAAGATGACAATAGATGGGTTTACGTTTGAAAACATTACAGTACCCAGACAGCACATCTTCGAAACAGGAGGTAGAAGAAATTGCATATTTTGAACGCAGCCACTTAGCTCTTTTAAATTTGTATATTTGGGTTCCTTAGGGCTTGCTGACAAAGAATATGTAAAACGTTACGCAAATAGTCTAGGAATTAACAAGTTATAGCCAAAATAAAATGATGGTGCTGTCAGACAACACCCAAAATCAGGATCGCTCAGTGGTAGATTTTTTAAACCACCATTGTACGGGAAATGGGCCAGAAGTTACATTTGAACTGATTGGCTGGAATGATATGTAAGGCTAAACACGATTAGTCGGACTATAAATGCTATCCTTGGTTGTTAGGGGAGACGTAGGAAGGTAAAAATTTTCAAACACTTGTCGAAACGTGGCTCCATTGGCCAGACTCGCTGATATAATCACTTAGGAGCGTTAGTTCGAGACCACTAGTTCAAATAAGCTTGATAAAGCAACAGTGCGTTGAAGCCAGCTCATATTTTTGCTAAATATAAGCCTGGAACATAAGCAGATGGGAATTTGTGCCAGTATTTGTGCCAGAATTCATTGCTAGTCAACGTATCTGTGTTTATTTCCATGAATTGTGGTAAGCTTGAAACATTCAGTATCTTTTAATGAAAATTGAATGTGAATTGTTAATTTATGCCTGTATATATGTGTAGTTCAGTAGCAAACATGATGTAAAGCCTATAATGCTCCAGCCTGAACAGAAGGTGTCGGAGGAAAGTAAAACGGCATGGAATGGCCAAACAGTACACTGACACCTAGATGATTGACTAGAAAGAAATAATGCTGGAAGTGCAGAGGCGTAGTAACCATTAAGGAGGTTAATACTGGTATAAAGTATTTCAGATGAAGCTGACAGTTGGCCTAACGCTCTGAACTCAATGTTTGTGATGTATTGTGCTCAGTGTAGAACTAGAGTATCAATTAGTTATGAAGTAGAAGGTACATCCTTCTTGTTTTCAGGGACCGTGGTCTTGACGTTATTGAGCAGCACCTGGTCAGAGCTTTGCTGAATCCAGAGTCGGACAGCATACTCCTTGGTCCATTTAGCTATCAGTGAGGTGTCTCCAGAGCACAGGGGAGAAATCGAGCAGAGGAGTCTTTTCCTGCCGCCATCACGCAAGATAAGCTGATCTGGCCAGCTGAGCTCAACATTATGTACCCCCATCTTAAAATGACATTGTAAAAATAACATTAAGAGGGGAATTAAATTGTTTTAATATCAGGAACTGAGAACATCTCCAATACTAGTTCCAATAAAGACAAACCATTGAAGTCATGATGACAAATACCAACAGAGCTTGAACAAAACAAAACCAGTATTACCTCATATTACTACTACACAACTGACACACATAGGATACTTTTAATAATATATGTCACTACAATATTCATATTGATAAATTCTGTACATATAACTTGTAATTAAAATTGATTGTGATTCCTGGTTCCCTTTGTATTTGAATCAGGACACATATTCATTCATGACAGCAATGAATACATATTGTTATTTGAAAAGTTATCAGTGACTCCTTTAAGATATCCTTGTAGAGTGTTTTATGTATGTGAGTGTCACAGTGTTGTCAAGTGTAGTGGAATAAATTAAATTGTTTATCTGTCTGTTGTTGTTTTGACTTACACTTCATCATACACATACCCTAGACATAAAACGTAGTCATCACACTATTCCAGAATAATTCTGACTGAGGTATACATATGTGGCAGCAAGTAAGGGTATATATAATACACTACTCTTATTAGATATATATACCTTCACAGCTGATCTCAGTCAGTACACTAAGTCCCCTATAAATATTTATAACATCCCACTTCACCACATATATTGGGGTCTCGCTCTTGGGATTTTGAATCTTTACCTATTAAAAATATTGGGGGTAATTCACTTCAGGGATAATAAGAATTAAAAAGGTATCCTTGGGTGGAATTAAATAAGGTTGAGCTCACGGTGCCTGTGTTGTCCATTAGATATATATTTAGAGATTGAATTGTTGGTTAGACATTGTATAAATTTACCTGATAGACAATGGCGGACCTGGCCAAATTTTGATCTGCTGCTGTTCAGACTGCAAAAGAGTTAGGATTAGATGGGCAAGTTATGGTTGCCTATGTCACTACGGAATGTGACAAATTTATTGAACGCGAAGAAAGAAGGTTTGAAGCCGAAAGAAAGTTAGAGGCTGAAAAAGAAATTAAGAGGTTGCAGATTGAGGCTGAGGCTAAGAAATTGGAAGCAGAAAGAGAAGACAAGAAATTAGCTGCAGAAAGAGAAGACAAGAGATTAGCTGCAGAAAGGGAAGCAGAAAAGGAGGAGAAGAGATTACAAAGGGAACATGAGTTAAGACTAAGGGAGTTTGAGTTTCAGGGCCATGCTCCTGAAAATGGTGCCAGTCCCTTTGCCTCTGATGCCACTGCTAGCCAAGGAGCCTCAACCTCAGCTATGAATTTTCATTTAGATCCTTTTGTTGAGAAAGACGATGATATAGAGAGCTACCTAAATAGGTATGAACTATTAGCTACCACGTATGGGTTAGAGAGAGAAAGGTGGAGCTTAAAGTTATCTCAAGGACTTCGTGGGGCAGCTTATGAAGTTTTTGCAAAAATGAGCAGAGGTGATCAGGAAAATTATGACATGCTAAAGCAGGCTCTTTTGTTAAAGTATGAAAAGAATGCAGAATTTTATAGGAAAAAATTTAGGAATGCTAAACTACTGTCAGGTGAAACCTATCACCAGTTCTCTGCACGAATAGAGACATACTTGGAGAAATGGACTTCTCTGGGGAAAACCCAAGATCTTAGGGAAATAGGTCCACACAATTAAAGGTCCACATGTAGCTTTGTTAAGAACAATAAGTTACAAATTGGATGGCAGGGTCCATATACAGTTCTAGAGAAGGTGTCTAGAACAAATTATAAGATAGATAAGAAGGGGAAAGAAAAAATCTATCATGTGAATCTCCTGAAGAAATATTTGGAAAGAGAACATCAGGAAGAGACACACTTGTTGACCTTGTCCATCGCCATGAAAAAGGAACCACTTTCATCATTTGAATATCCATTACACCCCTGTGAGACAGCAGCACAGGTGAAAATCATCATGCAGAGGTGTTAACAGACCGACCAGGGCATACAAACCCATTGGAATATGATATGAAACTGATAGACCCCACACCTGTCTGTATGAAACCATATTCGATTCCGTTTGCTAAGGAGAAAGCTTTGAAGGAAGAGATAGACTATCTATTGAAGGAAGGAATTATTTCACACAGTGAATCTTCGTATAGTTCCGGTGTTGTACTCTTAAGGAAGCCCTCTGGAGAACATAGACTCTGTATAGATTACAGGAGACTGAATGCTATTACAGAAGGACAGGTGGATCCATTGCCGGATACAAATCAGCTGTTTGCCAGACTAAATAAAGCTAAATATTTCTCAAAAGTGGATCTGAGTAAAGGATACTATCAGATTCCAGTAAAGCCTGAGGTTAGACCATACCTAGCTTTTAGTACCTCAGAATGACACTATGAGTTTAATAGATTGCCATTTGGATTGAAGAATGCGCCTAGTGTCTTCTCTAGAATGATGAGAAAATTGTTGGATGTAAACATTTCGGAGGAACGTAATGAATCCCTGAGTTGCCTCTTTGATTGAGGATATTCCGAATGTTTCATACAGGATAATAAGAAGATTATGGGATCCACTACGAAAACTCTGCTATCACCAGGTATATGTTATCTCCTCATAACGTACATTTTGAGGGAAATATAATGTTCTCTGGACATGTCATTGCGCAGACTCAGAGAAGAGAAATGGTGAATACGGGTTGCGAAGCAGCATTAAGACAAGCACTCACACTTGCGGCTGTTCAGTAACATAACCGAAATATATTATTGGTTGTAGAAGTCTGAGGCAGATTTCATGAGTAGTGCCTACTCTGAATGGACCCAACTACATAAAACCATGATAGCACCACAGCAGAGTAAAGTCAAGTTGACTTACATTTATCTATGTGTATATAGAATAAAGGACTGACATGGGATGTCTGTTTTAAGAGGGGAGGTGTCGTGAAATATTCTAATCCACATATATAAATTATCAGGTAAATATAAAGCCTAACAAATAAATTCTAATAAAAAAAGAGCAATGGTAAAATAACAGTGCTGTCACAAAGAATGTACTCGAAATCCCCCTTTGTTTTATGCTTCGTCTGCAAATTGTAACGTTTCCACGTTAAATATAAAAAGCCACTGCATAAATACAAGCGTTTCCACAACACATTAAAACGGGTATTGCATTTCTAAGAAAAAACATTGAGAGGCACACTGCGTAATGACCTAAATTAATCCTAACATTAATTATACTACGTTACCAAAACGAACGAACAGATGGACTCAAATAGAAAGAGAGAGGGGCGACTGAAAATCAGGAACGCATGCAACACGCGTCGCGCGATACACAATTACTACTATCACGCGTGTAAGGCCACATGCACTAATTTTTTTTTCAGACGGACAGTGATAAATTCACTACCCTTCCCAGAGTTAGGTTTTTAAAATCCTGAAAAACGCTTATTAGAAAAGATAACATTAGATGGGTTTACGTTTGAAAACATTACAGTACCCAGACAGCACATCTTCGAAACAGGAGGTAGAAGAAATTGCATATTTTGAACGCAGCCACTTAGCTCTTTTAAATTTGTATATTTGGGTTCCTTAGGGCTTGCTGACAAAGAATATGTAAAACGTTACGCAAATAGTCTAGGAATTAACAAGTTATAGCCAAAATAAAATGATGGTGCTGTCAGACAACACCCAAAATCAGAATCGCTCAGTGGTAGATTTTTTTAAAACCACCATTGTACGGGAAATGGGCCACAAGTTACATTTGAACTGATTGGCTGGAATGATATGTAAGGCTAAACACGATTAGTCGGACTATAAATGCTATCCTTGGTTGTTAGGGGAGACGTAGGAAGGTAAAATTTTTTCAAACACTTGTCGAAACGTGGCTCCATTGGCCAGACTCGCTGATATAATCACTTAGGAGCGTTAGTTCGAGACCACTAGTTCAAATAAGCTTGATAAAGCAACAGTGCGTTGAAGCCAGCTCATATTTTTGCTAAATAAAAGCCTGGAACATAAGCAGATGGGAATTTGTGCCAGTATTTGTGCCAGAATTCATTGCTAGTCAACGTATCTGTGTTTTTTTCCATGAATTGTGGTAAGCTTGAAACATTCAGTATCTTTTAATGAAAATTGAATGTGAATTGTTAATTTATGCCTGTATATATGTGTAGTTCAGTAGCAAACATGATGTAAAGCCTATAATGCTCCAGCCTGAACAGAAGGTGTCGGAGGAAAGTAAAACGGCATGGAATGGCCAAACAGTACACTGACACCTAGATTATTGACTAGAAAGAAATAATGCTGGAAGTGCAGAGGCGTAGTAACCATTAAGGAGGTTAATACTGGTATAAAGTATTTCAGATGAAGCTGACAGTTGGCCTAACGCTCTGAACTCAATGTTTGTGATGTATTGTGCTCAGTGTAGAACTAGAGTATCAATTAGTTATGAAGTAGAAGGTACATCCTTCTTGTTTTCAGGGACCGTGGTCTTGACGTTATTGAGCAGCACCTGGTCAGAGCTTTGCTGAATCCAGAGTCGGACAGCATACTCCTTGGTCCATTTAGCTATCAGTGAGGTGTCTCCAGAGCACAGGGGAGAAATCGAGCAGAGGAGTCTTTTCCTGCCGCCATCACGCAAGATAAGCTGATCTGGCCAGCTGAGCTCAACATTATGTACCCCCATCTTAAAATGACATTGTAAAAATAACATTAAGAGGGGAATTAAATTGTTTTAATATCAGGAACTGAGAACATCTCAATACTAGTTCCAATAAAGACAAACTATTGAAGTCATGATGACAAATACCAACAGAGCTTGAACAAAACAAAACCAGTATTACCTCATATTACTACTACACAACTGACACACATAGGATACTTTAATAATATATGTCACTACAATATTCATATTGATAAATTCTGTACTTATAACTTGTAATTAAAATTGATTGTGATTCCTGGTTCCCTTTGTATTTGAATCAGGACACATATTCATTCATGACAGCAATGAATACATATTGTTATTTGAAAAGTTATCAGTGACTCCTTTAAGATATCCTTGTAGAGTGTTTTATGTATGTGAGTGTCACAGTGTTGTCAAGTGTAGTGGAATAAATTAAATTGTTTATCTGTCTGTTGCTGTTTTGACTTACACTTCATCATACACATACCCTAGACATAAAACGTAGTCATCACACTATTCCAGAATAATTCTGACTGAGGTATACATATGTGGCAGCAAGTAAGGTTATATATAATACACTACTCTTATTAGATATATATACCTTCACAGCTGATCTCAGTCAGTACACTAAGTCCCCTATAAATATTTATAACATCCCACTTCACCACACCAACGATTGTGAGTACCTTAGAACATTTTATGTTATTTGATTGACCCAAAAAAAAAAAACAAATTGCAATGTCAAAAATAAAATCCAGAAGCATTACTGAAACAAATTTATTATCATTAATTCCCTTTTAGCTGCTCGGAGTGACTGAGAAGTATGACGTCCGCCTATAATTCTAAAGGTACCGGGTTCGCTCTCAGCACAAGGAATATAATTCATGAAAACCTTTGCAGAATCAGTTTCCTAATGATGTCATACTCCCCCTGGTCTCCTGGGTAGTGTGATCGGATACCTAGCCTTCTCGGATGAGGGAGAAAAAAATAGGAGATCCCGCGTACAAGTTCTGCGCGTAAAAAAAAAATAATCTATCTGCAAGTGGAAATCGTAAAGGGTAGGCCATACGGCCGCAGCCCTGGCGAAATGTAAACATTAGGAAAACTACCCATCACAAAAATATTTATAGAATGTGTGATTCCTGTATACACACATTGGGATACTCGCCGGAGCTACAGAGTTCGTGCACTGTGCCGAGATCCTCCTTGTGTGTTCTAAGGGAGGATATCGGAGCACTAATGTTGTCCGTCTGCAATGAACATGGTCCTTAAAACCAAACCAAATGGAGCATAGAGCCACCACTATCGCTGGTCCATCCGCAGCAAGCCTTCACCAAACATTCACACTTTCTTGCAGCAGTGCTTTCTGTCACAATTAGTTTTACACGATGAAGTTGCCAGCCGCATGTACTACCTCATATTAATCGCCTGGTAGGACATGCTTAATGGTGCAGTTGCTCTGTTCGTCCTTTGTCTCTTCAGCGACACCCAGTAACTACAGGTGATTCTCATATTGGGTATTACACTTTCTTATCTTCTTCTTCTTCCGTCCTTAGCCACCGACCGTCAAAGCAGTCAGTGGCCATTACGCCTAGTGGCGTCTTAGGGCAACAGCAGATAGGTTTTCTTTGCCATTGCTTCCCATCACGCCTAGTGGCGTCTTTAGGGCAACGGCACATCAATCCATCTGCTGTTGTTTCCGTAATCAAAGTGACTGGCAAACGGGTGATCAGCCCGTTGCTGACTCTTTCTTATGACTCAGTAATAATTTCTACGTACGGTGGATGCGGTAATGTTGTTACCTTGTAGGTGAGAAAACGCTAATGAAAAAAAAAAATAAAAAAAATAAAAAAATTGATTGCAAAATAACTCATTGTTTTGCACAAATTTAGTGAACATGTCCAGAAATATTCATGCATAATGTATCATTAAATCTTTAGAACATTGATTCTTAATCTGTGCACCGGATTTGCAGAGGAAAAACAGGGACGATTTGACGTCATCACCACTTCCATGTCGTCTCCTCTTGAAGCACGGGACTACCATCGTAGCTGGTGCCTCCACCCCTTGCAGGAAGCCCGTAACAAACATTCACTGGCTACTGTTGCAGGGGTTTAAAATCTTATTTCACAGTGCAATGCGCGTCTTTTTTTTTTTTAAACAAGTTAGTGGGAATGTGTAATGGTTCAGTTGAGATATTTGGACTTTAGCGTTCGTAGTCTGTGCTCATCAACTCCCGTCCTTCTCAATTAAAAGCTTTTAACTAACATTGAAAACTCCAGTACCAAGATCCACTGGCGGATCTAAGAATTGTCCAAGGGAGGGGCGATACATCAGAAGGGTATGGTTCCCTCTTCACCCCACAACCAGTGGCGGTGCCAGGGGGTTGTCATTGGAGGGGGGCTGCACTGTTCATTCATTTAAAATACTATACATTACACTCACAAATTGTGACCACCATGTGTCGTAAAGTGAATCTGTGTCACAACACGCTCAATTTCCCCTTGATTCAAAATCTAGTAACGTAATATTACCACTTTTAACCCCACTACTATATTTGAAAATTGCCAAAGGAAAAAGGCTAAACGTCTGCTAAGATTTGGACACAGTATTTGAATTTTCTCTACTATTATCGTTTAAAATGGTTACCACCCGCAAACGCATTCACCCCTCCTATTATTGAGAGACAGGTTGTAACTATAAATAACTACTGCCTTAGCAACGGTTACTAGGGCCATCTCCAACTAACAATTTGAATTTCAAACATTAAACGCGGGGTAAGTCCCATCCCCTAACACAGACGCGCAAACTCCACCCGCCCCAATTAAATGTGAACGACCGCTGTACGATTTAGCCATTAGAGAGGGAAAAAAAGTTGTCACCTCGTTCTATAGGGGAAGAGGAGAGGTGGATTAACATGAAAAAAAATCTAACCTAACTTGTGCATTGTGAAACTCAAACTAACAAACCAAATGGGTGCAGGACAGAGAAAAGGGGCAAAGACTAACGTAGATAATGTAATGGATTCTATAGAAGGCTAAATAAAAGGAAAGGACAGAAACGATAATATTGTTTATTTGAAGATCATATTCATTCCTAGAATATGTTATCTTGTTTTAGAGTAGAAGTATGTTGTTCTGAATAAAGAAAGAAAGAAACGTACAAAGATGAAAACTATGATAAAGAAGTAAATGAAAACATATTGGCTAGATAAAGGCCAATTGTCCGGTTAATAATCACTTTCACTTTTTAAAATCACTTCAGTAATAACGGAGATATCGAAGAAAATACAAATTAAAGATAGACAGACATTCACAGTGGTAACTACTCAACTTTGAAAATCTTCGATAGTTACATTTTAGGGGACGCGGTTTTGAAACAGTCAAATTTGCTTGACTCGTTTGATTGGTTAATGATAGTTTAGGTAGGGGAAATAAAACTATCGCTTGCCAAGCATAAGCTGCCGCTTGAAAATATTTGTGTTCACCAACGTTTGGTTAAGATCAGAAGCATAGCATTGCCTTTGCTGTCTGGACGACAAGCGATCTGCACTTGTGCCATTGATTGCCAGTTAACCTTAGTGTTGTGTGAATTATTTCATTGATTGCGGTAAGATAAATAGCTTTATTCATATATATTATTAATATGTAGAGGCCAACCCAGTTAGGGTGCCCAAAACTTTGGTGTTGTGCGACATTTACCATTTTGGAAGATTGCGACATACTAGGAGCACAGGCATGCCTAAGTAGATTTAGGAAGCAAATAAAAGTACATTGTGTTGGAAAATGGATATATATATATATATATATATATATATATATATATATATATATATATATATATATATATATATATTATATATATATATATATATATATATATATATATATATATGGGAGCCGCGCTGGTGTAATGGCTTCGGCGTTGTACTGCCGACCAGGTGTTCATGGTTCAAACCCGGGCGTCGGCGTTTGAAGAAATGTTTACGGCCGGAAATTTGACTGAATAGCCTGAACGGCTCCTGTGATAAACCCTCTGTGGATGGGAAGGAGCGAAACTCCTGACCGGGTTGGAAGGAAAGTCCTCAGGTTCCCCAGCCTCGCAATGACATGTCATTGGGCCGAAGGTCTGAAAGCCTAAGTGCCGCTGGTTTAAAAATATATATATATATATATAATATATATATATATATATATATATATATATATATATATATATATATATATATATATATATATATATATAAATATATATATATATATATAAATATATATATATATAAATATATATAAATATATATATATATATATATATATGTATATATATATATAATATTACGACTGTAAGACCAGAAAGCCACTGGCAGTCTCCTGCAGATCACAGTGTTATAATAAGTTTGGAAAATAAATAGAATGTCATAGTACCAGAGTTAACAACTCACTAGAGAGAAAAGAAAAGATTGTACCCCAGATGATGATACTGATGATAACAGAGATTATAGTGACAGGGGCGTTGAAACTATGTGGGGAGAAGAAGATACCCCCTGAGTATGAAGCAGTCACAATTAAAATTAAGGACTGTAGCTATTGGTTAGCACAGTAAGCTGATCGCAAACTGTTTGATGATGTTTAATTAATAGTTGTGGAGATACACATTTGTATATAGAGTACTTAGGGAGGCTTGTTCCTCTTGTTGCAGGGTTGAATCATATATTACCCAGTGAGCCATAACCTGGAGCTGCAGATTTTCGAGGCCACATGCTGGTTGATTGAATGTTAAAGTATTCCTGCCTCCAGAACACACTGTAGTGAACGAGTGTGTATTTTCCAGAAAGTCATCTATCTTCAAAGGACCCACAAGATAAGCCATCAGATTGCGGGCTTATGTCAGTTCATCACGTTGTATTCTCCACACATCTAATAAACTGTTTTGTGAAATGATGAGACACCCAGTCCTTCCAAGTAGTGACACTTCATAAGACAGTATTGTTTCATCAGGGAATAACATTCTATAAACATTGTAGTAGTGAACTTTATGGACAAGACTTCCTTCATATTTATTTAATTATGTACATAAACACATTCCATTTTAAGTTTTAAACATTCCTGTCCCAAAAGAATTGAGGTACAGGAAATTAAAATTGTAAAATAATATTATAACTTTAACCCCAGTCTTGTTGATTCAATTTTCATTAAGTTAAAGTTGTGTTTGTTTTCAGGCAATTATTAATACATTTGCATTACCCTAGACACGTAGCCATATAACAAACATCACACCCTGGATAAAAATATTGCACAGCGTGAGATCTGAGGGAACGAACGAGCGAACTTTATTTTCAAAGGGTTTAGAATTGGGCACGCAGGCCCGTCTAACATTCTGCCCTTCCTTTCTCTCATCTTCCATACTGAATCCATTTATTCTCACATGTATCCTAAATATTACTTAAATAATAAAATAACAAAATAAAATAAAATCCCAACATTGTAACAGTACAATAACAGTTACTCAGATTTACAGAACCTTATCATAATTAATATTCTTCTTCTTCTTCTTCTTCCGTCCTTAGCCAAAGACCGACCAAGCAGTCAGAGGCCATCACGCCTTGTGGCGTCTTAAGGGCAACAGCAGATTGATTTTCTCTGTTGTAGTTTCCCATCACGCCTAGCGGCGTCTTTAGGGCAACAACAAATAGATCCATCTGCCGTTGTTTCCGTAATCGGTGTATAATTAATATTAAACAGGACAAAATTATCTTCAAAACCTACATATGATGTTATGTAATTATTTAAGAACATAACGAAATTAGAGTGGCATATAATCTGCACTCATGATGTATTTGAAAAGTCTGTGATTGAATGAATATGGACTAAGAGTATTTTTTAAGTCGTGTGGAAGAGTATTCCACAGATGAGCAGCAGAAAAAGCTAAGCTTTTCTTGAATAAGTCGAGCCTAGGCTTGGGCATGTGTAATTTATTTAAGCGTTGACTGCGTCTTCCGCTGTATTTGAAAATAGGCCACAGATACGTTGGAGCATTCTGTGACAAGATTTTGTGAATAAATTTGGCTTTGTGAAGAGAAGGCGCTTTCTTAGTGGTAATATGTTAAGATATGTATATGCTTCTACACACTGTGTGAGGTTTTTGTCTGAAATTAGGCGCACTGCACGTTTTTGTAATGAATAGAGTCTTTTAATATTGGACATGGTGCAGCCATCCCAAATTGTGGAACAATAGTCTAGATGTGTTTGTATCTGGGATGTATAGAACATTTTTCGTGTCTCCTCATCTAGGAAATGTTTGATTTTAGCTAACTGGTAAACTTTTTGTGCCGTTTGTTTGGTCAGTGCTTGTACATGCGAATTCCAACTTAAATGTTGGTCAATTATGAGTTCTAGTGTTTTATTTTCATTTACATTTTCAATTAAAAAGGTTCCAATGTAGAGCTGGAGTGTTGTTTTCGGTGAGTTTTGTAATTTTTGTCTAGTTGATATTATCATACATTTTGTTTTAATGATATTTATTTGCATGCAGTTTTCATTGCTTCTCTTAATAAGATTGTCTGTGTCGCTTTGTAATAATATTTCTAGCGTGTTGCAACTTTTATCACTAGTATAAATGGTACAGTCATCGGCAAATAGGTCGCAAGATGAGTGCTCGATGTGTAGTGGAAGGTCATTTATGTAAATGGAAAAAAGTAGAGGGCCGAGAATAGAACCCTGAGGAACACCGGTGTCAATAATAGTTGGGCTTGACAAGAAGTTATTGTACCACACTACTTGCTGTCTGACGTACAGGAATAATTTAAGTAATGTCACTAGTTTAAAGTTAACTTTCATTGTTTCTAATTT
This sequence comes from Oreohelix idahoensis, assembly GCA_024509875.1. NCBI lineage: Eukaryota > Metazoa > Mollusca > Gastropoda > Stylommatophora > Oreohelicidae > Oreohelix > Oreohelix idahoensis. Next base: position 71,682 of record JAMPIV010015039.1, on the reverse strand, counting down.
TCTTATTAAAACAGCGTGATCTAACAGAAGGTAGCGTTAGGTCCCCTGAGAACTCATCAACACCACTTTCAACTACTAGACTCAGGGTCTTACATAGCTTGACCTCACGCTGTAGACACATATATTTGCATTTAAATACCATCAATAACCTCCCCGGTGTTAATCCACCACACCATGTAAAATACCAACCCAGACACAAATGTGTCTAACCTTGGAAGTTAACAGAGATGTCAATGTTATTTCTGATACCTGAAATCACACGATGAAAATCCTGCACTGCTGAATAAACTGTCAAAGAATTAGCATTGCGGCTTTGAAGTTTATCATACAAAACATCAACATGTGGCATGATACGGTGGAAGAAGGAAAGCCAAAACAAGAAATCGGTATCATTCAACACATGGAGAAGTCCAGTCGCTGCCTGGACTGTTGCACAATTACAGTACTTTGCAAAAAAAAATGGCATTCATATTTTCGCAACGCAGCACACTCATAGAAGCAAATAATAATAAAAACTGTATGTCCATAGGAAGATTGGTATCTCCCCTATCTATTAACAGTGGTGTTAGTACAATATAATGTTGCCTTGTCCAGCAAGGCAAGCCTGGATGCGGCGAGGCATACTTCCCATAAATGTTTGTAGGTAATTGTGAGTCAGGCTGTCCCAGTATTTTTCAGCTACCTTCTTCAATTGTTCAACGTCTCTGAGTCCACTCTTTTTCAAATGATTCTTGAGTAGTGCCCAAACGTTTCCAATTGGGTTTAGATCGGGATTGTTGCTGGGCCACTTCAGCACTATCACATTCTTCTCTTGCAGCCATGCTTTGGTGGTATGAGCTGTATGATTTGGGTCATTGTCATGTTGAAATGTGCACCCATCCGGGTATATGACCTGCATAAATGGCAGAAGGTGTCCCTCTAGTATGTCGATGTACCTTTCTTTCGTGAGAATTCCTGTGAAAACACACATTGGGGTGGCACCTCTTGCTTACACCCCTCCCCAAAGATGGAATTTCTAGGTATGTTTCGGTCGCTGGTACACAGGCGTTACAGAGCCTTTCGTCCAAATATTTATTTGAGCAGGATAAGACCAAACAGAACATTCATCAGAAAAAATCACATTGTCCCATGACAAATTTTGGTGTTCGTGGCACCAGTTCAAGCGCATCTGTTTGTGAGTCTATGTGAGCAATGGTGACGAAATTACCCGCTCTTGTGTGTAATTCATCCTGTGTAGCTCCCGTTTGACAGTAGCATTAGATACCTCTGGGCTTCCCAACTCGATCATGCGCTGCCGTATGTTTTCTACACTCTTCATTGGCCCAGCCCGAACGATTTGGGCGAGATGCCGATAGTCCTTTGTGCCCAAAATTCTTGGCCTCCCACTACCTTCTTTTCGCTCGATTCCATTACCTGCTTTTAATTTACTCACAACTCTGTAGACAGTCCGCTCAGGAATGTTCGAGGTTTTAGAAATGTTGGAACATGTTTGATTTCCCTCATTCCAAAGCTGTGAAATTAACATACACTTTGACTTTGTATCCATTTTCTTCCACTAGCATTAGAAATTGTCGTCTGCTCCATTATCAAGGGACGTTACTCTACGCTAATATTTTTTTTTACTTTTGGTAGTGTTTGCTCACTTCAGTGGAGTGCAAATGTGGGGCAGAACATGCATATTTAATTAGATTTCAGCTTATTTAGCTGAGCAATATGACTGCCATTTTTTTTGCAAAGTACTGTACCTGGCTCGCGCAACTCACCAAAACATTCTTTCAGTTCATCTTTGTTTTCATAGACTGTGGAAACAGTCCTGGAGTTGAAATTCCACCTAGTGTTACATGTTGACGGAATTCTTTTACACTTTTTCTGCAGAACCGAGAGTCGTTGTGGTGATCTTGAAAAAAATGCAGGTATTCCTGACAAAGTGTGAAAGAAAATACGCACTTCTGAATTTTGTGATACAGCTTTTTGCATTATTAGATTTAGCTGGTGTGCGTAACAGTGAATAAAATGAGCATGTTGGTATTTTTGTTTATTTATACTTTGTACTCCACCTTTCTCTCCACTCATTACAGCGGCACCGTCATAGGTTTGAGCTATTAGCTTGGTACAGTCATCTTTCAGAATAAAAATCAGTTGTAGTAAAACCTATTATGACAGACCTTGAGCGTTCTGTGAAATAGGGTTGTTAAATTCCCAAAATCTTTCGTGCACCTGACCCTCGTGCTCATAACGAAAAACAAGAACTTGTTGTGTCGTTGCTGCAACATCTGTTGTGACGTCCGTCATAACAGCAAGGAATTTTGCTTTGCTTATGTCGCTAGCAATTTGAGCTCTGCACACTTCTAGGATACACTGTAGAAGCTCGTTTTGAATTGTTTTTGAATGCCCTTTGAAAACAGTGGCAGTTTCAAAATGAGTTCGCAATGTATTATCCAGTTTAGAAGCAAAGTCTAGTAATCCTCTAAAGACGCCCTAATTAGCAGACTCCAAATTTTCATCATGACCACGCAGTGGAAGTTCAAATTTCCCACAAAACTTTATGCAGTCAATTATTTTTGAAAGAATGTTTCTGTTTCTTTTCACCTCTTCATTGTGTTTATTAATATTTAATTTGTATGCCTCGCTTAACTGTGAAGAAATATCCACTGTCCCCAGCATCCCCAATGCTACAACGTTTCTAACGTGGACTGTGCTATTTTCGTGTTTCTGAAGCTTGCTATGCAAATGTATCAGATCCGTTACGCCTGTCTTTGTCCATGTAGTATTGTGGTGGATTAACACCGGGGAGGTTATTGATGGTATATAAAAAGAAAAATATAAGTGTCGACAGCGTGAGGTCAAGCTATGTAAGACCCTGAGTCTAATAGTTGAAAGTTGTTGCTGAGTTCTCAGGGGACCTAACGCTACCTCCCTCAGATCTCACGCTGTGCAATATTTTTATATCCAGGGTGTTATGTTTGTTATATGGCTACGTGTCTAGGGTAATGCAAATGTATTAATAAATGCCTGAAAACAAACACAACTTTAACTTAATGAAAATTAAATCAACAAGACTGGGGTTAAAGTTATAATATTATTTTACAATTTTAATTTCCTGTACCGCAAATCTTTTGGGACAGGAATGTTTAAAACTTAAAATGAAGTGTGTTTTATGTACAACCTTAAATAAATATGCAGGACATCGTTTCCAAAAATGTTACTTCTACAATGTTTATAGAATTGTATTCCCTGATGAAACAATAGTGTCTTATGAAGGGTCACTACTTGGAAGGACTGAGTGTCTCATCATTTCACAAAACAGTTTATTAGATGTGTGGAGAATACAACGTGATGAATTAGCATAAGCCCGCAATCTGATGGCTTATCTTGTGGTTCCTTTGAAGATAGATGACTTGCTGAACAATACACACTCGTTCACTACAGTGTGTTCAGGAGGCAGATAAAACTTCGACATTCAATCAACCAGCATGTGGCCTTGAAAATCTGCAGCTCCAGGTTATGGCTCACTGGGTAATATAGGATTCAACCCTGCAACAAGAGGAACAAGCCTCCCTAAGTACTCTAGTTATGTATCTCCACCACTAGCAATTAAACATCATTAAACATGCACTGTGATCAGATAAAGAGCTAACCAAAATAGTTACAGTCCCTAAGTTTTATTGCGACTGCTTCATACTCAGGGGGTATCTTCTTCTCCCCACATGGCTTCAACGCTCTTGTCACTATAATCTCTGGTATCTTCAGTATCATCATCTGTGTACATTCTTTTCTTTTCTCTCTAGTGAGTTGTTAACTATGGTAGTATGCCATTCTATTCATTTTTCAAAGTTATTATAACACTGTGATCTGCAGGAGACTGCCAGTGCCTTTCTGGTCTTACAGCCGTAATATTTTATGTATATATATATATATATATATATATATATATATATATATATATATATATATATATATATATATATATATATATATATATATATATATATATATATATATATATATATATATATATATATATATATATATATATATCCATTTTCCAACACAACGTACTTTTATTTGCTTCCTAAGTCTACTTAGGCATGCCTATGCTCCTAATATGTCGCAAGCTTCCACAATGGCAAATGTAGCACAACACAAAAGTTTTGGGCGCCCTAACTAGGTTGCCCTCTACATATTAATAATATATATGAATAAAGTTATTTATCTTACCGCAATCAATGAAATAATTTACACAACACTAAGGTTAACTGGCAATAAATGGCACAAGTGCAGATTGCTTGTCGTCCAGACCGCAAAGGCAATGCTATGCTTCTGATCTTAACCAAACGTTGGTGAACACAAAAATTTTAAGTGGCAGCTTATGCTTGGCAAGCGATAGTTTTATTTCTCCTACCTAAACCAGCACCACCCAATCAAATCAAGTCAAACGGATTTGACTTTCTTTCAAAAAAAAACAACAACGCGTTTTCGAAAAAGTAACATCCCAAGATTTTCAAAGTTGAGCGGTTACCACTGTGTATGTCTGTCTGTCTTCAATTTTTATTTTCTACGATATCTTCGTTATTATTGAGTCGATTTCAATTTTTAAAAGTGATTCTTAAACGGCCCTGTGGCCTCTATCATCATATTTAATTTTCATCTAACTCTTCTTCATCGTTATCATCTATGTAATTTTCTCTATATTTCTTCTGAACAACATACTTTTATATAAGGGAAGATAATTTATCATAGGGAATAGTATGGTATTGTAATAAACAATATTATCGATATAATTCAATACCTCCATTGTATTTACCCTCTTTATAAGTTATCTAAATTTCTCTCTTTCCCCTTTTCCACCCCTCTGCACAAATCTGGTTTAGTTTCAGTTTCAAATGCATAAGTTAGCCTTTATTCTTTTCATTACAATCCTCCCCTTCTTTTCCCCTCTCTCCCGTTTCAAGACGAGGTAACAAGTTTTTTTTTCTTTTTCTAATGGCTAAATCGTACAGCGGTCGTTCACATTTAATTGGGGCGGGTGGAGTTTGCGCGTCGGTGTTAGGGGATGGGACTTACCCCACGTTTAGTGTTTGAAATTCAACTTGTTAGTTGGCGCTGGCCCTAGTAACCGTTGCTAAGGCAGTAGTTATTAATAGATTTTACAAGTTAGTTAATTCAAATCTTATGCCAATCGTAGACTGTTAGGCTAGGCACTAGTGCATAATTTTCAAACCTTGTAGTTATTTTTAGTTACAACCTCCGCTAAATAATAGGGCGGGTGTGTATACGATTTGGGGATGGGTGCCCTTTTCCAACAAAAATCAAGTATTGTTCAATTCTTAGCTGAAAGTTTGACCTTTGTCCTTAACATTTTCAAATATAGTAGTGGGTTTAAAAGTGGTAATATTACGTTACTAGATTTGGAAAATTGAGCGGGAGGGCTTAATACGGAGTGATCTTATCACAAGTATCACCGTTGAAAAGTAAACAAGGGAAACAAAATAATGCATTCTTTACATTACAGCCACACAACCAGTCATGATGTTCGTAAATTTCTCTGTTAAATTTTCTCTGGTATGTACTGTTCCTGCTAGTCGAGGTCTGGATAATTTTTAGATTCGGAAGAGGCCGACCTAGTGTTTTTACACGGCATTTTACAGCCAACGACAATCGCGAAAAAACAATTTCTTGTAAATATGTAACAGTTACTTCACTCATTTCTATAATTATTCAGCACACAAGAAAATATCAGCATTAAATTAATCTCAAAACAATGCAATTGACCAACGTTTTACGGTATTGTGGTGAACGCGCACGTAAACAGTCGCTTGATAGATTTAATTTCCACTTGAGCTGTGTTCCGTTGCAGCACTTGTTAACTCTTTGACTCCGCAATTTTTTTTCACCCTGTGCCGTAATTTTCATTCGTGATAGTTTAAAAACCACGCTCAGAGCGTTGTTATGGAGTCAAAGAGTTAAATAAATTCAAACCAAACGCAGCTGGCCTCTTGCTGTGTATAACAAGCATTCGCTTATAAGAGGTCAAGGTCACTTGAACTGTAATCGTTTGCAGCACTCCACAAACGGTGTTGGATAATTTTTTTTTTGTTTTGTATTCAACCCTTCCGGTGTAACCTCAATTTTTTGGTCTGTCCGGATTACGTATTATAGTAGAGACAGTATGCAGTCCTTTTTATTACAGGGAGTGCTGCAGCTCAACAGCAAATTAAAGAAAGCCGCCACTGCCCACAACCCTCCATATTTACACATATTGTCCCGCCACATAGAGTTACTTGCAAACTACGATCTTAACCTTTAGGGTAGGCCTACTTACTATTGTCCAGTACCAGACATGTTTTAATTCGTCCGTCGTCCGACCTAACGATTACTTACATTTAAGTCCCAAGTGGGAGAAAAATACTGGAGCGGTTGATAAGAAATAAAGGTTTTTCAATGTTCCAAGAAAGGGGCTATCGCCCAGTCGCCATCCCGTGGATCCGCCAATGCAATGTCCCGTTTTACAAGCGTCGACATAACCTGTGTTAAAGCATGCTGTTTGAGTGTTGTCATTGATTTATTAATAATCTCATTGACATCCACTATTTTTAATGTTCTTACGTGTTGTGCCGTCGTATCTCCTGATCCACGAACCATTACTTTTAATCTGGATTTTTCTTTATTTTTGCTTTATCACAGGATTCGAGGGCAGTCAAAGTTTTGTTTTTTAACCTTTACGGCATGTACTAGAAAATGTTTAGATTTTTGCTTCAATTAATTACATTGCACTCGTGTTTTTGAGAAATGACAACTTGTAAAATTTAGTTAATGGAGTTTTTCTTTGTATTACTAATGGCAGGCATTCCAGGGAGATGAATCTTGCTATATTATGTGAAGTTTCGGTTGAATAATAACCCTCATTAAAAAAGTTTGCTGGAATGTTTGGGGCAGGCTTCTTGCAATGGGGCCAGTTGCAATGGTGGCTTTATGCTCAGGAAGGAACGCAAAGGGGAATGTTGACGATGAAACAGTTAACTCTTAATATCATACATTACCAGTAATCTTAACCCTAACCCCGTTATCGACAAGATAGCTGACTACGCAGTAAGCCGTAATTCAACCGAAGTGTTATTTTAGACTGACCTGAGTCAGAACTCGTTTCTTTCGAATTTAATAGATGCTGACTATTCATCTTTATGTGGTGTCCCCTCGCACACAACATCTCCTGCTAAAGTCTTGTGACAGTACGAATGAGCGAACAAAGGAAAAAAAATCTGTATTTTGTCAGTGTGAGAAAAAACATGCACTGTAGCCTTTTACAATTGTAGCCTTGAATTTTAAAAAACATAATTACAAATTACAAGTAAATGGCAGCTGCTAAAGCATGGCGGGAAGTAATCATGCTATGCTGTTTCTGCTACATGTCCTGATGACGTCACTAATTCTCCTGTGACCATTTCATTCATTTTAATTTTCCTTGGGAAGTAAATTAATGACACGCAAAGAGCGGCACGAAAGCATAGATGCTTCAGGTATGACAAGCAGTGATGCTTCTCTGGCTAACTAATATAATTCTAAGATGAAGACACTTAGTCACACTTGCTCGAAATGCTTAATAAAAAATAGGAAAATTCCAGACATTTTCTCAGAAAGAAAAGTATAAATAAACCAACAAACAAAGAAACAAGCAGGCTTGACTAATATTTATAAAAACACCAGCGAGAATGAAGAGATGTGAAGAAATGCGCGTTATTTGGAAGTGTGTGCTAATAATTTGCAGGCTGTAATGCGTGGTTTTTCCGTAACTGACCGAAAATGTGCCATGAAAATATTGCAAATTGGTAGCAATTGGTTACGAATGGACGCGACGCTTCAGAAAATTAGGTGTAATTATTTTTAAATGTTGCCCTGTTGCGAGTCGCGCCCCGTTCAGCCTAGAAACAATTTCCATCGAAAATATTAGGGCGCAGGTCCAAATATGTCAAACAATTTGCCACATACACCAGTGCAGGAAGAGCAGGCTACTGCTTGGTGCCTATTCCCTATAAGAGGACCTGCTACAGTTGTTGCCCTTTGCTCTGAGAGGAGCGTTACGGAAAATGATGTAGAAATTTTGTTTTAAATAACATTTTGCTCAGTTCAACCTAGACACAGGATCGTTGGTTATATTAGGGCGCATGGCCAAACATAAAAGACCATATGGTCTGGATATATTCTCCAACAGTGATGATGAATCGTTCAAAAAGAGACTCCACGCCAGATTTGCGCCATTGGAGCACCAGGATTAGACAAAGGGGCATAAGCAGTTACAGTAGAAATGAGCTCTCCTTGAAAAAAAGTGTAACAAGATCACAATCAATCAATCAATCAATCAATCAGTCAATCAATCAATCAATCAAAACTCGTCAGCTCCCACAGGAGCATAGGTCTTCAGCAAACACATGCCTAGTCCTCCTGTCTCGTGTCATCAGCTCAATGTCTGACCAAGCCTTCTTCATCACTTTCATTTATGTCTCCAATTCTCTTCTCCCCATGTTCTTCGCCTTACCTCTTCTTCTCTTATTCTGTGGATTCCAGAATAAGGCGCGTCTGGTAATGAAAGCAACAGGTTCCGTCAGTGTGTGGTCCATCCATCTCCATCGTCTTCTTCTCATCTGTTTGTTCACTGGCACGTTGTCTGCCTCTGGTCATCAGTTCCCACATTAGTGATCTGGTCATACCATATCATTCTTTCTATTCTATACAAGCACCCATTTTTGAAAGTCTAACCTCTAATTCTGTAACAAAAACAACAGCAAGAAGTTACATACTTCCCAGCTCACAATATTACCATACTTTATTAACACCATCATCATCATCAATCATCATCACAATTATCATCATAATCATCATCAGCAATCATCATCATCAATCATCATCACAATTATCATCATAATCATCATCAGCAATCATCATCATCAATCATCATCACAATCATCATCATCATCATCATCATCATCATCATCATCATCATCATCATCATCATCATCATCATCATCATCATCATCATCATCATCATCATCATCATCATCATCATCATCATCATCATCATCCATCATCCATCATCCATCATCCACCATCCATCATCCATCATCCATCATCCATCAGCCATCACGAATCAGCAATCAGCAATCAGCAATCATCATCATCAATCATCATCATCAATCATCAGTGACCATCATTATCGATCATCACTCATCAATCGTCATCAATCATAAATTATCACCAATCATAAATTATCAATTATCATCAATCATTATCATCATTCATTATCATTAATCATTATCAATCATCATCATCATTATAACCATCAATCATCATCATCCCCAATCTTCAATCATCAATTATCATCAATCATTATCATCAATCATTATCATTAATCATTACTAATCATCCTCACCATTTCCCTTTTCGTTCCATACAGAACACGAAGCTACCCCAGCAGCTGGCCCCTTATAGGAAACACTCATGTGCTCTGGTAGTAATAGTTTCTGTAGCAATTAGATTTGTGGATTTTGATGTGGAAATGGTGTGACAAGATCATTAATTTGGAAATGATGTGACAAAATCATTAATGTGGAAATGGTGTGACAAGATCATTCATGTGGAAATGGTGTGACAAGATCATTAATGTGGAAATAGTGTGACAAGATCATCAATGTGGAAATGGTGTGACAAGATTATTAATGTGGAAATGGTGTAACAAGATCATTAATGTGGAAAGGTGTAAGAAGATCATCAATGTGGAAATGGTGTGTCAAGATCATTAATGTGGAAATTGTGTGACAAGATCATCAATGTGGAAATGGTGTGACAAGATCATCAATGTGGAAATGGTGTGAAAAGATCATCAATGTGGAAATGGTGTGTCAAGATCATTAATGTGGAAATGGTGTGACAAGATTATTAATGTGGAAATGGTGTGACAAGATCAATAATGTGAAAATAGTGTGACAAGATCATTAATGTGGAAATGGTGTGACAAGATCATTAATGTGGAAATGGTGTGACAAGTTCATTAATGTTGAAATGGTGTGACAATAATGTTAAAGTGGAAATGGTGTGACAAGATCATTAATGTGGAAATGGTGTGACAAGATTATTAATGTGGAAATGGTGTGACAAGATCATCAATGTGGAAATGGTATGACAAGATCCTTAATGTGGAAATGGTGTGACAAGATTATTCATGTGGAAATGATGGGACAAGATCATTAATGTGGAAATGGTGTGACAAGATCATTAATGTGGAAATGGTGTGACAAGATCATCAATGTGGGCATGGTGTGACAAGATCATTACTTTGAAATGGTGTGACAATATCAATGATGTGGAAATGGTGTGACAAGATCACTGATGTGGAAATGGTGTGACAAGATCATCAATTGTGGAAATGGTGTGAAAAGATCATGAATGTGGAAATGGTGTGACACGATAATTTAAGTGGAAATGGTGTGACAAGATCATTAATGTGGAAATGGTTTGACAAGATCATTAATTTGGAAATGGTGTAACAATAAAATTAAAGTTTAAATGATGTGACAAGATCATTAATGTGGAAATGGTGTGACAAGATCATTCATGCGGAAATGGTATGACAAGATCATTAATGTGGAAATAGTGTGACAAGATCATCAATGTGGAAATGGTGTGACAAGATTATTAATGTGGAAATGGTGTAACAAGATCATTAATGTGGAAAGGTGTAAGAAGATCATCAATGTGGAAATGGTGTGTCAAGATCATTAATGTGGAAATGATGTGACAAGATCTTCAATGTGGAAATGGTGTGACAAGATCATCAACGTAGAAATGGTGTGAAAAGATCATCAATGTAGAAATGGTGTGTCAAGATCATTAATGTGGAAATGTTGTGACAAGATTATTAATGTGGAAATGGTGTGACAAGATCAATAATGTGAAAATAGTGTGACAAGATCATTAATGTGGAAATGGTGTGATAAGATCATTTTTTTTTTCGTACGCCCTCTAATACTCGAGGCGAAATCTCAGGTTATTTTTAATGTCTAACCTGAAATTGATTTTTAAGTAAGTATCCTATTTTCTTGTACAGAGACAAGTGTCACTCGCCATTTAGGCAGATACTCGCCGTTTTCGCAGGTACCCATTAGAGCTTGGTCGGCTCAGGAGCCGCAAGTCCCTGGTCGACGACACTGCTTCAAATGTCCTCGCCAGGTCTCGAGTTAATCCAGTCCAAATCCCGGTCGACGAAAAATCCTCAAATGCCGTCGCCCGGGTTTGATCCTGAATCACCCGGTCGCCAGAGCGGTGTTGTAACCACTACGCTAGCGCGGCTCCCATACAAGATCATTAATGTGGAAATGATGTGACAAGATCATTAATGTGGAAATGGTGTGACAATAATGTTAAAGTGGAAATGGTGTGACAAGATCATTAATGTGGAAATGGTGTGACAAGATTATTAATGTGGAAATGGTGTGACAAGATCATCAATGTGGAAATGGTATGACAAGATCATTAATGTGGAAATGGTGTGACAAGATTATTCATGTGGAAATGATGGGACAAGATCATTAATGTGGAAATGGTGTGACAAGATCATTAATGTGGAAATGGTGTGACAAGTTCATCAATGTGGGCATGGTGTGACAAGATCATCAATGTGGAAATGATGTGACACGATCATTAATGTTGGAAGGTGTAAGAAGATCATTAATGTGGAAATGGTGTGACAAGATCATTAATGTGGAAATGGTGTGACAAGATTATTAATGTGGAAATGGTGTGACAAGATGATTAATGTGGAAATGGTGTAACAAGATGATTAATGTGGAAAGGTGTAACAAGATCATTAATGTGGAAATGGTGTGACAAGATCATCAATGTGGAAATGGTGTGACAAGATCATTAATGTGGAAATGGTGTGACAAGATCATCAATGTGGAAATGGTGTGACAAGATCATCAATGTGGAAATGGTGTGACACGATCATTTATGTGGAAATGGTGTGACAAGATCATTAATGTGGAAATGGTTTGACAAGATCATTAATTTGGAAATGGTGTGACAATAAAATTAAAGTTTAAATGATGTGACAAGATCATTAATGTGGAAATGGTGTGACAAGATCATTCATGTGGAAATGGTGTGACAAGATCATTAATGTGGAAATAGTGTGACAAGATCATCAATGTGGAAATGGTGTGACAAGATTATTAATGTGGAAATGGTGTAACAAGATCATTAATGTGGAAAGGTGTAAGAAGATCATCAATGTGGAAATGGTGTGTCAAGATCATTAATGTGGAAATGGTGTGACAAGTTCATCAATGTGGAAATGGTGTGACAAGATCATCAATGTGGAAATGGTGTGAAAAGATCATCAATGTGGAAATGGTGTGTCAAGATCATTAATGTGGAAATGTTGTGACAAGATTATTAATGTGGAAATGGTGTGACAAGATTAATAATGTGAAAATAGTGTAACAAGATCATTAATGTGGAAATGGTGTGACAAGATCATTAATGTGGAAATGGTGTGACAAGATCATTAATGTGGAAATGGTGTGACAATAATGTTAAAGTGGAAATGGTGTGACAAGATCATTAATGTGGAAATGGTGTGACAAGATTATTAATGTGGAAATGGTGTGACAAGATCATCAATGTGGAAATGATATGACAAGATCATTAATGTGGAAATGGTGTGACAAGATTATTCATGTGGAAATGATGGGACAAGATCATTAATGTGGAAATGGTGTGACAAGATCATTAATGTGGAAATTGTGTGACAAGATCATCAATGTGGGCATGGTGTGACAAGATCATTAATGTTGGAAGGTGTAAGAAGATCATTAATGTGGAAATGGTGTGACAAGATCATTAATGTGGAAATGGTGTGACAAGATTATTAATGTGGAAATGGTGTGACAAGATGATTAATGCGGAAATGGTGTAACAAGATGATTAATGTGGAAAGGTGTAACAAGATCATTAATGTGGAAATGGTGTGACAAGATCATCAATGTGGAAATGGTGTGACAAGATCATTAATGTGGAAATGGTGTGACAAGATGATTAATGTGGAAATGGTGTAACAAGATGATTAATGTGGAAAGGTGTAACAAGATCATTAATGTGGAAATGGTGTGACAAGATCATCAATGTGGAAATGGTGTGACAAGATCATTAATGTAGAAATGGTGTGGCAAGATAATTAATGTGGATATGGTGTGACAAGATAGGTATTATATGATGAGGCTATGACAAAACCACGGGTCGGTTCGTTATGTTTGTATGGGAACTAGTTACCCCCCTCTCAATGTTGGACCTATTAAAGTGAAGTCTCTAACATTTCACTCCCTTACGGCAGTATCGGTTCCCTATGGGACGACCTTTACCTGTACATTTTAGTGTGTACGCCAGTTACTCTGGGATTTACTAAAGGAAAAACAATTGTGTCTATTAAATTCTTAGGGCCTGGGGTAAGATCTGTGGAGGATACTCCGGTGTGTGAACATAACCACATTATGAACGCTGAGCACTTGTACAGTCATCGCCCACCATTCCCACAATCCAAACCCTATTTTATTCTTTCCCCCTTCCCCTCTCCCAAGAATCACTACACCTACCTTCATTTTTTCTTGATCCATTCTCTCCCTGTGTCTATTGTGTAACATACTGTCTCTGCAACTCCCTTTATACTGCAACGTCTGCCTGTCTCTGTGATTGGCGTATCCCTGATATGTGGTCGTGGACCTGGTCAAGAAAATACCGAACGACTTATGAATATTTAGATTCCACACAATTTGGAAAGTTTGAGACGGCTCTGACACTCATGTCAACAGACATGTTATTAACAGATTCAGCTCGGAGGTGAAGAGTTAACTATGTTTTGGACCCCAGAGAACGGCGAAAGAGAGACCAACCAAAACACACACTCAGACAAACTTGGCTTAGACATGTGGACGTCGAGATACAATGTATGTACGAGAGTCGTGGCACTATACGAAGAACAGCCACCAATCGAGCAATGTGGAGACAGTCTGTTGCTGCCCTACAAGACGCCACGAGGTGTGACGGTCATTGACAGCTTTTGGGCCATATGGAAGTTCTCTTCCTTTTTCCTCTTCTTCGTACACTCTCAAATGTCTACTTGAATACTTACAAAGAAAGCAGTGATCAGTTGTAGGCTATTTGTATATTTGTGGAAGTCTGTGATGTATTGGGTGTAGATATTTCGTTTGTTCTTTATGTTTGTTGTTCCTCGTGCCAAAAAGTAGTAATGCGTCCTACCACGCATTTCGAAGTAGGCGTCTAAGGAGGGTTGGGTTTAGAGGCGGCGGTGCCCCATGCTGTAAAAACTTAAAACCAAAGACCCTTCAACAACATGAACACATCCTTCAAAGTAACCAATTCTGGAATATTCGAACACTAAACTAACAAGGAAAAACTGCACAGGTGGCATCAGAAATAGAAAATAGTAAATATAGTCGAATAATTATATCAGTGATTGCAGAAGGGTGGCTGTAACAATATTTTAGAATGGGAAGTACAGTAGTTCCATTTGTAACCATCGTCTTCTTCTGTCATCTTCCAACTCCTAAAGGAGCATAGGCCTTCAACAAACGTACGTCAAGTCTTCCTGTCACGTCTTTGGTCTTTCTCTACCTCTCTTACCCTGGGGAGTCCAGAACAGGGATTGTCTGGTAATGCTGTAAATAGGTTTTCTCAGCATGTGTCCTATCCCTTTCCAACGTCTTCTTCTCATTTCTTATTCCACTGGTGCTTGTCTAGTTCTTGTAACTTGTAACTTGAAACTATACTTGATTTCATTTTAACGTAACACTTTAAATTAAGACAAAAACACTTACAGCGTGCTAGTCGCTTGACGTCGAAATTTGGTACCCCGGGATAGTTCCATACAAATGGTCGTATAGGAGACCACCATTACACCAACAGGCACGAGGAAAAGTATCACCAGCATGTAGGATTCAAACAGGATTCCATAAAGGGGCCTATCCCATTCTTTGGTACACCAGTAGGCTTTGTGTCTTTCGCCAACCAACTTGTGTTTCTGCAGTTAGGAAAAAACAAAACAATTAACTCTCAGGAAAAAAGTCAGAAGAATGTGGGCGTCATTTCAGTCTAGGAGTTCCATTTCATATTTCAGGGATTCTCAAACTTATTTATGTAATGAATGTCAAGAGATTTACGGAACCTGTGCGGTTGTACTACACATAACTTAGGGTTGATTTATTGGTACTGTATTGTTTTACAATTGACCTGTGTAGTTCCCGGGGTTAGAGGGGGGCGTCTCTGAAGATACAAAGAAAGAAAAGGACCACGGTACCCTCAAGCATGTCGTACAAGGCAACTAAAATGAGGTTGTGCATTTGCTGGCAACCTCATCATGTCATACAAAAATGCCACAGAAACAACCGCTGCGGGAGCATGTGAACGCTTGGTGCAGGCTTCCTGTAAGGGGACCAGCTTCAGTGGCGGCTCCGATGCTCTGTAAGGAGTGTAAGAGATAATGATGATTGTTAAACAAGAACAAATCTAAAATTCTTGACAACTACCGTTGTTTCTCGGGGCAAGCCATTTTTGGCACATCTGTTATCTAGTCTTCTACCACAATCAAGATTTAAAATCAATATCAGCGATCATTTACAGATTAAGTACCGACTCCAAATGAACACTAGCAGCAATCGTTATCAACATTACCATCACGGTCGGATTATCCATTAGGCTAAGCAGGATGAAGCCTGGGGGACCCGTGCATAGATTTTTCAATAAAATGATTTTTATTGTGTTTATCTTAATAATAATACTGTAAAAATAATACAAAAAAAAAAAAACATAAATAAAAAATAATTACTAATAAAAGAGGTAAGCAATGATAACAAACTAACATACCAGTCTTTTAATAATACTAGTATATACCACCACCATGCTAATAAGTTTGGAAAAAAAAATATTAAAGGTATTGGCTATTAGGTGAAGTTGGGCCCAAACACCAAAAAACCTAGAGGCTCTTCTTGGTTTAATCTGGCCCTGATTACCCTTCAACGTCTAAGGAACAAATGTCTTCAGCTAATGCATATACAGCATCCCGTCCTGTGCTATCCCGTCAAGATTTTTACATGTCTTCTTCATCCCATTCGTGCCAGTCTCATTTTCACTTCTTCATGTGTCTCCAGTTGTCTTCTCCGTGTGTCTCCAGTTCACTTCTCCATGTGTTTTTCGATTTTCTTCTACCGTTCTTACCCTGTGGATTTCAAAACCAGATGAGAGCTGCTCTGATATGCGTAAACTAAAATTAATCCTTTTAAAATTAGTATGGGTACCACAGAGCGCTCTTACTGAACGCTTGCTGTTGCATAACTTCATTGAGTAAGAATGATGACTTAAGCAAGTTGTCAAGCGTGACATATGCTTGGTTACAATGGACTTTGGTTTGCGGTCTTGGAAGTGTCCAGACGTACATGGCGCAAGTGTGTTTATTTTATTGTCTGTGGAAGGCTTATTACTTAGATGAATAATAAATGGGTATGTCGATCACATGAATCTGACGTGAGGACGCAAGTATCGGGTATCAGTGTGGATACCAGAACCAATTATTCATTCATCTGTTCTATGTATGAATTTCATTTATTGTTCAAGTGATGTTTTAAAGTTGTCGAACCGTAACAGTGGTCTCTTGGGAATGATTATCCACGTGTTGTGAAGGTTGAGTGTTCTCTTATTGGCCATCCGCTAGATGTATTTGGCCTTGAAAATCATATGTCATCAACAAACGTATAACCAAGTTCATGTGAAGAACCCAAACAAAGGACTGCTTTGTAGTGCTATCAACGGGTTTTCTCAGCGTATGTCTTACCCAAAGCCAGCGTTTTTATTTCACTTCTCGTGATGCAAACAATGTCATGTGTAATTCCAGCGGTGTCATCTCTGAGGAAACAAAGAGTAGGACTACTGCTCCGTCAGGCAAAGTTGCACGAGGCAACTGATAAGAAGTTGTGCATGAGGCTGAGACTTTCATTATGTGCAACAAATTGTTACAAAACCCATCAATGTAAGAGCACACGGACGCTTCGGTGCAAAGGTTGTGCAAGATGCCCAGCTGCAGTGGTGGCAGCATTCACCATGAAAAGCAAAGAAGTTACAAATGAAAATAACGATGATGACGGCAGTAATGGATCTTGAATATATTCTTTCTCTTGTAGCGACGGTACACCCCGGCTCTCACCTTTTGCCCTCGATTAGTTATATCACCGTCTTAAATTTCAAGTGGTCTTCAGTCTTATCTAACACATATAATAATGTCTTATTGATAACACACTGGTAACACCATGATAGAAACCTGAGTTTACTATTTGTATTGGAAAAATCTGCTATATAAAAGGTTTTAATTTCGAATTTCCAAGATGAATTCCTGGCTGGTTAATTTTAAAAACATCATTCATTACTCTATGGGCCATAGGCTTCCTTTTAGTTCGTGCCGTGTGGCATCCGTTCAAGAACTTTCCATGTCTTATCTTTTCTTGTTCTGTCTATCTTTATTTCTTTTCACCTTTGCATGGCTCTCCTTCTACTTATTTTACCTTAGCTAATCTAAAACAAAGACTAAATCCCGGACGAGCCCCCACAATTGTCAAGAGCTTAGTTGTGGTGCACATTGACAAATACATATTGCATTACACATGGAGCGACAGACATTGCTCGTTATTCACAGCTAATGTTAACTCAATGAACATCAACACGTAAGCACGATATCCAACGACTTTATATCACAAACTTTAGCATAACACAATAACACAGACAGACTGCCTTTGTGGCCATGAAACATCACAAAAGCACAATGTATTATGTGCATCATGAACAATATTAGTATAGAGCAATCTCACTATCGTTGCTCATATTTCAACCTTCACTAACTATATATATTTAATCAACCAATTCGCCTTTTCTCTCCACGTAATCTCTACTCGCTCCAATCTCTCTCGAAGCCTTACCGCACATGAAAGTTTTCACATCTGACCAGTCTTCACCACCACGTCGTTCACAACAACTCTGTCATACCCGTGAACTTAACATCAGTGTTTACTGCTACTAATACATTCATGCCCACAGTCAAACTAAACAATGACATACTTCAACTCTCAACTTACATAAACACATCTAGCTCCCGCCGGAGCATGAGCACTGACATTCATTCTATAAACAGTTCATGACAAGTGTTAATTTTTCCATTGCCGTTTTCTGTTAACCTGCATTTATTTTTCTTTGTTGCCTGTTTGTGACTATGGCTGACGAAGGGTGAATCTCGAAACGTCCAATGTTTTCTGTATACCTCAGCCTGATGCAAGCGTAACTTTCGAGGAGGCAAAGAGTTTTATCAGAATCAGATACAGAAACAAATGGGATGTAGAGCATCCAGGTCACACACAAAATGATACATACTATCAGCTCAACAGAAGAGAACAAGTGGTAATCTTCAGTCTCCGCACTGACCACAACTAGAGATGGCTACTGTGTGTATGTGTCGAAACAATGCTTCGAAACAGCAGAATGTCCGAAATATTCGACATACAGCCTGCGTTTTGTTTCGAAACTGTTTCAGTTCCTATCTGCCTCGCTGTTTTGCAGAGACACACTGTCTCACTGTCTCACCATCCGTGGGCCTTTGTAAAATTTGAGTAAACCGTTCGGAACATTAGTATGGAATATCAAACATGTCATATTTTTCAGGGATGTGTTATGATGACTTGATTTTACAAGTGATATTATTTTTGCTGAGAAGTTATAGACACTGGAAATTGTGTCAGTGCTGCAGTTGTCAATGTTTTAGGCACTATGTTAAAGTTGAAAGTGTCCGTGTGTTCGTATAAATGTAATGGACACTTTATTAGCTAGATTTTCACACACGACAGCAGCGCGCAAGAAAAAAAAACAGGTCATGTATAGTAATGTATACTGTCTATTAGAGACTTCTTTCTCCCCGATACGGGCAATAGTGCCGTTGTGTCGACACACTGTTTCGACACAGTTTAAATCACTGAGCCGACTGTCTCGAAACAGCGGAGTGTGTCGATTTGCCCACCTCTAACCACAACAGATTGAGATACTTTCTATTCAACAAGCTAAAGATAGGAACTACAGATCAATGTAACTGTGGCACTGATAAAATGACTGCTGAACATTTGCTTCAAAGTTACCCAACATATAATAATAATAATAATAATAATAGCCCCTTCAGTCATAACTGACTATGGGAATGCGCCCCTGAGGTGACAACCCTCAGCTGCTTATTTTCCTGGTGCTCCTTTCGACGTTTTCTCCTCACCTCTGCTTCTTGTGTGAGCCTCTCTTCGCCCAATCTGAGGTGGCGCCGTAAATAGCATCGCCACTTAGTGCGATCGGCAGCTTTATCCTCCCATGTTGCTGGATCCATGTCCAGTGCCCTCATATCTCTCTTGCACACATCTTTGAACCTCAGCTGTGGTCGCCCAACTGTTCTCTTGCCATCTGCTAATTGTCCGTAGAAGATATCTTTTGGGATGCGACCATCTTCCATGCGGCGAACATGGCCAAGCCAGCGAAGTCTGCGCTGTCTAAGAAGCGTATACATACTTTGAAGGCCAGCACGTGACAACACCTCAACATTTGTCACTTTATCTTTCCACGAGAGGCCGAGGATGCGGCGTAGACACCGCAAATGGAAGGTATTGAGCCTTCTTTCTTGCTTAGCATAGGTCGTCCAGGTCTCGCTGCCATATAGGAGTGTGCTGGTGACGCAGGCATTATATACCGCAGCTTTGGTCTTCATTGTGAGTTTAGAGTTTCCCCAAACACGCGATGTGAGGCGGGCAAAGGTAGCTGCAGCTTTGCCAATGCGGCTGTCAATTTCTGTATCCAGTGAGAGTTTGTCATTGATGGTAGACCCTAGGTATGTGAAGTGGTGCACCACTGCCAATTCATAGTTATCGATAGTGATAACTGGTGCAGCACCCACATCCTGACTCAGCACATTCGTTTTCTTTAGACTTATTGTGAGGCCAAAGTCCTTGCATGCTTTAGTGAAGCGATTCATCAAGCTCTGAAGCTCCTGTTGGCTTTGAGTGACGACTGCAGCATCATCAGCGAACAACAAGTCTCTTATAGTGACCCTTCTGATTTTTGTTTTTGCCTTCACCCTTGAAAGATTAAACAGACGTCCATCTGACCTAGTGTGAAGGCATATTCCTTCAGTTGCATCTCTGAATGCATGTTTCAAGAGTAAGGCAAAGAAGATTCCGAAGAGGGTCGGAGCCAGAACACAGCCTTGTTTAACGCCACTTCGTATATCAAAGGACTGTGACGTGCTTCCAGCATATTGGACTGTTCCCTTCATGCCGTCATGGAATGACTTTATCATTTCCAGCATTTTAGAAGGGCAGCCTATTTTAAAGAGTCCATCCCTACTAACCAGGTCGAATGCTTTTGTGAGGTCTATAAAGGCGATTTATAATGGTCTTTTCTGCTCTCTTGATTTTTCCTGAAGCTGGCGGAGAGAGAAGATCATGTCTGTTGTTGATCTGCCAGCTCGGAATCCACACTGTGCCTCTGGATATATGCGTTCAGCTAACTTGTGTAGTCGCATTAAGATGACTTTGGCAAAAACCTTACCAACAATACTAAGAAGAGAGATGCCTCTGTAGTTATTGCAATCACTTCTGTCTCCTTTATTTTTATACAGTGTTACAATCTTGGCATCTCGCATGTCTTGAGGAATAGTTGTCTCTTCCCAGCACTGGCACAGCACCCTATGCAGGGGATGTAATAGCGTGCTCTTACAGCATTTGATTAAATCAGGAGGAATCCCATCACTGCCTGGTGCTTTGCCAGAAGCCAAGCTATCAATGGCCTTGCTGAGTTCCTCTAATGTTGGTTCGGCATCCAGCTCTTCCATAGTTGGCAGACTGTTGACACCATCAAGGGCTGCAGGCGTAACGGTATTGTCTCTAGCGTAAAGCTCAGAGTAGTGCTCGACCCACCTTTCCATCTGCTTACCCTTATCGGTTAGCTTCTCTCCGCTGATGGTTTTTAGCGGTGCCGTCTTACTTTTATGGGGGCCAAGTGCTTTCTTTATACCGTCATACATTTGTCTAATGTTGCCTGTTTGCGCTGCGATCTGGATGCTCTCACTGAGCTGGAGCCAATAGTCATTTGCACAGCGTCGAGCAGTTTGTTGAACTTTGCTTCTCGTAGCCAACATATACGGAACAGAGAAAACGCACATGGTCGACACCAGTACCATTCGTAGAAAAGCTCTACGGAGATTCAAATAGCCTCAAACTGACTACTGCTTTCTTTGACAACACTCAAGTGGACGTCTGAGAGTGTACGAAGAAGATGAAAAACAAGTTTCACTGGTATTTGTTTGGTTACTTTTATTTGTTCTCCATTATTGATCTTGTCAAACCGTTTAAATCATTATGTTCTGGTCACGCATAAAAATGTCATGCAAACGTCAATTTAACATTTCAGTGCACTCAGTTTTTATCTTTGTTTTTTTATTTTATTTAGAACATTCTGACTTTTCCGATCCCCTAGGTTACGAGTTTTCACTCTTCTTCCCTTGTGCCAGGTAGTGAAAGGTACATGTCTTTTTCAATTGCATTGTATCTCCATACATGGTGTTGGTGATTGAGGGGTTTAGTGATAGCAATTGCTTCCGCAGGCATTTCAGAAATGAGATTACATTTTATATAACTTGTGTGCTTTTCGTAATTTATTCAATAAGACAAGAATTTTAATCCCGGATATTCCACAATCTTAATGGCGATGTCCGTAACATAATGTTTTAGGTTTCTCTAAATTTGTTACCTTATTATGGTGAAGCACGCACTTTTTAAATAACCTGAAGATGACGAAGCACGCACCTTAAAACATAAACCGCAGTCAGTTGGTTATATCAGAGTGCAATTTTCATTAAAAAAATAAGTGAACTCACAACTGAAGTACGGCGTTGATAAATACTAAGCCCTGAGAAGGGCCACTAATTATGACAGTTAAATTGATGAAGCCTTAAAAAGGGCTACGACTGAAAGGAGCAGTTAGCACATGTTTAGATATGCTTAAACCGCTTGAAGATTGTAGGGAACTCATTATCTAATATTTTATAGAGAAAACCATTATAAAGATCTGTCATTTTTTTTTAAACTAAAGAAATCTTCATGGTTCCATAATAAGACACAGAAAGAAAACGCAAAACAAGGAAGTTGGTCGGAACAGAACCTTGCGTATTTGTACAGAGACACAGAAATGTTTTTACATATCTTTAGCATTCCGACCACTCATATATTTTGCTGAATACTTCAGTTACAGGTTTGGCTTCAGGATACAGACATACACGACAGGATGACGGGTAAGCCAAATTACCGAATTCATGGAGAGAATGAATCTACTAGAAATGAAGACAACATATGTCGTACACAACCGAAAAGTGAATATCCCAACGGGTCTTGAAAGCCCGAAGGAATTCTCAAAAGGAACTAAAATAATTGCAAAAGCGTTGTCCGTAACAAGGGAGAGCAGAGATTGCAAATGATGATGAAGACATGGACAGATCTTGAGCTGATGGTACCAGATTTAAATGTGCGAATACAAACAATATGTATACATACTTATTTACAACGCAGCAAACGGGCCAGAGAAAGTTATATATACTACTGCAGTTGTGGTACTCTTGGCGGAGTTGTAGATAGAAGGATAATGATGCTTCTACCTCGAGGTAGTGCTCACAAGATGTTCCAGAACTCAAGAACAATGCTGCATGCGTCTGAGCACGTTAACTTTTTATCTGATCCGCCGCCTTGTGTGAAGATGTATATTGCATGATTTAGCTCGTTCAAGCCCCCAGCTGATTTAATTCAGTAAAATTCCTCTTATTATTATTATTATTGTTCTTAATGGCTTTTCAGATGTAGATATAACTATAAATATTAAAATCCGGATTCACACGTGTGCAGTTCGCTCTGTAATAATTAATTCAACTATGACTATGTCAAAATCAACATATACAAATTTAATGATCAATTACTTTGAAACAATTGTATATAAATATGAATGGTGATTATGAAAAAAAAATACGTTTCATCATTGAAACTGGGTTTTAGGACTGGAATACAGTTCTTTGGTTTTGGCCTGCTAAAAGTGGCACTTGCCAAAATGTTGAAGTGCCGATGCTGCTTTTAGGTAGATTCGTCTACGTGGTGAAGGGCACGTTTCCAGACCAGTTCAGGAAGTAACTTCTCCGGGTCGAGGCAAGAATCTTTAGATGTCGATCTCAAGCTTCGAACCACAGTCTAGTAGAACAGCAAATGGTCTCTCCGGGACGTACCACAAATAGTCGGGTTGCTTCGTACTGGTACCAAAAACTTTAGAGGGAATAAAAGAATAATTCCGCTGTTAAATATTTGTTTGCCTAATATTAATCAGCCGCCTTTTCCCGCTGTCCGTCAGCCGTTTGTTTTCTTAGATTGTGTACACTCTCTGAGTGTATATCATATCATTCAGGGCATGAGATGAAAAATCACCAGACGTCAGTTAATATATGGAAAATTTTTTGACCTGACAGCGGCAGTGGCTTGTGCCTGAAGGAACATATTAAGTTTACATACATTCACAAAATGATAATATACAACTATGCACAGGTTGATGTAATCATCACTCACTCTCTGCTCCATTCAGAGTCTAGGGTTACCTCTGTTTTTGGTTCTTCCGTGAGAACTAGCATGAAGCAATCACCAGCGTTTGCTGTGGTGGTTCATGAATGTATCCTTTTCACGTGCTGAGGTGGCTAGCCTAGTACAAATCTTTACCACCATTAGCCAGTATAAACCTGTCAGATTCACAGTATAACATTTATGTTTATAACTTACCCCAATAGGGATGATAGATTTCTTGCTTAGTAGAATAGTCTTGGCAACATAACACAGATGCCTCGAACACACGTCTGGGGTATTATTTCTATTTCTGAATCCCTCCTTGACTTTGTGTAGAATTCCAGGTTCGGTATTAATATTGGCGAATTTTCTACTGATTGTCGCGAATTGGCAGTGAATTTGAATTTCCAGTCAGTCCCGGTCCTCTCCTTACTCTTTAAATTGTTCTATTCTTACAGGATATATGAACTTTAGTTTGTTTTAAACTCTTCTATCGCGACCGTAGTCTTATTATTTTATGCTCAGACCCCCCCCCCACCCCAAGGCGTGTCTAGCTTTTTTCGCTTCTGACCCTCATTATAAATTCATTGCTCAGTCCTCAGTTGTCGGCGCTCGCCAGCGCACGATAACATTGCATTAGAC
This sequence comes from Oreohelix idahoensis, assembly GCA_024509875.1. Lineage (NCBI taxonomy): Eukaryota > Metazoa > Mollusca > Gastropoda > Stylommatophora > Oreohelicidae > Oreohelix > Oreohelix idahoensis. The sequence goes on along the minus strand of JAMPIV010015039.1, from coordinate 47,320 downwards.
ACACATGCGGGCATGTTGTAGTACGCCAGCCCAGGTAACGTTACTCACACGTAATAGTGTTTTGACCATTCTAGCCAGTGCACGGGCGGCAGCCTTAATAAATGGGCTCTTGTAGTTGAGCGGCGCAGAGAGTCAACCCTTTGGATGCTGGGTAACGTTAGGAATTACCGGGAATTTTGGTGTCTCTGATGTAGATACTAGACTAATGTTTATGTTACTCGGGGTTACGTTAGAAAGCGGAGTGACCCGAACACCTGCACAAAGCACGCGAACGCAGATGGCCAGGTCAGCTTCCCTTTCTGGACTATATAGCCTGATAGATTTTAACTGTCTTTACACTCGTTAACAAACAGGACCCGAGGTTAATCCAAAGGAGGCACAGGCAATTGTGAGCATAAAATTCGACCGTGCCACTAAATTAGTCGCATGTCGGGGTGAGCTGACATTTGTCATATCATATATGCTTAATTATTAGTGTACATATTACTGATAGCAGTGACTTGTGGTTTTTTATTCTGTTACAACTCCTCAGTAATATTTTCAGTGCCAATGTTGCGCAGTCATCAACCTAAGCTAACAGATCATTAATCTGTATAGAAGTCTCATAGTTTTGTTAGTGTTTACAATGGGTTAAACAGTAAGCTTAAGCTGACACTACTTTTGGGGAACTACAGTTGTGTAAATTATTCATACAAATCTGACTAGTGACGTGTCTTCGCTATAAGAACTGAATTTATTGGAGGCGGTTATTTTATTTTTTGGAGGAACTTCTCACGGCAAGGTATGGAACCATAGAATGTCTATTGGGTAGTTTAGATATAACTTTCCAGGCAGTCTGGAAATTAGCCACTGGCCAGCGAAAGAATCCTATACCATGTAAAGTCACAATGTATCATAATAGCATAAACATTGCACTTGTATGTATTCCATTTTGGGAGTTTATTACTTTTCCCTGTTGTGTATCAACCCCACGGGGCGCATACAGTTTAATTGTGTAATGTATCTAGTGCTTATATTTTCTGTAAATTCACGTAAGGATGTAAACTAAATAGTACATCCTCTCAACTGTGACTACATTGTTGGACAACCCATATGTTGATTTGGAAGAGGACATTGAGTCGATTTTTTTCTGTCAAAACAAATGCTCGGATGTACATGTATGCACAAAATATATTAGCCTATGCGGGATGCATGTTGATAATTGATATTGTGGAATTAACAGGAGGACAACTCATGTGGAAAGAGACAGCACAGAGACTTGCCTAGCAATAATAAAACAAATACTGTAGTATAACATTAAAGTTATGATTTTATTTTGCTTGAGGTAACGGGTGTTTATTTGGTCTTAGTTCCAGGTAACCCCCCACTGTTAAAGCAAAGGTCAACACGTACGCAACGGTGGGAATGCACGATTCTTCCTTCTGCAAAACGGTTATCCAGTAAGCAGATAACACGACGAGTGTCAACAAGTACCTGTCAACTATATTTTGCTTAACCTCCCTCGTAACTTTTCAAATAACAATATGTATTCATTACTGGCATGAATGAATATGTGTCCTGATTCAAAGACAAAGGAACCAGGAATCACAATCAATGTTAATTACAAGTTATGTACAGAATGTATTAATATGAATCTGGTAGTGACATATATTATTAAAAATATCCTATGTGTGTCAGTTGTGTAATAGTAGTATGAGGTAATACTGGTTTTGTTTTGTTCAAGCTCTGTTGGTAGTTGTCATCATGACTTCAATAGTTTGTCTTTAGGGACTAGTATTGGAGATGTTCTCAGTTCCTGATATTAAGACAAGTAAATTCCCCTCTTAATGTTAATTTTACAAAGTCATTTCAAGATGAGGGGACATAATGTTGAGCTCAGCTGGCCAATTCGCTTATCTGGCGTGATGGCGGCAGGAAAGGACTCCTCTGCTCGAATTCTCCTCTGGGTTCAGGAGACACCTCACTGATAGCTAAAAAGACCAAGGAGTATGCTGTCCGACACTGGATTCAGCAAAGCTCTGACCAGGTGCTGCTCAGTACCATCAAGACCACTGTCCCTGAAATCAAGAAGGATGTACCTTCTACTTCATAACTAACTTATACTCTCTTTTACACTGATCACAATACAGCACAAACATTGAGTTCAGAGCGTTAGGCCAACTATCAGCTTCATTCTGAAGTACTTTATACCAGCATTAACCTCCTTAATGGTTACTACGCCTCTGCAATTCCAGCATTATTTCTTTCTAGTCAATCATCTAGGTGTCAGTGTACTGTTTGGCCATTCCATGCCGTTTGACTTTCCTCCGACACCCTCTGTTCAGGCTGGAGCATTATAGGCTTTACCTCACGTTTGCCACTGAACTACACATATATATACAGGCATAAATTAACAATTTACATTCAATTTTCATTAAAAGATACTGAATGGTTCAAGCTTACCACAATTCCTAGAATTAAACACAGATACGTTGATTAGCAATGAATTCTGGCACAACACTGGCACAAATTCCCATCTGCTTATCTTCCAGGCTTTTATTTTAACAAAATATGAGCTGGCTTCAACGCACTGATGCTTTATCAAGCTTATTTAAACAAGTGGTTTCGAACTAACGCTCCCAAGTGATTATATCCAGCGAGTCTAGCCAATGAGGCCCCGTTTCGACAAGTGTTTGAAAAAATGTTACCTTTCCCCGTTTCCCCTAACAACGAAAGATAGTATTTATAGTCCGACCAATCGTGGTTAGGCTTTCATTTGTTGCGCTCCAATCAATTGGGAGTTTACATGGTAGGCTATTTATGTAACGTAAGGTTTTTTTCAAACACGTTATAAAAAAAAAATTTTATGAGCAGAAATGATTCCATGCTGTCAGGCATCCTCACTATTTTATTTTGGGTATAATTTATTAATTCCTGGACTATTTGCGTAACGTTTTACATATTATTTGTCAGCAAGCCCTAAGGAACCCAAATATACCAATTTGAAAGAGCTACGTGGCTGCGTTCAAAATATGTATTTTCTACCTCCTGTTTCGAAGATGTGCTGTCTGGGTACTGTTATGTTTTCAACCGTAAACCCATCTAATGTTGTCTTTCCTAATAAGAGTTTTTTATGATTTATAAACCTAACTCTGGGAAAGGGTAGTGTATTTTATCACTGTCCGTCTGAAAAACAATTAGTGCATGTAGACTTACACGCGTGATGGCAGCATTTGTGTATCGCGCGACGCGTGTTGCATGCGTTCCTGATTTTCAGCCCTCCCCTCTCTCTTTATCCTTTTGTCCATCTGTTCGTTCGTTTTGGTAACGCAGTGTAGAAAAAGACATGAATGAAATTTAAAATTTAGGTCAACTTGCATATTTCAAGGTTTTTCTTAGAAAGGCAGCACATTTTATTGTGTGTTTGGGAAACGCGTGTATGTTGCAGAAGGCCTATTTAACGTGGAAACGTTACAATTTGCAGACGAAGCATAAAACAAAGGGGATTTCGAGTACTGTCATTGTGACAGCACTGTTCTTTACCATTCTTCTTCCTTTCTTTATTATATGTATTTATTAGGCTTTATATTTACTTGATAATTTATATATGTGGATTAGAATATTCCACGACACCTCCCCTCTTAAAACAGACATTATATGTCAGTCCTTTATTCTATATTCACATAGAGAAATTTATTATTATTTCTGGGGTTTACGGTGATTCTCATCACACGGATGGCGGCTTAAAAAATCCGCTCCCAAATTGGTTTTTCCAGATATATACTCAATGCTAAAATTATATGGAGCCAGAAGCAAAGACCATCGGAGTAACCTAGAGTTCTCATGCTTAGCCTGTGCTAGAAACGATAAAGGTTTGTGATCTGTTTGCAACTTAAATGCCTTCCCATATAGATAAATATTGAATTTCTTTATTGCCCATATTACTGCAAGACATTCTTTTTCGCTAGTTGAGTAGTTGATTTCAGCTTTATTCAACTTTCTGCTAGCATATGCCACTGGGCTTAATTCCCCATCCAATGCATCTGATTTCTGTAGTAAAGTTGCACCTAACCCAATATTACTTGCATCCGTCCTTACTATGAATTCTTGACTTAAATCAGGTAATTTCAAAATGGGTTTACTTGTGAGCTTTTCCTTCAATTCTTGGTAAGTCATTTCACATTGTGGTGTCCATGTAATGCGATCTGGATGTCCTTTACGTGTCAATTCCGTTAAAGGTGCACATATGGAATTAAAGTTTTTGATATACTTCTGGTAGAAACCACATAATGAGACAAAGGATCTCACGTCCTTCTTGGTTTGTGGTCTCGGGGCTTTCTGTAGTTTCTCTAATTCTTTGGGTCAGGGGTCATGTTTCCCTGATAAACTGTGTGTCCCAAAAATTCCAATTCTTTACATCCAACGCAACATTTGGTTGGTCGGGCTGTTAAATTTGCCTCCCTAAGTCGATCAAACAGCATGTTCAGAGAGTCAATGTGTTCCTCAAATGTTTCTGTTGCTATAAGGATATCATCCATAAAATTTGTTATACAGGGATTATTCAGAGGATCCAATAATTTTCTCATCATTCTAGAGAAGACACTAGGCGCATTCTTCAATCCAAATGGCAATCTATTAAACTCATAGTGTCCTTCTGAGGTACTAAAAGCTAAGTATGGTCTAACCTCAGGCTTTACTGGAATCTGATAGTATCCTTTACTCAGATCCACTTTTGAGAAATATTTAGCTTTATTTAGTCTGGCAAACAGCTGATTTGTATCCGGCAATGGATCCACCTGTCCTTCTGTAATAGCATTCAGTCTCCTGTAATCTATACAGAGTCTATGTTCTCCAGAGGGCTTCCTTAAGAGTACCACACCGGAACTATACGAAGACTCACTGTGCGAAATAATTCCTTCCTTCAACAGATAGTCTATCTCTTCCTTCAAAGCTTTCTCCTTAGCAAACGGAATCGAATATGGTTTCATACAGACAGGTGTGGAGTCTATTAGTTTCATATCATATTCCAATAGGTTTGTATGCCCTGGTCGGTCTGTTAACACCTCTGCATGATTATTTAGAACCTGTTGCACTCTCTCTTTCTGAGTTTTCGTTAAATGTGTACTGATTTTCACCTGTGCTGCTGTCTCACAGGGGTGTAATGGATATTCAAATGATGAAAGTGGTTCCTTTTTCATCTCCATGGCGATGGACAAGGTCAACAAGTGTGTCTCTTCCTGATGTTCTCTTTCCAAATATTTCTTCAGGAGATTCACATGATAGATTTTTTTCTTTCCCCTTCTTATCTATCTTATAATTTGTTCTAGACACCTTCTCTAAAACTGTATATGGACCCTGCCATCCAATTTGTAACTTATTCTGACTCCCAGGCAAAAGAAGCAGTACTTTCTCTCCCACAGCCAAATTTCTGTCTTTCGCCTTCCTGTTATAATAGGCAGCATGTTTCTTCCTGGCTTGTTTCAAATTTTCATTGGCAAGTTTCCAGCCAGTTTTCAACCGAGTGGTCAGCTCATTCACATATTGGTATGAAGATGTAATGTTTTCCTCTGCCTTTTCATCAGTCCACGTTCTTAACATAGCTACATATGGACCTTTAATTGTGTGGACCTATTTGTCCATGCACCGGTATGGTCTCTTCCACTCGAAGCTTTATAGTGATGATTTTTCCTCCCAGAATTATCATTCACAAAACGACCGCTACCAATTTTTCTTTTGGGGCTTTCTCCCCACTTAAAATTCTTGATGAGAGATTTCCTCCCTACATCCTCTTCCTCCAGTTTGTTTAAGTCCGATTGAGGGATTTTCGGCTTATCCTGGGGTAAGACATCTTTTTGCACTCTCCGCATAGTGGCCATTGTAAAACAGTTAAGTGAAGCTTGTCCGTGAAAAGGGGCTTCCCATTCCATTTGGTCCACTTTATCAATTCTNTTCTTCTTTTTATTATCAGGCCTAATTTTGCCCCGTGGCGTGTCCAGGTCCTGATCCATGTTCCCACTTGTGGGTGTTCCCTCATGTGCTATGCTACACCTTTCTACAAAGTTCTCAATGTCCCATCTTGCTTTGGGCCAATAATAATTGTGAGCCACCTTTTGAATGATGGTACCTATCTTCTCATGGTCCCCATCTGGTTTCACATGTAGGCTCCTTATTAAGTCTGTCCTATATCTTTTTGGAAGAACCAGCTGTCCGTGACCATTGGATCTAGCTCCAGTCTTCCTATACATCAACTTGTTTTTCATGTAAAAATCTCCCTTGCCTGGAGTTGTATGACAAGTTGACAATTTTCTGAAACAAGGCTTGAGTGTTTTATCCCCAGCCTGTGCCTTCCTCATCTCTTCTGGAGTGGTATCTAACATAATATCCTCCTCCTGTCTTGAGGTCGACCTGACCTGAAGGGTTGCCATATACACAGGTTTCCTTCTGCAACGGTCAGTGTCATGATTGTCCATCTGACAATTCTTACACCACCTTTTTCCTTGGTTGAAAGATTTTCTTTCATCATATTTCCTTTCATCGAATTGTGGGAATTTATTTTTATTTTCATACCGTGGCCTATCAAATTGGTGCTTACCTTTATTTTGATCCTTAGGATCAAATTTATTAAAGTTCTGTGGTGCCCTAAAGTTATCCACTTGTTTCTTTTTATTACCTGTTACCTCTGCTTGAGCTGCTTGATACCTTTCAGCAACATTTAGCAACTCATCCAGCCTCTCTGCACCTTGTTCCATGAGAAACTTTCTCAGGTCTGGAGCCATGGACTCTCTTAATTGCTCTATAAGGACCATTTCCTTAAGATCTTGGGTTTTCCCCAGAGAAGTCCATTTCTCCAAGTATGTCTCTATTCGTGCAGAGAACTGGTGATAGGTTTCACCTGACAGTAGTTTAGCATTCCTAAATTTTTTTCTATAGAATTCTGCATTCTTTTCATACCTTAACAAAAGAGCCTGCTTTAGCATGTCATAATTTTCCTGATCACCTCTGCTCATTTTTGCAAAAACTTCATAAGCTGCCCCACGAAGTCCCTGAGATAACTTTAAGCTCCACCTTTCTCTCTCTAACCCATACGTGGTAGCTAATAGCTCATACCTATTTAGGTAGCTCTCAATATCATCGTCTTTCTCAACAAAATGATCTAAATGAAAATTCATAGCTGAGGTTGAGGCTCCTTGAGTAACCGTAGCATCAGAGGCAAAGGGACTGGCACCATTTTCAGGAGCATGGCCTTGAAACTCAAACTCCCTTAGTCGTAATTCATGTTCCCTTTGTAATCTTTTCTCCTCCTTTTCTGCTTCCCTTTCTGCAGCTAATTTCCTCTCTTCCCTTTCTGCAGCTAATTTCTTCTCTTCTCTTTCTGCAGGCTGTCTTCTTTCCTCGGCTTCCAATGCTTTAGCCTCTTTGTCAGCCTCAATCTGCAACCTCTTAGTCTCAGCCTCAGCTTGCAACCTCTTAGTCTCAGCCTCAATCTGCAACTTTAATTTCCTTGTCAGCCTCTAACTTTCTTTCGGCTTCAATCTTCTTTCTTCGCGTTCAATAAATTTGTCACATTCCGTCGTGACATAGGCAACCATAACTTGCCCATCTAATCCTAACTCTTTTGCAGTCTGAACCGCAGCAGATCGAAATTTGGCCAGGTCCGCCATTGTCTATCATGTAAATTTATACAATGTCTAACCAACAATTCAATCTCTAATGGACAACACAGGCACCGTGAGCTCAACCTTATTTAATTCCACCCAAGGATACCTTTTAATTCTTATATTCCCTGAAGTGAATTACCCCCAATATTTTTAATAGGGAAAGATTCAAAATCCCAAGAGCGAGACCCCAATATATGTGGTGAAGTGGGATGTTATAAATATTTATAGGGGACTTAGTGTACTGACTGAGATCAGCTGTGAAGGTATCTATATCTATTAAGAGTAGTGTATTATAGATAACCTTACTTGCTACCACATATCTCTATATCTCAGTCAGAATTATTCTGGAATAGTGTGATGCTACGTTATGTGTCTAGGGTATGAGTATGGTGAAGTGTAAGTCACAACAACAGACAGATAAACAATTTAATTTAATCCACTACTCTTGACAACACTGTGACACTCACATACATATAACACTCTATGAGAATATCTTACAGGAGACACTCGTAACTTTTCAAATAACAATATGTATTCATTTCTATCATAAAGGCATATGTGTGTCCTGATTCAAAGACAAAGGAACCAGGAATCACAATCAATGTTAATTACAAGTTATGTACAGAATGTATTAATATGAATCTGGTAGTGACATATATTATTAAAAATATCCTATGTGTGTCAGTTGTGTAATAGTAGTATGAGGTAATACTGGTTTTGTTTTGTTCAAGCTCTGTTGGTAGTTGTCATCATGACTTCAATAGTTTGTCTTTAGGGACTAGTATTGGAGATGTTCTCAGTTCCTGATATTAAGACAATTAATTTCCCCTCTTAATATATTTTTACAAAGTCATTTCAAGATGAGGGGACATAATGTTGAGCTCAGCTGGCCAATTCGCTTATCTGGCGTGATGGCGGCAGGAAAGGACTCCTCTGCTCGAATTCTCCTCTGGGTTCAGGAGACACCTCACTGATAGCTAAAAAGACCAAGGAGTATGCTGTCCGACTCAGGATTCAGCAAAGCTCTGACCAGGTGCTGCTCACTACCATCAAGACCACTGTCCCTGAAATCAAGAAGGATGTACCTTCTACTTCATAACTAACTTATACTCTCTTTTACACTGATCACAATACAGCACAAACATTGAGTTCAGAGCGTTAGGCCAACTATCAGCTTCATTCTGAAGTACTTTATACCAGCATTAACCTCCTTAATGGTTACTACGCCTCTGCAATTCCAGCATTATTTCTTTCTAGTCAATCATCTAGGTGTCAGTGTACTGTTTGGCCATTCCATGCCGTTTGACTTTCCTCCGACACCCTCTGTTCAGGCTGGAGCATTATAGGCTTTACCTCACGTTTGCCACTGAACTACACATATATATACAGGCATAAATTAACAATTTACATTCAATTTTCATTAAAAGATACTGAATGGTTCAAGCTTACCACAATTCCTAGAATTAAACACAGATACGTTGATTAGCAATGAATTCTGGCACAACACTGGCACAAATTCCCATCTGCTTATCTTCCAGGCTTTTATTTTAACAAAATATGAGCTGGCTTCAACGCACTGATGCTTTATCAAGCTTATTTAAACAAGTGGTTTCGAACTAACGCTCCCAAGTGATTATATCCAGCGAGTCTAGCCAATGAGGCCCCGTTTCGACAAGTGTTTGAAAAAATGTTACCTTTCCCCGTTTCCCCTAACAACGAAAGATAGTATTTATAGTCCGACCAATCGTGGTTAGGCTTTCATTTGTTGCGCTCCAATCAATTGGGAGTTTACATGGTAGGCTATTTATGTAACGTAAGGTTTTTTCAAACACGTTATAAAAAAAAAATTTTATGAGCAGAAATGATTCCATGCTGTCAGGCATCCTCACTATTTTATTTTGGGTATAATTTATTAATTCCTGGACTATTTGCGTAACGTTTTACATATTATTTGTCAGCAAGCCCTAAGGAACCCAAATATACCAATTTGAAAGAGCTACGTGGCTGCGTTCAAAATATGTATTTTCTACCTCCTGTTTCGAAGATGTGCTGTCTGGGTACTGTTATGTTTTCAACCGTAAACCCATCTAATGTTGTCTTTCCTAATAAGAGTTTTTTTGATTTATAAACCTAACTCTGGGAAAGGGTAGTGTATTTTATCACTGTCCGTCTGAAAAAAAATTAGTGCATGTAGACTTACACGCGTGATGGCAGCATTTGTGTATCGCGCGACGCGTGTTGCATGCGTTCCTGATTTTCAGCCCTCCCCTCTCTCTTTATCCTTTTGTCCATCTGTTCGTTCGTTTTGGTAACGCAGTGTAGAAAAAGACATGAATGGAATTTAAAATTTAGGTCAACTTGCATATTTCAAGGTTTTACTTAGAAAGGCAGCACATTTTATTGTGTGTTTGGGAAACGCGTGTATGTTGCAGAAGGCCTATTTAACGTGGAAACGTTACAATTTGCAGACGAAGCATAAAACAAAGGGGATTTCGAGTACTGTCATTGTGACCGCACTGTTCTTTACCATTCTTCTTCCTTTATTTATTATATGTATTTATTAGGCTTTATATTTACTTGATAATTTATATATGTGGATTAGAATATTCCACGACAATGTCCATCAACACATCATAGCCAGCTTAATTGAAATTATCTTACTGTGTTCTAAAACATGGGCATGTCTACAACCCACAAAAGCCAGATCCAAACCTCAGAAATGAGGTATCTGAGGAAGGTGGTTGAAGTAACAAGAAGAGACATCGTCCGCAACCAGACGATACGTCAAGGCCTAAAATCCCACCCCCTGCAGACCCAAGTAGAACAGTCCCAACTAAGATGGTTTGGCCATGTCTGCAGAATGGGAGAAGATCGGCTACCACGACAAGCGTGGGAAACAAAGAGCCAGGGATCCAGACCCCCAGGACGACCCAGAGTCCGCTGGGAGGACAACATTAGAAAATCTTTGAAGGACCGAGGACTAGAATGGAACCACGCCAGGAAGAAGATAGCCGATAGGATAGTCTGGCGCTCTCTCTTCCAAATCTCTACACCTCACATTAGAAGGGGAACGACTTAGTAAGTAAGTAAGTGTTCTAAAACGGAGTACGCAGTTCCAACAAAAGATCTCAAACCAGACCTAACCGGATTACGCATCGAGTACCATATGCGAGGCACGCCTGTTATAATTCGCCGCGCCGGACAAGAGCGCCAATACAGAAGGTTGCCCTAAGTTGACCTCGATTTGTTATGTCTTCTGGTCAGTACGGACCCGGCGTGTATTAGTGGTCAGAATATAGACAGAGTTAATCTACAGCCTTTCTTGATTTTGTGTGAACACAGCGCATGGATAGCGTCTTCAGTGTATTTATAAAGTATCCCCAGCTATGAGCAGAGACATAAAGACACTGACTTAAGTTATTTTGTATTTTTCCACAGAAGCGGAAGGATTATTACCTCTTTGTTTATTTTCCCATTCACGGCCTATTATTTGGTTTTGTTCCTTGATGTATGAATTGAAGTAATTGTTAACTTTGTTATGTGATCAGTTATTGTTTGCTGAGATTTTTAAAATTACTTTCTTCTATACAAGCTAAAGAAAACTTTAATAAATTGTAACCTTTTGTTAATGCGCTATTCAAGACCTTCATCCATACCTATTTAAGCTCTTACTATTTCTCTATCTGTCTGTGAGAAAGAAGAGAGAGCGGGTGATACTTAAGACTACATAAGTGAGTTGTGGGCTTGGAAAGAGTGATAGCGTTAATAGACCTCCTTCCAGGCCTTCTTAAGTTCTCCCTGATTTCACACCCTATCAGTGTTTTTCTATAAATCTTGCAGTTCACTCAATTTGTCTTACTCGACTAATACTCTAAAATTTACACAATCACGACACTGAAGTACAGAGATGCTCTTAATACTTTTTGTCTGGTCCTATAAATTCAGAAACCAATTCTATTCTTTTCTGTGGCAATGTCCGAGCTGTCTACGTTGACGATTTCTGGAATGCAGTGCCGTATGTTAAACTTCTTCTATATTATATCGTATGTTCCCAGCCAGCGCTTCCACCTGGCGTTTTCGACAAACTCCCTGTCATAGCGATTGTTTATTCCCGCCTCAAATGCCAGCCAATATAGTCAAAAGTACATGCTATGATAGAGTACCGCTTATGGGATATCCTGTGTGACTCATACGTTTGAGAATTCAACAGTCATCCTAATTATATGGAGTTGTGATTTCCGTAAAATGTTGTCAAAGTTTACTTATATGACACTTCCTGCTCACTCTTCCAAACGTCTTCCAAGACTGCATTTATCTATAATCACCTGTTCCAAACAGTCGAGTCGGAAGTGATTATGCAAACTTAAGCAAACTCTTCATGCTCGCATCTACCTGGAGTCAATGTGATATTAACACGTTGAGTGATTCAATTAATCTCTCAGGAATGGGCGATACGCTTGTATGGACGTACGAAGTGAAGTGTTAGAAATGGAAACAATGACTTTACGACGGAGTCCTGTGCAGCGAAAATGAGAAATAATAGAAAGGTCAGTACATTATTGCAACGACTATTGTTACTTTGTGACTGCTTGGCATACACTACAATTAATACGTGTTAAAAACCACATAATGAGAATAACAACGTTAAAAGCAGTTAAGACATTTGTGCACTAAATACAGTATCATGACAAGTTCACGGCTTCGAGAAAAGCTGTCCCAGAACAACAAAATAGTAAGTGCCTGTTTATTGAATGGAAAAATTTGGGAGAAGTGGCAAGTCTTGGGTTTTTTCCGTTGCTAAAGTCGAAATAACAGAATGTCGTGTGCAAAAAAGTCGAAAAGCTGAGAAAAGCGTGTGCAAATGTTGATGTTTGGTGCCGAGTGAAAAATAAAGCATCGTGTGAAAATTGGCGGGAAAAAAGAGTGGGCTGTATATAAAGCAGAGACGTGGGCGATTGACAGGATCCAGGACTTGTACAGATTTTAGGAGTCGTTAGGCGAGAGAATTTTTTTCAGAACTTCGTCTTTGAGATTATCAAGACAAGTTGTTTTTAACTTGACAAGTTTTTTTTCAAGTTAGACTAGTATATTTTAAGTAGGCAATTTTGTGTTTTACCCTGTTAGATAGATTATTCCTGTGGATTTCCATTTTCATTTGTTTTGGATATTCACTACTTTGGGTAAGAAAGAAATAAGTGCTTCACCATTGTGTCAATAACATTGCTGTTCCAAATTACGTTAATAAAATATATTCTATTTTTCTACACTGCTGCGTTTTCCTTGAAATATTACGGTTAGATTATTTGACTAAACCACTATACAAGACATTGCTTTTAACTAACCATAAAAAAGGGTACGAACGAACTCTGGGAAGGAAGAATAAAACAAGGTCAAGAATATCCATCTCAGGCGGACAGACCTGTAACGACTTGAAGCAAGAAAAACGTACAAGAGTTAGCGCACTTCAAAATATTTACCTGCGGTCAACCATTAACGGAACTGACCCGGTCAGCTGACAGACACACACACATTCTTTCATTGATGTAGTAAACACAGCCCGGTAATACGATACTATTTGATGCCGCGACCTGCGCACAAATAGCTGCATTAAAAAAAAAAAAAAATAGCTGCACTGCCACAACTTATAAATTCACTAGCCAGTGTTTGACTGACAGAGTAGTAAGCTCACATTCTTCTCGAAAGAAAAGGGACCAGGTTGGAAATTGAATCGAGCCACACTCTAATTTACACAGGTTTAAAAATGGATACCTTACTCTGCTCTGAGTTGGGGAAGGCAAATGCAGCCAGGATAAGAATGGTCACCCCAACTCATAAAGATGAGACCTAGTATTGGTGAGATTTCTAACATTTCACTCCCCAACGGCAGTTCCTGCTATAGATATACCTTTCTGTTTGTATCACTAGCACTATCACTAGCACTAGCACTATCACTAGCACTAGCACTATCACTTGCACTATCACTAGCACTATCACTAGCACTATCATTAGCATTAGCACTTTCACTATCACTAGCACTAGCACTAGCACTATCACTAGCACTATCACTAGTACTATCACTTGCACTATCACTATCACTAGCACTATCACTAGCACTATCACTAGCACTATCACTAGCACTATCACTAGCACTAGCACTATCACTAACACTACCACTAGCACTATCACGGCAATAATAAAACCAAAACTTTTTAAAATTACAACCAAGATAATTAATATACCACAGTCGCCATTGCCATTGCTGCCACTGCTAATATTGCCTCACCGCCTTAGACGTTATGTCATTAAATAGGCTCCCCGTTCGCTCTCTTTTTAGGAGAGTTAACACGGCGAAATAGGATAAGGAGCAGAGGCGGACTCAGATTTTGGTATTTCGGGCCTTGCCTTAGGACCCATGGCAGTAGTTATTTTACAGTGTATGATATATTAATTTAGAGTCAGGAATCAGGTGCCAATGACCCTATTTTTGCCTAGGGCCCCAGACGTTGTCGATGCGCCACTGGAATGCAAGGAAACAATTCTGCATGTTTTAATGCGAAGTGGCTTTGACGATTAGTTGCTTTAAAGGTGACTTTCATTTTGAGCATTACAAACAGAGATGCTGTGAAGAAATTATTTAAAAACTCAGTTTTATGAAGGCATATCTGCAGAACAGCAAACAAACTGCCAATAATAATATCTTTTGAACGGCACAAAACATACAAACACGGCAGAAGTGGACATTCAGCAGATAAACCAGATGATGAAAAAAAAGAAAAAAAAGAAAGGGAAAAAAAAACCCCGAATGAACTGGTCGAGCACAAGATGGCAACCACAAAGCAATAAATTGCGTTAACGAGGAAAAAAAACCACAAATACAAGGGCCTAAGGAATAGTTTGTTTTTGTTTTGTTTTGTGTTTTTATTCCCCACGGGACTGCGCTGGGGTTTGGAGGAGTTATATTATGTTGCATTTGTTGCATTTCAGTGGCTATCGTTATGTGGCGTCACGTAGCGAAAACACACCCGCTTCGTGGAATTGAACTCTGTTTTTCACAAACCAAGGAGCATTCTTTTGTTGCCACAACTAGATTTTAAGTTAATAATAATATAAATTCGCGTATCATTAATAATAAATAAAATGATAATAAAATATGTGTAGTATACATAATAAATATAATAATAATACTCGTAAAAATATTAATAACTGCTTATGTTCTCACAAGCCTCACTGTTGGATTACATTTTTATTTTCTTCTTCATTTTTTTTTGTCCTTCATTATTTTGTGGTCTTCTTTTTCTTTATTAGAACTTAACAAAGAGAAAAAAAAAGAACAATAGCAATGGAGTCAATTTCACAAATGAACTATATACTAGAAACATGGGTTGTTTCGGGACTAAACTTCGTCAGCCACAGTCACATACATAAAATAAAGGTGAGTAATAATAACAGTGATAATTATAATAATAATGCACGTAATAATTTTACTATATAACCTTACTAATTCTTTTATCCCTCACGTAATGTTTAACAAGTAAACTAAATAGCTCATTAAATAAAACATATAATATTAGTAATAAAAATAACAAAAGAAGTAGGCATATAGGACGAATGAGTGAAAGAAAATTTACCAAACAAAAGGAAGAATTCATGCACATTTAAGCAACGCGGTGTCACTAGCGACTACACGTTTACCAACCACCAACACTACGGAAAATACTGACAGAAGCATTAATGTGTGGTGCTCCTTCCCTCATATTTCTTACGTCCACTTGTGTTTCATCATTACATTTTTCTTACCTGTCCTACGAGAATAGGGAGCGCCAGAAGCACTGACCCCGCCCAAAGCAGGACAACGACAACTCTGGCACGGCTCCGTGTACAGATTCTTTTAGACCTCAGCGGGAATAGTATGGCGATGTTCCTGGAAAAAACCCCAAACAAAAACATACAGTGTATATATATATATATATATATATATGGTACTTCTACTTATCCGAGATTCTGCTTATCCGAATTTTGCTCAAACATGGACATTTACTTTAGAAATAGAAGTAAAGCATAGCATGAATCAATTATGTTAACCATCAGAAACATGTATTTTGATTTTTAATTTTCATTTCTGCATCTTTTTAAAGTTTTCTAAAGCACGTTAGCGATTCCTAAAATATAGTGTCAATTTAATTGCTAGTAGCATAGTAGCAAGTGCTTTGGCTTAGTATTTTTGCGGGCTCTGTTAACGGTTCCTAAATGGATTCATAGAGCGATAACAATCGCAGGACAAACAAACCAATGTGAGTGAACTGCCCCTGACAGAGGAACTTTTCTGTTGTTTTCCTCTCTTCTTTCTTACGAGTGCCTGCCTAATACTGGACGGTGCATAATAATAAATGTGGCAAAAGCTAACAGCAGGAAAATGATTGAACCCTCTTTAAGTTTATGATGAGCCAATAGAGTGAGCAGTAGAAAATAGAAAACCAAAATTTGGGCAATTGTTTTATCGAAGGTAAAGGAATTTATTTCTTTCTGAAAGAGCAGATATTTTTTTTTTAATTTTGCGAATCAGTTGCCAAGCAAAAATACACATCCTGTTTCACAACTTCGAAAATCATATATACATATAACTTTGGATGCATCATCCATTCATTCATTTATACTTTCTCTCTTAATGGACCATGTAGCCACCCGCACAGTTGGCCCCCTTTGCAGGGAGCTTGTATCAAAACATTTATGTGCCTTTGCAGTGGAGATTTCTGGGGCTTTTTGTTTTAAATGATGAGGTTGGCAGCCCCATGCAGAACCTTATGTTGGTCGTTTCTTCTTACAGCATGCCTCAGGGGGTTGGTAGTCGTGTTCTTTCTTTGTCTCTTCAAAGACCACCCCCCCCCCCCTTTTCCCCGCGCGAACTACACGGAACGTGTTGCATACAGTAGCACAGTACCAGAGTGTGAGTTCATAGATGATACACGATAGTAGTCAATGCTCATTCTTCTTCTTCTTCTTCCGTCCTTAGCCAAAGACCGACCAAGCAGTCAGAGGCCATCACGCCTTGTGGCGTCTTAAGGGCAACAGCAAGATTTTCTCTGAGTTTTTAGGGCCAAGCCTAGTCAGAGGATCCATCACTGACAGCTTGTTTTCGTTCTTATCGTAATCTACAGTGCAACCACAATACGTGGGGCTCTCATTAACTAATTTGGCTCGACAACTGTAATTAGTGTACGGTAAATCTATAAACAAATATGTAACCACTTACTTTATCACCACATAATCATCATTACCTGTCAGCTTCTCAGGGAACACATGCTTTCAACAAGTTTGTACCGGGCTCTCCTGACCAATGTCATCCGCTCCAGACCTTTTCGTGGCTTCTATATCCCTTTTATCTCTATTACCATAAACTGGGACATGTTATCACGCTTAGCAGTAGAGATTGAAAGGGTATATACGAAGACGAATGTCCCTTCCGACCACTAATTTCCAAGGCCCTATAGGTGATGGGTCCCTGGATATACCCGGTCAACCAGAGCGGTAATTACGCCACTGGACATCAGGGTTTCAGCATATACCTCTTCGTTTGTATGTGTCTGATTTGACGATCAGCACAGTCAGCGCATGAGTTTTAGTGTTGTTCTTCGTGTGCTTTTATATAGAGTGATTGAAAAGTCAGTTCCTATTTTAAAATTGTTATTTCTTCACTTAAATCTAATTAATTTATATGAAAAAAATGTCTAAATACAGGAAATTAACATCTATTTTATTAAATAACATGCTATGCCAAAGTAACATTACATCTGAACGTGAGATCTGGCTGAACAAAGCTTCATAGCGGGCAGCAATTTGTGCTGTCTCTTGTAACGTCAGCTAATTGGGTTCTTTAGATTTTATTTTGTTTTGGCTAAGTTCCAGTCTTCACTTACGGATGCAAGTCATGAATAATGACTACAACGCACAAAAGCCAGCTCCAAACCTCAGAAATGATGTATCTGAAGAAGGTGGTTAAAGTAACAAGAAGAGACATGGTCCGCAACCAGACGATACGGTAAGGCTTCAAAACCCAGCCCCAGCAAACCCTAGTAGAACAGTCCCAACCAGAGGTGCCAGATGAAAATTTTGAAAAAAAGCCAAATGCCTTCACAAAAAGCGAAAAAAGCCAGATACGAGTTTAAGCTCCAGATCGAGGCCATCAAAGACATCCACGCTGGAACCTTCGCCATATACTTTGTTAGAAGTGTAGTGTTTTAAAATTTGTAACGATGCAGCGAAGTCCTTATAACATTTATTCGAAAACAACAGTTAGGCTCTGATTCTTACAATAGCGTCAAGCAGATGCAGCTGCATTCTGTTTCTTGCTTTTATCTTAACAGATGGTACACGAGAGAATATCCTCTCAACTGCAGCATTACTGACAGGTATTGTTAGACACATGCGGAGAGTTCGTTAAATGCCTTATGTTGGAGTACACCAATTCAAAACCGTCCACTTTCTGTGAGGAGTCCATCTTTCTTAAATTGTAGTTCTTCTCTCCAATCAATAAAAGTTATTTTTCTGTATTGCTCTTCTAATGTGACAATGTGGTTTTCTGCAATGTGTATAAAAGGTAACTCTGAAAATGGGGGTCTCGAAGCCTTGTTCAAAATTATCACTCGGCTCAATTTTGACAGGCCTTGAAAAGTGTCTCTAGCTGAGGGAAGTCTATACGTCTAATTTGACTGAGATATTCTTCTTGCATAGACAAACATCTTGCCTTGACATTTTCTATTTCTTGATGGGCCTCAACGCCCATGTTCTGCTGTAGGAACCTATCCCATTCTGTTAAGAACCAAAATCAACTTGATGAATGTTTTTTTTTTCTGCCCACTGACATCACACATTCTCATCTGAAGACTATGCTGGTGCAAGAATAGCTCTTGGTACATATTGAGTGTATCAGCTTTGATTTGCTTAAAAATAACATTCAGTCTTTCAAATTCCTGTACAACAGGCGTAGCAAACATTAAGCACATGTAGTTTTTGTGGTCTGACAAAATTTCCTTTAACAGCCGGGCTTAGCGGAAATGAAATAAGCCTTAAGCTCATTCCAATTCATCAAAATATTAAACATAACCTTTTGTCGTATAAGCCACCTAGTACATGACGGTTATTCAAATGGGAGAGCAGCAGTTCAAGCAGGTTCAGATTCTGTAGCTATGTTATAATGCAAAACAATTTCTTTCTATCATTGTCGTCTCAAATCACTATGGCGAAACCAGTGAGGTATTTCTGACAAATAAAATCCGATCTGCGATGGTCGTGAATGGCAGATACATTTAAGTTGCACCCAGAGAGGAGACATCTTTCAATCTACACCACGCTGAGTTATTACAACCAACCACGGTTTACACACCATCCGATCAAATACCGATACAGTTTATCAGATTCTGCTAGCTTTCGTGGCTATTCTGCCACAAACACATACCTTCTCCGTTTATAATCAGATAGGAGCCGCGCTAGCGTAGTGGTTACAACACCGCTCTGGCGACCGGGTGATACAGGATCAAACCCGGACGACGGCATTTGAGGATTTTTCGTCGACCGGGATTTGGACTGGATTAACTCGAGACCTGGCGAGGACATTTGAAGGAGTGTCGTCGACCAGGGACTGGCGGCTCCTGAGCCGACCCAGCTGCAATGGGTACCTCCGAAATCGGCGAGTATTTGCCTGAATGGCGAGGGACACCTGTCTCTGTACAAGAAATAAAGGGATACTCACGTAAAATCAATGTCAGGTTAGACATAAAATAATAACCTGAGATTTCGCCTCGAGTATTAGCGGGCGAACGCCAAAAAAAAAAAACCGCATAAATAAAAAAAAAATAAATAAAAAAAATAATCAGATATAAAAAATGCTAGTAATCAGTAGGTCATATTGTATAAGGGAATTTAGACGGTAACCTAGATGTCTATATGACTGTAGATAATGGGTTGCAATTTATATAAGCTTCATTCGTTATTTTTGCATTTCTCTAATATTATTGTTGCGTTGCGTTATAATGTTACTCGCAAAATCTGTTGCGTTATAATGTTACTCACGAAGTCCGTTGCGTTATAATGTTACTCACAAAGTCCGTTGCGTTATAATGTTACTCAAAAAGTCCGTTGCGTTATAATGTTACTCACAAAGTCCGTTGCGTTATAATGTTACACACAGAGTCCGTTGCGTTATAATGTTAAACACAGAGTCCGTTGCGTTATAATGTTACACACAGAGTCCGTTGCGTTATAATGTTACTCACAAAGTCCGTTGCGTTATAATGTTACACACAGAGTCCGTTGCGTTATAATGTTACACTTGAAGTCCGTTATATTATCTTCTTCTTCGTTCACCCTCAGATGTCAACTTGAATAAGTTCAAAGAAAGCAGTGGTCAGCCTGAGGCTGTTGATATCTCCGTAGATGTACTGGTGATGGCCATATGTCTTTTTCTCTGTTCCTCATATGTTGGGCACTTTTGAAGCAGATGTTCGGCAGTCATTTTATCGGTGCCACAGTCACACTCATCAGTAGTTCCTATCTTTAATGTGTTGAATAGATGGTATCTTAATCTGTTATGACCTGTGCGAAGTCTGAAGATTACTACTTGTTCACTTCTGCTGAGCTGGTAATACGGATCATTTTTTGTGTGGCCTGGATGCTCTTCTTCCCACTTGTGCCTGCGTTTGATAAAACTCTTGGCCTCCTCATAAGTTATATTTGTGTCAAGTTGAGGAAGCTTTCCCCTTTCCTTTGCCAATCTATCAGCCTCTTCATTTCCAGGGATGTTGCAGTGAGAAGGGATCCACTGTATCACGACTCTTTTGTACTGCTGACATAGTCTGTGAAGTGTTACTCTTAGGTCATCCAGTTCAGCATTACTTTGACTTTTCAGCGTTGTAATCACTGACAGTGCATTCTGAGGAGCTAGCTACTGGTCTCTCTGGGCGTTTTTCTGTCATTAGAATTTCTGATGCAGTTTTTAGGGCCTCTGCCTCTGCTCTGAAGTTACTTGAAAATTTCCCTGTTGCGACTGCTATATTTTTTTGTGAGCTATTGCTTTAAGCTCAGGAAGACTCCTCTACCCCCATCTTCTGTTGCATTAGTTGCTGACCCATCTGTGTATGCATGGATCCAGGTGTTGCTTGGGTAATGTTTCTCTATATATTTTGTGGTTAGGACTCTCCTTTCTGTTTCATTTTGGCTGTTCTTTCTCTCAATACCAGGAACCTTTTCTATCATTTCAGGGAAGCACTGATGTTTCCAAATTGGTAGCTTGTGTGCAGTACATATTGGCTTAGCTGTTTATATTGCGTTTATGTGGTCTGCTCTCATCTTTGCTTTGACTGTCTCTACAAAGTTGCTTTGCTTCAGTCTTTCCCTTCCAAGTCCATTTATTCTCTGGTACATGGGGTGGTCTATCAGCCTCCTGAATTTCTCGGCTTGTTGCTGGGCTCTGCTGTCTCTTCTATACCCCATAGGCTGGAGGTGAGTAATCTTTTCCAACTCGTCAATGGGTGTTGACGTTATCTTATAATGTTACACACAAAGTCCGTTTTATTATAATGTTACATACAAAGTCCGTTATATTATAATGATACACACAACGTCAGTATTTTATAATGTTACACACAAGTTCCGTTATCTTATAATGTTACACACAAATTCCATTATGTCATAATGTTACACAGAAAGTCCGTTATCTTATAATGTTACACACAAAGACCGTTATATTATAATATTACACACAAAGTCAGTTACCTTAAATTGTTACATACAACGTCCGTATCTTATTGTGTTACACACAACGTCAGTATCTTATAATGTTACACACAAAGTCCGTTGTCTTATAATGCTACAAACAAAGTCTGTTGTCTTGTTATGTTACACACAAAGTCCGTTATATTATAATGCTATACAAAGTCAGTTGTCTTATGTTACACACAAAGTCCGCTATCTTATAATGTTACACACAAAGTCCGCTATCTTATAATGTTACACACAAAGTCCGCTATCGTATAATGTTACATAAAGCCATTATCATTAGTCATGGTTTTCTTTGACGCACCATATGAGGCATGGAGATACCCCTGTAGCTTGTCCATTTGCAAGAACGCTGCACCAAGCAGTGTTCCACACAAAGTATGATAGAGTCCATATCTTGTAGTGTTTCACACAAAGTCCATATCTTATAGTGTTTCACACAAAGTCCGTATCTTATAGTGTTTTACACAAAGTCCGTATCTTATAGTGTTTCACACAAAGTATGTAACGTACCTACTTTGTGGTAAACATACATTAACGAACTAGTAGTAGAAAGTTACTTTAAAGATGCGAACTAAGTCCGTGTGGCAATTTTTCAATTTTTATGTACTTCTGATCACCTTTAAATTTTCACTTTAAATTCAAAAATTGTATGCTGATCACAAAGACGGAAAAGACAGATTAATTTTAATTCAGGTTATTCTTCTAATAAGATTATAGATCTTAGACACACTTGTTCATTCATAGATCCTAAAAAATCCGAGACTTCATCAACTTGGTAAATTGCATCGTTTCAGGGAAATGCTACTTTCATTTCTTTCTGAGTCAAACAGTGACGTAGCAATCTTATTATCGAGAGCCTAATGATATGTAAATTGATTTTTCACAAAATGGAAAATGGGCCTTTGCTTTGTTTTTCTAACATTTTTCTCTCAAGTTGAGTCACGCTACTCGTCTTTAAGTGACAGTTAAATAAAATATCCCCAAGTTGCTCTTCCAGATGCAGATGGCGTTGTCTTTGCATTGACGAGAACTTATGTCAAATAATCAGACTAGAGGGTATTGTGGGACCTATCTCGCCCCCCTTAAGTTAAGTCTACGGTGGCAACAGTTCGTCTTATACGAGGGGCGTAGTCGTTGCTGTTATTGTTTTGTAGCAACAGTAAAACGACGAAATAACTTGTTAGATAACAGACAGGCAAGTAGACAGGCAAGTAGACAGGCATGTAGACAGGCAAGTAGATAGGCAAGTAGACAGGCAAGGCAGATGTCTAAGTGATACCATAGCAAGAACTGACAAGGCAACATGACCTTTTCACAGCGTGAAAAATATTTTTACCAATTGAAACCTATCACTGGTGGTCATGAATAGAGTATTAACTGTTGCCCAGAACCGGTTTAACTATTAGACGAACTAGGCGATTGCCGTATGCAGCAAAATGGAGTGGGGTGGTGGGTGGGGGCACAACATCTAATCAACTAAAAAAAAAATTGGGATAATGAAAAAAGCATAACAAGAAATTTGCGGTATAAGAAGTGTTATGGCTTTACTCACATGATTTTAGTCGCAATGGCAACCAAGGCGGGGTAGGTACTTCATTTTCACAACAATATTCCAATATTTCTAAAAACGTGTAGGGCCCCCGTTTGCTGCTAAACATGCATTGCAACTACGTCTCATACTGCAAATAAGCCTTCTGATGTTGTCTTGAGGAATTCTCTGCCACTCCTGCTGAAGGGCCTGGGCTAACTGCCGAAGAGTCTGTGGAGCGGCTGGACGTTGTTGGACGCGTCTATTCAGGAGGTCCCACAAATGCTCAGTAGGAGACAGGTCGGGGGACATCGGCGGCCACGGTAACGTTCAGATATGCTGCATCTGAAGGTGATCTTAGACGATGCGAGCACGGTGAGGACGTGCATTGTCATCCTGGAAGATGAAATCTGGTCCGTGCCGTTGAGCAAATGGCACAACGATAGGCTCAATGATGTTGTCACGGTAGTAGAGCCCTGTAATATTGACCTGGCATATGTGAAGGTCGGTCCTGTCATTCATACAGATGCCTGCCCACACCATTACACTGCCACCTCCATAACGGTTGTGTGCATCAGTTGCAGGAGGCTGGTAAAGTTTACTTCGCCGTCGCCAGACGTGTATTCGACGATCATGAAAATCCAAAACGAAACTGGACTCATCAGAAAACATCACTGATGTCCACTGTTGATTGGTCCATCGATGATGACGTTGGCACCAATCCATTCTTGCTCGCCTGTGTTGTGGTGACATGGGCAAAGCTACAAACGGTCTGCGTGAGGCCAGTTGCACTTGATGCAAACGGTTTCGTACTATCTGAGTTGAGATCCGGATCCCAGTGGTCTGTTGAAGGTGTTGCTGAAGTTGAGTAGCATTTAGAGTCCGAGTTCTGAGGGCCTGAGTAACAAGAAGTTGATCTTGGCGGCGTGTAGTGACTCTTGGGCGGCCAGTCCGAGGCAGATCAGCCACTGTGCGGAAATTTTGATACCTGTTCCACAGCCTGCTGACAACTGACTGTGAAACATTGAAGTTCCGAGCAACATCTACTTGCCGACTTCCGGTTTGCAACATGCCTATGCCTATCCATCTCTGCTGTTCTGTCAAACGTTCCGTGACGAAGAAAAGAAATTGTATCTGTGGCAGAGTCATTTTTTACCTGTCCATGGTGAGTAGTGTTCATCACACCCGAGATACACGCATTTTTGTAAAAAAGAATAATGTGTGAACTTTACGGATTGGCTCCACCTCTGTTCTTGGGATTGGCTTACTCATCACGAGTCACCAGGTCAACATGATATTGCACGTGAGAGTGGAGAAGAGCGTGCTCGATATGTCCGTACAACCATTAAAATACGAAATCCACTCTTTTGTAAAATAATACATACCATCTTAAAATATCCCCTACTTTTTGTGACAGGTATATATATATTAAAACCTCTGTGTGTTTGTGTGTCGTTAGAGAAGTTATTGTTTCAGGGGACACAACAAGTTATTTTGGTAATAAAAGTTCGACATTAATGGTATTGTTTCCTTTGGTTCCCATTTTTTAAAAATCCCTCTTATCCTCCTCCCCGCCCCCCAACCACCCAAAAATAGAAAAAAAAAGAGTTTGATGTTTTCAACATAAAACTAGATCTCCATGTGCTAAATAATAAAATGTGACCTAAATTAGAATCCTTCCCCTCCCCCACCAGTGTGGTCACTCTGACTGGTTTCTAAAAATAAAAAATGTAGAAAACCGCTACCGTCAAAAATTAAGCCTATGTTTTGGGCTAATTCGAGCGATACTTTGGGCTATTTTTGCGAGACTTTGGGCTATTTGTGGCCGTTTTTGGGGCTACTTCGAGCAATTTTGTACCATTTCGGGCGTTTTTTGGGTTTCGTGTGATATTTTGGGCTAATTGGGGCGATTTTCGGGGCGACTTTGGGATACTTCTAGCGATTTTGGACTACTTCGGGCGATGTTTTTGGCGACTGTGAGTGATATTTTCGGTTACCGTGGACGATATTTTGTGCACTTTGGGCTATTTCGGGCGATTTTGGACTACTTCGGGCGATATTTTGAGCGACTTTGGGTGATATTTTGGGCTACTTAGGGCTATCTAATCTAAATGTTAGAACCTCTGTCCGGCTGTATTAAAAGTTCAGTGAATTTTGTTTTTACTCTGGCAACGCCTGGTATATCTGCTAATATATATATATATATAGCACCGGCCCTAAAGGTACTATCTATATAATATATTATTTTTGCGTGTGAGACCTGAACAGTGAAAAAAAAAAACATGTGGAAAGAAAATTTCAGGCAGTTCCCATGGGTCTCTGAAAAGAGAGAAATAAACAGGACTAGTCATCCCTCGGGCACGTGTTGTGAGACGGTTTATATGAGGTTGTGTATGGGTTAGGCTACCTCATTATGTAAAACGAATCGCTACAACAACTACTACAGCATGAGCACAAAAATAATTTGGTGCAGCCTTCCCGCTGTAGTGGTGGATGTATGTTCCGAGACAGCAACAAAGTTAATTAAATGAAATGAAGGAAAGATCGAAAATATGTGAAGAATTCTGAATACAAGAAAAACCGGACGTAAATTAAAATAGAAAATTAGATTGATAACGTTATTTCATACAGAAAATAAGGAGCCAGTCTTTCCATTTGCAGACTTTTTTTTAACTAGGTAAATGTACTTCTATATCAAATACTGCCACAGGGGGGTGAAGTGTTAGAGAATTCATTATACTAGGTTCTGTATACGCTGACGTATGACGTATATGCTGGACTTTTTCCTAATGACAGACACTCTGAATCCTCAAAACAAACTTGATTTTATCAAATTTAGATATTTCTAAAGTAGTTCGCCACAGCTCCTGGGTTGCTGGACTAGGCAATAGCTGTTAATTGTGTCTCCATGCCTGAACCAGTTTGGTAAGAACACTTTGACATTCTATAATTTTCCAGTCAACTGTCCGACTGGCTAACACACACACACATATATTTACACACTCACACACACACACAAATATATATATATTTTTGTTGTCTCTGTCAGTTCAATCAATGAATTATAGACTTAGCAATTCTTAAACCAATGACTGACGATTCATTAGTGCTGAGGAAGTGCAACGTAGGAAAGTCATTCTATTAATTTTACGTATTTTAAAATGTATCATAATAATTTTTTTTGTCCACAAATTTCACTCGTTAGTGTTTCTAGCTTCGTCCTGCCTCCCCTTACAGAGATGCAGTTTTTTTTTCGACGTGTCGGCTGGGTTGATTGTAGAATATTGATTGTAGCCTGTACTGTAATAAGAAAGACGCGTCCCTCGCCGTACTGATTGCATAATTACATGATTGTAGTAAGTGTAAAAATGAACGTGTCTTGTTCTTCCTTAGCTGTCACATTACCACATCTATTTCTGTCAACAAGTTGGGCTGTCTGTCCCAGGTTTCTGTTGTCACCATATAATTTCTTCCTGACAGGGGTCAGTGAATGCCTTATTGTCAGCATATAATTTCTTCCTGACAGGGGTCGGTGAATGCCTTGTTGTCAGCATATAATTTCTTCCTGACAGGGGTCGGTGAATGCCTTATTGTCAGCATATAATTTCTTCCTGACAGGGGTCGGTGAATGCCTTATTGTCAGCATATAATTTCTTCCTGACAGGGGTCGGTGAATGCCTTATTGTCAGCATATAATTTCTTCCTGACAGGGGTCAGTGAATGCCTTATTGTCAGCATATAATTTCTTCCTGACAGGGGTCAGTGAATGCCTTATTGTCAGCATATAATTTCTTCCTGACAGGGGTCGGTGAATGCCTTGTTGTCAGCATATAATTTCTTCCTGACAGGGGTCAGTGAATGCCTTATTGTCAGCATATAATTTCTTCCTGACAGGGGTCAGTGAATGCCTTATTGTCAGCATATAATTTCTTCCTGACAGGGGTCGGTGAATGCCTTGTTGTCAGCATATAATTTCTTCCTGACAGGGGTCGGTGAATGCCTTATTGTCAGCATATAATTTCTTTCTGACAGGGGTCGGTGAATGCCTTATTGTCAGCATATAATTTCTTCCTGTCAGGGGTCAGTGAATGCCTTATTGTCAGCATATAATTTCTTCCTGACAGGGGTCGGTGAATGCCTTGTTGTCAGCATATAATTTCTTCCTGACAGGGGTCGGTGAATGCCTTATTGTCAGCATATAATTTCTTCCTGACAGGGGTCGGTGAATGCCTTATTGTCAGCATATAATTTTTTCCTGACAGGGGTCGGTGAATGCCTTATTGTCACCATATAATTTCTTCCTGACAGGGGTCGGTGAATGCCTTATTGTCACCATATAATTTCTTCCTGACAGGGGTCGGTGAATGCCTTATTGTCAGCATATAATTTCTTCCTGACAGGGGTCGGTGAATGCCTTATTGTCAGCATATAATTTCTTCCTGACAGGGGTCGGTGAATGCCTTATTGTCAGCATATAATTTCTTCCTGACAGGGGTCGGTGAATGCCTTATTGTCAGCATATAATTTCTTCCTGACAGGGGTCGGTGAATGCCTTATTGTCAGCATATAATTTCTTCCTGACAGGGGTCGGTGAATGCCTTATTGTCACCATATAATTTCTTCCTGACAGGGGTCGGTGAATGCCTTATTGTCAGCATATAATTTCTTCCTGACAGGGGTCGGTGAATTCCTTATTGTCAGCATATAATTTCTTCCTGACAGGGGTCAGTGAATGCCTTATTGTCAGCATATAATTTCTTCCTGACAGGGGTCAGTGAATGCCTTATTGTCACTCATCTTTTCTTACGTGCGGCCCACATTCTTGGATAACAAGGTTCTACTGTTTGTTTGTTTGTTTTCCTCACATTAAAAATAAATAATAATATAAGTTTGCCCTCTAGACACAGGGTCCGTCGGTTATATTAGGGCGCATGACCAAGTATAATAGACCGCGTGATCTGGTTATTTTAATTTGTAACTTTTTCCTCACATGGACACGCGTTGTAAACACTTTTATTTAAGACCAAAATAGTATTTCATATTTGTCGCGTTTCAAATTTTTGGTGCTCGCATTCTTTATGTTCCACTTATCATAGAGATGAAGCTTTGCATGCAGCTCTACTTCCTGGTCATTTTTATCTAGCAAATATTGACTGACATTGACTCAGCCAATTTGATAAAATAACTAAAAACAAAGAAAGTAAAATAAGGTGAAAATAACTCTGTTAAAGTAAGGGAAATAATAAATTGTGAATTAAAATTGTTTTTTTGTATTTTGAAGTGGCGTGCGCTATTTGGTGAATGAGAACGCGCTGATGAAATCAATGTATTTCTTTAAGCAACTAGGTCAAAAAGTCTTGTGTTTTAAACACAGCTCAAATAAAGGCCATATTTTTTGTGAGCGTTACATTAGGTGTATTCAATTATAAAAAAGGGTATTTCATTCAAAGATGAATGTTTCTGATGAATGTTACCAAAAAAACTGCAACTAATATGGACAAGTCAAATACAGAATATAAATCAACTCAGCCGCCTAAGACAGAAGAAGGTCCTCTGGAAAGGAGGCGCATGAAGCAACCCAGAGAAAGACCAAAGGAGACTTGGTTGCTGACTAACCGTTTTTCGTCTAAGACAATCTCCAGGATTGGTACCTGGAATGTTCGCACTCTATGTGAACAAGGGAAAACTGCACAGGTAGCAACATAAATTACAAATTATAGTATTGATATCCTGGGTCTCTGCGAGATACGGTGGAAGGGCAAAGAGAGGAGGAGATTGATCACAAGAGAAATGGTGTTGTCCTCAGGACATGAGGAGGAAAGAGCCCACCACAGTGAAGGGGTGGCTCTAATGCTGTCTAGGGAAGCACATAAGGCACTTATAGAATGGGAAGCAATGGGACCCCGAATTATAACAGCAAGGTTTAAATCAGCCAACAAGAAAATAAATATAAACATCATCCAGTGTTATGCACCAACAAACGATAAAGAAGAATCTGAGAAAGAAGACTTTTACACCAGACTACAAAATGTCTTGGACAAAAAAGAAAAGAAGTGGACATCATAATTTTGATGGGGGACCTAAACGCGAAAATAGGAACAGACAACAACGGCTTTGAAGAAATCATGGGAAAGCATGGATTAGGTATGATGAACGAGAATGTGGAACTATTAACTAACTTCTGTGCTTCAAATCAACTAGCTATAGGAGGAAGCATATTTCCACATAAAAGAATACATAAAACAACATGGATATCACATGACCACAGAATGAGAATTAGATTGATCACATATGCATAAGTAAGAAATTTAGGTCATCATTGCATGATGTAAAAGTATGTAGAGGAGCAGATGTGGTATCAGACCACCATATTCTGTTGGCTAAAACAAAATTAAAACTCAAGAAATTTACAACAGTATATAGCTATAGACAACAGTATAATGCGGGATATCTGAGAAATCAGGAAATAAGAAAAAAATTTTCAATCACAGTATCCAACAAATACCAAGTACTGCAACAGCTGGAAGATGATGCAGATACGGAAGACCACTGGCAACAAGTAAAAAATATATGGAAGAGACATGTGAAGAAGTACTGAGAAAAAGAGAACATTGTTAAGGTCAAAAGGGAAGTGGTCCTTAGTATGCTGGTTGGACAGAGTGAATTTAGGGTTGCGTCGCTTGTAGGCT
Organism: Oreohelix idahoensis; assembly: GCA_024509875.1. NCBI lineage: Eukaryota > Metazoa > Mollusca > Gastropoda > Stylommatophora > Oreohelicidae > Oreohelix > Oreohelix idahoensis. Next base: position 17,693 of record JAMPIV010015039.1, on the reverse strand, counting down.
TGATTAGCTGTGAATTGTTTAAACAAATATATGATAGAAGCCAGAGAGTACAGAAAGCGTCGTGAGCGTTGTTCTGTATTGTAGAGCTGTGAATGGCTCTCGCGGCTAGTCCGTGAATGGACTGACGGGCTGTGTTTTGAACGGCCGAGTCACGTGACTGTTTGAGCGGGAGATGTGTTTTCCCGGGCAGTCGGTTCTAGGCGTTGACGGTGGTAGTCAACCCTGGGTGTTTTTTCTGTGTGTGTTCTCGACCAGTGTTCGGAGAAGATGTTCAGAGTGTTTTTTCGCAATGGGTCTCTCGGTGGAGACTTTTGTACAGGCCTGTATTGAATATTCTTTCACGTGTTAGATTATCTGCAGATAGTATGTACTTTGATATCTATGACTGTGGTGGATGCAGTCATTTGAGAGATTTAGTTATCGTGCACGTTCTATGAGAAGTGCACCACTATTCTACAATTAAGCGCTATGGAGAGCCTGAGATTTAAAGACATTACTTTGTAGGCCATAGACATTTTTGTGAAAGAGATTAGGAGGCCATGTATTGTGCAGGCTATATTATTGAAGACTGCTGTGTACGCAGTCCTTTGAGGAATATTATTGATGTGCATCTTCTATGAGAAGTGCACCACTATGCTATAATTGAGCTCTATGGAGAAATCATGATGAGGCCAGTATTTTGATGAATTTAATTGTACTGCGATGTGCGCAGTCTTTCTGGATAAGGCCATATGTATGAGGCCGTATTTATAACTGCGGTGGATGCAGTTCATTAAGGAACATTGTTAATGTGTATCTTATATGAGAAGTGCGCCACTACTCTGTAATTGAGCTCTGTGGGGATTTATGAGCTTATAAATTCATTTACCCGATGCTTTGTACTATATGCTGTATTTCGTCTATGTCGTCGTCTGTGTTGTAGCGTGAATAAACTGTTCATGAAACGTCAACAGTAGTTCTACGCTCCATGACTCCTATGTGTGTTACTGTGATGGATGAATGCACCAGTACACACTTACTTCGAACATTCCAGGCACAGTGACAGAAGTACTTATTTATAAATAGCCCTGTGTGGGCGTGGCCTATAATCAGAACGCCATTTCTTACTTCTACGGGGTTAAGAAGCAAAAACATACTTTTACAAACATCAGCAAATAGCATGGATAACAACAGAAACCATTAGTAAGATAGGAGACAGGAAAAACAAGAAAGCAGATTTTAACAGAAGCAAAACCAGAAGCTCCAAAGCCAAGGCTCATGAAGTGTACATAGTGTCACAGAATGGATTGGGGCGACCCTTTATTCTTCCTAATCTCTGTTTCACTATGGCAGGAATCGGTACATTTGTGGAACGGATTTTATTGCTTGCTTTCAATTGTAGCACTTTCTTTTTTTCTCCGCTAAGATAAAAAAGGTAAAGGATCCCGTTACACGCCCATTGAGGCATATTGGGAATAGGGTGTTAGGCCCATATTTTATCGACCATCGGCACACTAGGGGTGATGTGGTCAGCATCACGCCGTTTTCTCTGCTATGTAGCAGATATTTTGTATCTACATTCTTTCGCTACTTTCAGTATATTGTGTCTTGTCTGGTTATCTGACACTCTTGGTGGATGATAATACTAAACATTTGCAGTAGTGGCTAAGAGAACATTATCGACAACCAAGTTGGTTAATCGCAGGCGCGGCCGATATCAGTACACAGATTAACACGTACATCGCCCGGAGCAATCTGCTTAATCACTGATAAGGCACGGGTGTGTCTCCGCGAAGGTTGTAAAGAGACGGATTGTGTGTATGCTCAAGCAACAGATAAGACATTACTTTAGCGAAAGTAATAATTTGTTACATCTTACACACATTGTCGTGTGAGGTTACCGATATGGCTGTTAGTTCGCCTGTCGGCAATCGGATGTTTACAGCCCATTTTCAGAAAAGTAATGTTTGAAATTTTGCACTAGATGAGTCATGCAAAATATCCAAATCAGATTGGTTGATCGTTTGAGCCCCATAACAAACAGAGTGGGGTAAGACAGTGAGTATAAGCTGACAAATTTCAGTGTTTTTTTTTTACTGTGAGATTCACGCTTGCCAAAGACACCAGACGTGCCAGTTAGAATTCAGAATTTCTATTTATCAGACCGGACACCTTTTATTGGAGTATTCATCAGGACTTACAATTCAGCCCATAAAATCTCTATCATTTTAATAACGGAAGCCGCTGTCTGAGGAAACTGAAGGAAAGACACGATGTCAGAAAGGGAATTAAAGTTCAAATTAACGACCCCAAGTACACGTGTAATAAGGCAACTGCCAGTGCCTTTTATTCATCTGACCAAAACGTCTGTGAGCCAGGATTGGCGTAAGTTGGGATTTTACGTTCTATATATTATTACTAACATGTGAACTAACATTTATATGTACATTACCATGTGAATTTCAATATGTGAAAATCGCTAGTGGATGTCCCAGTAATTTGAGGCTGACAACCTCAGCGTATAGAATAATGATTCATGAACCACCACTGCTAAGGGCTGGTGATTGCTTTATTGCTAGTTTCGTAAAGAGAACTAAAAGCATAAAGTAGTTTCAAGTTCCATATGCAGCAGGGACGAAAAGATGAAAGAAATGATGTACATTCTAAGTATAATACTTACAGTTTCAAACCAGTGTAAATGTCGATGCTAACAAATGCACTTTAAAATTAATGGAAGTTTCAAACTTTTCACATCAGTGTAAACATAAAGGAAAACATATTCAATTTATATTGTGAACACTTTTGAATCAGTGGAAATGTAAATGTAAACATATTCTATCTGAGCTTTTAACCTTTTCATTTAAATGTAATGTGAAGCTAAAGCTATTCAATTTAAATTTAAAGAAAGTTTTATCCCGAGGAATTAAAGTTGATTCTCATCGAGGGTAAATTCTGAGATAAATGGGATGGTAGAATAGAAGAAAGGGGACACATAAATATGTGTCAGGAAACGCAATACTCAGAAGAGCGTTTCGTTTCTATTCTTTATCATAGTTATTGGTGGTATCAGGAAGAAGTAACTTACAAAGAAGTAAGAAAAAACATCAAAAGAGACAAGAGGAAGTATATTGTAGAGTTGGCAATGGAAGCAGAGGAAGCTGCAGTCAAAGGAAACATGAGGGACCTGTACAACAACACAAAGAAGCTAACAGGGAAATATAAGCGAGCAAATGGCCTCATAAAAGATATGAATGGAAAATTGCTTTGTAATTTACAAGAACAAATGAAGAGATGGACAGAACATTTTGAGGAACTTCTCAATAGACCAGCTCCAACTAATCTCCCAGACATCAAGCCAGCAGAAGAGGAGCTACAAATCAGCTGTGAACGACCAAGTAGAGAAGAAATAAAGCCATAAAGCTTCTGAAACATGGAAAAGCAACTGGTCCAGATGCCATTCCAGCAGATGGCATCAAAACAGATATTGATACCTCTACAGAGATATACCAACTGTCGTAATTTTTATCTGAGAGGGTGCTGATGAATATTGGTCCCTTTAGAGTGTAAAGTGATATTGAAGGCTCTGTGAGAATAAGGATTTAGGAGAATGAGGTAGTAGATTCACAAGCGCTGGGAAGGAGCAAGGACAGTCTCTTATTACGACAATATCTGTTTTCTCACAGACTACTCCTATCTCTCTTCTGCACAAACAATTGTTTGTCAGTTCCAGTCGCTCAACGCGCTCACCGATTTGGTGATTCTGTCGCTCAACGTACATGAATACAACCTACACAGATGGAAATGTTTGGAGTTTTAGGCCAACCGACAACCAACACAATTAATGATTAATACCTTTATTATCATAAAGGACTCACACATAATTATACATTTACAGTCAAAAATCAAAAGTTACAGAATGCAAATATGCTAAGGGAAGAGGGGGTTTTGAGGGAAAATATCCCATCCACCGTTTCCCGTTTATATTTACTAACAGACAAAACCCGGTCCCAAAGACAAGAAGGGGGGGGGGGGGTGATCAGAGATAGGCAATTTAACCCACTGGTAAAGTTATTACTCTGAGGCAAGGGGTTACAGAAAAAAAGGGGGGGGGGTGTAGAGGAAAAGCTAGGGTTCTCAATTGTCTCCCTTTAAATCAACAAATTTTACGGGAGGGGGAAGGAACACAGTTACCCGATCCCGCTAGGAGAGATCCCGTACAAGGAATATAATGCACCTTAGTACAAGGTCGAACTAATTAAAAGGGTAAAGAAAAGATAAATCTCCTTTCATTAAAAAAAAAACACACTAGGGCTGGCCATCCCCACAAACACACACGCAGACTTACCGAAAGGTGAATTCTGGCACTTCATAGGAAATACATCAAAAAACAGCACTAAACCTTGGCTTAGGTAAAAGTATTTTTCTTCCGTGTACAGCCCCAGATTTGGGGTTTGTTGAAGTTAACAAAGTGTCCCGAAATCGCTGGACGTTGAAGTTTAACGGTACTGTTTATTTATTAGATAAAGTTCCTAAAGAATGTCACAGGCACTTGGCTAGGCGTGAGGTATGGTGTGGTTCCTAAAATTGGCACAGCTGGTGGAGATAACTTCCTTTTTCCGTAATGTCACAAGTTAAGAAAAACACTGAGGTAAGTTCTTCTTCGGGGGGGGAGGGGGGGGGGGGGAGGAGGAGGTTAAAATCCACTGAATATACGTGACAGACAGTGTTCAAGTAGATCGATGCTTTTTCTTCACAAATAGGGGCAGTGAATAAAATATGTTCTGCTTCCAGTTTTCTTTAAGGACTCTATATGAACTAGTATTTTTAAAGTGTTTCTTGAATGGCTTTTTTCTCAGTTACGTTCAGAGGAGCGGGGCCCATTACAGGTCGCCACAAGTTTAGCTTTAAAATGTTCATACGTTACTGGAGTTATCGAATTGAGTTTGGCAGAACTCTGTATATAATTAATAATAGCTGGTATGCAGGTTGAATGATCGTTCTGAATGAAAGATAATCAAAACAAGAAATGCATTACAAATCATATTATAATCTGACGCGATAAATTACAGTTAGCCTATTTACTTATTAGCGTCGTCAATTAACAAATCGGGAAAACTTCCTGTGAGTTAAAACAATTAAAAGCACGTCTATCTATACAGAACTAAACTGTATTAAAGTTATAATTCTCTTTAATGTCTGCAAAATAAATTTACGCGTCAATTGTATTAGGAAATACTTTTAGCTGTAACATTAGTTTGCACTAGAACTTAGAAAATGGGTTTATTTAATAAGGTTAAATTTACACCACAATCCATTGAAATCAATTGAAATAACTCGACCACTGATCATTCGAAGCTAATGTATAAATTACCGTCTGCACAGAAAGAATACACTCCAATAGTCACGAAAGTAGATGAAATCCAGCAGGAATCCGACTATGCTAGTGCAACTAGGATTCTGTCAGAGCGAACGATAAAATGCAGTTTCTCGGAGTTCTCTATTTATACTTCTCGAATGTAACTTGAATGGGGCGTGTTAAATTTTCGCACCTTTCTTGAACTTGAGCAAAATTCGAGATACCTCGCCGTGGTGTTAACCGTTGCAATTCCTACGATTCCCCCGGTCTACCGATTTCCTTCCGTCTCAGGCTGCTCGCATAAGAGTGCGAAAATTTCCCGAGAAGCTAACTCTGTGAGCTGAAAGTTCCTGATTCTTTAGATCGCGGCCGCTCCACGTTGAATTCTGAAGATCAGCCTGTTCTTTGATGGTACCGCTGTTCTGAGAGCTTTGGCAACTCCCACCAGGCGGGGTGACAGCCAGGTAAGAAAATGATCTGCTGTTATTGCTCTCAGAAATGGTTGTGGGCGGGATTTTAATCTCCCATCAAAGGTCATGCGATCTCAAACGTTCGCATAAGATAGCAGGCTACATATTAATGATCCAGCGTGTAAGGTTCTCGTGGAAATGTTGCATGCCGGTAAAAGTTACAACAGATGATCAGGGGTTCTAAAGTTATGAAGGCCAATATTCTGTTATCATCCATCGAGTCAGGGAAATTCATTTGTCATACTTAGACGTACGTCACAATCGTCCCCACTTTTGAGACATGGAAACTCGTTTTCATGTTTCATTTATGACAATGAAGCTGCCCTGATCGGTAGCTTTAGGATGATTGGCATCGTCGATTTTCTCCTCTTCCTCCGTGGTCCAGTTTCTACTCAAGAAGTCAGCTCCGACATTCTGTTTTCCTGGAATATATTCCACTTTGAAGGAATAAACACTCAATAGCAAGGCCCAACGCATTATCCTTGCGTTGAATTCCTTCTTGGCACCCAGGAAAGCTAGTGGAGCATGGTCTGTTTGCACCGTGAAAGAAGTACCATACAGAAACTCATGATGGCGTCTGATGCCATGAATCAAAGCGAGACATTCTCTTTCAACGACACTGTAGTTGGGTTCCGCTTTATTCAGTTTCCGACTGCCATAGGCAACTGGAAATAGCATGTTCAGGTCACTGTCATCGGCTTGCAGCAATGTTGACCCGATGCCCTGACCTGACGCATCAACTCTCAGTATGAAAGGTTTCTTAAGGTCAGGTAACCTTAGGATGGGGTATGCCGACAACTGTCCTTTCAAAGTGCTGTATGCATGTTCGCACTTTTGATTCCACATGACCTTATCAGGACAACCTTTCTTGGTGAGGTCAGTCAGAGGTGCTGTCAGTCCGTTGAAGTTCTGGATGTATTTCTGATAGTATGCACATAGCGATATGAAGGAACGTACGTCTTTCTTCGTTCGGGGTCTTTTTGCTGCCACAATTTTCTCCACGTTCTTCTTAATAGGCCAACTGCATCCGTGAGAAATAGTATGCCCCAGGAAGTCTAACTGTTCAAACCCGATGAGACATTTGCTAGGTCTGGCTGTGAGACCCGTTTCCTGTAGTCTCCTGAGGAGCATAGCAACCGTAGCAATATGTTCTTCATAGGTTTCCGATGCAATTAATATGTCATCCATGAAATTATGGATATGGGGACTTTGCAAAGGCTCTAGAAGCTTCCTCATCATCCTGGTGAACACTCCTGGTGCGTTATGCAAACCGAACGGCATCACATTAAATGTGTAATGTCCTTCGCTAGTGCTGAAAGCTAACAAAGGTTTAATTTCCTCCTTGACTGGTATTTGATAATAACCTTTACTGAGGTCAATCTTGGAGAAGATCTTTGCTTTGCTGAGCTTGGTGAACAACTCAGAAGCAGTTTGGAGCGGTTCAGGCTGGAATTCCGTTACAGCGTTTAGCAACCGGTAATCAATACACAGCCGAACTTCCTTATTGGGCTTCTGCAACAGCACTACACTCGAGCTGTAAGGAGATGTAGACTCACTGATAATTCCTGCCTGACGCAGCTTGTCTATTTCTCCGCGAAGTGCATCCGCTTTAGCGTATGGGATGGGGTAAACTCTGGTTTGAACAGGGGTCTCGTTTGTTAATTTCATATCAAATTCAATGAGATTTGTTCGACCAGGTACATCCGTTAAGACTGCACTGTACTGTTTTAGTAGAGCCCTGGTTTCTGTTTGTTGTTCAGGTGAGAGATTGTCGCCGAACTTGACATCTTTAAAGGATTCTGTGGGTTGCAGTGGATACTCCATGCAACCATCATCATCTTCCTCGTCTTCCGTTGCTATGGCGACAGCCAGGAGATGCTCGGAGGATGGCACCGGTCTTTCCAAATATTTCTTTAGCAGATTTATGTGGAATACCTTCTCCTTTCCTTTGATGGAGATCTTGTAATTGGTACGTGAGATCTTTTTAAGGACGGTAAACGGCCCTTGCCATCCGATGCGAAGTTTATTGCTTCCGGTTGGGAGTAGCAACAAAACTTTCTCCCCTGGTTGGAGCTCTCTCTCTTTTGCAGCTTTGTTGTATCTTTTAGCGTGTTTAGCGCGGGCTTTCGTAAGGTTGGTTGTAGCTAGATCCCATCCTAGCTTTAGCCTTTCCTTGAGCTCAGATACATACTTGCTTGCAGAGACGACTGTCTCGTCAGCCTTTTGGTCTGTCAGGGACCGAAGTAAGGCTTCTAATGGCCCCTTTATAGGTCTGCCAAATAAAAGTGTAGCAGGCGGGAATCCCGTAGACGCTTGGGGAACCTCTCGGTAGGCGAATAAGGCAGCCGATATATATAGGTCCCAGTCTTCCGGTTTCTCCTGACCCAGCTTACGTAACATGGTGGTGAGGCTGCCATTAAAACGTTCTACGAGCCCATTTCCGGCCGGATGGTAGGGACTTGTGTGGATATGTTTGGCCCTCAAGATCTTAAAGATCTCCTCCATTAACAGGCTACGGAATTGGGATCCATTGTCCGTCAAAACTTGTTGAGGGAATCCCAACCGTGTAAAAATTTGCACAAGGGCTTCTGCGACATGCTTGGAATTAGTGCATGGTAGCGGTACAGCTTCGGCCCACATTGTGCAAGTGTCGACTAAAGTCAGGATGAACCTGTTCCTTCTTTTGGTCTTTTCCAGAGGACCAATAATGTCGACAGCAACCCGTTCAAATGGAGTCCCTACTATTGGCATTTGCCCCATAGGTACTGGGGGTGTCAAGTGCTTGGGTGCTACCCGTTGGCACTGGGCGCAGGATTTCACATACCTGACAATGTCAGAGTTCATTCCTGGCCACCAATAGTGGGTTTTTATTCGCTGAATAGTGGCGTTTTGTCCCATATGTCCGCTAAAGGGAAGAGAGTGCCCCATCTCTAAGATCTGGCTTCGGTACTGCGTCGGAACTAGGAGCTGGTTATTCCCCGTGTCCGGGTTTCCCGTTCTACGATACAATACGCCATCCTTAGAAAAGATGTCTCCGTTGTGTCTGGGGTCCTTAGCCATGGGCAGTTTTTTAAAGCAGAGCTCCAGAGTAGGGTCCTTTTGTTGCGCCTCTTTCAGTTCGTTCGGCAACAAATTTGGCGCAGGCTCCCTCTCCTTCTTGGCTTGCCCTCTTGTGGTTACCGCTGCCACAATCGGCTCCTTTGGTCTCCCAATAAACACATATCTACATCCCAGGATAACTGGGTAGATAGGATCATCCATAATGGCCGCTTTTATAACTCCTCTGACAAAGTCAGAGTGTATTTCTACCAGTGCGATAGGAAGCGTCCTGGGTGCATCACTCCTGAAAACTCCACTAAGTTTGACGGTTTCCTCTGTCTCCTGACCTGGTTTGACTAGGTGTCTAGCAACAATACAACTAAAACTTAATCCAGTGTAAAAGAGACAAGTGGTTGAGGTACCATTCAAAATTACAGTTCCTCGAGTTGAGGGTCGGTCCCCCTCAGGTTGAGAATCACTGACATTGACTCTACCTTTCGAGGCTGTATGCAAACATCCAACGCGGTTTGGACCGGTTTGTTTGCCCTGATCAGACGTTCCTGGTGTAGGGGTCTTCCCTTTTCTTTGACCTTGGTGGCCGCGCTGCCACGTAGGCTTGGTGGGTTGATCAGAATTGTTGTTGGGGGGATATCGGGTTTTGTAGAATTTCGATTTTTCCTGGGGAGGTCTCTGGGTATTATTTTCTCGTTGGTTATAAATCTGAGAGGAATTAGAGGAATAGGATGACTGCTCTAGATTTTGTTTACGAGATGGCTCATCTGTGGGTTTACGTTTAGTGCTGGGAAGTTCGGCCATTGCATTGGTATAGCGTTCGGCCTTATTGAGTATGTCCTCAAGCCTGACTGCGCCCTGTTCAGCCAAAAAATCTACGGGTTTCGTTTGACAAGGTTGCCTTTATCTGTTCCACAAGAACAAGTTCAAGTAGTCCCTCATATGTAAGAGGTAGGTCAGATAATTCAATGCACTTTGTCAAATAGCCCGTGAGACGTGAAGAGAATTGGGGGAATGTTTCCGTGCTCTCTTTTCGGCTGTTTCTGAACATTTGCAGAAATTTTCGGGCGGTCATTTCGAACCGCTCTAGCAAGGCCTTCTTAAGCATGTCGTAATCATGTTGGTTCGGTCCCAGCTTTGTGTATACGTCATAAGCATTCGCTTTTAGTGACGTCGAGAGTTTAAGTGCCCAGCGGGAACTCTCTAACCCATACAGATTTGCGAGCTTTTCGAATTTTTCTAGGTAGCTGTCAATTTTTTCGTTAGGGCTAGGAAAAGACTCTAAAGCAAAAGACATCGCAGTTAATTGGGCAGACTGAGTGCTGGAGAGATCCATTGTTTGAGAATGGGGCGAAGACGGATCTCCATTATTTGAAGTAGAGGCACTCCGACTCTCTAAAGCCTTGAGCGCTAATTCATGCTGTCTTTCCTTGTCTCTCTCTCTTTCCCTGCGGGCGTCCATCTCTGCCTCAATTTTCTTCTGCTCCAATTGACGATCGTCCGCTTCTTTCTTCCTAGCTTCTGCCCTCTCTTCCTCCGCGTCATACCTTTGCAGTTCCTGGTTGATAAACAGATTCGCGGCTTCTGTGTCTAATCCTGAGTCTTTCGCTTCCTGTCTCAAAATGGATCTTATCCTAATTCTCTCAGCCATTGTCAAAAAACTGGATGCTTCTAAGACTAGAGAATAGTAAGATGGAACAAGAAGGGGAAAAACTCAAAGCCGCTACGAGAAAAACCACAGTAAAATAAAAATTTACTGAATGACCTCGTGTGTTAACTTATCGCCGCTATTATTGTCACTTAAGACTCGTAACGCAAGCAACTATGCCAATTAAATGGTAAGTTACACTAGAAAAGAATCTACTCTTACTAACAGTAGAGAAAAATTTATATTAAACAATATAAAAGGAAAAAAAAATTATTTTTTTTTTCCCCAGAAAATGTTAATTCTCTAACAACAAACTCCGTCCCTGAAGACAATTTTTGAGATAAGACGTAGTTAACTTAATTTTTAAAAAATCAGAACAATCCGTCTTTAGCTTAGCTCAACTCAAACGCTTCATAACCTTTAGTGATTGTACAACAATCACGCAGTCCCAGCAATTATATAACCAAAATTTTCAATTCCCTCTGCCAGAGAATACAAATGTGACAATCTTTTATTATCACTAACTGCCTGTTCCTGTGGAAAAACAAACCTGTCTTAATTATTGTGTGGTTGGCCCAAAATACTGAACGGCTTGGTCTAGGGGAAGTAATACTTTTAAAGATTATACCCTACTTCACAAAGACAATCAACCACACTCTATTTTAACTAAGTTCAGAATCTCGAACGAGCTAACCATATATTGTCGTAATTTTTATCTGAGAGGGTGCTGATAAATATTGGTCCCTTTAGAGTGTAAAGTGATATTGAAGGCTCTGTGAGAATAAGGATTTAGGAGAATGAGGTAGTAGATTCACAAGCGCTGGGAAGGAGCAAGGACAGTCTCTTATTACGACAATATCTGGTTTTCTCCCAGACTACTCCTATCTCTCTTCTGAACAAACAATTGTTTGTCAGTTCCAGTCGCTCAACGCGCTCACCGATTTGGTGATTCTGTCGCTCAACGTACATGAATACAACCTACACAGATGGAAATGTTTGGAGTTTTAGGCCAACCGACAACCAACACAATTAATGATTAATACCTTTATTATCATAAAGGACTCACACATAATTATACATTTACAGTCAAAAATCAAAAGTTACAGAATGCAAATATGCTAAGGGAAGAGGGGGTTTTGAGGGAAAATATCCCATCCACCGTATCCCGTTTATATTTACTAACAGACAAAACCCGGTCCCAAAGACAAGAAGGGGGGGGGGGGTGATCAGAGATAGGCAATTTAACCCACTGGTAAAGTTATTACTCTGAGGCAAGGGGTTCCCGAAAAAAAGGGGGGGGGGGTTGTAGAGGAAAAGCTAGGGTTCTCAATTGTCTCCCTTTAAATCAACAAATTTTACGGGAGGGGGAAGGAACACAGTTACCCGATCCCGCTAGGAGAGATCCCGTACAAGGAATTATATGCACCTTAGTACAAGGTCGAACTAATTAAAAGGGTAAAGAAAAAGATAAATCTCCTTTCATTCAAAAAAACACTAGGGTGGCCATCCCCACAAACACACACACGCAGACTTACCAAAAGGTGAATTCTGGCACTTCATAGGAAATACATCAAAAAACAGCACTAAACCTTGGCTTAGGTAAAAGTATTTTTCTTCCGTGTACAGCCCCAGATTTGGGGTTTGTTTGATAGTTAACAAAGTGTCCCGAAAATCGCTGGACGTTGAAGTTTAACGGTACTGTTTATTTATTAGATAAAGTTCCTAAAGAATGTCACAGGCACTTGGCTAGGCGTGAGGTATGGTGTGGTTCCTAAAATTGGCACAGCTGGTGGAGATAACTTCCTTTTTCCGTAATGTCACAAGTTAAGAAAACACTGAGGTAAGTTCTTCTACGGCGGGGGGGGGGGGGGGGGGGGGTCGGGAGGGAGGAGGTTTAAAATCCACTGAATATACGTGACAGACAGTGTTCAAGTAGATCGATGCTTTTTCTTCACAAATAGGGGCAGTGAATAAAATATGTTCTGCTTCCAGTTTTCTTTAAGGACTCTATATGAACTAGTATTTTTAAAGTGTTTCTTGAATCGCTTTTTTCTCAGTTACGTTCAGAGGAGCGGGGCCCATTACAGGTCGCCACAAGTTTAGCTTTAAAATGTTCATACGTTACTGGAGTTATCGAATTGAGTTTGGCAGAACTCTGTATATAATTAATAATTGCTGGGATGCAGGTTGAATGATCGTTCTGAATGAAAGATAATCAAAACAAGAAATGCATTACAAATCATATCATAATCTGACGCGATAAATTACAGTTAGCCTATTTACTGTTTAGCGTCGTCAATTAACAAATCAGGAAAACTTCCCGTGAGTTAAAACAATTAAAAGCACATCTATCTATACAGAACTAAACTGTATTAAAGTTATAATTCTCTTTAACGTCTGCAAAATAAATTTACGCGTCAATTGTATTAGGAAATACTTTTAGCTGTAACATTAGTTTGCACTAGAACTTAGAAAATGGGTTTATTTAATAAGGTTAAATTTACACCACAATCCATTGAAATCAATTGAAATAACTCGACCACTGATCACTCGAAGCTAATGTATAAATTACCGTCTGCACAGAAAGAATACACTCCAATAGTCACGAAGGTAGATGAAATCCAGCAGGAATCCGACTATGAAAACTAGGATTCTGTCAGAGAGCAAATTTATACTTCTCGAATGTTCGAGGGGCGGCGTGTTTAAATACCTCGCCGTTGTGTTAACCGTGGCGATTCCTACGATTCCCCCGGTCTACCGATTTCCTTCCGTCTCAGGCTGCTCGCATAAGAGTGCGAAAATTTCCCGAGAAGCTAACTCTGTGAGCTGAAAGTTCCTGATTCTTTAGATCGCGGCCGCTCCACGTTGAATTCTGAAGATCAGCCTGTTCTTTGATGGTACCGCTGTTCTGAGAGCTTTGGCAACTCCCACCAGGCGGGGTGACAGCCAGGTAAGAAAATGATCTGCTGTTATTGCTCTCAGAAATGGTTGTGGGCGGGATTTTAATCTCCCATCAAAGGTCATGCGATCTCAAACGTTCGCATAAGATAGCAGGCTACATATTAATGATCCAGCGTGTAAGGTTCTCGTGGAAATGTTGCATGCCGGTAAAAGTTACAACAGATGATCAGGGGTTCTAAAGTTATGAGAGGCCAATATTCTGTTATCATCCATCGAGTCAGGGAAATTAATTTGTCATACTTAGACGTACGTCACACCAACTACTTGGCAAAGTCTGGGAGAGAGAGGAAATACCAGCAGATTGGAAGGAAGGTTATCTGGTCAAGTTGCCTATGAAGGGAAATTTACAAGACTGCACAAATTATAGAGGAATAATGTTACTATCAGTGCCAGGAAAAGTATTAAACAGAATCATCCTTGAGAGATTGAAAGTGTCCATAGACAAGCAACTGAGAGATGAACAAACAGGTTTTCGACTAAACAGATCATGTACAGAGCAGATAGCCACATTGAGAATAATAGTTGAACAAAGTCTGAAATGGAATTCACAGCTATACATCTGATTCGTGGACTATGAAAAGGCATTTGACAGTATAGACAATCACTTTGGAAACTGATGAGACATTATGGAGTTCTCATGAAGATCATTAACTTAATAAGGAAGATCTATGAAGACTTGATTCGCAAAGTTCTTCATGAAGGACAACTTACAGAACCGTTTAGGATTAGAACGGGAGTGAGACAGGGATGCCTCTTGTCCCCATTTCTTTTCTTACTAGCAATAGATTGGGTTATGAAAACATCGACATCACACAACAGAAATGGAATCCAGTGGAATTTGACTAAACAGCTTGATGATCTGGATTTTGCAGATGACTTGGCTCTTCTGTCCCATAACTATAATCAGATGCAAGAGAAAATGACACATATCTTGGCAGTAATATAGACAAAGTTGGAGGGACAGACAATGATATCAAAATAAAAATACGAAAAACAGGAGCAGTTTTCATTGCATTGGAAAACATATGGCGAACAAGAGAAATCAAGTCCGACAGGAAAATACGAATCTTCAACTCAAATGTGAAGTCATTCCTATTGTATGGCTCTGAGACATAGAGAGCAACAAAACCAACCACCAAAAAGATACAGACTTTTATAAACGGGTACTTGCGTAGAATAGAAGGACTGAAATGGTATGACAAAGTCACAAATGTGGAATTGATGACAAGAACCAGACAAGTACCAGTGGAACAAGAGTTGAGAAGAAGACGCTGGCGATGGATAGGACACACATTGAGGAAACCTGTTGATAGCATTACAAGGCAGTCCTTGTTCTGGAATCCACAGGGAAAGAGAGGCAGAGGTAAACCAAAAAACACCTGGAGAAGAGAACTGGATACAGAGGTGAAAATGATTAGGAAAACATGGAAATAACTTGAGCGGATGGCACAGGACAGGAAGATTTGGCATGTGTTTGTTGAAGGCCTATGCTCCTTGGGGAGCTAAAGGGTTTTGATTGATTGATAAACGTTCACCCAACTTATATTCAGTTCTGACTTAAATGATAAAACCAGTAAAGCAAAAGCAATAATTTCAGTGATCAACTTTTACTGCTGTTATTATAAGAAACCAATAATTACGAAAGAAAGAAATGAAATGGGTATGCATTCTATTGCATTGCATAACAGTTAGAAAGAGCAGATATCAATAATTTGCAACTCGTCATATATTTCTCATATTATGTAGATTTATGAATGATACGACAAATTACTGACTGGCGATCTATATTTATTCTTTGCACACAAAAAAAATATAGAACATTTATTTTCTTTCTTTTGTTGTTGTTGTTGTTGAGTGCACAATATTGCAACAATAATAATAGTGGTGTAGTCGGTGTGGCGGTCGGACAGTAGGAAGTAGAATGCTTTTGTTATTTCTGATTATGGGTGTTCGTCTATATAAT
Source organism: Oreohelix idahoensis (assembly GCA_024509875.1). NCBI lineage: Eukaryota > Metazoa > Mollusca > Gastropoda > Stylommatophora > Oreohelicidae > Oreohelix > Oreohelix idahoensis. The sequence goes on along the minus strand of JAMPIV010015039.1, from coordinate 2,265 downwards.
ATGGATGTTGTAACATTATAAGATAGGAAGAAAAGAAACATAAGAAATAATTGAAAAAAAAGAATGAAAGACAGAAAGAATAGAGAACGAAAAAAGAAAGAAATGACATCCTGATATACAGACAGATAGACATACGGATAGATAGATTACATAGTGCGAACGAAAGAACTTTACAAGTATTTTCGAAGGGTTAAGAATTGGGCGCGCAGGTCCGTCTAACATTTTTCCAATCTCATTTATCTTGCATACTATATCCTTTCATTCCCACATGTTACTTTAAGAATTAATTTAAAGGCATGCAACATTATAGATAGATAGATAGATAGATAGATAGATAGATAGATAGATAGATAGATAGATAGATAGATAGATAGATAGATAAATAGATAGATAGATAGATAGATAGATAGATAGATAGATAGATAGATAGATAGATAGATAGATAGATAGATAGATAGATAGATAGATAGATAGATAGATAGATAGATAGATAGATAGAACTAACGAACGAACTTTATTTTCAAAGGGTTAAGAATTGGGCACGTAGGCCATCTGACATTCTGCCCTTTCTCTCTCTCTCTCTCTCTCTCTCTCTCTCTCCCTCTCATCATGTATACTGTATCCTTTCATCCTCCCATTTACTGCAAGCATTATTTAGGCATTTATCGTTAACAAGTAGTATAACATCATAAATTTGCAATATTCATCATAATCAAAGTATGTTTTTAAAATAAACTAAAAAAAAAAAAAAATACAAAACAAGCAAACAATAAGATTGACAAAAATCGAATTCCTCATACAGTAAATTAGACAGTGATTTGAGGCATAATCAGATGGTGTGTTATAAGAACTCGTGAAACATTGGAACAGTCTGCTACTGAATGACTAGGGACTCGTGTTTTCCAGTGTATGTGAGAGATTTGACCAGACGTGAGCAGCTTTGAGTCCCATAGCAGATACTGCCGTAGGGAGTGAATTGTTTAAGCCTTCACAATAGTACGTCCATCGACATGAAGTGGGGTAACCAGTTCCTCTCCTTCTGTCTTTGCCTTCCCTAACTCAATAGCAGAATCAGACTAGGTAGATAGTTAGACAGACTAGGTAGATAGTTAGACAGACTAGGTAGATAGTTAGACAGACTAGGTAGATAGTTCGACAGACTAGGTAGATAGTTAGACAGACTAGGTAGATAATTCGACAGACTAGGTAGATAGTTAGACAGACTAGGTAGATAGTTAGACAGACATATACAAAAGAAATTAATTTTCTAAGGGTTGACAATCGGGCACACAGTTGCCTCTTGCATTCTTCCTTCTTCTTGCTCATCTTTTGTTACTGTTACTCAAACATTCTCCAGTGTACTACATTCTCCAGTGTACTACATTCTCCAGTGTACTACATTCTCCAGTGTACTACATTCTCCAGTGTACTACATTCTCCAGTGTACTCAAGTATTAATTTAAGGGCAATGAAATATTATAAATGTGGTGAAGTCCGACTTGGGAACAAGAGAAAGAGGACACCTTGGTGGACAGACAAAGTCAAAGAGAAAATAAAAGAGAAGAAAATGGCATGGAAACAATACTTAGGAGCGAAAAACACACCAGGAAAAATAGAGAAATATAGAGAATATGTGATACTCAGAACAGAAGCAAAGAACAAGGTGCTAGCAGCAAAACAGAAGTCCTGGGAAGAATTTGGAGAAAAGCTAGAAAAAGATGCGCAAGAAAACCAGAAATTGTTCTATAAGACCCTAAAGAACATGAGGAAGGAAAAACAATGCCCTCTCAAATTTATAAAGGACAAGCAAGGCAAATTGCTTACTGCCCCGAAGGAAGTAATGGAAAGATGGAAAGAATATTTCTCAGAACTCCTTTATGGTGAGCAAGGTCAAGCATCAGAAATGATAACCACTAGCACAGAAGAGGAAACAAATGGTGATGAAGATGACATAAAGATGGAAGAACTGAAGGCAGCACTGGAGAAAATCAAGATGGGCAAAGCAGCAGGGCATGATGGTATAACACCAGAAATGGTTAAGTACATGGGAGCATCAGGCGACCTATTACTACTAAGTGTCCTACAGGCAGCGTGGTGCAACAAGACCATACCAAAGGACTGGGAGATTGCCATCATAACACCAATTTTCAAAAAGGGTGACAATCGACAATGTGGAAACCATAGAGGCATATCCCTTCTCAGTGTCCCTGGTAAAATCTACTCTAGAATCCTAGAGCAGAGACTCCGACGCCTAACTGAGCCACA